>CM045451.1:23855567-25055567 GCA_024666655.1 Dascyllus trimaculatus
AGCTCAGAGGTAAACTGTCCTGACAGCAGCGGCTCTGATCAGCATCAGCTCAGTTTCCACATTCATTCATGATCATGGGGAAAACAGCGCTGGTCCACTTCGACAGTAAAACTCAAACTCAACCATCTGCTGATAAATTACAATAAAATGCAGCCAGGTTCATACAGCAGGCCTCTGTTCTTACAAAATACAGCTCAAACTGTAAAATCTGAAGATTTAACAGGAGGCTGCTGTGAATTGAACCAGACTCTGTTTAGAGCAGAGACTTCATTGAAGCAGCTGAGGATATCAATGAAACTTTAACCACTGATGCCCTGAGTACAGATATCTTTACATTTTTCTTCTTTTATTTTTGTTCACATTTATTTCTTAAAAATGTGTTTTAAAAATATATTTACAGTTTGACAGATGTTACTGCATCTGAATAAATGATCCTGATTATATACATTTGGCTTTCCTTGATTGCTTCAGCTGTTTTAAACTGAGTTCTCAGTTCTGGATCATTGAGATGAAACAAGGTATTTATCTGCAGTTTCACAAGAAGAGTATGTTGTAATATTCAGATAAAACAATCAATGTTGATTATAATATAAATACAGTAAAGTACTGGACAGTCTAGATACAGTATTAAATGTCATATTCTTCAATACACTGTAAATATACATTATAAAAAAACATCAACATAACAGCAAGCATCTGTTAAGTAATGATATTTATTGCTGATTTGAATATAGTAAAACTGTGTAAATCAACAAATTACTATTTGTAAAACTACATGTATTTGATGTGGACATTAGTTACAGTTTAGTTTTGTGTTTGAGGTCACATGACCTCCTCCCTGGATGACCTTTAGGTGTGATTTAAACATGGCCAGTGTTGGAGTCTCTCTTATTGATAATAGGAGACTATTCCAGAACTTAGTGCCTCTGACTGAGAGCACAGTCTGTCCAGATGTGGTGCGCTTGTGTGGAACCTCACAGTCCCCCTGAACTGTGGCCCTGGTCCCACTCACAGTCTTTGGTTTAATAAAATCCTGTAATGGAGGAGGGGCAAGTCCATGCAAAGCTTTATATACCAGACAACCATATTTAAAATTAACAAAATTCTCAAAACTGAGTAAATTGTACTTGTCTAAAACAGTGCAATGATGAAATGAGGGCGGCCTCCCAAAGTTATTACATTTCAAATGTATTATTGATCCACATTCGCTTCAATAAGAGTATGTTCTATGATAACAAAAGAGGAGCGTTTGATTTTTATAAAACCATTCCTGTAATGTTTTGTCTCTTTGTGTCTTTGTCTTTGTGTATTTGTCTTTTTGTCTTTGTAGTGACACACCCTCAGAGTCTCGTCCAATCACAGATTAGATCTAGACAGTGTTCAGCAGCAGGTTTCTTCTAGCAAACGCTTATTTATTTCAGTGTTTATGTGTTTATTTGTGTGTTTGTTGTGTAGGTATTTTTTTGACGGTGATGCAGTGGGACAGTTGTGAGTCTGAGTCCTTCCTGCTACAGGCGTCTCCTCTAACTCTGCTCGCTCTGAATAACAGCCTCACATTTTCTCCCTAAATGTCTAAAATGCAAATGTGATGTTCCAGTTTCTGAGCAGCCGCCGGCTTCAATGGAGAATCCAGGTCATCCAGGGAGGAGGTCATGTGATATACCTGAGCAGGTTCATCCCAGCTCTAGATCTTTCTATATCTATATATTATATCACAGATCAGACAGCAGCTCAGTAGGCAAGTGTTTTATTTTCTTCTCATTTACAGTTTTAATGCACTTTATATACAACATGTGCAGAAAATCTACAGCCTGTGAGCTGTTTCACTGTACTCTGTTCTCTTCATTTGATATTTTCAGTGACGTCTGGACCTATACATAGCTATGGAGCCACATGGGAATCAAGGTAAGTCTAAAACACACAGAACCTCCAGGAAACAACAAAAAAGATACAAAATGACCGCTGAAAAACAAAACCATCACAAAGTGACAAAAATGAATCCAGAATAAACCCCAAGAATAAAAACAATAAAACATAAAAACACGAACAACATGACCAAAAACCACCAGCAGGTCTGTTGGTCCAGTTTAACAGGTGTGTAGGAAGAGGAACATGAAGAACTTGTGTTAAACGTCACTGTGATATTTGTAGAGAACCTGAACCTTCATGTTCCTCCTGCAGCAAATCAAACACAACAAAGCAGCAGCTGTGATCAACAAGTTAACATGAACAAAGAAGACACTGCAGAATGTCAAGTTATTAAACCTCACCTTTAAAAAACAAACCTGAGAAGAATCTTAAAGGTTCAGTGTATCCAGAAATAAAACTAACAGCCATGAAATGTGTTGAACAGACAGAATAGATCCATCAGATCAGAATGACTGAATGGATCCAGCAGAGGACACAGTTTAATTGTTGGACCTGGAAAATGAAAAAAAGTTCCAAATTATTCAATAAGGCTGGTGTCGTGTCTCCATAAAGTTCCTTTAAGTTTATATCTATGGATGCATGTTTCTACTAATACAGTTGATGTCTCTCAGACTGACTCAGCTGAATCTTCACAGGACGATGAAAACTTTCTTAAAAACTTAACTTTATTCGAACAACACGATGCGACAGAAACAGAAAGACAAGAACAAACTGCTGCATCATCTTTAAATAACTCTGAGTGACTCAATAAATCAATCAATTAATTAATCAATAACTGAAACTAGATACAATTTGATTAAAAAGCAAGAAACCAAAATACAATAAAGCAACAAAGACCTGACAAAATTAGATCTAAAGCAATAAAACAAATCTAAAATAAGATACATTTTATTTCTTTTAATTATTATAAAATATATATTACTGATTCCTAAACGGAGAAATTCACAATCAAATTATTAAAATAAAATTAGAAAAAAGATTAGATTAAAAGACAAATCAGACAATAGTATAATAAAATACTAAAAACTACACAGTAAAAAGATGGAAATACTTGAAAATACCAATTTTTTAAAAAAAAAAGTTCAAATAAAAAAAACAGCATAAAAATACCAAAAGTAAGAAAACTAGATAAAAAAACTTGATAAAATAAAACGAACAGCCTAAAGTAGAACAACATCCAACAACATAAAGACATTTGTGTCTTTAAACTGTTTAATGAAGAGTCACGATGACAAACAGCTGATCAGTGTGAAGACAGACCTCCACCAATCAGAGGAGGACACCTGCCCATCAGCCTCTGACAGGGCGGAGCATCGACCAATCAGAGGAGGACACCTGCCCATCAGTCTCCACCTGCCTGCTGGTGGTTTGTGACTTTCTCTGGTTCTGCTATGACACTACAGTGGAACACATGAGGAACTGGGCTTGTAGAAGTTAGGTGGAGGTTGGCGGCTGCAGGAACATCTCATTCTCAGCTCATGTTCAGGATAAAACCATACCTTCTTGCAGTGGTTCTTCAGGTTGTCCGAATAAAGACACGAGTTCTCCTGAAGTACAGCTTCAGTTCACCACACTGCAGCAACACTTAACAAAGGTTCCTCTGAGAACACTGCAGGTTTACACAAACTGACTGTGACAAACCTGAAGAACTTCAGGAACATTTATACATCAGCACGTCTGTGTCTTTGAAGGTGTTTTGTCTGGTTCTCTGGTTCTCTGATTCTATTACTCCAGCTCTTCTTCTGTGCAGGTCTGGTTCTTTAGTTGTTCGGTTCTACCACAACACTTCTCTCCCCAGCAGGTTTGGCTCTCTGGTTCTATCCCCACAGTTTTATCCTCAGCAGGTCTGGTTCTCCTGGTTCTCCTGGTTCTACCACCACAGCTCCTCTCCCCCGCTGCTCCGGGTGCTCGCCCTCTCTCGGCCCTGCAGCCTCAGCATCTCCAGGATGCTGCGAGCGTAGTCGTCCCTGAGGTTGGCTCCGCCCCCCACAGGTCCTGCCTCCCCGACCGATCCGCGGTTCAGCCTCTTCAGCATCTCGCCGTGTCGTGCTGCGGCCTCCTTCACCTTCAGCGTGAAGTAGCAGGCGGAGAAGCGGTCGTTGATGATGGCGATGGGCAGCGCCAGGATCAGGATGCCGGACAGGATGCAGAGGAAGGCCAGAACCTTCCCCACCGCCGTGTCGGGCCGCACGTCTCCGTATCCCACTGTGGTCATGGAGGTGGTCGCCCACCACCAGGCGGCCGGAACGCTGGTGAAGGTGGTGGCCGGAAGGTCGTACTCCATGGCGAAGACCGCCGCCGCGAAGACGGAGATGCCGACGCCAAGGAAGAGGAGCAGCAGGCCAACCTCCTCGTAGCACTGAGCGATGGTCATCCCCAGAGACCTCAGGCCTGGAAGGAAGGACGAGGAAAGAAGAACAAAGACGGAAGAATGAAGTAGAAAAGTTAAATGATCAAAATATTTCAGAGCGTTTCTGATATAAATTAATTTCACTGCAGCTCTCCTGCGGTTCTGCTCTGAGTGTCCCTTCATGTTCTGGTTCTGCTGTCAAACCTCTTCCCACTAGGACTCAGGTTTGGGTCTCACTGTGTTTTGTGTGTTTACCTGTGGAGTGTCGTCCCAGCTTCAACATGCGTAGCGACCGGAGGAGGCGGAGCACCTGCACCACTCGGCCCATGTTCTCCAGCTCCGTGGAACCTCCGTGGAGGTTCTCCACGGCCAGCGTGACGTAGAATGGCAGGATGGCCATGAGGTCGATGACGTTGGGGATGCTCCGACTGAACTGGCACTTGTTCCGGACGCAGAGGAACCTCAGCGTCAGCTCGGCCGTGAACCAAACCACGCACACGTACTCCAGCACGTCGAACAGCAGCGGAGCGCCGACGCCGAGGTCCTCCCCGAGGTCCAGTGAGATCAGCACCATGTTGGCCACTGACACCACCACGAAGAGCATCGACAGCGAGCCGAAGGTCCGAGCGGCCCGCGACGACTCGGGTTTCTCCAGAAGGTCCCACAGGCGGCGGCGGAGCGTTGGACAGGCGGCGCCCACAAAGTCCTCCTCGCCGTCGTCGGCTTCGAGGTCTCGCCGCTGGTCCAGGGCCTCCTTGTGCTCCTTGCGGCGGTAGTAGCGCTCACGGCAGCAGGCGCTGATCCGGAGCTCGTCGATGCCCCAGTACTGGATCTCCTGCAGGAAGGAGATCTCACAGAGCTCCTCGCTGACATGCAGGTGACCCGTCTGGTAGAAGTTCATCACGTATCTGAAACAAACAACATGTCGTCTCCTCATCCTGTAGATATTATCTACCTCCATGTTTCAGCCTCTCCAGACTCATCAGCTGTAGAAAGATGTTTCACCATGCTGAGTGTATCTCCAGCTACTGGCTCCTCTGTTCACTGTTTCTGAGCCATGCTGCATTTATTTACCACAAGACACAGGAAGACACAAAGACAACGCAAAGCGTAGTAACACAATAACTCCACATAATATAGATATTTAACTCTCTCTGTGGAAACACTGCCTGCAGTTCACCTAAAAAAACCAACCGGGTCTTGAGAAGGTTTTGATCAGAACACATTTTTACATTTTCTGTTTCTGACGAATTCCTTCCCCTGATCTTCATCATCCGCTGTTTTATTTTAATGCCGAATCTATAATGATGCTTTTAATGGTGACAAGAACAAAATAAATATTTTTATTTAACTTTAATGGAGCATCTTTAGTGAGAACATTTTGTTTTTGAATGATGACTCTAGTGAAAAGAAAAAAATAGAAATGTTCTCATTGTTGTGATCTGTGGTAACAACAAGCATGAAGACATGTTCTACTACGATCTATTTATCTATATCTACATATACATATATATATAATATATATATATATATGTATATGTCAAGTTTTTTGTTAAAACATTGAACTGAGATTACAGGAATAGTTCTTTAACTAAATCTTTCCTTTCTCCTCGTTCATCACGTTCTGCCTGAAGGTTGATCTAGTTGAGGTTTAATCTGTATAGAACCGACTCTCAGGGTTCCAGATAACATGAGGAGCACAGCGCCACCTACTGGAAGGTCTGTGAGCTTCTGTCGAAGAAGAACTCGTTCAGCAGCAGGTCGTCGCAGAGCTCCAGCGCAGATTCCCGACTGCAGGACGCCAGCTTCCCCAGTCGGGTCTCCGGATGCGACGCCAACAGCTCCTGCGACAAAACAAAGCGACTCCCACCGACGTTCACCAGCAGGAAGTCGATCGGTTCTCCGACGCAGGACGCGGTTGTCTCGCTGAAGAACACGCTGGAGTCCAGAGACACCAGGGAGGAGCTGGAGGAGGCGTGGCTCATGGTGGAGGGGCGGAGCTACAGAGGACACAGGTGAGACGGGTGAGGCTTCAGGTAGCGACACTAGGAGGCAGAATTCTGCTGCAGGGCAACAGGTACTAACAATGTTTATTTTTATCTGTTAACTGTTTTACAGATGAATCGATTAATTGAAATGTTTTAAAGCAAAATCCATTTTTATCTGAAATCATTTATTGTGACAAACTTTATAATGTAAAATAAACTAAACTGTAAACTTCCAGCAGCTTGGAACAAATCTACTGTAAAATAACAGAAAATACATCCAATAAAAACACAGTAATCCTCCATAGTTACAGTCTCCAGCCTTGATTTTAATTCATGTGTATTTTCTGCCTTAAGTTAAATGATTAAATCTTAATGATAGTTTTTAGATTCAATCATGTTAAACTGAGTCAATCAGTGTGAGTGAACGTAATAAAGTATTTCCACACAGTTGAATGATTTCTTTCAAAATTAACCACTATTATTAGTGCAGATTCAACTTGTTTCAGAGGTTTGATTTATAATTTAATTTTCCAATATTAAACCAGTAAATAACAGTTTATTGCTGAGAGACATTTAATCACACAAGAAACATTTCAGGATTTCATCACATTAATCTGAACAGTGAGTTTTACTGTAAACATGTTTAATTGCTCCTAAATAAATTATAGAACATTTTTCCTCTGATTCCATATTTCTGTTGGTCAAACTGAATGAACTCGTGTTGATTCAACTTAATTCTAACGTTTGGTCCAACTTCATTCAGGAACCAACTAATTTTAGCGTTAAAAAATACACTTCTTCTTCTTCTTCTTCTTCTTCTTCTTCTTCTTCTTCTTCTTCTTCTTCTTCTTCTTCTTCTTCTTCTTCTCCTCCTCCTCCTCCTCCTCCTCCTCCTCCTCCTCAGTTTAAATATTTGGATTCCGGCTCGTCTCTGTCTGATTCCAGGATATTTGGACGTCCTGAGTTGACCTGAGACTCCACAGCGAGCTGAAGCAGCCTCCGGTTGTGTCCTCCTTGTAGCAGATCTGCTGTCAGGTTTAAATATTTCAGCCGGTTTTCTAAATTAATGACGTGAAGCTGCTCTTCCTGTGATCATTCATTCCTTCTGTCAGGTTCTTCACTGACTCTGAATGTTTCATGAGCTGAGGTGAGATCTGAACTTATTCTATCAACGGTGCAGCTGAGAACCATGTCTGACGTTCAGACACTATAGAGGCTCATAGACAAACTGAAGTGAAACATCAAGTCCTGAACCGACAGCATCAAACAGAACCAGAATCACAGGGTGGTGACTTTTAGGAGAAGTTCTACAGTTTCATGTAGGTGTTTTTATCCATCTGATCGAACACAAGCAGGGGTCTAGGCAGGACCTCACCTACTGAACACTTGCACCCTGACCTCCCACGTCCAGGTCAGGACTGTTCCGTGTCCTTGTACAGACGTCTCCAGAACCAGACTTCATTCAGAACATTCCAGATTTTAGACTGGGCTGCTTGTGTTTGACTGTGATGTTCTGGAAACTTCAGGAGAAGCTTCTGGAAAATGTTTGAGGTGTTTAATAATAATCTCCTCTTCAGTGCAGCAGAAACTTTCCTGACGGACGTCTAATAACAGAACATCTCAGCTTCAGCCTCGAGTCTGTGAGCACCTAAACCCTTCAGCTGTCTGCAGCGCCTAAAAACCAAGAGGAGGATGTTTCACTCTTTAATATTCAGATCATCTAAAAGGAGCAGAAACACTGAAGAACAGATTTAAATGCATGAAAGTGTCGAAAAGAGCAGGTTGGAGGAGAACCTTTGTGAATTAGAGAGCAGAAACATCCAGTTGTAGTTGTTTAAAGGTCACAGCTGGAGGACAAACACATGCTAATGAATAAAGATGTTCTCTAAACGTATATTTAGGGTTACAGGACAAACGTATGTTAATTAATGATGATGTTATCTAAACGTATATGGTTGAAGGACAAACCGAGTTCAGCTCAAACAGACTCGCATTTCCTGATCACTTCAGTTGAAACCGACTAAATTAAAACTAAAATATTTCACTCATCGACTGTTCTGCTATTTCATCTGCATCTCACTGTTCTTCCTTCCATTATTCTATAGTGATGTGAACTCATGGTGTCTTTTATCTGCACTGTAAAAAAAAAAAAACTGGAAAACTGGAAACCAGAACCTACTGAGGGAATAATCTGAGTCTTCATTTTACATGATGTGTTTTTGTCTTTTGGCCTTTTAAATGTTTATTGAAGGAAATCTACAAGTAAAACCAATAAGATTAGATCATTTGTAATATAAATAATCAGAGCAATGCAGCAGAAGAGCGACTCTAATTTAGAATTTCAGTGTAAAAATATGTAATATAAAGACCTTGTTGATTTAATAAAGCTTATTTCTCTTCATGTTAAATCAGACATTTAAACAACAACAGTGTAATATTTCCAGAACACACTGTTCATCTCTTCTGCGTGTTGCAGTTAAGTCACAGATTATTCAAAATGCCAAATTTAGATTTACAGAGTTTTAATTTCTTTGTGTTTGAATGTTTGTGATGGTTGGTTTGTAAAGAGACTCTATTTTCTACAGTTTAGAGATGTCCATCCATCCCATTATCTGTACTCCGCTTAATCCTCTGTAGGGTCGCGGGGGGGCTGGAGTCTATCCCAGTCGACTCAGGGCGAAGGCAGGGGACACCCTGAACAGGTCGCCAGTCTATCACAGGGCTACAAATAGAGACAACCAAGCACACTCTCATTCACACCTACGGACAATTTAGAATAATCAATTAACCTCAGCATGTTTTTGGACTGTGGGAGGAAGCCGGAGTACCCGGTGAGAACCCACGCATGCACAGGGAGAACATGCAAACTCCACACAGAAAGATCCCAGACGTCCTAACCGGGACGCAACAATTTCGAGACATTTTTAGTAAAACTGTAAAAAGAAACCACAAAATAAAATCCAGATGAACTCCTTAATTCAGTGTGTGACTGTGCTGAGATGCTCATTTAAACCTGTTTTTACTGTATTCTACATCCAACAAAAGACAAAACACCTCATGTCTGATCAGTGAAGCAGCAATAATCCACAGAAACAGACCTAAAGTCAGAGAATCACATCTATGTCTTTATTATTTTATTTAACATTATGTCATTTTGATATTTTTTATTTCATTGTTAAATCTAGATTTTATTATTTAAATGTTTAGTTTTTATCTTTCAAAAAATTGAAATTGTTTCAGCTACTTTATTAATTATTTATCTTATATGTTCTCTTTTAAATACTTTTTAAAATTTAATTTGTTAGCTTTTATTTCAATAATTATTTTTTTAATCTCCTCTTTGTTCTGCCATAATATCATTGAACTGTGTAAATGTTCAGCACAAGCACAGTCTGACTGATTTGTTATTATTATCACTAATAATAATAATGATGATGATGATGATGATAATAATAAAAGCACACGACAGATTTCTGCTTTTAGCTTCTGACCTGATTTTAGGCTTTTACAAATGTGACAGAATAAAATCTGCAGCATCATGAAGTGATTCAGTCCTACCAGCCGACACCAACAGACGAAACTCCTCCACTTCACTGCAGCTTCACATGTTCACAGAGTCCAACAGGAAGAGCAGCTCCTGCTGGTTCTGCTGGTTCTGCTGGTCCTACTGGTTTTGCTGGTCCTGCTGGTGTCTGTTGGTTCTGCTGGTCCTGTTGGTCTCTGTTGGTTCTGCTGGTCCTGCTGGTTCTGCTGGCTGAGCTTCGCGGTGCTGTTTAAAACAGAGCTGGGGGTATGGAGGACGATCAGTGACACATGGAGGTATGAGGAGGAGACACTGTGTTCACCAGACCTGGAAGAAGAATTAAGATGCAGAAAACATAAACAAACAAACAAACAAACAAAAACACAACAAAAACAACAGCTTCTCCTTCATCAGCTGATTGTAGTTTGAGGTAAAAGTTGTGTTTGTTCGTCTGACTGATGAATGATCAGACTATTATCAGTGTTTTGCTCCTTTATATCCACTTTACACATTTATTTTTTATTTATTGATATATTAATGTATTCACTCTTCATATTTTTTGGACACTTTTAAAATGTTTTTCACATATTTTCAGCATATTTTTGGCACATTTCAGAGATATTTTATAGATTTTTTTGCTGTGTTAAAACTTTTGGCCGTCTGTGTTTAATATCTGGGAGATCTCATTATTGTGTTGGACAGTTTATGAATTTTTGGGGGATCTTTATGAGACATTTAAAAATAACTGACGGGTATTTAAATCTTTTTTTATTTTGGAGAACTGTTAATCTTTTTCATCACATTGTCGCACATTTCTGGAGTTCTTGATGTAGTTCATTTTCATTTCTTTCTCACATTTTAATACCACCTTTGGGACATGTGTCACAACCCCACAAAGAGCAGGTTTAATCTGTGAGTTTGTGCCATTAAAAGATTATGCTTTACATAAAATCTGCATCTACAAGAACATGGACATACTCAAATGAAGTACAAGTACCCAAATACTGTACTTAAGTTAATGTACTTATAGTTCGATTCCACCAATGGTATTTACAGTAAAGACACCAACAATTCTGTATTTATTTACAGATATCAGAAGGATATGATGAGAAACACATGAAGGTAAATGTGACGTCATTTGTCCTGAAGAATGAAGGCGTGGATCAGAAACGTTCATTTTCACCTGTAAAGATGGACACAGAGTGAGAACAGATATCAGCCTATGAGCAGACAGAGGTCAGGTTATGGTGTGGCATTAATCACCCTCCATACCCAGAGCAGGACTCCCTCCTCTCGCTCTGAGATGCTGCTGCTGCCATGGCAACTATCTGTTCTCTGAATTTATGGAAATTACAGCTGCTCCACTTTCTCAGAACAGCTGGCTTCAACCACAACGCCACCATGTGTCCAACTGGTGAACTATGAGGACTTCAGTGTTGCAGACCATCAGTAGTAAGAACTGTGTTTAATCCTTACTATCTGATGTGTGACAGTGTCAGAATGAAGTAACTCTGATCCATCCATCATCCATTATCTATACACAGCTTAATTCTCTGCCGGGTCGCGGGGGCGCTGGAGCCTGTTCCAGCCGACTCGGGCGAAGGCAGAAGACACCCTAGACAGGTCGTACCGCTGATCCTCAACATAGAAACACTGTCATATTTCACTTTGGTGAACATAAAACATGAGATCTAACAATTCAAACAATGACATTCCAAAATTCAAATCATGACATTCTCAACTTTAACTCATCATTCAGCCCAGAGTTGTTTAATGAGCACAACAAAAGGAATAAATACATATGTTATTTATAAATATAAATGAATACCTGTATTGATGATAAGCTCTTATTGAATATTATTTAGTTTTGCACATATAAGTTAATATAGTGTCAGAGAGGGTGTTTATGTGATGAGTGTGGCACCACGTCAATAAAACTAAGTAGTTTACATTCAGGTTGGCCAATCAGAGGCTTCAGCCCGCCTCCTGACTGTTCATTGGTAAGTTAGTTACACCAGTTAAGTTTTGTTTTGTTCCAGCAAATACACTGAGCCAGTAAGAGGCTCACTGTACCAAAATGCACCACAGAGCACCACAGGAAATCATTCCTGCCCGTGGCCATCAGACTATACAACTCCTCACTCTGTGTGTCACACATTCAGCGTCATCAGGTTTACTTGGACTCTTTTAATAATGTGCAATAACTGTTTCTATGTGCAATTAAATTTTACTACTTATGATTATATTTTTATTGATATATTTTATACTCTTGTAATTATTCTTAAGTCTTTGACTGGGAGCATCTGTTACAAAAAGCAATTTCCCCTAGGGGATCAGTAAAGTATTTCTGATTCTGAGCCCGCCCGGCAGTGTTCATTCATTACACTGGTGATGTGAGTCTGTTTATGAACTGGAACACTGAAAGTCCAACAGCCATGATGCTAACTTTAGCTATGATGCTAACTAGTGCTGTGTTGAACTGTACTGACTCCTGCTGAAACCATTTCTACTGTTTACTCACACTGGACTTATCAGAAGTAACACAGGTGATGGTATCGTCCTAAGATTTCAATCATAACATTCATAACCTTGCCCATCACCATGGCAACCAAGCTGCTGTTCTCTGTGTTACAGCTTGGCTCAGTAACTGTAACATAGCAGGGAGACAACAAAACAACAACTAAAACTCTGCATTAAAGACTCAAACAGAGAGAAAGAGGGAGGCTTTTTGGAGCTGAGCCACCGGGCCCAGGTGAGGCTTCATCAACCAAGGACCTCCACTCAGTCTCTGCAGGAGAACACCTGGTGGACAGGTGGAGGGTCGTCACATCTTTGAGAGCCGTTCAGTTTTTATTCTTCACATTTAGTCACAGTGGTGCCTTTAAAGAGCAGCTCCTGTTTGTTTTCACTGATCGGCAGGTTTAGGCAGCTCGCTCTGTTTTCTAAAGTTCTCTGAAGTTTGTTCTGTGGGCCGCTCTGGTAAATGCCCTCCAGGTGATGCTACCTGTGCTGCTTTATAAAGGCTCTGAGGACCAGGGGGGTCGCTGGAGAGGACTCGGAGGAACAGCTGGAAGGAACAGCAGGATCAGGCCTGAGAACAGCTGGAAGGAACAGCAGGATCAGGTCTGAGAACAGCTGGAAGGAACAGCAGGATCAGGCCTGAGAACAGCTGGAAGGAGCTCAACTCTGCAGGTCAGTGTAAACCATCGTTTCTCTAAGGCCTCCTACAGCAGTGTTTTATTATTCAAAATAAAGAGCTGGATTTAAAATTTTAGAATGATAAAAAAAAAGAAAGTCAAAATGGAACAAAACAGAAATTTAAACATGAAGTATTTAAATAACAAAATGAGTAAATGAATGAAAAATAAACACATGTAATATATAATAAAACACTTAAAAACGGATTATTAAAATATTAGTTATTAAATTTTAAATAGATATTTGAAAATACCTGAACTAAAAGTGAACTAAAAAGCGTCATACGTAAAATAAGGTTAAATTCAAATATAAACATTCAATGAAAAATTAAAGTAAAAAAAATAATTATAACTCCTGATTTTAATGAACAGAAAACACAAAACTAAAATACAAATACGCTGAAATATAAAATACAACCTGAAATATTTTAAAATAATAAAACCAAATTTTAAAAATGTATTAAAACATTTTAAACAGGATTTAAAACATGACCGTGATCAAAATAAAATAAAAGATCAATAGAATAATAGACTAAATAAAGATGTACAACATAAATTAAAAATCAGTTATCCATAAAATGTACATTTATTCTGAATGTGTACAGAAGTATACAACAAAAAATAATAATGTGTTTTAAAAATAAATGGAATGATCAAACTTTTCAAAATAATCAAAACAATTTAAAAGGCTAAAACTAATGACAGCGTTATGAAATCAGCTAAAACATGCTGGAATTCTAAAAGCTGAATAAAAGAGGCAGCGACAGTTGGAGCTTCTGGAAGCTTCACTGGTGTCAAGTGACCTTTCTCTGGTTTCCAGGTGATATAAAAAAAAAACATCTGAGCAGGTGAGAAAGTTTCAGAAACCAAAGATGAAGAGAGAAGAGAAGAAGAGAAAGCTGGAAGGAAGTGACATCAGAGTCCAGGTGGACAGGGGCGGAGCCACACAGACTCTCAGAGGAGTCCTGAACAGGTAACTAAACAGCCACCAACTGTACCTGTTGGTTAGCTAACGATTAGCCTAATGCTAACCGTTAGCCTAATGCTAACTGTACTTTATAATATAAAGATTTGATGTTATATATTTCAGGGTTTTGGTTATGACTTAGCAAAACGATTTAAACCCTGTTACACTGATCAGGAATCAATCCTTAATTTCTCCTCATTCTTCAGTGTCAGTTTTCATTACTGATCAGTTAATAACTAAGTACAAACCTACATGAAAAGATGCACATCCCAGGTTTATTTTTGTTCTGTCTGAACAGCCGTCTTAAAGATGTTAGTTTATAAACAGTCAACATGTAAATACTGTTTACTGGATATTTTATGTGACTTAAAAAGAGAAAATAGAAAAATAAGAACTAAAAAAATGCTTATCATTTTCCCATCCTTAATATATGTATATTTTTTGCTTTTCAAAGTTGGCGGTAAAATAACCATTTATTTCTGATTACAATACAGTAGAAATCGTGTAATTTTCTTTTACAGTTCTTACAGGAGAACACATATTTCTATGTGGACAGTGTTTACAGGTTTGGCCTGTTTTTTTAGTCAATATATAAATTATATAGTTTTTAAAAAAAAAATTTACAAGATATTTTCTGTAATTTAATGAAACCGTGATGATGTTTAAAATAAATAAATAAATAGTTTAGTTTACAGTAATACAGTGACTGCTGTCTATACATCAGTGTGTACAAACAGAAGCTGCTAATAGATAATTCCACTTAATAAACTGGTCCATCCTCAGGTCGGCCAGACACGCTGGCAGCAGGAGGAAGGTCAGAGGTCACCTGACCGAGGCGGGGCGAAGCTTGCTGGCGTTTATGTTGGGGCTGCTGCTGGCGTCTCTGTACGGACTCCTGGGCCTCCTCCTGCAGAAACAGCCACTGTGGCTCTGCGTCCGGACCACACTGGTGCTGGCCGGCCTGGCAGCATTCGGTGTGGGACTGTCAGCTGGAGTCCGGGCCAACGCCACGGTGATGCTGCCTTCACTGTGCTCAGGTGAGGCCTCTAGAATGGGATGCTCAATCCAGCATGTTTTAGATGTTTCCTTCTTCCAACACACCTGATTCAAATGATCAGGATCGTTACCAGGCTTCTGCAGAGCTTGATGATGAGCTGATCATTTGAATCAGGTGTGTTGGAAGAAGGAAACATCTAAAACATGCTGGATAGGGGCTCTCGAGGACCAGGACTGAGCATCCCTGCTCTAGAACAACCTGGGAACTCAAGATTCTCAGTCATTCAGGTCACGGTTACCCTCATGATTTTAATCGTAGCATCTGGACTTGCTTGACCTTCTCGAAGACGTTGAAGACAAAGATACCTCAAAGCAGTGTTCCAGATGGGAACACTATAGAACCGCAGAACTCCTGAGTTTCCTGATCAGCCAATCACAGCCCTCCTCTCTGGTGTTCCAGCTCGAGGCAGGAACCTGGTTCTCCTGCTATATGTGTCGGTTCTGCTGTCCGGCCCGCTGGCCAACACGCTGAAGAACAGCGAGCGAGCCGCCTCCAGCCTGCTGTGTGGAGCCGAGCTGGCAGCCAATCAAACTCAGGAGCTGATGCAGCGAGCAGCCACACCCCTCTACTGTAAGACCCGCCCACCTCCACCACCGTGAACCACTTTACATATCAAATCCAGGTTTTTATACTTTTCTGCATTGTTATCTCGATTTTTACCATGTTTGCACATTAAAGTCCACTTTTTAATATAATTTGGCACAATGAAATACAGGTTCTTGAACTCATTAAAATCCACTTTTTCTGTTAAAATTTTACACATTAAATCTAGATTTTTTAATACTTTTGTTCATTCATATCCAGATTATTGACACCTTATTAATTAACAATTAATTTCCCGTTTTTTGATAATTTTGTGCATTAACGTCCAGGTTCATGGTAGATATTACTACAGCACTGCAGACATCTGTAAATCAGTTAGTTTAAAAGAACATTTCAGTGTAATTACAGACCGCTGGTTCAGAGTGTGTTTCTGTTTGTTTACATTTGGATCCAGACTTAGAGAAGTAAAATTATACTTTTTAAAAACCCACAACCCTGATAGCAGATTAGACCTGCCGGCTGTCGGTGTGTGAACTTTGTGTTGTTATTGTTTTGCAGCTGCATTGGATGAAATCAGAGAGATCAGTAGGAACGCCTATGCCGTCGTAGGCCGAGTCCAGAGCCTGATCCATGCTCTGACCGATGGTGTCCGCCACATTGGTGAGTTGGCTTTGTGATGAGGGAACTGAACACTGATGTCTCGCTGTATTGTGTGTTTTGGGGAGTCGTATGCTGACAGGTCTTGTGATGCTGAGTTGTGCTTTATCAGACTTGCTCAGATAAACTCTGAGAATTGAAAACTGACACTCTGACGCTGCAGCTCGCACTCTGAGGAACGTCCTGCACTTCCTGGTCAACATCGGAGACGTTTGCAATGCCGAGCTGAGCTCCCCATACAGGAAGTGTCGGTCAGTGTTCGCCGAGGCTCGCAGCGACTGCTCCGACCTGCTGGGCGACTTTGACTTCCTGTGTGGCATCGTGGACGTCTTCCTGCCGCTCTGCAGCATCGCCCGCGGTGCGTTCAGTTCCCTCCCCCCAAACCAGCTGATCACCGTTCATTATATTTATAACTACAGTTATTATTTTTAATGTTTTTATTTACAACAACCGTCTGGTCGACTCTTTACCGGCCACAGCTACTATAATTTAGTTCTAAAAACGTTCTAAGAACGTTCTGCAAAGTTCTATTGATATTTTCAGCAGGAAGTTTTCTTTTAGTTCTCAGAAAGTTCTTCTTGAAAGGTAGGACCACTAAAGATGTCCTAAAGATGTTGGTTGGACATTTATGCCCTGATGTTCTCTAAACTAAATGTTGGCGTTCTTCCTTTGTTATCATGGAACATTGTGTGGATTCTGTAATGTGTTCCCTCAACATCATACTAAGAATGCTGAAGGAACAATGTTCTACTAATATAATAATAATATAAATAATATAATATGTATATATATATATGTATATATATATATATATATATATATAATATAAAGAACTCTCTGTCATATGAAGTCTCAATAACATCTTAATGTTCTCTGAATGTTGGTTTAATAGGAGAACATTCTATAATGTGTTCCTTCAACAACATCCCCAAAACATCCTCAGAACATTAAAGGCAGAACGTTGTGTTGAACCCGGTTCTTTTGTTGGAAGCTCAAGAACAAACTAGAGGACTTTTCAGTTCACAGATGTAGAATTTATTTAGGTCACAGGTAAAGTATGGCAGCGCTGGTCTCAAAATGACAAAGCTCTCGCAGGAACTCCATCAGAGTGAGCCCCAATATACGGGTATAATTCACATTTATCTTCTTGGGCTGGGCCTGCCCCGTACACAGGTTGGACTTAGATGCAACAGAGTCTCATTGCCCAGTTATCTCTGACGTGAACACACCAACCACTGTTCACATGGATTTACTGAAATGTTCTAAAACAAGTTTGTGTGTGTGTTGTCTTGAAGGCGTGCATCTATTTTGTCACTCTCATGCAGAACTTAGCTGAATATCGAAACTACTGAATACAGATAAGACTGGAACTGCGAGCACTGTACTCCCTTTTTCATTTAATTAATTCGTAACAATGGCGAACTGTCCATGGGAACAGGATAAGACGGAAACTGGGAGTGCAGCTATTCCCGTTTCCATAGCAACAAAGATAATGGGTGCAGACTGTCTATGACCTCAAGGTCACATAAGGTTAGACGAATGATGATCAAACTGAGTAAATAATATAGCAAATCCAATCATGGTAGAATCAAGGAATAACATAACAAATCATAAAATAATATAACAGTTGTTAAATGTCACATTGGAAAAACGTCTTTTTAAAATCATTTCAGGCCTTGAGAACACCTAGAAACATCTTGTGAATGTTGGTTTGAGAACGTTACTCCTTTGTTAGAACATCCTCTGAATGTTGACTTTAGAACGTTCTTTTAACTTTACCAAAACATTATTGGAAATGAGAATATTCGTCAAACATTCTTTGAACATTAGGTTGGAATGAAAACATGTCTCTAACAATCCTGGATTTTAAACTCCTGTCTCAGAATGAGCTCATGTTTGTCTGTAACTATCTTTCAGTCGGTGAGCTGTTCTGTGTCATCCCCTCCTACATTGCAGAACACCTGAAGAAACATCTGGCAGATCGTGAGTTCTTGTCTTCTGTAGACCTCCAGCCTTCACTCTGCTGCCTGCTCTGACTCTGACTCTCTTCTTCCAGCGACCATCGCAGCGTTTCAGAAACTCAAGCGGGAGTTTGAGTTCAACATCACGGCTTCGGTACACATGGCAGTGGATGCTAACAGCAGCCGCTCGCTGCAGCAGGTGTCTCAGGACATCATGGAGGAGCTTTCAGCAGATCTGCAGGTGTTTGAGAAGCTGAGTGAGCCGCTGACCTACCTGAGCCTGGTACTGCTCGCCTGGTCCTTCCTCAGGTCAGACTCAGCTCCAGTTACCTTCACTTACTGACATAGTGTTTGTGTTTAATGTTGTCATTCTAACCTGTTAGCATTCTGCAACACAATGCACTAATGTTCCTATTAGCATCATTAGCTAGCTGTTTTTGTTGAGCTCTGTAAATATCACAGTGTATACCTGAGCATATTTGTGTGGTAAAGTTAGCGTGCTAAATACATTATCATCATATTGGCATCCAGTATTTAACCTGCTAATTAGCATGCTAACAGAAGGCATTTTGCTGTTAGCTTACCATTCTAGTGTTAGCATTTTTTAAATCATTTGTTACACAAGTTTTGGTGTAAAGAGCAGCGCAGAGTTAGTGTGTCTATGTGTGTGTTGTCGTGCAGGGCGGTGCGCTACAGACACAAGTATCTCCGTGACATCAGCTTCGATAACAATTACATCACGGCTCAGTTTAGAGAGTTTGACCGACAGGTGACCTTGAGGGGCGGAGCATCAGTCCTGCCAATCACACGCAGAGAGGCCAAGATCTACATCACACCCTGTTTGTACACTTGTGTTTGTGTGTGTCTGTGTGTGTGTGTGTGTGTCGGTGTGTGTCGGTGTGTGTATGCGTGGTCATCAGTATTCTCCACAAACACACAGCTTGGGCCTGATTGACTGGTGTTGGATAATGTCATGGTTTGTACACCTGCAGTGTCGCTCCAGCTGACGGCCAGAGAGCGGCGTGCTGTGCTGGTGGGCGTGACCTCTGTCCTCAGACACCTGCTGATTGGCTGTCTGCTGGTGGGGCTGGACTTCCTGGTGTTCTGGATCCTGGACCAGGTGAACCACCAAGTGAGGGGGGACATTGTGGCCAGAGGTGAGACAACACGTAACATACAAACATCGACTAATCAACATGCAGTCAGCTGTAACCATGGCGACGATGTGCCTGTCAGCCCCGGTGTCGGTGGCAGTCCAGGTGAATGGATCAGGTTACGCCTCAGACATCTTCAGAGACCTGCTGGCTTCATTCAACGTCCTGCAGGGAGGAAACATCACAGTGGTCAGCAGGAAGTGTCTGTTGCAGCCGTCAGAGCCCAACACCACGGAGAGCTTCATCCTCGGTATGACATCACACATCACCTGTTCACCTGGGGAGGTCTGCAGCTCCTGCACACTTTTCAACACACTGCTCACTTGAGCTTTCAGTCTAAACTGATCCTTCAGATAGGATGAATAACATTCAGGCTGAACTATTTATCTATTCAAATCATAGTTTGAAGTAACACAATTAGCAAATCACGTTGCAATACTCGCTTCTGATTTGTGTTAAGTTGCAGCAACTTTATGCAAATCACAGACGTCCAGCTGCTCGACTGAAAGCCTCAGAAAAATTGTTTTTGGTGTTGGTCCAGTTTTAAATCCAGGAGCAAGAGGTGTTCATTCAATCAGCTGCTACCTTTGTTAGTTGTAGTTGGTAGAGCCTGTGTTGAAGAGCACCTGTCAGTCATCTGCGTTACGCCCATCAAGTGTCCAGTGTTGCGAATGGGTGCGGTCACAAAAACGTCACATCTAAACCCTGTACTAGAAGGTTTAAGTTCACTCAGAACGGCAAGTTAAAAAGCAATTAACACTACTGCAGATGTTCTGATGTCTCTGCTGGTTCTGCTGGTTTTGGTGCCTTTCTTGGTTTTGCTGCTGTTCCTGGTTCTGCTGGTGTAACTGGTTCTGCTCTGGTTCTGCAGGGTTCCTGCTGGGTCTGGCTTTATTCATCTCCCTGACCGGAGGATTGATGCAGCGCTGCAGAAGAATCATCTGTGCTTCATTTCATCCAGAGAGAGAACTAGTAACACACACAAACACACACACACACACACACACACACACACACACACACACACACACACAAATGTCTGAACCATGAGCAAAACTCACCAAATGTTCTCCTGTAAGAGTGAGTAAAAGAGTCTTCATGCGCTGCAGCATCTGAAGACCTGAACACCCAGTGGATTACTGATGGTCCCCACAACTATAGCAGAATACTCAGTGTTAGCATGTGGTGTGGCTAATGTGGCTAACATTAGCATTAGCCAAAAAATATGAAAATCCTTAGTGTTAGTGCATTGTGCAGCTAATGTGGCTAACGTTAGCTTTGATGGTCAAGTCTCTGTATAAGCTGTAACCCCAAGGGGCATTCAGGTGGTTAAACTTTAACCCAGTAAACCAGGACTGGGTGGGTTCCTGTGTTTTCATGTTTCCATCTATCAGCTTCCCTCCTGCTCTCTGTGCTCATTAAACTACATTTTAATACAGCTGCTCCCATTTCTAGATGTTTCTGTTGTCAGACAGCAAAACAAGGATGAACCAGTGGAACTCATCCAGACAACATGTTAGCCAGGAGTAGCTTCATTAAAACTACCACTGAGCTGAGAGTTCAGACAGATTTACTGTGAAATGATCCTCAGAGAGAATGTTAGAAGACAGAAAGTCTCAATCTGTCAATCACAGACAAAGAAAGTCCTCTTCCTGAAGGGGGTGGGGCCAGCAGCAACTCATTTAAAGCTACAGACACTGAAACAGTTCAGCACTAAAGCCAGGATTATAAAGTAATGGAGGAATGAAGCTTCTCAGACTGAACCTCAGACTCACTGTGAGGAACGAAGCTGTAAACAGTTCAGAGAGAGTTTCAGACAGAGCAGTTTATCTTCAGACTCCTCCGGTTTTATTTCTGCACCTCAAACACTGAAACTCTCCTGAACAGATGTTATTCTGGAAGATGAGAACATGAATGTGTGTTGTTCTGCAGGAGAGGATCCAGTTCCTCCACCAACAGATCCTGGATCAGAGGAGGTCAGTGGGCGGAGCTCTGAGATGGTTGATGGGCGGGGTTCTGAGGAGGTCGGTGGGCGGGGTTCTGAGGAGGTCGGCATCCAGGATCAGAGCTGACCGAGGAGGAGGAAGGAATCGAATTCAGACTCTGCTGACGTGGTACAAACCTGTAGACAGATGAGGACTTAACATTCACAGTCTGTTCTAAAAGCATCAGACGGGGAACGTTACTGCTGCAGACGATCTGTAACGCTGTCAGATGGTTATGCTCTAATGTTTGAAAAACATTTTCTGAATGTTGCACAAAGAACATCTTTCCTTTGTCATTACGTCATGGGAATGTTTTCTAACACCTGGAAAATATTTTTTGAGCGTCGGTTTGAGAACGTTCTTTCTTTGTTAACATAGATCATGCTGACAACGTTCTCCAAACGTCATCTGAATATCGCGGCTAAGATGTTGTGTCTGTTAACTTTTAACCTTGTAGGAACATTATTTGAAAATATAAATGTTCCTAAAACATTCTTTGAAGATGAGACGAAAACTTTAAAACATTATTTAGACCTGGATCACGGCTGGGTCACAGCTGGGTCACTGACCTCCAGCTGGTCATTTAGAGGGTTTATATTTCTTTCATCAGATGCACATAAAATAAACTGTCTGCTTGACCAGATTCTGTAAAGACCAAAAGACTCTGAGCTTCAGCTGGTTCTTTGTGACTGACTCAGCTGTGAGAGTTTTCAGCTGAACTGCAGGCAGTGTTTCCACAGAGACGAGACAGCTCTGACTGTTCTCATGAACCAGGGGCCTGTTTCACGAAGCAGGTTTAGTGAAAACTCTGAGTCTGTTAACCCTGAAATGAGGAAAACTCAGAGTTTTCCGTTTCACAAAGGGAGGTAACTCAAACCAGAGACAGAGGGGTAACTCTAGCCTGTTTCACGAAGAGAGATAACTTAAGCTCTCGGTCAGTTACCGCAGTAACAGTGTCTGTGAAACTAACCTGGTCGGGAGCAGGTTTATGTCACTAAACCTGAGATTCTCTCTGTCTCCGCCCTCTTTTAGCCACACACGATGTTTGATTTCCTCGTTTATTCATTCATTCAGTCAGTAGAGAGTTTTGGCGTCCGTGTGTTCTTAATGATCCAGTAGACGAAGGAGCAGCATTACTGCGCAGGGAACTGAATATTCATCGGGAGGTTATTTTCAGACCGCGCATAGATGTCATGGCTTTTCCGGACAGTTATCTTTTTGAACGGTACCGCTTCACCTCACAATCCATAATCTACATCCACCACCTCATCCGTCCTTACATTCGGAACATTACCAGCCACATTCAGCTCTAACATCACAGCAGATATTGTGTGCTGCGCTGCGGTTCTTCGCAAATGGGAGTTTTTGTATAACATTGGAGACACAGAGCATTACAGTAAGGCCACTGTTTGCAGAGCCGTCAGAGACAACATATGCCATAATCATTTTGCAGTTTAATCCATCATCATCACCATCACAGAAAATAAAACACATGATACACATTTCATTTGGTCTTCTTTATTTCCTACAAATGAAAGAGCTAGTTTAGTTCATGTTCCAATAGTTAACATAATTCACCTGTGACCATGAACCCACCTCTAACTTGTGCTCCAGGATTTCAATTTCCAGATCAGCCTTCCTAATCTGGCGGTCCAAGTACTGCACTTCTTTGTCTGTTTTTCTGATTTTTTTTCAGTAAGTGTAGTTTATATATTTGTTTTGCTGGTAACTGGGAATACATAGAGGACATTAAATTATACAATTGCACATGAATTCCACAGAATGAACCTCTAGTGTTTACTGAACATCCATCTCACTGTGTCAATCTGTGCAGTGGAAGTTGAGGCCCAGCCATGCCCTGTTTAAAAGGATGAGAATGTGCCATACTTCAGTAAAGGCTAAATGTCACACTCTATATTCCACCAGAATGTTAAGAAATGTGAATGGGGAAGAGAACTATCAGTGACATACTTCTGTATGTCTTTCTGTATCCCCCTCTGTGAAGGCAGCAGACACAGTGTCATCCTCTTCATCCTACATGAATGAGATGTTTCAGTAAACTTAAAATACCATTTGGCTCAATCTTTGGAGTATTGCCTACTTACAGTTACAAGGTCTGTTGTGGCATGAAGGGGCTCCACTAGGCAGATAGCACCATCAGAATCTGGAAAAATAAGAAATAAATATTTGTATGACTTTCTTTCTGTTGGCTGAGTAGAAGTCTGTGTTAGTTTAAATAGGCTTAATTATTTAACAGAGCATGATATAGATGCAGACATTTAGGTTATAGTGTGGATAAAAGAAATGCACAGTCAAACAACCACGTAATATTTAGGCTACATTTCAATGTAAAACATGATCAACATGAGGTACCTCCATGAGATTATGCCTAGGTCTTACCTGTTTGAACAATGTTTTTATATTTCATTTTAAGCTGCTGCCACGTGCGCTTCTCCCCCGTCTGATTGCACCTAAATGAAATAACTTAATAAGTACCATTCAATCAGTTTTCCCTGTAATATTATTGCGATTGCAAAGGACTACATTTTAACTTACGCATTAACCCGGGCAGCAATGTTCTCCCACGCCGTCTTCCTCGCTTTTGCAGCTACAGCTGTGTTGCATTTCTTCCGAAAAATGTGTTCATAGTTGCTATATGCGCGCATTAAGACGTCCAGTTCAAGGGGCGTAAAAAACGTAGCTCTTCGCTTCCCCGTTGCCATGGTGACTCGTCGAATCGGTGCTCCATTGATGCTGTCTTTTTATAGCGGTGGTGCACGCGCTTAACTCCAGGTGAAACTACTCCGTGTTGATTAAACAAACTGAAATCACCCGTTGTGAAACCGAAAACTCTGAATTTCCTGTCTCAGGGTAGATCAACTCGCAGTTGAGGATTAAACTCAGAGGTTGTTAAACCTGCTACGTGAAACGGACCCCAGGTCTGTGTGTGTCAGGTTACCTGGAGGAGCTCACCTGTCTCACCTGCTGTCGTCACCAGTCACCTGCCTGTCCTGTGGTGAGCAGGTGAAGCCGGATGACGACAACACGATCACCTGTGACGTCCCTCAGTGTTCAGGTAAACACCCACTGAAACCAGCTCTGTCTCAAACCTCAGTTCGTCTCAGTCTAAAGCCCTGCAGCTCTGCGGAACCAAAACAACATGAAGGAGGAGAGAGAATCAGAGATGTCTTCTCTCAGTAGGACTCAGTTAGAACGAGGGAGACCAGAGACAGCAGGATTTTTGATCATTTATTTTACAAAAATGTAAAAACCTGGAACCAACTTGTCCAACAGAGTGTCCACAGATGTCACCAACACTGGAACCACAGGAGGAGTTTAGAGGATTAAGCTTCACTGTCATATGAGACATTCAGAGTTTAATGTTTATTGTTTTATCACAGACTCGTTAAATGAATTGTAGCAATGATTTGCTGTCTGGAGTGTGTCGCCTTTATTTAACTACACTTGGCATTAAACAAAGAAACTCGAACCAGACAGACACACAATGACACAAAACTACCAGGGAGGGACAGAAAGCAACCAGTGAGATACAAAACTACTAAAGAGGCAAAAACTACAGGATAACTTTGTAGTTGGACCAGCACTGTTTGGTGGTTCTGGTCCGGTTCTGCTGCAGCTGTCATCAGTCCTTACTGTGTTGTGTTTGCAGGTCTGTACTGTCGGCCATGTTTTCTCAGTTTGGGCAACACGTGTGTCATCTGCATGCGACCGCTGACCCTCCAGGAAGACGAGGAGGAGCTGTGAGTGTCAAAACACAACGTCTCATAATGTTTAGGAACACGTCACGGTTATGAAGCAGAACCACTTCACATCCACCGTCTTCTGATCGCCTTTAAAACAGGGAAATATGCAGGAAATATTCACAAACAGACACAAAGCTGCTGTAGGCGACACAAAATGACCACAAAATGACAACAAATAGACACCAAATTCCACAAAAAGGAGACTTAAAGATGCACAAAACTACAACAAAACACTAAACACCTAGAAAAGAAACACAGCATGACTAAAAGATGCACCAAACAACCAGAGACACAAAAAACTGCAAAACAACTTCTAAGGAACCCAAAGGACCACAGCGAGACTCAAAACGATTGCAAAGAAACACAAAACAATCACAAATAGACACAAAACTACACAAACTGTTGCAGAGGGGCACACAGCAAACACTGACTGTAATAACTATAAAGAGATGCACAACACGAACACAACCTTCTGCTGGTTCCCTCAGAGACTCCTCTGAGGATGAACAAGCGTGTTCTGCTGCTCTGAACTCGACACACATGAAGAGCAGGGTCTCCATGGCAACACGCCAAACAAACAACCCAGTCAGCAGAACAGACAGAGACTCTGAACTCAGGTAGGACCGATCAAATCGATGATCAATGGTACTGATGTATTAATCGCCTGGGAGCACACATTGTAGGGTTGAAGGTGTGTTTTCCCACTGTGGCTTCTGTCAGTGAAGCAGACATGACGTACCAGGACCTACCCGGGTCAGAGGAGTCCGACAGCGACGAGTCCTTTCACTCTGCCAGCTTACAAGAAACCTCCTTCCTCCAGGACCAGGCCCTCGCTGCAGTCCTGGTACACACCTCAAACCCTCAAGGATCCTCCAGGAGCCTCCAGGACCCTGAAGAACCCTGAAGAAGCCGATGATCCACTTTGTGATTAAAGTTATTGAAGCAGGTGTCGAGTTGTGTGTTGGTTTATTTGGGATAGAAGACAAACAACTTCTCTCTTTCAGTTGCTGTTTTATTCTTAATATCAGGGTCTCAAAATCATGTAGTACATGGACCTCCTCTGTTCGGTACAACCCTCCCAGAAGAGACAAAGTATTAATGTGAACACCGTATTTAACATGAATGGTGAAACATGACTGGCTATGATAAACAAGCATAAACAGTAAAATGTGAATGGTCAAAAAGGTGGGAAGAGCCATAGTTTAGACTTAGGCTCATCCTTTGTTAGCGCACAGATATGTCCATATCTCTTGGCGCTCAGCTTCGTCCAGTCATCTTCGTTCACATCCTGAAAAAGTGAAAACAACCCAGTGGATCATCCCTATCTGTCCTGCTCTTTCTTTGTGTGGAGAGATTAAAGATAACCTTGGTGCCTTCAGGTCTCCAGGAAGGAGTTTGTTACAGCTGTTAATTCTTTCAGACATCAGCTGCAGCGTGGCCTTGACGGCCTCAAAGGAGAATCTCATAAGACTCGTTATCTTTTTAGATGGAAACAGAAACATATTTGTCCAGACCACAAGACCATTCTGTTCTTAACCTGAAGATATAATGCACACTTGTTCATGCACACATGTGCCTGTGTAAGAAACAGTTTCCCCCTTTTGACCTGTCCCTGACCTTCGTGTCTTCATCCTAGTCACAGCTCTGATTGTTTGATATTACTAATTCTTCTAATTCACTTCTAAAACTGAAAGGGTATATAGGGTTTAAGTCAGACTTTTAAATTCATAAAGGGATAAAATGAAAATCCACCTTAACACAGGAAATGAAGTGAAAGAATTTATCTTCAGCAAAACCCCCTTCAGAATAAAAGCACATTTTAGTAAAGGAAAAAAAACGCACTCAAAACTAAAAAGTTGACCAGTTGACTCCTAGATGATATATTAAATCATTAAAATATGGGTTTGTCTAGTTTACTGCTGCAGTTTTACTGTTCATACTATCATCATACATCCCATAATACTGATGCTCACAGTTGGTTCTAGAGAAAATGAACACAAACCAGATTTAGTGTTTAGACTGTGACGCCTGGATGGATGTAAAACTGATCTGGTTTCAGTTTATACCAAAACTCAAACGTGTTTATAAGGGTTCACAAATTATCAAAAATGAAGAAAAAAGTCCATAATTAATTAAAACATGTTAAAAAAAAACAATCTGAAAATAGTCCTAAATGTCATAAAGATGTTAAAAATCACCTAAAATCAGTTTAAAATGACTCAAAAATATCTAAAATGACAAACTAAAATTCAATTCAATTTTATTTATATAGCGCGTATTTACAACATATGTCATCGCATAGCGCTAAACATTGTAAGGAAGAACAGAAAACAGGAAACAGAATCCAAACTTTAAACTCCTCAATGGCTTAAAATTCATCTAAAATGACAAAAGAAAGCTGTACTGATGAAGTTCTGAGGCTCATTAAAATGATAAATGTGGACCCACCTCTATGGACTTATAATAAACTTTCATAGTATGAAGGTAAACTCTGCATGACTTTATTAAATATACTAAAGTTACTATAGATTTAAAAGATCTTTTTCAGATTTGGTTGATTTTATGTGGAATGATGTATTAAATTGTAACCTTTATTGTGTTGGTTGAAGTTACTGAAGGTCTCAGTCTGCAAACAGAGTTAGTAAATCATCATCAAATGAAACCAAGCTGAGTCGGGGGAAGAGATTCTCACATTTTATTCATATTCAGAGCAAACACAACTAATCATCCAATATAATGTCTTACTCTGAAACTAGTTTTCCACTTTTTTCATCTTCTACTGCTTCTGTGCTGTGAAGGTTTTCTGAGGTCAAGAACAGATAAACTCTAAAATGACCTGCAGACGTCCTGGCGGTCAGCAGGTAGCGCCGTCTCCTCCTCTCTGTGGAAAACCTCCCCGTCAGGCTGCTTCCTCCACCTCAGCTTCACCTGCTCTGTGATCCCTCCATTCAGCAGCTGCTGCCTCAGCTGAAACACAGGTCAGAGCTTTAACAGGATCCTGATCGATCGCTCTCATTGATCAGCAGCACTTTAATCCTGATGGAGCTGATCCAGGAAACATTCTCATGTTGTTACATTTTATTTGGAAAAGACCTCAGATGATGATGTAATAGATGTTCCTGTAATGTGATATTTAACAAAAGGGCTATTCTGCCTGTAATGTTCTGAGAGCATTTGGGGGATCGTGTAGATGGAACACAATATAGAATCTATACAACGTTAAAGCTTAATGCTCCAACAGTGTTATCACCAAACATTTGTAGAACTTCTGGAGACATCCTGCCTTTAAGAAGAACATCTGGAACATGAAAGAAAACTTCCAACTGAAAATAATAATAGAACTTTTAGAACATCTTGTGATTGGGTGAAGGAGGTAGTTGAGTCATGTGACCTCTGACCTGCTGCAGGATGGATTCTTGCACCGTTGGATCGGTTGGATCTGCAGAACCTCCGATCAGTCGAACCTTCACCAAACTCACCGCTGAAGGTGTCACGACTGCAGAAGAAGAAGAAGAAGAAGAAGAAGAAGAAGAAGAAGAAGAAGCTGATCAGAGTCTGCAGAACCTGAAGGAACACTCACCTGAGTAACACAGGAAGTAACTTTTTTCAATTTCAGTTTTTTATTGAACACAAATTAGCAGTTACAATAGATTAAATAAAAGTGCAACATATGTTATATGAAATTATACATACAAAATGCACATCTGTACAGATAAACGGTCAGAGAGATGAAGTAACAAAAAAACAGCAGGGAAACATTGAGCGGTTTTCAGGTTTGAAGTATTTGCAGAATGAATGGTGCAGTTTAACAGCTTTTTTGTTTTTAACATATTTTATAGTTCTGGATGGTTGATGTGTCTCGTTTTCAAAATGATGTCCATTTGGTTTTGTCTGTGCCCATTTTGTTTTATGTATATGGTATTTTGCCAGCATGATTAGAGTCTGTATCAGGAGGGAAAGGTATTTGGGAATTATTGTATTTTCAAAATAAAGGATGTTGTCACTCTCCTGGAGGCTCATCACATGACCTGTTTTGTTATGGATAGCATCCTGCATATGAGGCCAGAGGTGTTTCCTGTAAGTGCAGTGATAAAACAGGTGGATAATGGTTTCTTGTTCCGTTTGGCAGAAGTCTCATTTGTAATCTATATCTAATTTGAATCTTTCTGATGTTTTTTTGGCTGGGTACATATTATTTAAACTTCTTTGACTTTATTGTAGATGCAGTGCTTCTCACCAACCAGCCACACCCTGCTCCACTTTATTTCTCTGTATGATGAGTCCACAGTGAAGTAGCTGTTGGTCTTTTAATAAGTTGGACGAGGTTTCTGATGTATTTATTGTTTTTTTTTCATAGTATCAATCTCTCCTATGTATAATTTGTTCTGGATTTTCTGCATTTGATTATTGAATTGAGAGTTTTTAGGAGTTGTAAGATTCCATTTGGGATTGCTTTACAAACTTTACTATAGCCAATTTGCGAGATTTGAAGTTTATACATTGCAGTGAATTCATTATTAGGAGATGTTTGCCCCTGCATATTAATGAGTTGGTTGACTCACACTATCCCGCTGTCAAACCAGGTTTTCAGAAATAGCGATTTATTGCGATGTTTGACATTTTGATTGTTTCAAAGGTAGCAGCTGGTTGGTGAGAAGCCGTGTTTGTAGATCAGCCTCCAGGAGAGCAACGCCTGTTTGTGGAAGTCTGATAGTTTAATGGGTAGTTTTTCAGGTTTGTAGTTATATTTTAATAAAAATTCAAGTCCCCCAATTTGATTGAATATATATTTGGGGATAGTATTCCATATGTTTGCTTTTTCTTTTAGTAACCTGGATGTCCAGTTAATTTTGCACACATTATTAACAGTTTCAAAGCTCAAGGCTTCCAGCCCACCATTTCCCTTCTGATTACAGAGAACGTCTTTTTTTTAAGTAATGGGTTTTGTTCTTCCAGATAAAATTTAAAAGCATTTTATCTAGTTTTTTTTTTTTTTTTACATATTTTGTTAGGCATATTCATTGACAAAGAGATATATACTGATCTTGAAATACCTTCAGCCTTAGCTAATAAAACTGTTCCATAAATTGAGAGGTCACGCATCAACCACGTGTTGAATTTTGTAGTAATTTGATTAAGGATGGGGTTAAAGCTTACGTTACAACCTTCTATTTTTTGTCTCCAGATGTCAATTAAGTCCATACTGTTACATATATTATTTAATTAATTTGCTCTTTCATCTTTTGGAGGCCATCTATCATACCTATCATTCATTACAGTGTTGAAGTCCCTACCCCGTATGATTTCAGCTACAGGAAATTTAGATAACCACGTATTTACTTTGCTTTAAATGGTTTGAAATAAAGTTGTACTTTTTTGTCATTTGTTGCATAGATATTTACCAAAAGGATCACAGCATTATCATTTTCACCTAAGTAGCACAAGGAGGAACGCTTACCTGAGTAGCAGAGGAAGGAGCGTTTGTCGCTGCAGGGCCGGTTGATCCAGATTCCTGAGGACGAATCCATCACCAGGCAGTCCCACGTCCAGAGAGGTGCGTTCTTCCACTGCCTGTAGGTGTCTGTCCCCCCGTCTGACCACACCCACGCCATTCTGTACAGACCAATCCAGGCGGTGTTCTCACCTGGAGCAATGGAGGATCCCAGCTGCTGGTACATGTTGTTGAGGTCCCAAGAATTCATGATGCTGCTCAGGTCTACATGGTTCTTCCTGCAGAAGGTCTGAGCATCCAACCAGTTCATCTGCTGCTTCACCAGAACATGTTTGTTGCCTGCAGCTGGAAGACAGAAGGTCAGACCTCCATCATTCTCCCTGTTGTCATTATAAAACCTTTCAAGCATTCGCAGCAGGTCGCATCTATGTGTCCTGCACATGTGCACTGTCGTCCTCACAGGACTCGTGAATGCAGAAGGTTGAGCACCTGCTTTAAACCTTTGTCTTTGTGAAAGCAGCCCTGAAGTTAACATGCTGAGTTGTCTGTGAAAGCACATTGTTATTATTATTGTTATTACTGTTGTTATTATTATCATTATTATTTTTACTGTTGTTGTTATTATTATTGTTATTACTGTTGTTGCTGTTGTTATTGTTATTATTGTTCTTACTGTTATTATTATTGTTGTTTTTACTGTTGTTGTTATTGTTATTATTATTGTTATTACTGTTGGTGTTACTATTATTATACAGTACAGTTTGCTTGTGTAAGTCTGTAGGTGTGAGCTGCTACATGAATGAAACTGAGACTCTTATTGAGCCATTAAAGTCGTATAAACCAACAGCTACCCATCTTATCTGTCTACAGAAGGTTTCCTCTGAACATGAAGAGACACGTTCTCATCAGAGTCTGAAGGTCCCACTAATTATCTGAGCATCAAACACATATTTACTGAAGTTCTGGTGAATTTCCTGAAGTAAATTACTTAAGTTTGTACTTTTTCTGCCTCAGTTTATGATGTAAATGTCTTCATTTATAAGAAGGAAAACTTAAGAGTTCAGGTATGAAGGAACGTCTCTGCATTAAAGTGGTCTGAGCTCATCTTTCATCCTGCCTGAGTCAATAAAGACCTCTTAAAGCTTTTAAGTTTCATATTTAATCATGCTGAGGATATTGTACTCTGTGGGACTTTGCTGGATGTTTACTAGCAGTAATGTGTTTGTATGTTGCGGTAAAACTTAACTCCATTTACAGATTAAACTATTGTATGTGAAATCTATGGTTGGGGGTCCAGTCGGGGCCGCTCAGGGGTCAGTGTGGACCTTTGTGTTGGAGTGTCATGATGTAAACAGACTCACTGTAACACATGAAGTAACGCCGAGATTCACAGCTTTTGGCCGACAAGCGTTTGGTCAAAGTCAGAGCTGCACACTTGTTAACTCCTCCCTCGCCTGAGATCAGTTTCGGAACCCAGGATATGACGTATTTGCCCTCCTGGGACCATTTCCAGCTGCCATTGAAGAGTCCGACCCAGACCTGTCCGTGCCCCGCCACCTCCTGCTGGGCCTCGGCGTTGGCGGCTTGGCTCGGGATTCTGGCGAGGTCGGTGAACTTCTCCCTGCAGTAACTCCGAGCTTCATTCCAGTTCTTCAGTTGACGGACGTGGTGGAACCGAGTGACGGCGCCGTGAGGCTGGAGGTCGCAAACTGAAACAGAACCTGAGAGACGACACAGGAGACAGTTCAGTCAGCCTCCAACAGTCCTGTTGGTTTTAAAAACGAGACGCTTGGAGATTCCCCATGTTGAGATCATAAAGCCTCAGATATGACTAAATTGAAAGATACGGTGGCAGAAACGTTCTGACTGGTCTTTAGAAGCAGAAGGGGGTTTGGTCTCCCAGGAGAAGGAGGAGAGCTGGCGAAGGTGCAACGTAAGAAGGTGTAATGGTTAGACAGTTAAGGTCTGGAGACTTTGATCATGTTTATTCTTACAGCATTTCTATTGAATAAACATGTTTCACATAAGATTCTGAAGACCTTCACAGACACTAGCAGTCGATCCAGACGCAATTTTTGAATAAAGGTGGTGGACGAAGTTGCCAGATCATGCCTGGCCCCCTACTGGCAGACAGAGGCGCTACACCAGACTCTGAGGACGTGTTTAAAATAAAGACTAAAGACGCATTTAAAAGCAGCTCCGAATCTTCAGACTGATTCTGTGTTTTTATTGTTAAACATGTTTTACAGACCTGAGAGCAGCAGCAGGACGACCAGTTCACCTGTCCTCATGATGGACAGCTGAGACACAGAGAGGACGTCTTTGTTAAATCATCATTATCATCTTCATCATCATCCTCATCCTCATCATCCTCATCACCCTCATCATTCTCATCCTCATCGTCATCACCATCATCACCCTCATCCTCATCATCATCATCATCAGTGTGGAACTGAACCTTTATCAGCATGTACAAACACTGATGATCTGTGTGTCAGTCTGGATGTACAGAACATTTAATACTGTCAGATACATACAGTATATGTATATAGTTTATATAATAAATGGTATCGTATCGTCTCAACCCTGATATTTCATATTTAAATTGGTCAGTTAATTTGTATCGGATAAATTTACTGCAGGATTTTCACCTTAATGCCTAATATTTAAATTAGGTGGGTAAATTACATTAAGGGTTTTAACCTTGATATTTAAATAATAATTGATAATAATAATAGTTTTAACCTTTATTTTAAAATAAATATATAAATTACAATCTAACTATTATTTATAATGAACAATACTGCAGGGTTTTAACCTTTATTTTTTTTAAATAGCCAGGTAAATTTGTATAATAAATGATATAGTAGGGTTTTAATATTTAAATTTGTTAAAGAAATGTATGTAATTTTTTTTACCTTAATACTTAGCATTTTTAAATCAAGCAGTAAACTTGTATGCAAAAAAATATTGTAAGGTTTTAAGCTTGATGATTTAAAGTAAGCAGGTAAATTTGCACAATAAATAATCATTTTAACCTTTTTACCTACAGTTTAGTGTCTTAACTTTAATACTGAATATTTGAATTATACAGTTAAATTTATAGCATTAATCTTTTTCTCTTCTTTGTTGTGTTAAAAGTATAACTGACAATAACTCAACAAGTAATTCATGTAATCACTGTTTAAATATGGAACAAAGAGGAATATTAAGTGTTGTGGTGCTCGTTGGATTGATTTACACTTAAAAGGTTTGACTTCATGTCAGCTGCATGACAGACACTCATCAATTAATAAATCCATAACTAGATCAATAAATAAGCCAATAATGCGATCAACAAATAAGTCAATAACTAGATCAATTAATAAGTTAATAGCTAAATCAATAAATAAGTCAATAACTAGATCAAACAATAAGTCAATAATGAGAACAATAAATAAATCAATAATGAAATCAATAAATAAGTCAATAACTAGATCAATGAGTCAGTAAGTCGATCAATAAAGGAGGGTTTCACCTGTCTCCAGGGAGCTGCTGCTGATCCAGTAGCTGATCAGAGACTCGTCCAGTGCAACCTCTTATACCCGGTTCACTCCTCCCTCAGGTGAGAACTCCTGAGTCCATTCGGGTCCATTTGGTTCAGAGACGCTGAGAGTCAAAGCAACTGAAAATGATTTATTCAAATTCATCCCAGATGCAAAACAAACGATGATAAATCAGCTGATGGAGGCGTTAAACCGTGGAACCAATGATCTGATGAACTCTGTTGGTGCTCCGGTTTCATTCTCTGATTTGACTCCCAGTTTCACGTGGAACCTACAGGGTCAGGGTTAGTGAGCTCAGTTCTGTTTTTTATTTGATTAACTTGATAATTATGATAATGCTGATGAAGGAGCAGCTCGTCCTGTAAACAAATCTCACACAGTCTGCACAAGTCATATTTAAATACTCCGATTTACAAACAGAAATGTTTCCTTCCTCCTATGATTAGGGCCCAGCTTCACCTCTTCAATGCAAAACTTGTCTGCATCACTGCTTTGTGTTTTATTTCTTAATATGTTCTGCTTCCTGTTTATTACCAGCCTGCATGTAAATAACCTGAGAGGAATTTAATCAGTGATGATGACGGAAAGGTTTGACAATCACACGACTGAACTCCAAGCAGCCACTCAAAGACTGATGAGACCTGAGGACCCACACATCGGCCCAAAGTCAGTCTGGAGCTCGGAGTGTTCTGAATTGAGTCTGGTTCTGTGGATGTGTCTGCAGTGAGATCTGCTTTAGAACTGGGAACATTTTTGAATAAAGTCTGGTTCTGGAGATTTGTTTGGTTTCCAAAAAGGAGAACAACAGAGGAAAACCTGAATTTCACCTAAAGCTGTCATAAATTTGAACAAAATCTGTTTAGTTTGATGACTTGATATGCATCCTGGTGTTTTCTGTATTTCAGGCGAACTCTGAGATCTTATTGTGAAATGCTGGCTGTGTCTGTGACACTCTGCTGCCTGGTCCAGTTAGTGATAACTGCTGGAGGCTTAGTTGATAGTTTTATCTTACCTATCGCTATAAAATCGTAAAATAAAATTCAAATGAACGACACTAAACAGGGATCTCTTGTCCCGTAGAACACTTGATCCCGCCAAGTGATTCACATGACAGGCCGAACCAATCATGAGTCAATGACCAAGCCATGCCTCGGTCGGCTCGGTGCTTCCATACATTTGCTTGGTGAGCTACCAGCCATTCGTCGGAACCTCAGGAGTTAGAGGACCATCGCTAGGTCCAGTCCCCCGTCACACCGGACTACACCTCCCTCCTCCCGGGTCCACACCTAACCGACCGTCAGAACCGAACAACAGCGTCTTAACGGTCCTAACTTTTCTTCGTGAGTTTGTCTGTGGCGCCGCGGAGGATGACGGGATACGTGAGCTAACGGAGGGCGAGTCCGGCACCAGAGCAGCAGGTCGGATTAAAGTACCTCACACTGTCGGTACCTCCAGGTTTCAGGTTCGGCTGCACAGCGAGACGGTTACACACAGAGCGGCGTTTTTAAAGGTACTATGGCGGCTTTGATTCTCCGGTTGAAAGTTAGCTAAGTTAGCTCACTGAAGTTAGCTTCAGAAAGTTGAGCAGGTCTGCGGAAGTTTCACACATTCAGTGATGAAAAACGGGGAAAGACGTTTTGGATAAAACCTCCATGGCGTCTGAAGCAGACTGTCAAGTGAATAAAGCCCTAGTTCTGCTTGCGAAAAAGCAAAAATAGAGATTTCACTGCTTTTTTTCACGTCTGGACCAGAACCGGATCTAAAACTAGTGAATGTGAACTTTCAGAGTAAAGAGGCCAAACATCCCGTAAGACACCATTTCTGATGTTGGACTCTTTTATTTTGCTAGTTTACAGAACAAAATAAATATGTTACTGTGTGTTTCTCCTAATCTGGACCACATTAGACCAGGACCAGATCAGAACCACTGTAGAGGAAGACGGCTCTGTGTGGTGATGTTGGTTAAAGCACATCTGAGTGAATGAATCTGACATGTTTTCTTGATATTTGCAGTCTGTGTTTAACACAATTAAATCTGTTTTCTCAGGAAAGTGCTTCGCTGCTCAACATGGAGACAACAGGAAAACAAGGAGGGAGTCTGAGGCAACAGGTAACATGGACACTGGCCTAGGAACCTCCACAGAACCTCTGACTTGAGGTTGTAGTTAATTTGCTGATGATCAGATGATCTTTAGAGAACATGTCTGAAGATTCTCAGCCATCCAGGTCATGGTTATCTTCATAGTTTCAGTCGTAGCATCTGGACTAGCATCAGTCCAGATGCTACAATTGAAACTACGAGGATCCCTTTAGAGGAGAATCTGAATGTCACCTGTGTTTGTCTCGCCTGTTCTCCTGTGTTTGTCTCGCCTGTTCTCCTGTGTCTGTATCACATGATCTCCTGCCTCCTCAGTGCAGCAGCTGTGACTCCTGCTCAGCCAGATGTTGGTGTCTGGACTGTAACGAAGCCATGTGTGATGAGTGCGTGTTGGCTCATCGCAGAGTCACGGTGACTCGATCACACCGGCTGATCAACCAACTTCCTCGAGGTCAGAGAAAGCTGCTGATTGGTTGTTTTCTCAGTGTGTGTTTGGTTAATTCACCAGCTGATAGAGGTGTGTTTGTGAGGACATGTAGAATCACTGTGTAACTTGAGTCCATGTTCTTGAAGTGATTCCCGGCAACCAGTAACAGAGGGCGACTGGAAACACTGGAAGAAGCTCAGCTGATGTAAAGAAAAACAGAAGTTATGAATTAGAAATCTCTCCACATATTCAGGCAGAACCTCGGACCAGTCCACTCTGAGTTAACCAGCATTAGTAACTCCAACTAGAAAACTGAACCCACAATCCTTAAAATAATGTTTGAACTAAGAGGTGGGTCATCTGGATGGAAGATCATCTGATGATGGGGCACAATCGTGATCTGAACATCTCAAGTCCTGCTTTTTGATTTCTACAAAGATTTCTGTGAAGTTGTACGGTCATATATCAGATATTTTCAGAGATCATTTTTAAAAAATCAGTGTCGACCCACTTTCATCAGTTTTGTTCTCACGTTAAATCTGGATCTATTTGAACAACAACGTCTGAGGAACTATTAAAGATAAAAACCTGATATTTCTCATCATGTCACTGATTCAGAATCTGCAATGTATTTTTATAATCTCTGATTATGGGCGAGTAGACATATGAAAAAAAAAACAATCTTGGAGCTCATTAACATAAACTTGATAAAGCAGAAGTCCACTCGTGATACTTTCTGAATATGTAGCTGCACATCACAGTAATACATAGCTAAACATACAGAATACTTTAATATGAAATACTGGGTCACTAAAATGAAAATAAGGTTATTTTATTTGAACTCAAGCAGCTGCTGATCAAGCAGTTGTGAAGTATTAGTAGATTATTTGATCCAAGTAGAGGTCTGGAGTTTGGAGAGGTTCTACAGATTTAACTAAAAAAGAAAAGTAATAAGTGAACTGTTTATCGGCTACTCTTTGGTAACTAACAGGTTAAATCGTGAGTAAAAAATGACAAACAGTTTAAACAATAAAAGTTAAAGGTTAGAAGATAAACGGCTTCAACAGCATTCAGACCAAAGCAGGCGACGCTCTGACAGTTGAGTCGTATAAAAATCTAATCATTTGTTCTTTTCCTGTTGTTTCTGAACAGACCGGACAGTAGTCAGTGATCTGAGCCAGTCCGAACCTGGACACCTTCAGCTGCCTTCAGGTAGAACCTTCACATCATCACAGAACATTTCTGACACATTAACCGACCAAATGTTTTCCCTCCTTCATATTCAGCTCCTGTTTATATACTGAAGCTGATGATAGTGGTTCTAACATGCCACACAACGGATCCTCTGTCAGGGTTTCCAGAGGTTACACATGTTTACTGTAATTTATTTACTAATTTATTACTGTACTTTACGATAAGCTGTTTACTAAATGTGTGAATGAACTGACAGGATCCCTGCTTCACTGAACACTGCAGTGACAACAAATCCTGTTCTGTTCTATTTTCTGTCTGTCTGTTCTGTTCTGTTCTGTTCTGAGGGGTTCCGTCAGTCAGAGCCGGTTCTCTGGTTCTCCGTTAACACCAGTTAACGCCAGTTTCTGTCTCCAGGAAACATCTTGAGTTCTCCCACTAAGTTCTGCAGACTCCATCCGTCTGAGCCGCTGCAGCTCTTCTGCTTCACCTGCAGCCAGCTCACCTGCAGAGACTGTCAGCTGATGGCACACATGAACCACAGGTACGCTCAGGTACATCCATCAGAACTTTCCACAGTAAAGCTGCTCCTGTGTGATGCCAAGTCTGTTCTGATTCTGTCCTGTCAGGTATCAGTTTGCCAGTGAAGCAGAGGCCACTATGAAGAGACAGCTGGAGGCCTGTGTTCAGCCAATCAAAGCGCAGAGAGATGCAGTGAGGCGGAGCCTGCAGGACATGTCGACCAGGTAGACCTGAGGAGGTTCTTCTGTCCTGGTTCCTGTCATACTGTAAACAAGAGATAGTGAAAAACACAGTAAACACAAGATTAGACAGAACTTTATTAGTAGCAGAAGTATTGTCCTTCTTCTGCTTCTTCTTCTTCTTCTTCTTCTTATTGATGTTATTATTATTGTTATTATTATTATTGATTTATTAATTGTTCTCCTTATTATTATTATTATCGTTATAATTATTATTATTGATATTATTATCGTTGTTGTTATTGTTATTTTTAATAAACCTGAATGAAAAAAAACATGAGGAAAAAAAACACAAAAATGCAATACGATGTGAGTATGATGCATTTATTAGAAAAGGAAACTCCCGCACACTGTCTCACTTGCAAAAAAGATTATTTAATGACCAACGTTTCGGCCGTAGACCTTCATCAGGCAAACGACCGAAACGTTGCTCATTAAATAATCTTTTTTGCCAGTGAAACAGTGTGCGGGAGTTTCCTTTTCTACTTAATGCGTTTTCTCCTCCTACGCACCTGTTGTGAACGGATGTGTGAAGATTTTTCTTCTTTTCAATTGCGGAAGATGCATTTATGAAAACTAAAATAAGTGTTTCAGTCAAACTGTCCCTAAGGATATATGTGCTAAAAAGCTTTTAAAAGACTTGAACTTGAGATTTTCCTCCAAGAACAAACATCAGAAGTTTTCTACTTAGGAGCGATAAAGTGAGCTGAAAGCAGCTGATGTTCGGTCTGAATTTAAAACCTTATGTTGTATTTCAGGCTGGTGCTGATTGGTCAGACTAACTCACACCTGAAGGCTCAGCTGCAGAAGACCTTCATGACTGTGGCTCAGCTGCTGAGGACCAGGTTGGAGAACGTGGTGAAGGAGATTGAGGTGACATCAGCTATTATTGTCAGACTCTCAGCTGAGACTTTTTCAGATTCAGACGTTCAACATGTTCTGGCCTGGTTCAGAAACAAACACAGTGTTAGTCTGACGTCTGGTTATGTATTAAAAAAGAGTTTAGCACAATTCATTTCATATTGATCAGTTACAACAACAGATTAACGTTCAGTGAATTGTTCAGTTCTAAGTCAGACTCGAAACGTTAATTTAGTTTTAATGCTTTAGTCCTCAACAGTCGTCAGTCTTACCTCTGTTGTTTCTGCTTTCAGTTTCAGGAAAACATAGCATTAATTAAAACAGTCAGAATACATAATGATGATGAAGCCCAAGAAGTTTGAGGGTGTCTTTCTTCACTGTGGTTCATTACCCACGTTGACGGAGTCGGCTGTGGGTAGGGCGGTCACTGCCGTCTGTCTGTCTGTCTGTATGTATGTATGTATGTGGGTGGCTATGTCCGCACCATAACTTGAGAACAAATACAGATAGTATAATCAAACTCAGCACAGATGTTCATCTTGACCTACCCAGGTCACCCATTAATTTTGGGGTCAAAGGTCAAGGTCACAGGGCTACCTGCCATATTTAGGAAGGCATCCAGCGTGGGTCTGCATCTCACTTGAGTACATTCTTGTTTTCACTGCAGTCAAAAGTCCTGCAGCTGCAGGAAACAGAACACCATGAAGAAGGAGAGAGAACTCAGAGATGTCCTATGTCCTGTGACTGTTGGTCAGTCAGTAAAGATTCACTGTTGCACCAAGGAAATCTGATTTTTTAAAATCTTTCTACAGAATATTGTTATTTCAAACGGTTGGCTTTTATCAACATACAGAATTTTAAAAGGATTTTTATGTACTACCTGGATCTTAAGCTTAGAGGTGGTTGTTTTTCCTGACACAATTAAAAAGTCTCACATGATTAGTTTAAGGACTGTTGGAAAAATCTGTTCTTTTTCACAGTGGTGTTATTCTGGTGATACTTTAAAAACAACAACAACAGTAAACAGCCGTTCCAACACACTGGTGGGCTTTGGGGCTCAGAGGGGTTAAACATTTAGCGGTTATTTTATTTTTACTTAAACAATGTGTTATTTGTAACTGTGTGTTTAAGCAGAAGGTTCATGAGCTGGAGTGCGAACGCATCAACTGGAGGATGGTGAAGCTGAAGCAGCTGCAGCAGAGTCACACATCTTTGACTGAAACTGCAGAAAAAGCCCAAAACACCAGCGACCTGTCAGCGCTGCTCACCTACACAACGCAGGTGAGACCCCCACCTGCTCAGAACACACTCCAAACACACTCAAAACGTGCTCTGAACATGTTCGGAACATGTTAGGAACACGCTCAGAACACACTCAGAACGCACTCAGAATGCGCTCCGAAACGCTCCGAACACGCTTCGAACACATCCAGAACATGCTATACCATCAGCTTGTACAGTGAAGGTTGATACCAACATTCAGGGAGCAGGGATGCCGGTGACCTGTATACAGATGTCCTGTGGTTGTTTAGTTTTTTTTTCTGTTGCTCTGGATAAAATCTCCTCAGTTCTGGGTGTTTCTCTTCACTGTGGTACATTTTTGACAGCAGTCTAAAAGTACTGCAGCTCTAGGGAACCAGAAGAACATGAAGAAGGAGAGAGAACTCAGAGGCTGTGTCCCAATTCAGGGGCTGCATCCTTCGAAGGACCCAGCCTGTGTATCCTTTGAAGGCTGGGTCCTTCGAAGGACGAGTGGGCTGCATGAGAAGGCTGCATGAGCGTTTGTTAAATGAGACGGTCTAGTCTACGACGGACCTCCTGCTTGCGTCATGACGTTTTGTAGCCCTGCTCCTGTTGCCTAGCAGCCCAGACTGCTAAATTTATATCCTGAGGATCGCTAAGGAGGTTATGTTTTTGGTGGCGCTTATCTGTTTGTTTGTTTGTTTGTCTGTCTGTTTGTTAGTAAGATAACTTATAAAGTTATAAACAGAATTTACTAAAAATTTCTGGAAATATTGATAATGGGACAAGGAACAGATGATTACATTTTGGTGATGTTCTGGATTACCATCTGGATGCAGGAACTTTTTGAAGGATTCTTCAACATTTCCCATCAATGTGGCATAGTGACAATAATAATAATAGTGTGCACAAAATGAATGTAGGACTATAACATAGGGTGGAAATAAGCTGCTTGGCAGAGGTCTGCGCTCTCTGAGTGCTTTTCTAATTTTTTGACTGAGATGGATCCTGAAATTGTGATTTTTGTTTTTAATATTTTAATATTTTGAATAATTCTAATATTCACAGCTTGTTTAAATCTGTTGACATCCACACCCATATGAACTTCAAATATTATAAACTTATATGTTTTATACACTTGAAGATGTTTTATACACTTGAAGACTTGAGGGTCTTGTACTGTCTGGTGGTTCGGGACTAAACTGTCTGAAAAACAAGAAGCGTCCACAGCTGGTTTAAATCTGTTGACATCCACTGATATGAACTTCAAATATTATAAATCTCCACAGTCTCTGGGCTGAATGTTTATGATGAGGATCACTAAATACCTGCTGTCTGAACAGAAACCAAATATAATGTATGTTAAACATGTTATCAGATAACTTGGTGGAGCTAAACCAAGAACAGTGAGGAGAGTCATGTTTTCACTGGTCTACAGAGAATCACCACCAATAGAAGCTCCAGCAGGATTTTATATCCATTTCACTTCACCTCCATATAATAACTTAAATAAGGATTAAATAGATGAATATTTATGAATGAATAAATCGTTTATGTGCTTGCTGTGTTCAGAAAAAAATCACCACAGTCTCGGTAAAATAAAGGTTAAACACTAAAACAAAATAAACACTGCAGCTGAACAACTGGAAAGTAAATGTTTTAAACTGCAGCGGCTCACATCAACAAGGTAACATTACTAAATCAATTTTTTAAAACAGTTTTAATGTTCTTAACATTTGTACCGTTAGCTGTTGGCGTGAGTTAACACAGTAGCCTACTCATATTTAAAACTAGAATCCTCCACCGCTGATGAATCCATCTTCTCTGTCAGCCGTCAGCAGTTAAAACACTGTAACACTGCCTGCAGTTCAACTAAAAAACTGAATTTTTGTCACGAGACTGTTGGTCACAGCTGAGTCAGTCATAACTTTACAATTGCACTGAGGAGCTTGGAGTCTTTATGTTTTTACAGAAGCTGGTTTCTACAAACGGTTTATCTTTGAGAAATTTTTGCATAAAAGTTGCAAAAATATAATTTCACTGCTTTTTGAGCCTCTTTGATAAATGATGTACAATTATGTGTTGTTGATCAGAAACATGCTCAGCAGCAGTTAGCTCACTGTGCTTCAAAATATACCAGAATAGTTCATGTGTTCCTCGACCGGATGCAGCTTCTTGTTCTAAGGGACTGAGACCAGAACTGATGTGAGCTTTCCTTGGTTCTCCTCAGATGAAGGTTCAGCTGAAGGATCTTCTGATCCAGGACTCATCTCCTCCTCCGACCATGGCTCAGCTGAAGGTCATCGCTGACAGAAAGGCTCTGGAAACCATCTCACACTTCGGTGAGCTCAGATATACTTTATATATATACTTTATATCCCTTCGTACCAGTGGTTGCACAATAGTTTTTTAGTAATTATTATTGTGAAGTGGGGCGGTGGCTCGGTGGCTAGCAGAGTCACCTCACAGCTAGAAGATGCCCGGTTCACGTCCTGGTTAGGATGCCTGGGATCTTTCTGTGTGGAGTTTGCATGTTCTCCCTGTGCAGTGTGGGTTTTCACCAGGTTCTCCAACTTCCTCCCACAGTCCAAAAACATGCTGAGGTTAATTGGTGATTCTAAATTGTCCGTAGGTGTGAATGAGAGTGTTCTTGGTTGTCCGTCTCTATAGCTAATTCAGGGGCTGCATCCTTCAAAGGACCCAGCCTACCCGTCCTTCGAAGGACAGGTAGGCTGCATGATTTCTGCTTTTTCAGACTGAAAACAGATAAATGTCTTGTGAGGAGAAAAACCACACCCAGAAACTGCTGCTTTGGCTTCAGTGGGTCAAAAAAGATTAGATGTCTTTTTAAATAAGATTCACCTGCTGAATGTTTGCGTTATTCTGATTGGCTGAACTTTATAATGTAACGATGACAAACTGTGGTTGTTTTGGGTTTGCAGGTGACCTCAGTGTTTCATGGATCCCCTTTAATGTGTCGCAAACCTCAAGTGAGAATGTAGAAGCTCCTCTTCCTGCCACCTCCTCCTCACCTGCTGGGACTCCTCCCACTCCTGTCCACAGGCCCCACCCCCAAGCATTGACCACCAATCACAGCACTTCACCTGTTCCAAATGCCATGTTTCAGGAGTCTAATCCGTCACCTTCTCCCCTTTCATCAAATCCATCCTCCAGACTTTCCTCCACCTTCGCCTTTCCTCATCCCACTTCCAGGCCCCGCCACCTGGCTGCCACCTGCAGTGATGCAGACTCACCTGTTGGAGTTCCTGTGTCCTCCTCCAGCTCCTCCTCTGCTCCTCCTAGATCACTCGTTCCAGTCAGCCATCAAGCTCCGCTGAAGCAGCTTTCATCCTCTCATGTTGATTTTCCGCCATTTTCCTCCTCAAAGTTTTATCAGTTACACTTCAGGTGGAAGCAGAAGATGAAGAAGAAGAAGACGAAAGAAGCCTCCTCCTCTTCCTTCCCCACCTGCTCAGCTTCCACTTCCTCTTCTTCAGGCTCCTCCTCCTCCTTAGTCACCCCCACCTGTTCTGTGTCCGGCTCCATCCTTCAAACAGTGACCAGCAGTGACGCCCTTTCATCTGTTCAGGTTGACAGACTTCGTCCTTCGTCATCAGATCTCACAAAGTTCTCGTCCTTCGTTTCTCCTCCTACCTGTCCACCTCCCACCTGTCTGGCTCCCACCTATCCAGTTCCTACCTGTCCACCTCCCACCTGTCCACCTCCCACCTATCCGGCTCCTACCTGTCCACCTCCCACCTGTCTGGCTCCCACCTATCAGGCTCCTACTTGTCCACCTCCTACCTGTCCACCTCCCACCTGTCTGGCTCCCACCTATCCAGTTCCTACCTGTCCACCTCCCACCTATCCGGCTCCTACTTGTCCACCTCCTACCTATCCACCTCCCACCTACTGGCTCCACCTCCAGGCCGAGACCACCCGAACCTCCATGGTTCAGTGTATGCAGCCGGTCAGCTCCGCCCTCCCGCTGCTTCCATCTGTCTCCAGAACCGTCTTTCAGTCTGTCCAACCGGTTCTGGTCATGAACCAGCCGGTCCTTCCTCTCCTGCTGACCAACAGTCCACTCAGCACCCCCCCTGCTGTGCCTCAGTTTCCCATGATGCTCAGCCACACCAGTAGCCACATTGCACCTGAAGTTCAGGAGAACAGTGGCCTGATGGAAAATACGATCCAAAGTCCAGGTTCACTCAGTCAGAGGAACCTTCCAGAACCTACAGACCAGAGCGATCAGCACCTCATCTCACCTCAACAGAGTCCGGCGCTGATGGACCGGGTCGAGGAGGAACCTGCAGAGAAACTAGCTGCACCTGAAACATCCAACAGAGACACTGAACTGTCCACAGTTGAAACATCAGATGGAGAAAGTGAAGAAAACAGCTCTGAGATTGGACACCAGATTTGGGGTCTAAGCCACTGGCAGCCAACGGTTCCTCTGGTCAGACTTCCTGTGTCTCTGCCTCGACCCGGATGTCCTCTGCCCAGCTTCCGTCTGGTCCGAGGATTTGGAGAAGATGAGGTTTATGTGGAGGAGCTGAATGAAGACTCTGAGGTAAGACATCACCTGTGAATCAGGAAGTTCAATCCTCAGAGTTAGAGAATTCAGAGGTCTCTAAATCCATGATTGTAAAACAGAGGATATGAAAAGGCTTCATCCTGCTGCTCCTTCACGATCATTTCATCTCAAACCATCACACGTTCGTCTGTCTCTGATTTACCTGGAATTTATATTGCATAAGATACAGATTCTTGGAAAGACATCAGTTGATAAATCAGATACTGTCCAGGAAGCAGCAGAAACATTAAACTGCATTTTAATACAGCTGTTCTCATCTCCAGATGTTTTTGTAGTCAGACAGCAGAACCCTGATGATGTTGTTCTGTTGGTTCCAGATTGCATCCGATGACGACTTCACAAAGCCTCTGTCGTCTCCAGAATCTCCAATGTCTCTGGAAATCCTCTCCTGTTCTGCTTGTGGTTCAGCCAGCACTTCAATCATCTGCTCGTCCTGTGGTCGAGGATATCACCGAGGCTGCCACATTCCTCCAGTCGGACCGGACATCTGGTGAGAGACAATGTGCTTCCATATTACTGATGATATTATTAATAAGGTGGAAATAAGCCTTCCAGTGGTCTGTAATTTAATTGTAATTTAAACAGAAGTAATATTGATCTGAATATTAGATCTGACTGTTTTTATTCAGATTGTTTATCTGTTGACCTGAAATTCATTTTTGCTGCTCAAATAAACACCAAAGGTATTTAGTTTTTAATATAAAGTTGCATCAGGCAGGTTTAAGTATAAAACATCTGTTATTATCTGTGGAAAGTGCTGTTCATCATATAAACAGATGTGATGTCACATGGATGGTACATTTACTCAAATACTGAACCCAAGTACTAATTTAAGGTACTTCATTTGACTTTTCTGTTGTGTACCTTTACAGATAAATGTAGTAATGTCATCTGACAGCTTTAGTTGCTGAACAAAATGAAAAAAGTGCAGATTTTTGGGAGATTCCAGAAAAGTGCCCCAGGAGGAACTGCAGTTCGTTACAGAGGGACATAAACTTCACTGCAGCTATTGGGTGATTAGAGATGGTCAGGTTAACCATTGTTTTATAGAACGTGAGCATGAAGCTTTAAAGCCACTAAAACATGGAGAGCAATAAACCAGGAGGTGTCCTGCCCCATCATTCAGTTACAGGATGAACCAGCACACAGCTAGCATGAGCTTAACTAGGCTAATGTCAGAGTTAAAAGTGAACTTTCTGGTTGAAGCTGTTATTAATAATAATCTTCTGTTGTGTGTCTCTGCTGTCTGTCTACAGGTCAGAGTGGTTCTGTTCGTTATGTCAGGACCTATCGAACCCGTCAGACCCCTACAGCTCCGACAGACCATCCAGTCTTCAGAGATCCAGTCTCAGCTTGCAGAACCAGAGGGTCAGAGAGTCGCCGCACACATACATATATACATGTACTCTGTGTGTGTGTGTGTGTCTATATATGTATATACATATATACACATATATATGTGTATATATGTATACACATATATGTGTGTGTGTGTGTGTGTGTGTGTGTGTACACACACACACACACCCCCAAGGTCACTGTACAGAGACAAAATAAGAAGGAAAAAAACAGATAAGATGCACAGAGTTATCCTCTGTAAAGGATAAAAAAGACAACATACAAGTATACAGTGTGTATGCATATATGTAAATATATTTACATATATGTACCTGTGCGCATATACATATATATATGTGTATATATATATATATATATATATATATATATATATATATATAACTCTTATTTATTTATCTATTGTTTTGTGCACTATTTTATACTTGCACTTATTTTTATTCTTTTTTTATACTTGAATTCTTTATTATTTAATTTCTGCTACTGACTGTCAACAACAAAGTTTCGTTGCTATTGGCAGTGACAATAAAGTCTGTTCTGTTTTATGACTTAATGTTGGTGTTGTGTTGAACCTGTTGTTTGTTGTCTGTGTTGTGTTGAACCTGTTGTTTATTGTTGGTGTTGTGTTGAATCTGTTTGTTTCAGAGGTGTGAGAGTCTCCTGCTGCACCTGAAGGTTGAAGGCTGCCATCGACTGTCTGAGGTCAGTTTATGTTCAGTGATTCTCCTGGTCTGCTCTTAGCTCTGATCATAGATTAAAGAACGTCCAGTTGGTGGAGCTCTAACATTAGAGAGTGTAAGCCATTAGCTGTTCAAGGCCAAAGTTTAAAACCAGCTTAAAGACCGTTTACATTAGTGATGTTGTGGCCAGAATATTGATCATATAGATAATATTAATCATATTGATCATAATGATGTGTGTGTGTTTCCAGTCCCATTGGTCTTGTCTACAGTCGATCTCGGAGCGTCTGAGTCTTGGTGTGTTTCCTTCGTATGAAACGGCTGCTCAGGTCGTCTCTGACATCTGGACTCTGTTTGAAGCCTCCCAGGTACGAACACCTGGACCATCATCATCATCAAGTTTTATTGGTGATTCTTCTAGTTGTAGCTGCAGAAATAAATCATCAGTTTGTCAGGAGATAAACTAAATGTTCCTCTCAATGATTCTACCTGCAGATTATCATCCTGAATGAATCATAAAGAAACAGAACCCTATCTATCTATCTGTCTGTATGTCTGTCTGTCTATCTATCTGTCTGCGCACATATATATATATTAAACAGATATACATATATACACACATATGTAATACAGATGATGGATGATGAGAGCAGACTGAGACCAGAGCAGCTGCAGTGAACTGTAATTGGCCTCCTGCTTCCTGAAGTTCTTCTTTCAGTCTGTAAACTGACTGACTGTATTTGAATGTTAAGCTGAGTGATGGTGTTTCTAAATATGAAGTCATAGTACTAATGAAGGTAAACCGCCATGAAGCACCTGTCTGGATGTTTATGTGACACTTACCTGTTCAGGTGGTTCTGTTCTGTCAGAATCAAAATCCTGTTTTTAATTTGAGCTTGAGTTTTTATTATTTTGAATTCGAGCTGGTTTATATCTGTGCTTCTGATTGGTCGGCTGTTTCCAGGACAACGCTCTAGACCAACTGCGGCAGAGTTTCCAGGAGAAGTTGGAGGAAACTCTGAGTTCAGAGCTTCATCCTTCAGTCCTGAAGGCTCCAAACTCTGGACCTGCTGACGGTTCACTGAGCGGAGACTCGACTGAAGACGAAGACGAGACGACGTCCAAACTCTCAGAGATGAGGAAGAGACTGAGAGACTTCCTGCAGGTGAATAATCCTTCAGGTAGCAAGAGGACCAAGACAGAGTAACAGGTGAGAGTTCTGTCTATCAGGTCTTTATTGATCAGTATGATCCATATTGATCTTGCTAAAGCTGATCAATGACTGAGGAACAGCAGGACATCTTCTTGTTCTGTGAATCCTCCTGAATGAAGCAAAAACTGAACAGTAAAACACTTCCTAATTAATCTGACATTCGCTTCTATGATTTAATCTGTAGAGGATTGTTTGATGAACTGAGTCCAATAATTAGTCCAGCTGTAATTATAGTAAACTGACCATTAGATAAATAAGATGATCATTTATTATCAGTGCTCTTGTACTTCAAATGCAGGATTAAACTAATAAAGTACTTCCAGATATTCTTTGCCTCAAAGTCTCTCGTTTGTAAAGACTTCCTGCTCAACCATCAAATATCGAGATTTATAACTTCAGACTGATTCTTCAGATTCTTCCATCGACCCTGTTTGAACGACAATATCTCAGAAACTATGAAAGATAAAAACCGTGGAGTCGTCATTAAACCTACCATCTTTGAGCTCTTCAACGTAAAAACTGATCATTCAGAAATGTTTACTGAAGCTCATGCCGCTGCAGGTCACAATAATACTATTAAATACGTAAACGTTTATACCTGACAGAGGTTGTTTGACTTCATATGTGATGTCACAAACATCTTCATAAATATAATGTTCAGGTAAGTCAGACAGTGTTGATTAAATGAGTTTGATTATTTCTTCAATTTGATGCCAGATTTACTGATCAGGTTCACTGATCCGTGTGTGAACTGATGATTGAAGGTTTGACCTCAGTGTGTTTGGCATATATATTTCTGTATATTTATAATAAAGCTCCTGTTATTAGACTTGACCAGTTTAAGCAGAACCTCTGGGCTCTGAACAAAACATATCTGAACTGTTCAGCAGCTCCATGGTCTCTAAAGTCCTATGTCCTGGTTTGGTGCTGATTACAGCCAGAATGGAGCGTTTAACCTTTGTCAGTCAGAGCAGACTTCATAAGACATCATTTCATTATTAATTATGAATGTAAGAACTTTCCTGTTTACCATCTAAGAATGAACACAGTTCTAATGTGAACACTTCAAGCACAGCTGGACTTATTCCGTCAAATCAAACAGATTTCTAATTATTCCTACACCAGCAGGTGGAGACAAACAACAGCTGCTTCTTCAGCTATTCTGGGATGTTTCCCTTCCAGCGGCAGCGGCAACTGCAGCGTTGCATTGTGGGTCAGTGGGTCCTGCAGGTGTCTACAGCTGCAGTGTTCAGGTGAGTTTGACTCTGAAAGAATCAGATTTAATGTCCAGAGAACTAAAGGAGACTAAATGAATGTTCCAGCTGTAATACTGAAGCTCTGATGCTGGAAATTAAAGAGTCACAAATTAAAGCACCTCAGAAGTTCTTCCTTCGTTTAAATTTAGTTACATTTCAGACATTTTAACACCAAATATAATGTAGAGCAGCAATAATGGAAGAGCTTCTGTCAACCGTCTGAACTGTAGTTTCTGTCTCATGTTTCTCTGCAGCTCTGTGGAACCAGAACAACAAGAAGAAGGAGAAAGAATCAGTCATGTCTTCTGTCAGCAGGACTCAGAATGATGGAGACCAGGACCATGAAACATTTCTTTGATGATTTATTTTACTAAAAGTAAAACCCTGGGTGTCCACAGAGGTTAAGACTCGTGCTGTCTCCACACACTGTGGGTATTGAACTATTGGAAACACTGCCTGCAGTTCAACTGAACAGTCAGTCATGACTGCAGATGCTTTTTGTTTTTAATGAATGAGATGATTAATAAAGGGACTGATGAAATGTTACGACTACAGTTCATCATTACAGCTACGATCATCTGATGGTTTTCTCTCTTTTCAGCTGATGGCTAAGTGGATGTTTTAAAGATGGTGTTTGTTGGTTCAGAGGAACGATCAGCTGTTTGGACCAGACCTCACATGTTCAGTTCATAAAGGACTGAAGCCCCTCCCCCTCATTAACACTGATGATTCTCCACCAATCACTGGACAGTACGCTCAGAGGCCCCTCCCACACAGTGTATATAGAACCCAGAGCTGCTTCACGGGCAGCAGAACCAGTAGAACCAACTTGAGTCTAGATGGGGGTCCAGGAGGTGATGGAGGGGAACCAGCCAAGGGTGGAGGTGAACATCCTGCTGCTTGGAGCTCACAACGTCGGCAAGTCCGGTAAAACGCACACTCCTGTTTTATCTTTAATATGGAGACCAGTCTCATGTCTGTGTGATGAAACGGTCTGGTTAATTTATATAGTAAAGAAACTGCACCTAAATATATTCATCGTCTCTGTTAGGAATCACTTGTGTTGTTTAAATGTGTTGTATGAATAATAAGTGAACAATAATTACTAGATATTTACTTCCAGCTTTAGTTTTTAAGTTTTTAACGGCATACAAAAGCAGTTTTAGTGTTGATCGGAAACATATTTTTTAAAAACATCAAAGAATCCTGACAGTCTTCAGGAGTTCAGAACAGCTGTTCTGATTTAAATCTATTTATTGTGTTTCTTATATACATAGACCTGTGAATGATGTTCCACCTGTTGAACATTTCATTACTGGGTCACACTGTGTTTTCTGGTTCTATTCAGAGTTTCTAGTTGTTCTGATCAAATTCCAGTAAATATGAAGTGTTTAATGAGAATTTTTTCCTCTGCAGCTCTGATTGTCAGATTTCTGACCAGAAGATTCATCGGAGAATACGGAGACATCGGTGAGTCGTAAATTAAAAACGTTAATGTCACATCAGACTGCTCAGACTCTACATGTGACTGTTCAGAAGGACAAAATTTTCCAATAATGACATTGTCAATTTTAATAATTTAAAATTACATAAACTGTCCAAAATGATTTGTTGTGGAAAATGTTTTATTGAATCTAAACAAGAACAACAAAGATTTAAACATCCTAAAATCAGATATTAGGATTTTTGACTTTTTAGTATCACTGTTTTATTACAGGAAGACTCATTTCTGTGTCCACTTTTACAAAATATTTAATAGATATATTTTTTAAAAAGGACAAAGATGTTTTAAAATTTTACAGTAAAATTTGATCAAATGTGTCCTCACAGGTTCAGTCTGATGATCAGAGTCTTTGAGCTACTGGTTGACATGTCTGCATTTTTATTACTGATACTATTATTAATATTATTAATAATAGGATGATATGTTGCAGCTGTAAAAAGATTCTCTTAAACTGAATAACTTTCTTTTTCTTTCAGAGTCTGTTTACAGTCGAGTCGACACAATCGATGGTCAGGAAGTCTGCTTCAACATCTGGGACTCTCAGTTCACACAGGTAGGGTCACACCTGGCTGCAACACACAGACGAACGAGCACACACACACACACACACACACACACTTGGTGCTTCAGTTAATGTTAAGGTTTCATCTCGACAGATTTGATCTGATCACTTCTTTGATAAATTTGCAAAAATCGAAGTCTGTCTGATCCATTTCTGATTGAGGATCCTGTGATCAATAGAATTTATTGCCATTAACATTAATCAGTTCTATTGATATTATAAACTTTGAAGCTCTGAAGGCAGCCATCTTTGTTAAACAGAAGAGGAACTGACATCACTTAACTAATGTGACTCACCTGATGCTGACTGCATTGTTTTCGCATATTAATCAGTGTGTTACCTTGATGAGACTGGTGAGGAGACAACATCCAGGTGTGACATGTTTCCTGTCGGTCTGCAGGTCGGAGAGAAGAGCTGCTGCGTCAGTGACAAACAGCTGCAGTGGGCCGACGGGATGGTTCTGGTCTACGACATCTGCGACCGCAGCAGCTTCGACGTGACGCTGCAGCAGTTGCAGCTGATCCGCAGCAGGAAGTCCTCCGTCCCGGTCGTCATCGTGGCCAACAAGCGTGACCTGCGACGTCACCGCAGCGTTTCCGGTGAGGAGGGTCGGCTGCTCGCTCTGTCGCAGCGCTGCGGCTTCTTCGAGGTGTCTGTGGCCGAGACGTACCACGGAGTTCTGCTGGTGTTCCACCGGCTGGTCGACCTGGTCCGGGAGCGCCGGGCGCTCAGGAAGAGCTCGGCCAGCGTCCGCAGCATCGTCAGGAGCGTGTCGGCCGTGTTCGGGAAGAAACGGGCCGAGTAGAGGTTCAGTCCGACAGGAGACGGACCAGCAGATGGAGGGTCAGCGGAAGGTCACAGGATGTCAGTTTGGTCAGATTGGACAGAGTTCAGCCAATAAACCTCTGACAGCCATCAGGGGACATGAAGACCAGATCCTGCTCCTCAGAGGATGAACCCTGCTCCTCTAGAAACGTTTCATTTTAGCACCAATGTGAAGTTTGATAGAAATAAAATGTGCTTCAGACATTCGTGCTTCCCTGAGGATGAACTGCAGTAACTACAGACTAATGTTAGCATGCTGAAATGCTAATTTACCATCAGCTGCCTTCAAAGTAAACTCATGAGTAGGACTGTAACCAGCATTTATCCTCTGCATGAACCAATCAGCTGTTTGGTTCTAACATGTGGATCAGAGTTTCCTCTACTGTCTTTGGTTTAGTCCAAAGATGTTCAGTTCAGTATCCCAGAGGAAAGAAACCAGGAAGTATTCTTACAGAAATAAACAGCTGGTCTTTTATTAGCAGCTCTAATCTTAAAAACTGGCATCTGGAATGTTTTCTAGGTTTAGGTGTGATGCAGAGCTTTGTGCTGTTGATTTAGATGGTCTAATTAATGTTTAATGGAAATAGAAATAAGCAGAAGACCTGTTTTTAGGTTCATGTGGGCTCTTCAGCTGGACATGATTCTTGTCCAGACATTTCAAAAACCTTGTCTTTAGGAAACATGCTGCTCCTCAGAGGATGAACCATCCAGAGTTAATAAACCTGCAGCCTGTAGGAGGCGCTAACAGGTCTCCCCACGGCTTCATGGAGTCATTACGACACCATCACTGACACAGTAAGTCTGTGGTCTTTACTGAAGACTTAAAGCTGCTGTAAAAATTCATTTTTAAACTCTGAGATCAAATTTATTTTTTTGTCAGAGTTTCTGCAGGTTCCATTTTACACAACTGGAAACATGAAGAAAACCTTTGACTGGTTTTATGTCAGTACCATAAAACCAGTTCATTCTGGTTGAATGAACCAGTATAAAATGGTTGGGTTTACTTCTTCCTTGAAGCTACAGGCTGAAACTGACTCCAGACCTGCAGAAACTCTTTAGTTTTGTCCTGACTGTAAATAAATATGTATTTATTTTGAGTCAAACGTGGATGTATGAATGTTTTTCATGAATTAAAACCTGGTTAAACAAAGAGAACCTGAGCCTGTTTTGAATTTAAGCTTTATTTTAATACGTCGCTGTTACATGGAGGGTTTAAATACATGTTGGATAATAAAATCTAAAAGAATAAATGACTGTTTAAACTGTTTAAATCTGTTCCAGCATTCAGACCCATTTCATTACATCTGATCATATCTGATTTTAATCCTAAAGAACGTTCTTTCAACCAACAGAAACCTGCTAATGAACCCTCGAACGCAACAGAAATCCTTCATCACTACATGAGAACACAGAATCTGTCAAAATAACATTTCAGGAAACCTCAGATTTGATCGTTTAAATTATCCTTTAAACTTTGACCCCCAGAAAAGAGCTTTCAACCAGCTCTCCTGGACTTCATCCAAATTAAAACTGAAAACTTTAGTTTGTCTTCTCAGATGTGTTTTTCTCTGAAGTTTAAATTTATCGTTACTTCACCTTTAACAGTTTGTGGGACTGAACTTGTTTATTGTTGCAGCAAAATTCAGTTAAACCTTAGATCAGTGAATTTTCTCATCTCTGAAGCTGGAATTTTATTTCTCCGATGAGCCGGCAGCGGTTCAGTGTAGCTAGCAACAGGCACCATGACAAAGACTTTTGTGGAGGTTAATGACCTCCAACCAGAACTGATGTAGAATCAGTAGAAGCTTTTGGGCTTATTTTAGACTTGTTTTGACTGGGTTATTGGTTTTACAGATTAAAAATATATTAACTGTGGACAAATGGGATTAATATGACAGATTACCTGTATAAACAGGTTCAAGACAGGAACATAACATATGTTAATCTTTGACTAGTTTTTAAAGTCAGTTTAAATCTGTAAAGCTGTGTTTAAAGGATCTGTTATTTTCTGTAACAGTGTCTGTAGAATTAAACAGATCAGAGTTTACTGAAGCTTGTTGTTTGTTTACCGAATGTGGAAGATGCTCATTGTTCGATTGGTGAAGATCCACTGATTTAATTAGGTTGTGCAGCTTTAACTGGATGAGATGATGTTGTCCTAGTTACAACTGATTCTTTTATTTTCTGAAGTACCTCCCTGCCTGTCATTACCCATAATCCCCCTCTGTGGCGGCGTGTCTTTCAAGAAGCAGAATTCCAGCGTCAGAGATTCGGTGATAACTTGGTGACAACTTTGCTGCTGAACACGAACGAACAAACCAGCAGCAGCCGAGGCAGAGTCTGGCCAACAGGGGCCTGTGATTGGTCGGGAATTAGAGTGGGGACAAACCTCAGGGCAGTGTTTAGGAGTCTTCAGCGGCTTCGGTGGCTTCGGCGGCGTTAGGACTCAGGTACTCGAAGGCCTTCTGGCTTTGGGACACGAACTGTCTGAGCGGCGTAAGCAGCAGCTCGGCGGCTGATGGCCGTCGCTGGGCAACTTCAGACGGGAGCTGCAGGCTCTCCATGTCAGCGCCATCCTTCAAGCTGGACCGGGTACCGCTGGGAGGGTCGGGGTTCTGCTGGCCTGCAGAAGGTCCAGAACCTCCAGAACCTCGTGCGGCCCGAGAAAACAGACTGCGGCGGCGGCGAGGACGACCGTCCATCGCCTTCAGGAACAGGCTGTTGGCTGAACTACGGCGAGACGAACCGTCACACACAAAGTCGTCCTGGTTCAGGAAGTCCTCGACCTCCTGAGGAGACGACTGCTGCAGCTGCAACACAACGACAGGGTCAGCAGGACGACACGACAACAACAACAACAATACAACAACAACAAAACTTACCTAGCCTACCTAACCCTAGCAACAACACAACAACAGGGTCATCAGGACAACATAACGACAACAACACAGCGACAGGGTCAGTAAGATGACAACATAACAATTACAACACTCTACAATAGAAGACAACAACTATACAACAACACACACAACAACAGGGTCAGGAAGACATCAACACTACAACATAACAACACAACAACACCAGGTCAGGAGGACAACAACACAACACTATACAACAACACAAAACAACAACAGGTCAGGGGGTCAACAACACTACACAAGGCAATGCAACACAACACATGGATGACGCACAAACACTGGTGTCAGGCACGTCTCCAGGTTTGTCTCAGGTATATTTTAGGTGTATCCCAGCTGTTTTTACAGGTGTGATTTCAGGTGTGCCTCAGCTGTGTCTTGGCTGTATTTAAAGGTGGGTCTCAGGTATCTTTCAGGTGCGTCTCAGGTGTGTGTCTGGACTCACCATGCTGTAGAGCGGAGTGCCGTTGACCAGCAGCTGCAGAAGGATCTTAGACAGTTCTTGCATCTCTCGGAGCAGCTGTTGGATCTGAACCGGCAGCTCTCGGACCTGACGAACCGGACTCAGCTCGGCCAACATGGCCGCCTGACCTCTGACCCTGCTGACCGAGGCCTCCCTTAGACCTTCCACCTGGTACAGCAGAACCACCAGGAGGTTCTGCAGGGACCGGAGCAGCTCATCCACCACATCCAGGACCCGGCCCAGACCTACCTGCAGGAACAGAACATATGTAAACATACCGGCCAAGTGAGCCGACCTGACCTGACCCAACCATAGACTGTCTGACACCAACACAGAGTCTCTGTTGTTCTGCTCATCAGAACCTGATCCAGCTGGCAGCCTGCAGACTTTCCCAGCGACCAGAGACACGTGAGAACAAACAACAGTTCTGCTTCATCAGCTCTATAAAGCTGTCAGGTCGGTCCGGGTCAGTTCAGACAGAAGTCAGGAAACACGTTTCTGCACCGTCTCAAATTCTGTTCAGTTTAATGATTCGATATTTGGGACCCAAAACTACGTTCTGTCAAATGTTTTGACTGAATTCTTTATAAATGTTACGTTTTCAGATCCTTTAATGTTTCTATTTTTACCTTCAAATACAAAAAACCTGAGAAGTCATTTTAAGGTTTAGGATCTCCAGAAGTAAAACTAACAGCTGTGACATGTTGAGTTTCATCAGATCAGAATGACTGAATGGATCCAGCAGAGGACACAGTTTAATTATTGGACCTTGAAAATGAAAAATGCTCCAAATTATCCAACCCAGGCTGGTGGAGTGTCTCCATAAAGTTCCTGTAAGTGTTCATCTATGGATGGATCCATATTTCTACTAAAACATTTCACCAACTGTTGAGGCTCTAACATATATAATAGAATCTGATGTGAGGTTTGACCAGACAAGGTTCCAGTTTTTAGATGTTTAGACTAAATTTTGATGTGGACTCATTGGTAGCAAACAGAGCCTGGTGTTCATAGAGGTCTAGATGTTGGTGTTCATAGAGGTCTAGATGTTGGTGTTCATAGGTCCTACATGTTGGTGTTCTATGTGCAGAGTTAAGAGCTGCTTCATGTCTTCATGTTGGTGATTCTACTGATACACAAACATGAAGACACTGAGATAAAAACAATGAACAGAGTTCTGGTTCCAGTTGAAGTTCAGCTCAGATCATCCTCAGATATTTGGGTCAGACACACACACACACACGCATGCATGCACACGCATGCGGGCGCACACACACACACACACACACACACACACACACACACACACACACACACACACACACACACACACACACACACACACACACACACACACACACACACACACACACTAATGAGGTCTCATTAGTTAAAGCAGTGACCCATTTTTTCTCTAAACGTGACCTGAAACATTCTGAACTTCGTCTGACAAACAAACATCCTGAACAGAACCTGATCAAACAGACGGGCTGAAACAAAACTCTGTGGTTCTGCCACATGTAGGAACCTCAGTCAACTATATCCTGTTTATTATGTATTAAACCAACTAAATGGGAACAGACCTCCTCAGAACCATCTGGTTCTTCATCTCCAGTAGTTTATCAATGATCAGAGTTTTACCTTCATACTATGAATGTCTCCTTGAAGTCCATAGAGGTGGGTCCACATTTATCACTTTAATGAACCTCAGAACTTCATCAGTACAGCAGACGGACACATGACATTTAGGATGAACAACACATTTGAGTTCTGGGAAAAACTGAACACAGATCAGTTTTACATCCAATCAGATGTCACAGTCTAAACACTAAACCTGGTTCCTGGTTTCATTTCTCTAGAACCAACCTAAAGCATCAGTATTATGGGATGTATCTTAGTGTGAACCGCAGCAGTATTTTGGAATTTTACAAAACATTTATTTTTTAAAATGAGTTTTTCATCCATCCAGAAATCTGCACTTCAGCAGCTTTGACATCTTCTGGACAATTTATTATCCTGTTTCATTAAGTATTATTATTTTAGAGACATTATTGTAATATCAGGAATTTTACCATTATTTCTGATATTTTATCCACATTTGTGGAGATTCTTCTGACATTTTACTAATTTTATTCATTTCTGAGAAAAAACTCTGAGTTTTTTACATTTTCATACTCTTTTTCTTTTTTTATTCTGATCCAGAAATCTCACTTCAGCAGCTCTTAGAAGGTTTTCTTTTTCTGTCTGTGTTCTGAGGCTTTTTACTGAGCTCTGTGTTCATTCAACATTTACAAAAAAAAGTTCTGTTTGTTTTTCTGTTTTATGGAATAAAGAATCTTCTCTGTTCAAACCTTTAACATGTCAATAAATGAAACAAGAATTTAAACTTTGTGTTTCTGTTCGGGACATTTCTGGGATTTACTGAGATATTTAGACACAAAATGTGAAACAGAGAAAGGACAGTGTCTACAGCTGATCTCCAGTCAGCGGCTGTTTGTCTAACAGCTGGTTATCGTTGATCAGCTGCGATGCTTGGAGCTGCACGTAGTCGACTTCAGATAAACATCGTTGAGTTTAATGAAGCTGCTCTTCCTGAACATGTTGGACTGTTTGTTTCTGTGAGTCTCAAACATCATTTAGCTTCTTTACAAACTCCTCACTCACTTATTCAGCAGCTGTTTAATCAATCTGTGATCGATCGGCTCCTCTGATTGTGATCAGACACTCGTGTGTTTGGTCACGTAGCTATAAACAGGTGTTTATGTGTCTCTGTGAGGACCCTTCCTGTATTTGTGTGTTTTTAAAGCAAAAAGTTTTTCAGGTTTAAAATGAAAAGTTTGTGTTTATCTTTAGATTTTAAATTTTTTTGTATTTTTCTGTTCAGGACTTCTGTAGTTTTGGGGACATTTCTGCAGGTTTGTGGTTTCAGAGGACAGTTTGTTTTATAGTTTTGAACAGTTCAGCAAATTGTATTTGTTTATTTTCAGTTTATTTACAGTTTATGGAATACTCTGATCACTCTGAACCTGTTCAGTAGAGTTAAAGAAGTCTGAAACTTTTCTTGTTTCTGCAGTTTTCAGATTCCTTCAGATGTTCCCATGACAACGAACAATTTTATAGGTTTTAAACAGTTTTGTATTTTATATTTGTCATTGTTATCATCTTTGTTGGTTCTTGTGTTTATGGACAGATTTTTGGAGGTTTTCTTTGAAGATTTTTTGTGAAAGTTTTGGGGAAAGTTTGTTGCATATTTGTTGAATACTTGGATCAGCCTTAACCTTCTAAGTGGTTTCAGGAGTTTAGAATGTTTTGCCTCTGCCAAGGAGGTTATGTGATGGCTGGCATTGGTTTGTTTGTTTGTGTGCAAAATAATTTGAAAAGTTATGGGCGGATTTGGATGAAAATTTCAGGAAATGTGTGAAATGGGACAAGGAAGAAATGATTCAATTTGGGGACTGCTCCAGATCACCGTCTCGATCCAGGATTTTTTTTTAATCTAAGTGTAACCAAGTGGACAGTTAAATGTGGTTTACTCTAAAAGCCACCAGAGGGCACTCTTGTTTTTGGGGTAACCCCCTCTGACCACATGACATTTTGGGTCTCCACGCGACAAACAGCGACAATGACGGAGTTCTCTTTCCTTCCTGAGCGACATAGGCACGGTTCGGCCAGCATTCTTATCTCCGGTTGTCTAAGAAGCTGGGAGGCTGTTAGGAGCTGCCACGCTAGAAGCTGCACCTGTTCATTAGGTCGGATGGGGTGAAGACCGCATTGTTGGTAGGACATTTGAACTGTATGTAATTACATTTGTATCTGTAACGTTCCATACAAAATATGTGAATTGGGAGATTGTGTTGGGGGTGGCCTGAAGCTCCTTGGCGGAGGTTTTTTAGTTTGGTTCTCCTTCAGAGAGCTGTAGATTGTTTAGATGAACAGTTTTAGACAAGTCTGAATCCCTTTTGGGCCTTTAATCTGATTCTGGATGATTCTAACCTCCACTCTGGACTATGAACCTCGTCTGAGCACTCCAACAGTCTGACACTCTAAGAACCAGACAAACATGCTTGTTTCCTGGTCCTCACAGAGATGGAAGGACTGGCCCAGTCCTCTGGGAGCAGCTGATCGTCAGATTCTATCAGTTTGCTTTTATAACTGCAGCCTCTCAGACGAACACTGATCAGATCTCAGCATCTGAAAAGTTTCCGAGAGAAGAAACATTTGTGTTTGATGAATCCTGCAGAGTGGAAGCTGAACCTGACTGAAAAGAAAACTGATGCTGCTTTAAATCTGATGATCAGTAAAAACACGTTTCTCACCAGCAGCTGCTCATACTTCTGTAAACATCCTCAGAATAAACCATAAAACCTTAAAAACTTTCAGTAACTGACGGCTGCATTCTCTGTCAAAGAGTCATTTCTACAGTGTGATGTTCATAAACCATCGCAGAAACCAGAGAACAGGAGCTTCATGTTTTTAAGTTTTCCTCAGTATCACAGTGAACAAACGCAGGTTGAAATGACGTCAACATGGCCGACATGTTCCAGCTTTTATTCTGAAATCCCTTCACGTGTTCTGGTGTTTCCTTTGAACAAAGCTCCACCTGTTCTGTGTCAGGTGAGGGATGAAGCTGGTTGTTCTCACCTTGTCCGCAGCATCTCCTAGCGTCCTGACAGCGTTCTGCAGCTGCTCTCTGACCTTCATCATTCGGTGGTAAAGCTGCAGGCTGAGAGTCAGCAGGAGGCTCCGGACTCTGGTCCATAGGCTGGGCTCATCATCCTCATCTTCATCCTCATACGCCTGCACCCTCATCTCCCACTCCCGACCTGACAGATCACAAACACAAGAAACACTGACTGATTCTACAGAGTAGAGAGGAAACATCTGGAGAGGCTGAAACATGGAGATAGATAAATCTCTACAGGATGAGGAGACAAAGCAAAGAGACTCAAAATGACAGAAACAAGACAGAAAACATCCTTGTAGTTTCAATTGTAACATTTGGACTTGCTTGAGTTCCTCAAAGACATTTCACCACGAGAGGTGAAACGTCTTCCATAAACTCAAGCAAGTCCAGATTATTAAAACTACGAGGATAACCGTGACCTGGATGACTGAGAAAAAACAAAAACAAAAACAAAAAACAAAACCAGAGACAGCACCAGAAAGATGAGGCACAAACCTACATAAAGAGACTAAACTGAAACATGTGAACAGCTACATATGTGTAATATGAGGAGACAGCATTAGTCCGAGTAACATCAGTTGTGTCGGTTTTTAATACATTTTTGTCAAATAAAGAAAGAAAAATGAACATTTACACTGATCTGTGTCGTTCTCTGGTTCATAAAAACCTAAACTGATGTCTCTAAACTGATCATGGTCATCATATGACTGAATCTTCACCTGCTGTCTGATCTGAGACCATGAACACATGAATGAACCGTGAGCGCCTCCTGCTGGTTCCCCTCAGAAACACAACCAACCATTCTGCCATTCTAAAGTGTCTCTATGACAGGAGCTGGTTACTTCTACAGTGAATCAGTGAATCAGTGGGTCAGTGCTGTCATTATAAATCTCTGTGAATAATAACTGACTTCATGGAGGCTGCATCAGCCAGTTTAACAGCAAACACTGCTCCAGTATAACTGGTGGACCAGGTCTGGTCACCTGCTGAAACTGGTGATAGTATCATTTCAGGTGTGAATCTGTTGCTGAACCCAAAAACCTGCAACTGGGTTTGAAGCCATGTTGACTGTACACAAATCTTCAAAACAAAAAAAGGGAAACTAACCTGTCCTGTCAAGTTTATAAAAGTGTACATAGTTAAACATCTGCAGGATGAGATGACATTAGCTCCAGTGTTTTAACATCTGGAAACATGTTGGACATGATGGTTCCAGGTGTTTCCATTTTTATAAAGTAAGTAATCTGAGAATTTTCCTATTTCTCTGGTTTCCATCATTCTGACTGAGTCTTCCTGACAGAAGACGTCTCTGATTCTCTCTCCTCCTTCATGTTGTTCTGGTTCCATAGAGCTGCAGGACTTTAGATCGAAAAATGAACCACAGTGCAGAAAAATGAGACTGGAACTGAAAAGTCAGAAACAGTTTGGAGTTCAGAGTCAACAGAAGCGACTCTGGGGGATTGTTCCACCAGGTGAACTCACGCAGCGTGGCGGGCAGCGGCAGGTAGTAGGCCGTGGCGTCCTCCAGGCGGCTCAGCACCTCGTCCAGACCCGACGTGGCGGCTCGACCCACTGGAGTCTCCTGCAGCTGCTTCACCGCCACCCGGCCAGCATCGGCCAGACGCTCCAACCGATCCAGAGCGCCGTCCAGACCATCCACCACCCACAGCTGCACATCGTCCAGAGTCAGGAAGAAGGCGTCTTTCAGGTGACTGATCACCTGACAGGAAGACAAAAACAGGAACGCCTCATCAGCTGACCACACAGCATTTACAGCATCTACAACAACCACAGCATCCACAACATCCACAACATCAACATCTACAACAACCACAACATCCACATCATCTACAGCATTTACAGCATCTACAACATCAACATCTACAACTCTGTCTGCTGCTGCCATGCCAGGACCCTTTTGAAAAAGAGAATTCAAATCTCAACTGGTTAAATAAAGGATATTATAATAATAACAACATCTACAACATACTTATTTTGTAAGAAAAAAAATGTAAATAAAAACCAGGAGTCACATGTCAGATGTTATCAACACTTGAAAACACATACTTTAGATATTTAACTACAAAAACAATACAGAGAAAAATAAAACTCCTAGAATCTGTGGGTTTCCATGTTTACTTTATAGTAAAATAAAGAATCTTGGGTTGAACTGCAGGCTGGAAATACTGAAACCATGAAATAACTCTCCTGTACAAAGATTTTAAAACTAAATCTCATGTTGTGTCTGAAGCACTGCGTGGTGGATTAAAAGGCTTCCTGTCATTTCAAAATTTTATGTTCTCTGGTGTGTAGAATAAAACAAACCTCGTCTGTGGACTGGTTCAGGACCGGAAAGTTCCTCTCCAGACGCTCGAGACCAACAAGAGCATAACTGTTGGCGACTTCAACTGACAGAGAAGAAGATCAAACTGGATTTACTGTGGATGAAGACACTCAGAACCAGCAGAATCAGTAGAAACAGTGCAGCATCAGGAGTAGTGTTAGTAGTGTTATCAGTATTGGTAGTATTGGTAGTGTTGGTAGTATTTGTACGTACTCTGTGGCTCCAGACTCTGGAGAAGGGGCGTGGCTCTTCTCATGGCCTGGAAGGAGACGCTGCGAACGCCAACCTCGGCCACGCCCCCCACCAGACCCAGCAGGGGGTAGCGACCCTTGACCCCCGAGTATGCGGACGTCACCGACTGCAGCGCTGAGCTTACCAACGGCAGCCGGGAAGCTCTGAGCACAGCGCTTGTCTGAAACACCAAGTGGAAACACAAAACTAGGTTCAACAACCAGTCAACCAGTTCTACTAACAACCAACTAGTTCCACTACTCCTCCAACCAACCATCTTTCAGATCATCCAGTTCTAACCAATCATTCAACCATCCATCCAACTTTTTAAACAAATATCTAAAGATCCTGTTCCAACTAAATAAACATTCAACCAGTTCGACCGACCAGTTTCAACCAGCCATCTATCCAACCAGCTCTACCAGCCAACCATCCAAATAACCAGTTCCAACCAATCATTCAACTATCCAAATTTTTAACCATCTACCCAACCAGTTTCAACCCACCATCCAAACTGTTTTAGCAACTATCAGACTAATCAGTTCCAACCAACCAACATCCATCCAGACCCACCTACCGCTTTTAAACAAGTTCTAACAACTAACAAATCAGTTCCACCATTCCTCCAACCAATTTCAACCAACATCCTGTTCTACCTACCAACCAACCAACCAACCAACCAACCAACGACACCATCCAGTTCCAACCAAACACCCAAACGTTCAACCATCCATCCAACCAGTTCTACCCACCAACAAACCAGAACCATCTCACCAACCACCCAGCTAATTTAACCAATCAGCAAGTTCTACCAACCATCAGTCCAACCAGTTTCAACCAACCATCCAGTTCCAAACAACACAACAATTTAACCATCCATCCAACCAGTTGCACCACCTAATCAGTCAGTTCCAACCAATCAAACATCTAACCAGTCTAACCATCCCATTACTTGTTGGTAATGAAGCTGGAACCAGGGACCATTCTGGACATTTATCTTCATTTTCACTTACTTTAAATACTTCTTACAGACTTCTACATAAACAATACTTGCAGAGTACTTTTGCAGCGTGGTACTTGTACTGACTCCTCCCTCCACCTTGTGCAGATGTTTGGACTCACCTTGTGATGCTGGTTGGCCAACATCTCTGTTTCTCCGATCCTGCAGAAGAACAAACAGAAGAAGCATGAGGCAGTCAGCTGCTCATCCTCCACAAAGCTGCTTCCTGTTCAGCTGCAACCAGCATGAAAATCAGCTTCTAATCTGAGCCTGAGCAGCTCAGGCCATCAGAACCACCATGAAGCCTCAGTATTCTCTGCTTTAATCACATAAAACTTCAGCTCAATTAGGCCTTTCTTAAGTGACACCTCAAACATTCACCCAAATTAAAGCAGAAACATCACGAGGGAACATTTCCTACTGCAGAGGAACACTCTGTTTTCAGTTTAACCAAACTTTAGCTTTTAATGCTGATTCTATATACAGTCAGACGTCTGGAGAAAGGATAACATAAGCTCTGTCGCATGAACTCTACACATTATTTTCTATTTAAATGTTTAACAGTCTTCATTAACCTTGAGGTATTCTAACACTGTTTTGGGTTGGAGCTTGTGCCACTAGGTTGAGAAGATTTTCATTTTGCTGCAGATCTTTGGGTCAGTTTGAGTAAATCCAGAGAAAAGGAAGAAGACAAGTGTTTCTGCCTCGTCTCACATTCAGCTCAGTTATGTGTTATTCAGGACCCAACACTGAGTTCTGTCAAATGTTCAGCTGGATTTTAATAATTCATGTTTTCACACCTGGACATTATTGCATTGTCACCTTCAAAATAAAACCTGTGAGGACATTTTAACGGTTCAGTATCTCCAGATATGAAATCTGCTGAGGACAGAAATATTTCCAGCTGATCCTAATTTTAATTAGCTGATCCTTGAAAATAAAAAAAGGTAATGATTCTAATAAGGCTGAGATTTGGTCTTTACAGGAGGAGGTAAACTGCTGTTCACAGCTGGATCTAGATCAATCAGTCATCAATACTTTAAAAACATCCACTGCTGTTCCTCTTTGACATGCGAGTCATTTACACTGACCTAAATTTACAGTTTAAAGTCAGAAGTCTTCAGTTTGGATGAATAAATTGATCAGACACAATCAATCAATCAATCACAGAACTCCATAACAACATGGAGACATTTTAAATCCGTCATGAATTAATCATAAACCAGAACAAGGTTATTCAGTCCAGACTGATCAGTAGCTGTCCAGATTTTATTCATCTAGAACTTTATTACTGTCTGAACACCAAAACCTGCCCACAGCTTTGAACAGCAGTTTATCTCAGTCACACCTGAGAAGACACGAGACAAACATTTGGGTTTTCAGGTGAAGTGCAGGCAGTGTTTCCACAGAGCACCGTTCAGGGTTGAGATGAAGCAAATTTAAAATTCTCCTAAAACTAGGAAAACATTTGAAAACGACAAACTGAGAAAGTTAAAACTTGAAGGGTTAGGGTTAGACTAAAGAGTCGCCTGCTCAGATATCATCGTTATTTAAATTAATTAAAATTAATTTAATAATAAACATTAAAATGACCAACATGTACATATACACACATATATATATATATACATATATATATATATATGTGTGTGTGTGTGTGTGTGTGTGTGTGTGTTTGTGTAATACAAGGCTATTACAGATTGTTTAGCTGCTGACATTAGATTTTGAATCCATCAGGGTTTTTTCGCTTTAGGAAATGTTTGTGTGAATTTGATCTCATTAGTTATTTTTGTGAAGGAGCTTTTAATGTCAGCTCCTTCACAAATAAATGATCATAACTAGAGAGAGCTCTCACTATGAATTAGTTGGATTTTTCATTTTGGGGAGGATTTTCAATCTTTCCTGGGTAAATTTTATTTTCAAAATCAATCAAAAAATTCATTTTGTCCACAAACAACCAACAGAAACTTCTTAAATGTCTCTTTTTGTTCTCCAAGAGCCTCAAAGACAAAAATGTCCACTAGAAAATACAGAGTAGAACAACAAACCTGACCCAAACCAAGCAGGAAACAAAGAGTAGAACAGACCTGAAGAATGAATTCATCGTCCAGACTGGGTGCAGGTCTTCACAGGGTTCAGCTCATCATAGGACGATGAAGATGAAGACATCACATTTATAACCCGCTGCTGAAGGTTTGGAGGTGGATATCAGCGCTGTGATTGGCTGGAGCATGTCGTTATGTCACTGCGTCTCTGACAAATCAATTAACGGACAATCAAAGGATCATTTAGCAGGAAACCCCCCTGAAGCTGAGATGCACAAACACAGAGTAGAGCAGCTGTTAGAGCCACAACACCTGAAACCCAACGCTTTGCTCAGCGGAGTCCAACAACCAACGGGTCATCAGCAGGGTTCTGGATCTGATCTGTCACATAAGAGCCAAGAGACGAAAATTTACCACAAGAATTAAACCTATGAGAGGATTTAGAAACAGCCCAATGGTGACAGGAAGGACAGAAATCAACCCTCCGACTGGTTTCTGTTGTACCCGTCTCATGTTAACTCACTGTGGTTCATTTTTCAGTCTCAAATCCTGCAGCTCTGTGGAACCAGAGCAACATGAAGGAGAGAGAATCAGAGATGTGTCCTGGCAGTAGGACTCAGTCAGAATGATGGAGACCAGAAGAAATAAACATCTTTCTGATCATTTATTTTACAAAACTATAAAAGCCTGAACCTGCATGTCCGTCATGCTTCCTCAGATGTTAAACTCTGGACCTCATGTCTCCTCATCCTGTAGATGTTGAACTATTTCTAATCCTCTCTGCTCTGTGGAAACACTGCCTGCAGGTCACCTGAAGACCTGACTGTTGGTCACAGCTGAGTCGGTCATGGCTTCATGGTTTCATCATGGGCTCAGAATCCTTTGTTTTTACAGAATCTAGTTGGTGGTTCATTTTTAAATGATGGGTGGTTGTAGAAGTGTCTCTGGTTCAGAAGATTGGCTGAGCAACCAGGTCATTTCTCAGGACTTCTTTATCTTTTAACTAGAATCAAAGAAATGAGTGAACGAATGGTGAAGTCATTTTTCAAGAACCAAACAGCGGCTTGTTGTTCAGGCTGGAGTCAGAGTTAGGAAGCGAGGCTGATGGTAGGTTTGGTTTTTAACTGATGACGACGACGTGAAGGTCACAGCATTCAGCTCATGAAGGAATCAGTGTTAGTTGGAGCGTCCATGTGACTCTGCTTCATCACACTGCCTCTGGTGGTCTGTGGACATAAAGGACAGCTCAGAGAGGGGCTGAGGTTCTTCATAGGAGTCACTGATACGCTGCATTTCCTCCTCAGAAGGTTGAACTGTTTGAGTCAGCTGCTGTTATACCACTGAGTTAAGATACGATCGACTTTACTGATCCCTCACCAGGGAAATCCATGTCAGAGCAGCTGGATAGAGATGAAGCAGAAAGAAGCAGGACAAGAGATCAACAGGGCTCAAAAATAATGATATGATAATAATAAAAAAGGTCTCACAGACACAATACACCAGGCATGAATATGTACATTATGACACAGTGAGCCTACATGCAGGCCTACACAGGTACGGTATGGCAGATAATGAAGCCACAGTCCTGTTATTAAAGTCAGACAACGTTGTCAAGGTAAAGACCAGTGGTTAACATGATATTATTACACATGAAGATCAACAAAACACTCCGCAGAGCTAAGACACACTGAGATGGTATAAGATGTAGATGGTAGATAGATAGATAGATAGATAGATAGATAGATAGATAGATAGATAGATAGATAGATAGATAGATAGATAGATAGATAGATAGATAGATAGATAAACAGATGTTATAAGATGGTGGATTTATTATTTATGTACAGAGGAAAACGTCTTAAATCATTAATATTTATATTATCTTCCAATCTGCCAATCATTATTTTGTCCTTAAAATATCAGAAAACAGCTATAGTTTATATTTTATATTTCCTCAGTTTAATATCACACGTGTAAGAAAACAGCCACCAGATATTTTTAGAAGGAAAATGAATAAAACATTGACTCACTTGTTAAAATCCTTCATTTCAGGGCTGCGAGATCATTTGAAAAAAAAAACCCACAGTGATAACTTTAATAAAGATTTAGAAGGGAAAACACATTTTAAAAAATTAAAAAGCTAAAAAAAAACCTAATTGTTTGGAACAGTTCTCATACACTGTAAAAAACAATCCAGTGAAAAACTGAGAAAACCTGGTTAACAATGGAATAATGTAACCTCCACCAACTGTAAGAATAACAGCACACATCTATAAAACATGGATATGATAGATGATTTAAATGTGTTGGGAATATTTTGTTTCTTTAACCATTATTCTATCATGTTTAATTAATTACATTTAATTTACTAACTATATTAATAACAATTTATATAATCATCATTTAAACATATTTAGTCATAGCTTGCTTTATTAAAATCACACTTACAATATCTATATTAAATTGCTATTACTAATAATGGATCTATGTCGACCATCACAGACAAAATGCAGAAGTGTGCATATAGAGAGTTGACCAAGCATTAACCCTCACCAACAAAACCATGAGGGGAGTTTACGAGACTCATGATGGATGTTGTTTGGACAAGTCATATATTCTAGGAGGGAGGTTGCTCACGTCTGGTGTTGGAATTCTTACTTAAATATAAGCAGCGGTTCATTTAGCAGAAGAGAAGGGTCTTTGTATTTTTTTAGAAAACTAAAGCATCGACAATGATCAGACGAAGGAATATGCTTAAGCATAAGCAATGTTTAATATTAAATACTTTAGAAGAAGGAGTATTGAAACTAAAAATATATGATGATAAGACATTGATAAATAACATTGAAGATACTAATTTGAACAATATACTAAAATTAGATAAATGATACAACAGCAAGAATTCATAAATTAATTAGTGAAGACCCTGTACATTGACAGTTAAATAAATAAGTTAAACAAATCTGCTTTATAGATTCTGGCAATTAGATAATTAAATAATTCATACTTTATTCATCCTAAATAGAAGTTTAACCTTTGGCACAGAAGGAGACTCTCTCCACAGAGCAGGGAGTCACACTTAGAGTTGAATATGCATAAAGTAACCAGATTCCAGGAAGAAGACGGCTCAGGACTGATGAAGAACTTCTGGCTGATTGGAGGGTTCAAGTCTAAACCGTGAATCCTCCCAACTATGGACCAATCAGATAGAAGCACATTTCCATACGAAAACTATGTATAGTGGTAAAGTTAGGGTTTCTTTGTCTCTCTTCCTTGTGACGAGCTTGATGCAGAGGTCAAGCTAGATCAAGTGAGAACCTGTATGCATACATTCTGATCATCCAATGCTACTAAATATTCTTAAATGAATATATTGTCTTGGGGTCTTCATTGCCTTGTGGTGACACCTCGGTAGCAATTAAAGAACACGCTTCAACAAATGCAGCCTAAGTGAAGTGTAATTTTACAGTCACCCATTGCTATTAGTAAAAATACAGATGTCTGATGTGGAAATGACTTTAAACAACAAACAAGTCCATTAATACTGTGGTGATTTTACTATTCATGATGTGGGACGTAACAAAACTGTAAAATCTGTAAATATATAGAAGATATTCATATTTTATTATGGACAAAATGATGATCAGGATTATTCACTGGCCTCAGGGACTGAATGTTTTTTACTGCACCTCTACATTAATAGATAAAAACCACCCATAAGACACACAGAAGACAGAAGAACTACTAGATACACAAAGAGACACGAAACAACCACAAAGACACCAATCAATGAGACGAGATTCAAAATGAAAACAAATAAAACCAACACAAACGCACAACTACTACAAACTAATACACACACAGACAGACAACACGCACAAAAACACAATGGCTGCAAATGTACTGTTACACATCACCACACACCCCCACACTGAACACACAACTACAACCATACTGAACACACAACTACACACAACTACAACCACACTGAACACACAACTACAATCATACTGAACACACAGTCACACTGCGGCCTCAAAGGTGGATTCATCCGCTGCTGAGAATAGTCCCACCACATGTGACTCAGGTGTCCTGATTCTTCTTTGCTCTCAGTGATTTCATCGTTCATAACAATTAAAAATATATTGAAACATTAATATAAAAAGAAAATAAGATTAAAAATTGAAAAGTAGTAAAAAAAAAAACTGTTTTTAAAGAGTAGCATAAAAATTAAATATGAACATAAAACAAAGTAAATAAATACTAAAGTTAAAAACATTAAAATGTTTTTTAAATAAATAACAAATTAACAGTGAGAAATAGAATTAAGCTAAAATATAATAATGAAAAAACTAAATAACATAAAACAATAGTTGTAAAACAACAGTTGAAACATTAATGAGATAAATAAGAAGTTATAAAGAGAGATAAAGAAACGAACTGTTCGGTAACTTCAGATGTTCTGATTCAAACTAAAGAAATTAAAAGGTCGATATTTATTGTTGCTAAATTAAGGTTTAGATAAGATGAAGGCGGGTCAAAACGTCGGTGAACAGGCAGGTACAGGTGAACAGGGCAACAGGTAAACTCACCTGTCTATTCGGAGCTTCAGAGGCTGGTTCTGATTCTGGTCCTGCTGCGGTCCGTCTTCAGTCACCAGGAGCTCCGAGGTCCGACAGGAGCGACTCTACCGGCGGATGAACAGGAAGCTAACCAAGCTAACAGCCGCAGCCGCCATGTCTACTGTTTTTCTTCTGTGGTGGTATTACAGCTTTTTTTATATAGTTGTTTACAAACTAAAATGAAAATTTTCACGCCAGTAACAGATCCTTACACTCAAGAAGCCAAACACCTGTCCAGAGCTGCACAACAGTAAACACAGGCTCAGCTTCACACTTTCTGCAAAACATTTTCACACCTTAGACACAGATAAGGATTGTGAGGTCACTTCCTTTTCATTACAAAGCCCCGGCTTGCCAACGACCACACTCATGAACGAACTGGATAAACACATCCACCAGATGTGGAAACACACATGTGCTTAACTTAAAACACAGCACTCAGGTAGGAGCTATGAAAGGCAGCAGGTGAGTTCACCTGTCTTCCACAAAATGGAAGGAGGTAGAAGAAGAAGAGTGAGAATGAGAGGGGAGCTCAAAGAGGAGAAGGAGGTAGAGGAAGAGGCAGAGAGGGACCTGAAGAAGTGATAGAACACTTTACAGTAGTAAGAAAAACTACTATTTTGTTCTGGTTTTCACTGTTGATTGATGTGTTACTGTAACTGATGGTCAGCATCAGCGTTGAGCAGTGCTCGGTACGTTTATAGTATTTGTGCACTTTCTCTGTATACCTCTAAGTAATCATGAAGAATGGTGTGGGTTTGCCATTATCCTTTTGTCATCTAAATTATCCCTTAAATAAAAATGTCTGGCAAAAAAGTCTTTTTCCTAAAATGGGATTTTTACAAATGTGTTTTGTGTGTAACTGACTGCAACAGTGTCTGATCATTTGAAGACTGTTAGTGAGATGAAAACAAAACAGCATTTTCATAAATATGTGTATGTTTTAAAAAAATATGTGTATAGGCTTTGACTGAAGTGTGTCATTTTGCAAACAATGTAGGAGTTACGCAAATTGAGTGTGGTGTTTGGATAACTGTGTAAATATTTTGAAAAAGGGAACCCTGTTTTGAAAAAAAACTGTAAAGTGTTCAAATAAAAATTAAAAGCAGAGAAAAAATAGGGAAACCAAAATAATTTTTAAAAAAAGTACATTTAAAATATAAATATGAAATTAAGATAAAGTAAGAGATTAAAGTAGAAAAATAGTAACAAATAATTTAAAATGTGAATAAAAAATAAAATCTGATAATTAAGATAAGATAAAGAGACTTTATTGTCATTGTGCAGAAGTACAATGAAATTTGTCTGGAAGAACACAAAATGAGAAACAATTATAAAGTAAAGATTAATAATAAAATTGTGTGTGGTTGGATTGTGTAGGAGCAGTGTGAACTGGCATTAGGGACCTCACAGTGAGCAGTGTTAGGAATCACTGCTCACTGTGAGGTATAGAGACAGATTAGGGATCCTAGGTCCTTCATAGAGTTTGAATCCTTTTTTTTAGCACAAGTGTCTTGTGTTTAAATTACCTTTAACAATATGAGGATGTGTTAATGTTAATAAAGTGGACAGACTCGGCCGTCATGGCTAACTTGTTTTTTATTTGCACGTCCAATGAGTGTTAACAAACCCAACACAGAGGTTAGCATCCAAGTCTACAGCAGGGGGCGCTCAAACACACTAAAGCTCCGAGGACATCAGACAGGAGAGAAACCAGCAAACATCTTCACATCTGTACAAATCTACAGTCCGTCAGTCCGTCTGTCGGTCACAGCTTCAGTCCACAAACCAGATCTGAGGCTTCAGGTGATCAAAGCTGCTGCGGCGTCTTCACCGCTTTGTTACGTCTCTAAGGTTCAAAGTGAAATTTAGTTTTACACACATGATTAATCTCTGTAGGAGAAGCAAGCTGCAGAGCAGATTTAAGGTGGATTAACTTTAACTGGGACCAAAATGTGCTTTCAAAAGTTCACTCACAGTGTATCATCAACAAAACATTAAACCCAGTTCACTTCAAACATCCACTGGGCTTCATGAAACAAATCAATAGAAAACAGCGCCACCAGCTGGCCGACTAAATCATTGTGCAGGGAAATGTTCACAGGGAGGAATGCTTTACAAACAAGTGCAAATCAAGAGTCCAAATCTGGTCGAGAAGAGAATGAAAATGTACAAAATGCGCCACAAAGAGAGAAAAAGGAATAAAGGCAGCGAAGCAGAGCAGAGCTGTGGCTGCTGATCGTCTTTTAGACCCGTTCATTCATTTTATTTATCAGCTCCAGACTGAGCTGCCCTTCATTTAATGTTCATTTAATCAGGAAACTATCTGCAGACCAGCACATGGTGTAGTTCTTAAGCTATAAAGTTATTAACTACATTTGTGGGTAAATATCTTTACTTTAAGGAGGAGTTTAGACTATTAAGTTGCTCATTAATTTTAACTAATTTAAAATAACGTCATCAGACTTTTCTAGATTCCTAAAAACATCCTCAGCATGAGGTGAGCGTATTGTTAAAATCAGCTGAGCAGACGTTTCCCAGACACATGGAGCCTCAGATGATCTCCAGAAGAACAAGCTCTTATGGTGTCAGGATATTTAAGCTTCTTTTCAGGCTCTTACTGCTGTTACGTAGATATCACACTGCTTTATTCCTCCTTATCATCCACAATAATTATTAGTCCTGGTTTTTGCATCATTAACCAAACTAAAGTCTGTGTCAAACTACATTATTAGCAACTTATAAGCTACAAATATGAGAAATTCAGAATTTTATAGGTGCAAAAGCTGATTTTAAGAGATGAGTGCAGAATGTGGACACCAAAGACCATTTAAAACTGAACCTGCTGCAAATAAAAGCTTCTAGCATTGATTCAGAACGTATTTAATGAGGCTGCAGGGAGAACATTTAGTTCATCAAGACAACAGCTCTCGACTTCTTTCTTTTCAAAGCGACTAATTGGTTGGTTGAAGAGTCGGTATGAATTCAGTCCACCAAGACTGTCTCCGTTTAGTTCTTTTAGTTCACTACAGACTGAAATAAAACCTATTTTTCCAAACTGATTTTACACTGAATGCCTGATATTTTCAGCAGAAAAAAAAAACTTCCTCTATGTTTATGTGTTTAATTGTTGTTTTCTTTGTGAAATAAGCTCAGTCAAAGTCTCAGTTTCTGTCAGTTTGACGCCTCTGGGGCAGTCGGTCCAGGTTTCTTTTCCTTTTTTGTAATTTCAACGTCACACCTGAACACAAGTGCGTTGTGGTGTCGGAGATGTGAAGGTAACAGGCCTAAAACCACCATCAGGACCCACAGCTGCCTCTGCTGCAGGGAATCAGAGAAACGCATGTCACAAACAAGTATTTTACATCATCTCTCCGCCTCCGTGAGCAGAATCTGTCCTCATGATGTCGGGTCAGTCAGGAGATGTTTAGTTTTAATCCACATTCATTTAAAGTCCACATTAAACAAGGGGGACCAGCTCCTGCGGACCAGTTCTGCTGCAGGATGGGAGGAAACTGTAGGAATCTGCAGGCTGCATGCTGCTGATGAAAACATCTTCATCCCCCCGAACAATGGAAGTCTGTCACTGAGATGGAGCTTCAGGAGCAGGAGGTGGGAGGAGGTTTCTTATTTGGTCCTACTGAGGGTAATTATATTGGATATATTAGTTAAATGCAGTGTTACTGAGTATCTAAACTGGACTTCTCTTCCTGTCAATCAGTCAGCGAGATGTCAGCAGCTCAGCTCTTCATCCCGAGGTTTTTGTTTTTCTTTTCAGACAGACATGCGATGAACTGCATGACAACAACAGCGAGAGGGGATCTTTTCTTTTTTCAAGGTTATTTTTTCATGTTATTGGAGCATTCCTTCCCCCGGAGGAGACACAACAACAGTCTTAGAAATGACTTCATGGGTTCTATTTGAAAAACAGCTTCTTCTTTTTCGTCTGCTGGCTGAAGTAAAGAACTGCAGGACTCTTCTTATCATTGCGAATGTAGTGGTGGTAGAGAGATAACAGAGACAGAGAGAGAGTTTAACTATCATCACAACAGTGTGTGTATCTGTGTGTGTGTTGTCTGTAGGTGTGTGTGAATGTGTGTAGATGTGTGTTTGCTGTACACTGAGTCTGAGTCCCAGCCTGGTCGCTGGTTCTGGTTCTGGCTCCTCCTCCTCAGTACTCGCTCAGGTTGTGCCATTTGGAGATCTGCCTGCGGGGGTTTTCACAGACCTCCCTCCAGTGGGAGGCGCCAGAGGGGGCGGGGCTGTGCAGGCCCAGCAGCAAGCGGCCCAGAACCTCGTTCTTGGTGGTCCGATCGAAGTCGACCACCAGGAACTCCACAGAGATCTCGGGCAGCAGCTCGGGCGGGATGTCGTAGATGAAGGACTCGTTGAAGACGGGGTTCAGCGTGCATTTTTTCACATGAGTCTTCTTCTTGGCGATGCGCTTACGACCATAGAAGACATTCACCTTCACGTATGGATCTGAGGACACAAGAATGACACTGGTTACCTGAGAGGAAGATCTGAAGTCTGAGAGAAGAGGAAGTCACATGTCACAGCATCAGGTGGTTTCAGTACAGTACAGGCCTCCTGCAGAATGATGCATTATGGGTAATCTGTAACCTTATGGCTGTTCAGCTAGTCAGAGTCTAGAGTCAGTCAGCATTAAAGAGTTTAAACTGATCTATTGCAACAGAGGAAATCAATTCAGAGGAGGAGTGAGAGAAGGAAGGAAGGAGGTAGACTAAGAAGAGAAGGAAGGAGGTAAAGAAGGATGAGAAGGAAGGAGATAGAGAAGGAAGAGAAGGAAATAAGGAAGGAGGTAGAGAAGGAAGGAAAAAAGGAAGAGAAGGAAGGAGATAGAGAGGGAAGGAAGGAGGTAAAGAAGGAAAAGAAGGAAAGAGGCAGGGAAGGAAGGAAGGAAGGAGGTAGAGAAGGAAGGAGGTAGAGAAGGAAGGAAAGAAATTAGTGAGGAGGTAGAGAATTAAAGAAGGTGTCCTTGACTCTAAGACAGGGTGTCAAACATCTGGCCCGTGGGATGACTGAATCTTTCCTTAATAGTTCCCTATTTAGTTGGTGTGTCAGTTCAGGTGGTCAGGTTTACCACACACATGTGGAAGTTAATGTAAATGTAAAATAGTGTCTGGACATAAAGTAAATCCTTTATAGTTCAGCTCCAGATGTTGTGACTGAATGTTCCTTTGCAGACACACTGTGATCTGTACGCTGTCATGATGAGCTGAGGCATCACACGGTTTTAGGTCTTATTTTTCTTAAGAACTTTCAGGTTGTTCATAATGTTTTGTAAAAAGGGGAACATTTTCAGGATATCCTTGGGCTATTTTGCACTCCACCCAGAACTGGTCCTGGTTCTGCAGTTCTACTCACTGGCTGACAGGCCGGTGATGTCCATCTTGGGCAGGTGTCGGGCCTTGAGGACGACCACGCTGAGGCGGTGAGACACCGGCTGGTAGGACAGAGAGGCCAGCAGCTCCCCACGACTCTCACACTGAAACAGAACCAGAACCAGAATCAGTGAAGAACAGACCAACTCCATCATCAGCTGCTTATTAAATCCTGCTGTCAGACCCAACAGGCTGAGCTGTCCGTCATAATGTTCCTCCACAGAGGAGCACTGAAGCAGTTTTACTGTGACCAGAAGAACCAACAGAAGAACCTGATGTAAACAGAGCAACTGTGTTTTAACTTCTGCTCCATCAGCTCCACTCACCTGAGACTTTTACAGCACCACATATGGAGATTTATAAAGAACTGTAACTTTATATATCAAAAACATTTCAAGCTGAAGTATTCTTTTTCATGAATTTCCCATCGACCCACTTCCAGCAGGTTTTTTCTCACATTAAATTTGAGGCTGTTTGAACAACATCTGAGGAACTATTAGAGATAAAAACCTGAAAAGTTCTCTGTAATACTGGACAGTAGCTCAATAATCTCTGATTATGGCTGAGTTGAAATATATTAAGAAAAACTGAAGCTGTCACTGAAACTTCCATCTTTGAGCTGATTGATAATGCATTAGTAAACCAGTGATATTTTTGAACCACATGTAGCTGCAGGTCACAATAACACACAACTAAACATACAGAATACTTTAAGATGAAATACTGGGCCATCAGTGTTTCTCAAAGCCTGGAGCAAACAAGCCAGAATATATCCAAATTTAACAAGACTTGTATTTCTTAAAAATACTCAAAAAGATTAACAAACTATCCAGATCCTTGGAGAGGAATTTGTTACATATCAACTGATCAGCTCTACTCTGTTCACAAAAGAAACATGAGTCGGACGTTACTGCATTGGTTCTAATCTAACTCAGTTCGTCTAATGAAGCTGAAGGTGTGCAGCTGTTTTCTGACTCCTGACTGATGAACAGCAGCTGACAGGAGGTCTATACTTCATTCATTTTAAAAGTAAATCACTGGTTGTTAATATGGCCAATCAATAGTTTAACATCTTGAGTTCTGGACAAAACAAGATGCGACGTACCATCAACCTGAGCTTTGGAGAACTGTCAGGGACTTTTTACTATCATCTATGTGGGCCAAACTTTTGTAAGGTTTAGTTAGGTAGAAAAAACAACTGGGAGATTAACTGATATGAATAAAACCACTGACACGTGCGGCTCTAGTTAAATATGAATGTAGCAGGTACAAGGGCCTTAAGAAGATGAACAAACCTTCTGCTGCTGCTGTTCATGTTTTAATGTCATTTTCCAGAGCAGCTCAAACTAAACCTCAGACAGATAAAGCAAAATAATGAAACCCCTAATGTCTGCATTCTGGTTTTAAACCCTGTAGAGAAGACACATTCAGTTTATCAGTGACATGTCTGCCTGATGAAGACAGAACAACAGGAAGTCTGTCACTGAGACACTCCGACATCCAATCATATGAACCCAGCAGAGGTCAGGCGGCCCGTTTCCATGGTAACACACAATAGCATCAGCCATTAGTCAGAATCAACAACGACATAAACAGGCAGAGGAATGTTGAAACTGAATCTCCTGAGTAGAACTGAGTGTGTCGGACAATACGAAGAATGTCTGTAATAATAAATAATTGCACTCTTCAGTCCAACCATGAGGCCATGACTGACTCAGCTGTGACCAACAGTCACATGACATTAAGCTTTTAGCTGAAGAGCAGGCAGTGTTTCCACAGAGCAGAGAGGAGACATATTTACATCACAACTAGTTAAATATCTACTGTATGTGGAGCCGACATTTGTGTTGGTAACAGCTATGGACACATGGTGGACATGTTGGTTCCAGATTTTCACATTTTTGAAAAATAAATAATCAAGCGAATATTTCTTTTTTCTTATTTCTTTCTAACTGAGTCCTACTGACAGAAGGCATCTCTGAGTTCTCTCTCCTTCTTCATGGTTGTTCTGGTTCCATAGTGCTGCAGGACTTTAGACTGCAGTGGAAAATGAGCTACAGTGAAGAACACCTTTAATTTATGAGAACTGAAGAGCTGATAGAAATGAGAACAAAGCCTGTGAAAACAGACACTTATTCCTCCAGATATAATTTCATTATTAATAATAAAATACATATCAATAATAATCATAATATGGAGTCTTCACTAACCTGCATGTTCCTCTTGGTGATCTGCTGGCTCAGGTGGACTCGGCCCGTGCTCGGGTCGACACCCTTCAGGGGCACCACAGCCTCCCCAATGACATCATCGCGGGCGAAGCGGTCGAAGCTGAGGACCAGGAAGTGCAGGGTGAGTTCAGGCAGCGAGCTGTAGGCCACGCCGTAGAAGGTGAAGGTCTCGTCAAACAGCGGGTCCAGTGTCTTCCTCAGCACACGGGTCTTGACGCGGTGCTTCTTCTCTGGCATGATGGTCATCTTCACGTATGGGTCCGAGCTGCCCGCCTGCTCGTCCATGGCAGGGAGCCCGCGGGCGCCGACGATGGTCACCACCAGCGCCTTCTTGGGGAAGTTGTAGTCGACGGTGAGGCTGATGGACCCCAGGCTGGGCTCGGGTTCTGGCTCCGAGGAGGCGGGAGTGAAGGGCGACACTGTCTTGCTGCTGGTCTGGCTGCTGCTGGCTGAGCTGCTATCCAGGCAGCAGTAGTCGGCTCGGACCGGCAGCGCCCGCTCCAGCCGGGCCTGGTTGTGGGCGGGGCCGGACCCGGCGGGTGGTACCAGGTGACTCATCTGCAGTTGACCTGGGACGTCCAGGATGTTGTTCTCAGCATCCACCAGCACCATGCCCCTTCCTGTGGTGCCAGCGCAGCCTCGCTCCCCGTCACGGTTGGACCGGTCGGCCCGCCGGATGCCGCGGACAATCCGCTTGCTGCTGCTGAGGGATTCTGGGTAAATGCTGATGCCCTTCAGCATGTGGATGAACTTGTAGGGCGGGTCCTCGGCATCACAGTAACGGTCACCGTGCAGCTTGTAGCGTCCGGAGACACGAAGGTAGCGGCGCTGGCAGAAAGACCAGAGCAGAACCAGAACCACCACAACCAAAACCAGAACACCAGCTCCCAGGAAGCCCGCCAGCACCGGAGACATGGCTGCAACCAAGACAGAAAAACACACAGAGCCACAACCGTCAACACGCCATTAGTGATTCTGCTGAAGATAGGAGTTGTGATAATATTCAGTCCAACATTTTGAAATCCTTACTCATTATACCAACATAATATTACCAATGTTGTTAAAAGTGTATAAAAGGCTCCAGCTAGAACTGAATCATTTCCATAATTTTCCTGGTGATAAGTTTTTCAACAATCTCTTCACTTTTTCATAAATTTAAATTCAGTTCTTGTGACTTAGAAAACAACTGCTGAACTGATCACATCCCTTTATGAACACCATCCTGACATCCCAGCTGGAATTTAATTTTTCATCAAAATGCCCTGGTGGTGACATCATCACACTGTAATGCAGTGATGTCACCATATTGAGTCTCCTCAGCTCTCACTGGAGACAAAGTGAAACAGGAAGGAGAAAAAGAGTGTAGAGGTCTTTGTTTTCTGTGTACACAATAGTACTGTTGTTCTGAGGACACACACACTGTACTATCAGATGACCTCACAGTAAGACATTCTCTCTTTTCTAACAGTGTCTTTTTTTTTACAGTTTCTGCAGCTACAACACATTTCTACACACTGTGACCTGCAGCAGCTCAACAATGACTTTGCAGTTAGGTAACGTGTTCTTCATGCACATCGTTCTCTTGCAGCAAATCGCAAAACAAGTCAGATCCCGCTGTCAGTCAGCCAGTAAGTATCCTGGATGGAAACCGAATGCAGATGTTAAAAGCTCAGACTGAGGCAACTCCTCTGTGTTTCCCTTCAGTCACACTGAAATCATCTCTGGAAGCTGCACCACTGTTTCGCTGTCTGTGCAGTTCCCTGAACCTCTGCAATGATAGTGCAAACTCAGCAAAGAGACACAACATACAGACACTACACAGATAAAACGTGACGCCCAAGTCTTCAAAAAGGCTGAAGACATGGAGTATTAGTAAATTTGGATTATATTTAAATGCAGGATTTGTTCTAATGTTCAGACTGAAGCTTGGATTTGGTATAAAAGCTATAAAACCTTTGTCAGATAATTCTGACAAATTCTATCAAGAATATAGATTAAATAATGATGAAGCTGACTGCAAACCTACTAAAATGACAGCAAGTGTGTTCATGTTAATCAGCAGTAGTTATGTCCCTGCTGGCTGCTTTAGTTTCAGAACTGACTACAAAAGTGTAGTTTTTGCCTGTGAAGTCCTGAACAGCTCCTCTGTGAGCTTCACTCAGTACAAACTGATCAGGATTCATTCTGCTGAAAGTTCAAGGAACAATAGAAGCTCAAAGACTCCACAGCGGCTGGAAGCTGTTTATTTCTGCACTGAGGTGTTTTCAGCTACCTGCTGATCAGAGCTGATTACTACGTCTGATTGAGACGTCTCAGTTCAACTGTCAGACAATCTAAAGCACATTTGCATGAACTTCTACATGTAACAGACACCAACAGTGACTGACAGCAGATCAATCAACCCTCCAATAAGTTGATCAGTCTGTTACGTGGAAGAATCTGTACAATACAGATGTTTTTCTACAAACAGAACAACTTTGTGTGATATCCGAATTTTCTACATATAGAAGAATCTGCACAACATGAACTACTTGTGTATATCTCTGCTTATTGTAATGTTACCTTATGTGCTTTATGTTCCTATGTCTCTGCACTTGTCTTCTCTTGCCGTAACACTGCAGATTTCCTACAGTGGGATTAATAAAGAATGATCTTATCTTGTGTATGTTTCATGTATTGTATGTGTCTGCTGTATGTGCACACTTTTGTTTTCCATGTGAAGCCCTTTGCTTTGGTATGTTTGTCACATTACTGTTGCTTTTCTTTGCAGGAGCACATCACTGACTAAACCTGTTTCTATCTGAGTTTGTCTCTAAAACACTGTACAGTCTCGATCTCACTGCGTTTATGAATCAAACTGAACTGAGCTGCAGAAAATCCTCCTTCCTGTTGTTGTCGGCTCTCATTCAGACTCCATCAGATGATGTCATGTTTTGGAAAGAGCCGAAAGCAGCTGAGCTCGCTGCCTGGCAACGAACACACACACACACACACGCACACAAGCGTGCACACACACACACACACACACACACACACACACACACACACACACACACACAGTGTATGCATGTGTGTGAGCTTATCCTGACTTACACTCAGGATAAGCTGATAGTAACTCAGTTATTCTGTCTTACAGTCATGTTTTCATTTCTATAATGATTAAACACAAAGAAACTTCAGTCACTGAATTTAGACTGATTATATTAAAAAAACACTCAGACTAATTAATCGATTGTCATATTAGTAGGTGATTAGTTTGGCAGTTGACAGCTGATGGATTAATTGTTGCATCCCATGATCGACTGATGTTTAAAACATGTTGTCCACATCTAATGAAGCTCCTCCTAAACTAACAGCACCAGAAGGTCCACAAGTTTTGGCTTCACTCTGGGAGTTGAAACGCTGCATCACTGCAGCTGCAAACACATCTGGAAGTTAAAGATCTCATCCTCTGGAGCATTTTGAATTCAGCATGATCAGGTGAAGATAAATAAAAATAGAGAGAGAGAGAGAGAGAGAGACTTGTGTCCCAAAGCAACACAAACTACAGCAGGATCAACACACGAGGGACCAGAAGAACATGACCTCACTACTTTCCATTAGTGTGTCAACATGTTGTACAACCTGAGACTGAAGCAGTTCAGTTGCTTTACTTTTTGTTAAAAACTCTTGAGTTGTGTGATGTTTGTATGTTAGCAGGAATTCAGCAACATGGAAGTGAAACCAGCCATTAATTGACTAACTGTCCACTAATACATTAATCCATTTAAACTATTTTAGTAATCAATTAGAGTCATTCTAAAAATATAAACAGTCTAAATTCTCTGACTGCAGCTTCTTTAATGTGAATATTTTCTGGTTTCTTTCCTCCTCTATAACATTATACTGAAGATGTTTAGACAAAAGACATTTGATGAAACACTGATCCACATTTTAGACAATTTTCTGACATTTTAGAGACAAACAGCTGGTCGATCATTGCAGAAAATAACAAATTAATTAACAGTCAAATTACCAGTCAGTATTTGTTCTTTTTAAACATGAGAGTGGATATATATGAATATTTTGGATGTAAATCATCACTTGTTAAATACATCTTTCTGAATAATTATTTGATAAAATGAAAAATAATCTGCTTTTTCAATAATAATGCTGTTTTTATTATTTGCTCAGTTTGTAATGATGATAAACACAGACACAAATACCAGAGGATGGTCGTCTGATTCAGTTTAATTTAACAAATTATGTAATGATGCTGACTCTGCTGCACGTTTCACCAATAACTTATATATAGTAATATTGTTTTAATGTAAAATTAATAAAACAATAACTTACTGATGGTTCATTGATCAATCCAATCATTGTCACGATAAATAATCATAAAGGAACAGTCTGAGAGTCTTAAACCACAAAATGTTATTAATTTCATTTTTAAAAAATTACTTTTCATAAATTATCAAAGCAGCTGCTGATTATTTTTATATCAATCAGTGAACTGAGTCAAATTAACTGTTTACACAATCAATCTAATCCAATCAACTCACAAATGCAACTTTATGACTGATTCTTTTCCTTCAAATCATCTAAAAATGTTAGAAATAGATGAAACATTAAGACTTCCTAAGCCTTTGACATCCTCCATAAATATTTAATTAAATAGATCCATTAAAAAAAATGCTTAGCTGAAAAAAGATGAAGAGTCTAGTTTTATTGTTACTGAGCTGTTTAAAGTCTGTATTTATTAAAGTTCCTCTGGAGTTTAAAGTAAAAACCTTCATTTTTTTACTCCCAGACTGTAGAATAAAGACTTTAAATACGTTGACGTCAATAAACAAATGAGACTAATGACATTTTTAATGTCTGAAAATGTACTTATTCATCCAAGTCATAGTCTGGAGTCAGTGATATGTCTGTGGAGACCTTTGGCCAGCCGTCTCCACGGTCATACCACTGAGTCCAGTTGTCTTTCATTGAATTGCCCAGAATGACATTTTTAATGTTAACAACAAAAATAGGAGCTTTACGTGAAATATAAATGTTTGTATTCAGTTTAAAGTCTTTGTTTATTAAAGTTCCTCTGGAGTTTAGTGTGAAATTAAAAACCTCCAGCCTTTACTCCAATACTGTAGAATGAATCTAAATACTAACAGGCCTAACTGTGTTTCTTCCATTGTGTTGATTTGTCCACATTTATCATTTAAAGCTCTTAAAAATGAAATTTATTACATCTCGACTCTCTATATTAACGCTGATAAACAAACCAACAATCGCCTTCATAACTGCAGAAATATGACCTTAAATATGAATAAAGTCACGTTTTGCAGGTTTTTCTCATTTTCTCGTCGCCGTTGAACAGACATGACGTCACCCTGATACCCACCCCGACTGGCACGCGCACGCACGCACGAGAACGAGGCAGACTGTGCGTGGGAGCGCGAGACCGCCCTGTTTAATTAAAGCGACGGTGTGATGGTTAAATGTAATATTTCACTGTAAAAACAATGAAATGAGCTAAAACCTCATAACACGGAGCGTTTCCTCTCAGTGTCACACACTGAAGTGACAGACCAGTGAAAAACTGAGATTTCATCATCGATTTAAATCGTCTCCTGGTCTGAGGTCAGTGAGAGCTGGTTTATTTATTTATTCTACTGACAGAGAAAAACACACGGACAGATCAGCCCAGGTTAAGAACTAAAATCACAAACGGCCTGAATCCAATAAAAACACCGAGTGAGGCCTGAAAACCATCACTAAGGCAGCTGACCGACATGAGACAGGACATTTCAGCCAGTACACCTGCTCCACTGCAGCTGATAATATTAAATACACATTTAAAATCACACTCGCAGCTGTTAAACTGGCTGTTTTCGACGGTAAACGGCGGACGGATGGAGCAGAACGGGCCCGACTCTCACCGTAGGCGGGTCCCAGCTCGATGATGTCCGCCATTTTGTGGATGCGGTCCTGACCGAGAAGAGCAGAGATGGAGGGACACCGACTGACCACCGCCGCGTTACTTCACATCCATAGAGAGGCGACGGCACGGAGGAGAAGAATCACCGGAGACAGGCCGCTGGTCCGGGGGAATGAGCCTTCATATGTCCGCTGACGGAGCCGCTCGGCAAGGGTCGGTGTCTGTCGGAGCTCCGCTCGGTGCGCAGTGATGCTCGCGCTCGGGATGCAGGGAGGCTGCGCGGAGGAGCTCGCGATGAGACTGAACTGAGATCGTCTGTCGGGAGAGATGACGTCACTCAGCGAAAGAAACAGAGGAGCAGCGGGGCAACAATTACAGTAAATATATCAGAAAATTAACTTAGAAACCTAAAATTATGGAAAATATAAAATATCAAAGTTGTGGCATAAAAGTCTAAATCTTAACATAGGTACTAAGTCAAAGATAGAGCATTAAAAAGTTAAAACTATCAAATAAAAGCCAGAAATTTGGGAATTAAGAGGTCAAAATGAGTAAATAGATGTAAAACTTAAAATTATGATATAAAAGTCAAAGGTTGGGGACAAAAATGAAAAAAGATTTCAAATGACTACAAAGAAACAAAAGTCGAAATTGTTAAATAAAATTCTGAAAAATCTGGTGATGTAAAGCTCAAAATTTTGGGATAGAAAGTCAGAAATTGGTGATAACAAAATTACAACAGAAAAGTAAAAATAGTACCACAAACACAGAAACAAAAGGACTACAAAGAGTCATGAAATACCTTTAAAGAAACGAAGAAATGCAAAATGATAGAAAATCCTCTAAAAAGTCAGTAGTTTGATATAAAAGTTCCAGTTTTTGGATAAAATTTAAATCAAAATTTCACACTGTGATAAACACATCAAAAGTTGTAGACAAAAAAAATGAAAATTGTAAAAATCTAAATCTTTACAGTCAGAATCATAAGATTGAAAAGTCAGAATTATCACACAAAAATAATTATGATGTAAAAGTCAAAAATGGGGGATAAAAATTCTAATCCAGGGGCTGAAAGTTTCTGATTCTATTGTCATTTTGCTTGTGGGTCCCAGAAATGTGAACAAAGTGAGACGTCATACATCATCCGCTTCTCTGGACTGGTCCTCGCGGGAGTGGAGGCTCCGCCCTCTGCGTTTCATCACTACAGTGTTAGATAATAAACAGGAAGTGTACTTATATGTACAAAAACAAGATTTATGCATCAAACAAACAAACCGCTGCAGCAGGTAAACAACAAACTGTTTAACGGAACCTTTTCTTTTTACTTTATTTCTCTTTTCAGTCCAGATCTCTGCTGCTGCTTTATGTTTCAGCATTAACAAAAACATCTGTGATCCATCACACAAAACCACCACAAAAAGACAACAAACAACCACACGGACACAAAATGACTACAAATCAACATGAAAGAACCAAAAACAGACACAAAATGGCTGCAAAGAAACATAAAATAACCACAAAATGACACAAAACAAATATAAAGAGACAAATATGAATGACTATACATACAATTACCACAAACACACACAAAATGATCACAAAGTGACCAAAAATCATCAGGAACATGGTAAAAGAAGCTTCTTCAGTTCTGGCTGCTTAGATATTAGTTCTCATCTGATCACGACTGAATGGAACTGGACTTCCTGGGAGGATCTCAGGTCTGCAGTAATAATAATAATAATAATAATAATAATAATAATAATAATAATAATACATTTTATTTTCATGACTCCCAAGGACACCATACAGGTAAAAGCACAAAAATAAAATAAAGAGAAACACACAATAAAATGTGATAAAATACAATAAAATAAATACAATGCTACAAATATGGACTAGATCTATAAAAATGAACTTCAAATAAATATGAAATAAATATGAACCTTAGTTGCAGCATCAACTGTCCACTCCACCTGTATGGTCATCTACTCAGGCTCTCCCACTCACAGAAAGTAGGAGAGCCTGAACAGATAAGTTTTGAGGTGGGATTTGAAGTATGGGAGAGAATCAATATTGCAGAGGTCAGGGGGGAGTGAATTCCATAGTTGGGGAGCAGAGTGGTTGAATGCTCTGCCCCCCGTGGTATCGAGGCGAGTCGAGGGGACTGTGAGGCAGATCGATGAGGAGGATCTGAGGGTGCGGTTGGGTATGGCAATGCGGAGGAGGTCAGCAAGGTACAGAGGGGCAAGGCTGTGGATGGCCTTGAAGATAAGAAGAAATATTTAGTACAGGATGTGATATGGAATAGGGAGCCAGTGAAGCTTTTCCAGGACGGGTGTAATGTGACAGGTGAATGGGGTTCTGGTGATAATACGCGCTGTCAAATTTTGTACAAGTTGAAGCTTGTGAAGAGTTTTCTGGGGGAGATCAAACAGAAGGGAGTTGCAATAGTCAAACCGAGAAGTGACTAGTCTGTGGACCAGTATGGCAGCGGTACAGAGTGTGAAGGAGAGGCATAGATGATTGATGCTGTGGAGATGAAAATAGGCGGACCGGGTGATGGGGTGATGTTGTTAATGTGTGGTGTGAACGAATGTGTGTTATTGAGGATAACACCCAGACTCTTAACCTGAGGAGAAGAACAGATGGGAGAGTTGTCAATGGATAGAATGAAACTGTGGGATTTGGTTATAGTGGATTTAGAGCCAACAAGTAGCAGTAGTAGTAGACTCTGCTTCCTGATGCTGTTCCAGGTACGGTCCTGAGCTCTGGTTGTTTATTCTCTGAAGCTCTGTGTTGGTTTCATAGGATGTGGATGTAAAGAAGTCACACTCAGAACCTTCAGGACTATACACAGTAGGAAACATTAGTTATCAGGCTTACAATTCTAATTATTACTCTGTCCCATATTTCATATCCTGTAGTTTGACCGTTCTGGTGACAATGGTTTTACAGTAGTGTTCCTTTTTAATTAGATAGAAATATGTGTGAAGTTACAGACATCATTGTAAATTAACAACCCAATAGTTGCTTTAAGTATCATACCCATAATGTCATAATTAAATTTCATTTTTTTATATAATGCTATTTTCTGCTTTCTTAAATTACATATAAATGAAAGTAACATGATAATAAATGTGGTTAGGTACTTAGCTCTTTATACAAAGATTTATGACCATACTATCAATTTGATTAGTTTTATATTTATATGTTCTTTTACATTTAAACTCTGTAATTCTGGATACATAACTTACAGGTCTATTATATAACCATTATAGTTCATTAAAGGTGTAATACTATGTTTCATTTCTCTGTAAAACATGTCATAAAAATGTCCCAAACAAGTGTTGTAATGATTAGCACCTTTATTGGATGGCATTCACAGTTACTGGACCTTCCTGTAGAGGTACACAGTTCCATGGAGGAACTTGTCATCCTGCTCTTCTCTACTGTAGTTCCTGTAAGGATCCCTGATGTAGTTGTTCATCTCTCTGGTGTCCACCAACCTCCACAGACCTTCCTCCTCCATCTGCCGCAGCTCTCGCTCCATGTTCTCTTTGTATTCGTCTCCAGATTCACACTCTGGGTCGATTCTCGACATGCAAACAAAGCCTCCTGAAGGGAGCAGCAGTTAATACCCAAACAGAGAAGTTATTTCATTGTCCTTCTGTGACACATTAAAAACTTAATGTTCTGCATAAGACAAAGTTATAAAATGGTCTTTTTCCTCTGAACCATCTGGTTCTTCATCTCCAGTAACTTTATCAATGATCAGAGTTTTACCTTCATAGTATGAATATTTCCTTGAAGTCCATAGAGGTGGGTCCACATTTATCATTTTAATGAGCCTCAGAACTTCATCAGTACAGCAGACGGACACATGACATTTAGGATGAACAACACATTTGAGTTCTGGGAAAAACTGAACCCAGATCAGTTTTACATCCATCCAGGTTTCACAGTCTAAACACTAAACCTGGGTGGCGTAAAAAAGTTCATTTTGCCTTCCATTGGACAAATTAGCTTTCTTTCATTCATATAATCGGACAATGAGGAGTTAAAGTTTTCAAATACCTTTTTGACAGTTTCGACGGATCTCTTCCGTCTTCCTCAGAACATCATCCAGATGTTGGGGATGACATGCCTGAGGCGTTACTGCTGTCAGATCACCAGAAACCAACGATCAGAAACCAGAAACATATCCAGGGTACCAATGACTGTTTCTAGGATTCTGTGTCATAGATGTTAAACTGCTGCAGTTTGACTGTTCAAACTATGAGACATCCCTTAACAATGATGCCTCTTTTTTGTAGTGATTAAGTGTATTTCTGTTGTGATTTTGTGTTTTTGTGGTGATCTGGTTCCAGTTTTTTCAGAACTCAAATGTGTTGTTCATCATAAATGTCTTGTGTCAGTCTGCTGATGAACTTCTGAGGCTCATTAAAGTGATAAATGTGGACCCACTTCTATGGACATACAGTTAAAACATATCTAGTTTTACAATCACACATAGAAAAAGAAATAATTAACAGATTTATGATGTGGAAATGATTTGCAGTTTTAGCCTGTTTTTACAGTTAACATGTCAGTAAAGCCTTTTTCTATTATTTTCCTAGATGTGATGAAATGTTGTGTTGAAAGGAGGTAAATAGTAGACCTTTCAGTCATAGTCCTACTGGAGCTTTACAACAAGGTTCCACCCACAGAACATGAAGGAAGGACTGGAGACAGACATGCACTTTGTTCTTTATGCAGTGCAGATATTCAGTGTACTGAAGGGTGTGATCAGGGTGATGGGGTCAGACCTGGCTTGGCTGCGCTGCAGAGCTCTCTGATGACACTGACTGGAACAAAACCGTGACGCAAAGCTCCAATGATGATCACAACATCAAACACACCTGAAAGCAGCGAGCAGAGGAAGGTAAGCACCTGTTCACACACACAATCCAAACACAGTGGATAGGAAACACTCCACCACTCTAATGTCGTACACAGCTGAACTCCTTTGGTCTGGTTTTATATGGAGATGAACCCGACCTGAGTCCTGTCACATGCTGGGAAGTAGGAGGAACCAAGTCTGAGTTAGACAGCATTCTACAGAGTTCCCTTGTTTGGTTTAAACTACAGATAAATTCTGGTAAAGTCACAGAGGTTTAATTTACATGTTGACTGTGTTTTTACAAATAGTAATTTATTCTTTCATTTGACTGTAAAACTTGCTAAACTGTATTTGAATCAGCTGAAAATATCCTCGTAGTTTCAATTGTAGCATCTGGTCTTGCTTGAGTTCATTGAAGACGTTTCACTTCTCGTTCATGACAAGACGTGAAACATCTTCGATACACTCAAGCAAGACCAGATGCTATGATTGACCATGACCTGGATGACTGAGAATCTTCACAGACAGCTAAAATATTATGACAGAGACATGCTGTTGTTTTAAATTACAGTACTACTTTCATACTATGAATATTTCCCTTGAAGTGCATGGAGGTGGGTCCACATTTATCACTTTTCCATCATTTCTGAGTCTCATACAGGCGATAGAACATTGGGCCTGTGTTCTTTACTTTGGTTTTCTCTCACTTCCTGATTCACTTCAGGTAAAATCACTGTTTGACACTCTGACATGTTAGTTTTCATGGTTCAGTTTAGGAACCAGAATTTCTTGGTTAGTGTTTGGCTTAAATACATCATTTGCACAACACCTTGAAAGGGTTTCCTCCCTTTTTCTGGGTTACCATGGTGACAAGTCCCACCCCATCTAACATCGGATTGGTTGACTGAAGAGGAGCGACGGTGTCGCAGTCAAATAAATAGTACACACAAAACAAACAACAGGACATGCAGTTTAGTTGTGTAGAAGGTAGTTTTGTTGGACCAGTGAGCAGTGTACCAGGTTCTGCAGGCAGTGGTTCTGGTCCCAGTATGGCCGGTGTGAGGTCCTGGTAGAGGCCGGTTTTACGAGCTTGTTCCAGCATTCCTTTACTGCCGTCCACTCCCACAAAGCACCTGAAGCCCAGGTCATGCATCTGAAAAACACCAGTGAAGGTAGATTCAGTCCAGTCATCACTCTACTGGTTGTTCCTTCTCCAGAAGTCAGTCTGTCAGATCTGAACTGACCCAGGTTTGGAAGTTTAACTTTAAAACTGCATCACAGTCAAATTAAAACAAGGGATCAATGACTAAACTAAATGATCTCCTGGATTAACCTCAGATATTTAAAAACAGAGCAGAGAGCAGAGCTGTTGACTTTTACTCATTTCTAAAAGTAGTTTCACTGTAATTCGTCTGAACTGAACCTTTAAACACATCAACTGAATGTTCCACATATTAAATACCAAATTACAATAAAACTGCAAATTAATAATCAACAACGATCATTTTAATAAGTTGTTCAATTCAATGATCATTTATCCAACTAAAGAAGAAATGTTTTGATCCTCACATTAGAGCAGCATCATCAAAACTAACACTGAACCTGAATGATGACAGAAAGGGAAGGAGTTTGTTTTTAATTTTACATCAGAGTAAAGTTAGAAGTAATCAGATTACTGTACGGGGATGTGAATGTGTGGATCTAAAAGTGAAGCCTTCAGTCACTGGTGTAAAACTGCTGCTGCTAATAAATAACAACTGTTAGGTTCAGCGGGCAATGTTCCCACAATATCTGCTAACCTGTGAAGAAAACACTGAACACTCTCAATACGACATTCAGCCAACATTTGGAGAACTTTCTGCCTTCAAGAAGAACATTCTGGGAACTAAAAAAGAACCTCCTGAGGAAAACGTTACCAGAACCTTGCTGAACTTTCTCAGAACATTTGGAGCTTTATTTATGATTTATTTATTTATCTGAACTTATTCATGCACAACAGCCTTCAAGAGCTCTGAGGTCAGCCAGTCTGATGATCTTGGATGTTCCCAGATCCAAGTTAAAAATAGAGGTGACCAAGTGTTCGCTGTAACTGCACCAATTTAGAGGAATTCACTACCTTTGAATATGCACACTGCTCGTTCGATTGGAACTTTTAAATCTTTGGTGAAGACTCACCTCTTCTCCTTGGCTTTTAGCTGAGCAGAGACACCTCTTCTGTTTTATTTGTGTGTGTGTTGTCTTATTGTGCTAGTTGCTTGTTACCTCTGCTAAGGAGGTTATGTTTTTGCCGGCATTAGTTTGTTTGTTTGTTTGTTTGTTTGTCTGTGTTCAAAATAACTGGAAAAGTTATGGATGGATTTGGGGGAAATTTTCAGGAAATGTGTGAAATGGGACAATGAAGAAATGATGAAATATTGGAAGTGAACCGAAACACCGCCTGGATCCAGGATTTTTTTTAAAGATTCTTTAACATTGGGAGTGTTAGAAAGCCTTGCAGTGCCGCCTTGTGGTAGGAAAGTGCATTGCACATATATGGTGGGTGTCGGCCGCTTGTCCTCAACCACAGCAGTGCTGCGGTGTGAGAGCGATTAACTTTTTTTTAGGATACTATGTCATTGGGAGATTGTGTTGGGGGTGGACTGAAGCTGCCTGGCGGAGGTCTGTCCTCTCTGAGTGCTTTTCTAGTATTGATTTTAGGATTAATGTTAAGTTATTTCAAACCTGTCTGTGGAGCATTTTGGTTTAACTGTGGTTGTTTTTTAAATGTACAATATAAATAAATTTGACATTGACATTTAAAAAATGAACTGGTTTTCTAATGAGATTCTCCGACCTGGAATTTAAAGCAAACAGTCTCACCAGTCTAGCAACCCATCCAGACCCGCAGGCCACGTCCAGAACCAGAGCTTGTTCTGGGCTCCCACTGAAGTTCTCTGACAGAAAGCTGACGGCCAGATGTGGAGCTCTGTAGTCCATCAGGCTGCTGTCCTGTTGGAGGTAAACTTAGCTCAGAACATCCTGATGTTCACGTCTTTCCAATTAAAGCTCCGACTGGTTCTTCAGACTCACCTTTTCATAGTTTTCTGCCCAGGTGTCGTAGAACTGAACGCGGTCCTCCGGATCAGAACTTTTGCAGGTCTGAAAACTGACTCTGGCATCGTCTTCAGTTCTGTTGGACATGATGGATGTAGAACCTGCTGGAGGAAGAAACTCTCTGACTGAGGATGGACTTGTTGGAACAAGTTACCAAACTGTGTTCAGTCTGCAGAGTCCCTCTTGGTGTTTAAGACTAAAGACCCAGCTCTTCACTGAACACCTTGACACTTGACAGGCTGCAAAGAAAATTCCTTGTACCTCCCACTGCCTGTCGGCACCAGGAGGGTCCTGTCATACCTGAACCAGTTTTATGGTACTCATCCAGGCAGTTTCTCCTGATAGACCCCTGCTAGTGTTCTATCTGCTCCCACATCTACCCCACATGTACGGCGCTTTGGATAAAAGCACCTAAATGAAACTGTAGAAATGAAGTGTTGATTCCTCCTCTGATACACACTAACTCTACACTATAACTGTCTGACTGACAGTCTATCTGACCAACTGTCTATCTGGCCGACAGTCTGTCTGACATGGTCCGACCGACTCCAGCAGCAGTAAATTTCAGCCTCCCTCAGATTCTTCATCTCATGCTGTGGCTCATCTCCTTTCTCTGATACTTTAGTACTTTAATACTCTGACACTTGGTCCTTCTGCTCCTCCACCTACATATTCTACTTTCAGCTTCACTACACTGAGACCACAGTGTAGTGGGGTAGATGTGTTTTATACTAAATACTGCTCACAGGTACAGATTAAAACGGCTGTTGTCATTTTTTGTTTTTGGTCTTGTTTTGTGTCTTTCTTTTGCTTCTGGAAAAAAATCCCACAAATATGAAAAATGTCCCACAATAATAAAAAATCATATAAGAAAACTATTTCTTTCTTTTAAAAATGATTCAGAAATTAAGAAAACAATCTTTAAAAAAAGCAGAAAAGTACAAATAAACTGTCCCAAAAATTAATAAAATATCAGTAAAATGGGTTAGTATAAAATATCCAGTAACATGAATAAAATGTTCCACAGATACTTAAAAATGTACAAAACATGATATAAAGTGTTGTCAAATTACTGTTTAATGTCATGTACTTCATTGAAGCAGGACTTTTACATGTAATGTAGTATTTAGTTGGTAGTTTTACTGCAATATTATTATTGTCATTACTTTTTATTATTCCTTGTGTTATTGTTTGCACTAGCTTTGCTTCCGTCACTGCAGATTTCCTCTTCGTGGGATTAATAAAGACTTATCTGGTCTGATCTGAACTCTAACTTCTAGTTTGTTGTTGCCCCCTGGGAACAAATAAAGTTTTGTGAATGTAAATTGATATGATTGAGGAGTGTCTGTTTGTACTCACCTGTGAGCGAGTAAGGGCAGGTAGAGGAGGATCCAGGAGCCGCTGCAGCTTCATAAGCAGCACAGCAGAGTCTGGTCCGACCTGCTCAGATAGGCGGTGAAGACACAGTGGTGTCGGCGTCATGGAGGTGGCAACCGTGGGCCGTGTCCCTGCTGACCTAACCCCCCCGAGTACACTGCTGTTCTAACTGTACATCCAGCAGGTGACGTTCCTGACCAGCAATGCAACCGCACCGGGTGAATACTGACGGAGCTGACTGAGGTAGCTTCACACTTAGATATTCTCACTTTAAAGAATGGAGGATGAAAGAAACAAGCTTTTATTTAAGTCAGAATGACACTGAAGCAGCACCTGTTAGGAGATATGTTCAGAAAAGACTAATAAAATCTGAATAATCTCAATAATAAGTGTTTAGAGGCCTTCCTTTCACAATCTGAGTCATTTAAATAAAATATTAAATGCTTTTATTATCAGCATACAAATGAATGTAGATGTACCTGAATGATCCAGAAGGTTTATTTTACTAGCACAATAATACACCAACCTGTGTTCTAATTAAAGCTAGTAGAAAACACAAAGCTTAGATGTGTTGTGAACCTCAGCATGAATCTACAACATATAATATAAATATTATATTAATTAATTAGATGTTCCTTTTGGAATCGCCTCAGAATTCTACAAGAACTATGAGCTCAGTTTTCCAAAATCCTGGTTCTGCTCGTCTCATCTAAAACGATCAGAGGCATTTAATTAAAAGTATTTAATGCTTTTATTTTGTCACAGAGATTATCAACATAACAATAACTGTAAATTTACCTGGATGATCCAGAAGGTTCATTTTACAGGAAGTCCCTCAGGACGTTGTTATAGTAGAACATGGTTAAATCAACGTTCTACTTAAAGCATAGACATGTCATTACATACAGTTACAACAGCATCGTTCAGTCAAAGACAGATTTATTATGGTTCTATAACTTTGTTATAGATGGATGTTGATTCTCAATGAGCCTTTTCTTAAAATGATGAACAAAATATAAATAATCTGGTGGCTGACTGTGGTTCTGAAAGGAGAGATGTTTCCCTGTGTGTCCTCTAAACCAGACAAATGTTGTATTTGATGAGGTTTTCCCAACACAGAACAGTGTGAGTCATGTATTGGATGAGGGCAGTGAAGATGAGATATATTCATCCAGCTTCATCAGATACCAAACTCTCAGGACTTATACCAGAAGAACAGACCAATCAGATTAAACACAATCACAGGATGGTTTCACGGCGTGGCTCGTTCTGGACCTGAAAGAAAACAAAGAGAAAGAGTTTTAAAAAGGTTCTTCCAAACATGTCAGGCTGACTTTAGCAGCAAAATACATTTATGTGAAGGTTATTCCATCTTAAATCAAAACACTTCCTGCTCGACCAGCTCTAATATATCTTAAAGTATTATAGCATTAAAAATTGACATTTTGTAAGACTTTGGTAAAATGTTAGCTGGATATATGGAGTACAGTTGTCCCCGTCACCATATCGCGGTTAACTTTTCGTGGTCTCACTGTATCGCAGATTTTAAATTGTATATGTCTAGTTTTGTATCACTAATTAAGAAGAATATTAAATTGAAATAAAATACCTAGCATACAGCAGATGAGTAGACAAATGCATTGAAAAAGCAGCTACGGCAGCTTTTCCGCTTCAGCTAGTTTGCCCACATGAGATCATACACGGCACACTATTGGCTGATGGATGGGAGGCGACCAACCAGAGCATTGTGTTCTGTATCCTGGGTGTTGATTGGCTCAGACCCTAGCATCAGTCTCCTCCGTCTCCCATGTACAGCATGCATTCAGCATCTCGCATCGATGTCTGATTGCTGTGTGTAGTGTTGCTCTGCGGTGTTGTGTTTTTGTGAAATTTTCGGAAAAAATTGAATTTATTTTCATTTATTTTAGCCCTATGATGACACCTAAACATTCTTCGCCTGCTATGGCTTCTGGCACCAAACCCAAGTGTGGAAAGGGTTTATAAAGCTTTAAAATATATATAAATAATAAAATAACAAGAACTTTCCTGTCACTGCCCACTAATGCTGCAAAACCATCAGACATGAATGGAGCATAACCCAAATCAGTCTCAGAAGTATCTACTGGTTAACATCCATTTGTAATGGAGCCACCATTTCCTCTGATCACCCAGCATGACGCTTTGGATAGGTGCAGCTAAACCAGCTGACTTCACAGGCAATATTTTACTTTTCGCTTTCAGAAAAGGGCATTCCCTTTCCAGTGGCCCTTTTGATGGCAATAACACACATCAGGACCACTTTTTCCATGAGGCTGCTGTTCCAGTGTTTGGGACACAGCATCTGCCAGCTGGAATTTGTCCTAATATCGGTCACCAAAGATACGCTTGTATGTTCGTCAACTACAGCCTCACTAGGACTTGTGACTTTGTGTTCATTAATATAAGTTGCGATATACTCAGGAGCAGACTGTTTGAACTGTTCCAGAACAACTAAAGCTTTCACACCAGCTGAAGAGCAACAACGACTGAAATGTAGGCTCAAACCTCTGGAAAATTCCACGTGTTTGCTCAGTACTCTTTTCCCAACCCCTGAACTGCTGATGATAACCCTCTGGAACCAACTCGTAGGCCTTCAAAAAAAGATCACAGTATTAAAACAACTGTTCAAGACTGTAATCTTTACAGTCCTCAGACAACAAAGCAGAACAAACGTTCTGCGCTTTACATGTAAAGACACACTGCAGCATTAAAGCTGGTTCCTCATTAGGCCAGCTTCTTGACTCTGCCACCCTTTTAGACAAACAGAAGAAAGTTTCAACATCATTTTCATTGAATTTTGGCAACAACTTAAAGCTGCTTGCCACATTATAGCACGTACCAGCGCCGTCATCACTTAAAGAGTGTCCAGATAATTTTCCTTCTTTAATCAGTGTCAGTTTTTGCAGTTCCACCTCCATTTACAGGGGTTTTTTTGTATCTGATTCTTTCCAAGTCTTTTTCATAAGTAGCAATTCTTTTTGGTGTTTAAATGTTAGACCAGCTGTGGAAGAATCCACACCGCTCTGACCTCCTATGTTGATCAGCACACCAGACTCCTGCAAGTTAGCTGTTAGAATACTCTTCAGGTTCTCCTTGGCGCATTTTGGATCAGCTACAACCGAGTTATGCTGAGCAATCTTCATCAGTTGTTCTTTGGTGCAGCAGCTCTTCAGAAGGAGATTTAATTAAATATTCTACCGCACATAACCAAACAAATCTAGCAACCCAGATCATCAAATGCAGGTAAACTCTATACAGGCTTTGTGCTACACAACAAGTGACTAAAGAAGTGGTGTCTCCCCCACATGAAACTGTCTGGAGAAGTCAACCATCTACCTGAACTCATCCCTAGTCTTCTTACAGATACTTGTGGTGGGTAGTTATTCATTGCAGCCCAGCGGCATTGAAGAGCAACTGCACATAGACAGTGACCCTCCAAGAAACCGTGGATGTGATCCCAAGCAATGCTCTAACCGCTTTCTCCGTTACACTAAGAAAAACACAATTCAACAAACTCTATAGCAAAATCTGCTGCTAAACCTGACAGAGAAGAACATCAGTCAATGCCACACCAAACATTTAATCCTTACAAGTTTACCTACCAACAAGTCATACAAATGGATTAGATTAACGATCCCAAATTAACAAAACCACTGCCATGTGTGATACTCCACTCAAATTTAACACAGAAGACTAATCAACCAAAGAGTGGCTGGACGAGCCCCCGTTTTGTCCCGATCCTGATCAGAGGATGACGTGATGTGTGCAGACCACACATGAGTTCTCAATATAAATAATGTATTTAAATCAATTTTAACACAAAACAAATCAAACCAGCCAGAGAGAGAGAGATGGCTGCACAGGCACCCATACATATGGGCTTGAAACCACACCCAACCCAGGTGCCCTCCATCACCAATCATCCACTCCCAGGTAACCAGCATGAGAGTAGAGTGACTAGCAAAGAGGCCTGAAGCCGTCACACAGATGTTTGGTCCTAATATTTTTGTCCTCTTTAAAATTCAAACCTTGAAAAACTCAGTTCTGTGAAACAGCCTGAGCTCTATTTTCTTTTCCTTGTATCACTGAAACACACTGATGTTATGATATTATTATTAATATTACATTTCCTTTTTATTCTGTGTGTTGTAAAATAACAGAGTTTCCAGTCAACGTGTGTCTAAATGTGTGATGACGGTGAATTTTAGGACATCCACGGGTTTCATCTGAACTCTGATCCACATTTTTCACTTTTTGAAAATTTCCAAGACAAAACCACTTATTGATTATTGGAGAAAATAATCAACAGTGAAACTAATAGTTAGTTAGGGTTAGGGTTAACCTAAGCTAACCCTAATCCTACACCATCAGTACTTTAACAGTGTTTTCACTAGACTGGAGCTACTTCTAATAATTCTGTTTGAATATTATTTCAGTGATTAACTCAGTAAGTTATTCTGACCTGCAGGGGGAAGCATAGAGCAGGTTACTAATGTTCACTTCTTACTTCCTCTTTCCTTCCTTCATACTGAGCAGTGGGGGAAAATTAACAAAGTGCATTCAGTATTAAAATACAGAGTCTAAAAATGACTGAAAAATAAAAACCAGGAAAGACTAAATAAAAATGTCAAAATAAAAGTGCATGTGAAGGAGTGGAGCAGCTCCAGCCTGCTGCTGAAATACTGAAGGTAGTAATCGAATCATTTATCGATCACAGGAACAAACAGAACTCTAACTGAAGGACACGTTTTTATACCAGTAATGGAGTATGTGTACTTTGTCGTGGTACTTTTCCCAGAGTAAACGGTCTGAATACTTCTTTCTGTTTGCAGGATGAAATAATAATTAGTAGAATTAATGAAATAAGAGAGTTTAAAATGAGTCCATCGAGTCATGTCCACAGGTACGTCTGTTCCTCCGATCATCTTCCTGCATTCTCCAGCTGAGATGAAACACTCTGACCTGTAGCGCTGCACGTGTTAACAGACAGCAACAGAACCAGTAGAATCACACTGTAGAACAAAATAGAATAAAACAGTGAATCAGGTAGAACACAGCAGAAACTAGTAAGATCCATTTCATCCGAAAATGTTATGTGTCTGTCTGCTGTACTGATGAAGTTCTGAGGCTCATTAGAAGTGATAAATGTGGACCCACCTCTATTCAGGGCAAATCAATCGAAGACAACTGGACTCAATAAAATGTCTGTGGAGACGTTTGGCCTTCATCTGAGTGGCCACTCCACATACATATTACTGAGTCCAGTTGTCTTTGATTGATTTGCCCTGAATAACTATGACCTGGATGAATGAGAACATTCACAGACACCAACCTCTACATTAACTTTGGTTCGTTTTACTTCATCATTTATCATCCAGGTCTGTTACATGATCTCTAACAGAACACAGAATGTTAGAGTTTCATCTTGTCTTTGGCTTTGTTTCACTGTTATTCCTGCTTTAGTTGATCTAATGTGTCTGTCTGCTGCTCTGGTTCTGTTGAGGAGGTTGAATTCATCCTGAAACATCTGGTCCAGTTGTACAGTGTTTGTTTCCTCGCTGATGAGAGCTGCTCTGCTGCTTCAGCCATCTCTTCATGAGGCACAAAGACTCTGTATTTTACAGATAAACTCTTTATTTCCTCAGAGTCAGCTGTTCTTATCTGGAGACTTGGAAGAATTTTCCTGGAGGGTCGTCGTCCATTGTTTGACACTAGTTGTGAATGTTAAAATGAGTCTTTGAGGTCATAAACTGGTAGATTTGTATGAGGTGAGTGGAAAATAAAGAAGCTGACGTCAGGATCGAGCCGCTACAGAGACAAACCCACAGAGAATAAATAAAAAGTGAAAGCCCAGAGAGTTCGGAGCAGCCCAGCCCTGAAACTCTGATAAGAAAGAGGGTTTGGAAATCACTGACTCACCTGCCGACTGGTGTTTTACAGGTGTCTGAGGAGATGAAGGCGACTCACTGCAGTAAGACTCTAAGTTTACAGAACCTCAGAATGAAAACACAAAGAGACAGGAGACAGTAAGAGATGCTCTGATTGGTCAGTAGGAGGTACACCTGTTAGCTGTTAGCTTGTTAACATGGTGATAGAGGAGTCGTAGTATTTAACTTACCTGACAGGTAATTAATAAGCAGATAGAGCTGAAGATTAACTGAATGACTTCAAATAAAGATCGAACCAGCATCACAGTTTAAGAGATGAATGTCCAGACAGAATAAACCCTTTAATAATGAGTCATTCATCGACCCACATCGTTTCTATCCCATCAGAGATCCTCGACACGCCTTCGTCTTCTCTTTCTGTCTTTGTGCAGCTCTTTGTGATGAAGCTGAGGAAAAAGAAAAAGGACTCAAAGCGGCAACAAAGAGGATCAGCTTTCAGAGTTTTCCTGCTGCAAGAAAATAAAGAACAAAGTGGGACAGACTGAATGTGATCCCCAGAAACATGAAGGATATTGAGCCGTCAGTCAGTGTCTGATTTACAGTTACAGTTCTGTCAGTAATAACAGGACAGTATAATGAGAGTACAAGTTTTATCATACGGATCAGTTGTATCAGAAAAGGTTTGAAATGTACAAAAAATAACGACAAGAAAGAGACTAAATGTACAGTTATTATTATTACTACTACTACTACTACTATTATTATTCATGGTAATAATAATAATAATAATAATAATGATAAATGATATTAATAATAATAGCAGTTAATACAGTAAACACATGGTTATAGTCACCACAGTGGGACTATAACCATGTGTTTATAGTCACAGATGGTTATAAACCATGTGTGACTGTAGTGTGTTTTATATTATCTCAGGTCAGCCTGAACATTTAGAACTAATAGAATTATAGTTATATTTTTTACACACTACTAGATGAGACGTCAGCATGTGAGACGGTAAAAGGAGGAATTACAGCAGAATATTCTTTATTAAATCAAACACAAACATGTGATGCTTTGACAATTTAATATATATAATAACTGATATTATTACTGTTCATTCAGGGACAAAAAATAAAAGTATATATATTATTAAAGAATCAATATAGTATCATATCTATTATTTATGGAAAGAATAATATTTAATGAGCTGAAATATGATCATTAACATCAGTGGTAGCCATAGCAACACAATTTAAAACAAAAGAAAAGAATGCATAATTATATTAACGATAAGTGTTCGATCAGAAATTATGTCAAGTTAGTGTGACAATAGTAATAACAACAACAATAATAATAACAACAATAACAATGATAACAATAACAATAATAACATGTGCACCAATGAAAGACCACAAATCTATGAGAATTAATTTTTTATTTAAATATCTGAAAATTTTAAGTTACATACAATTACAGGATATTTTAAAATACTAGTGACAATTAAACAACAAATAAATGAAAAGATGATAAAGGTGATAACAGCAGAATATTTATTATGATTCCAGATGCATTTTTTAAGGTTTACTAAAATATAACAATCACTATAATTATGTTTTTAATTGTATTTTTAGTTGTAAATGTGATTGAGTAAAAATTGTAAAAAATTATTTAGCTTTTTAAACACAAAGGTCCTCAGTTCTTTACAGACAATAAATAAAAATAATAATAACAACAACAACATGTTCCTCCACAAAAATCTAAATCAGAATTTAAAAAGTCAATAAAATACAAAGAGCCTCATATTTCCTGGAAAAAGCTGCGATGAGCTGCTCCTCTCTGTTATTGGTTGACGGTGTATGTTCCCGTTCGGTTCTTTGATGGTTTGGCCATTTGGTCCTGAAACAGATTCATTATGGGAGAGGAGATTTATGTCAGAGACACATTTTACATTTAGAAAATCCTCATTAATTCTGAATTCTCCTCTGTGGCACAAACAACTGAAACAATGATTTTTACTTTTTCTGCAGTTTTTAAATTCATTTTTTGTTGTTTCTATGGAAACCAACAGCGTTAAGCATCATGTACATTAAATTGCTGAGAATGAATCAGTGTTTGTTTTTTTATTTCTACAGCCTTGTTCTTTATGTAACTTTCTAACCCTTTTCTTGACAGTAAATGTGACTGACAGTAATGATTTACAGAAACATGAATAGTCCGAGTGCTAACGGGCTAATAACAAAAGCTAAAGATAATCAGAGCTATGCTTACCACTAAAGTCAACAACTCATTCATCACTCTCAGCTCATGTTTGTACTTTTCTTTGTTGTCACGGTGACATTAATCATATTACAGGAAGGAGGGGATCCCTGATTCATCACAGGGCAAACACCTGAACAAGTGTTAAAGCTCCAACACGCCCTCCTACATGAACACTTGCCTGCTGTTTATTCTGCTGCACCTCGTTCTAAATCACTGCTGTGGAATCCAAAGATCATTTCATTCACCCTCATCCTTTCCTGATTTTTGTTAATGTTTTCTTTCGACAACCAAACAGGAAACTACAACCTGAAAACCTACAGCTGGATCTACTGTCAGGCAGCTCTGAAAGTTTAATCAGTGAAATGCTCATCTTTAATGACTGTGATTGGTTTTTAAAATAACAATAACTTTCCTGGTTTATTCATTAGATCATTTACTGAACAGCTGAATGCTTTTGTGTCGTGTTTCAAATTTCAAATAGCAATTTTCAATTAAAATCTGTGATCTCAGTGAAGCCCCGCCCACAGAACAATCTGATTGGTTACACATCACAGTAACAGCCAATCACTAACAGCTGTTGTTTACACAGAGAGACAGACGCGCAAATGATCAGACTGTAGCAGACAGCTAGCAGCAAGCTCTAATAAACACCTGAATAATTTACCTGTTGTTGTCAGGAACCGATTCTGCTGCTGGTGCTAGGCTAATGCTAACACTGAGAGGTGAGCTGTGCCTCATAGCCTGCGGCTAATGCTATCTAGAGCAGTGTAACATGTTTCTGTAGTCAGATTAACTTAATCTGTGTTCTAACTGACGTACAGAAAAACAACATGAAAAACTGAACAAGAAGCTCAGATATCAACAACAATCAGTACAGTATCTTCACAGTGGCTAATGCTATGATAACAGCTAGCAGCTAAGTTAGCAGGCAGCCACAGATTAAACTGAAGCAGAGTCTAGAAAACAATAATTAATAAAGCTTTGAGATCTGGACCTTAGTAGGAAACAAAAGAGAAGAACAAAGAAAGAAAACAGGGAAGAACAACAGATAGAACTGTTACTGATCCCAATCAATCGATTGATCAGTAAACAGAGGAGAACGTTCTGACATCATGTGACACTCTGATGTCAGCACTCCCATTTCTATTGTACATAATCATCTGTAATAATGCTTATCAATGAAGAAGTCTGACAGGTTTGTCACATGCTGTATTATATTATTTTAATGAATATTGGCTCTTAATATTGGTTGTCAACCTTTATTGATCACCAATAATTAATTTCTACCCTGAAAAACAAAACCCATATAATCGTTTGTGTAACGTTGGACTTACGTATGTCCTCCCGTTGGCCTCGAAGCGGCTGTGGGTGGTGTAGAGAGGGATGTCGTCTCTGTGGGTGGGGTAGTCGTAGGGGCTGAAGCCACTGTAGCGCCCCCTACAGCAGCACCACAGCAGCTGCACACATACAGTTAATGTTACTGTCTGACTACAGCCAGAGTGGTGGTGAAAGCTGAAGCTATAACACATGAAACCAGCATACTGCAGTGTGTTTTCAATGAAGCTGATAATTATTAGAAGACTGTCTGTGTAGTTCATCTGCTGTTACAGCTGGCTTGTTTTCAAAAACTCAATAACAGTTTAGATAAACCTCATTAACTGAGTCGATGGTTTGTGTCTTGAAGTATTTTTTCACTGGAAATGAAAACAGCTTCTCAATGACTCAGCACACATTTAAGTCACCTGACTGATCAGCTGTTTCTGACAACATCAAACATGGCCAACATCAGCTGACATCAAGTTTTTTTCCTGAAGACTTTTCTCTGTAGACAAAGTTTGATTTGTTTCTTTTAATTAAGGTTTTTTTTTAGCAGTTTTATATTTAGCATATATTGGATGACATAATTCTAACTTTATATTAGCTGATGTTACATTAACATTATATTAGCTGATGTAAGGCTAATGTTGCATTAGCTAAAGTAAAGCAAACGTTACATTAACTGATGTAAGGCTAACATCATATTAGTTGTTTTTAGCGGTTGGTTAACGTTGACGCTGTATCGATTTTAGCCAAACAGTTAATTAGGATTCAACATGAATCTGAGACTCACCAGAGCGATGAACAGCAGCAGCAGTAGCAGCAGCACCAGAGCAGCCAGAACCAGCAGAGCGATGCCCCACCCTGGAACCCCCCCACCGCTGCTAGGCAACATGGTGGTACCACTGCTTGTTGCCATGGTAGCGGAGGATGTTGTCAGGCTGGAGTTGGCGGTGGTGTTGCTAGGGGAAACCGTGGAGAGTCCATGAGTTGCTGCTGTGGTGTTACTGGAAGTAGCTGCGATGGTACTGGTGTTACTGGGAGTAGTTGCAATGGTACTGGTGTTACTGGGAGTAGCTGAGATGGTACTGGTGTTACTGGGAGTAGTTGCAATGGTATTGGTGTTACTGGAAGTAGCTGCAATGGTACTGGTGTTACTGGAAGTAGTTGCAATGGTACTGGTGTTACTGGGAGTAGCTGAGATGGTAGTGGTGTTACTGGGAGTAGTTGCAATGGTACTGGTGTTACTGGGAGTAGATGCGATGGTACTGGTGTTACTGGGAGTAGATGCGATGGTACTGGTGTTACTGGGAGTAGTTGCGATGGTACTGGTGTTACTTGGAGTAGTTGCGATGATAGTGGTGTTACTGGGAGTAGCTGCGATGGTACTGGTGTTACTGGGAGTAGCTGCGATGGTACTGGTGTTACTTGGAGTAGTTGCGATGATAGTGGTGTTACTGGGAGTAGCTGCGATGGTACTGGTGTTACTGGGAGTAGCTGCGATGTCACTAGGAGAAGCGGCGATGGTACTGGTGTTACTGGGAGTAGTTGCGGTGTTACTGGTGATACGCTGAGGTTGAGGAGAAGCTGACAGGTCTAAGGTGGAGCTGCTGGTTTCATTCCTGGCGGTTGTGATGGTTGTCATGGATACAGGTTGTGTTGAAACATCTGGACTACTGGTTGCCGATGGTGAGGTTGTTATGGAAACAACAGTCGTTTCTGAGGAAACTGATGGAAGAAAAATAACTAGAAATATTTTCCTCAAAAACACATATTTTTCTCTCAGATAAAACCTTCGACACATTTAAAAAAAAAAAAAAATTATATATTCAGTAAAATAAACATTTGAACTATAAAGTGTTGGTTAAGTAGTTTAACATGGTGACAAAAAAAGGAAAGGTTTAAAACAAGTTAAACACATTACAAATTCTTGTGTTTGCTGCTTGTATTTTCAGAATGGCTCAAAAGATTGTCCAAAATGACCTACAATTGTATAAAATGGCTGAAATCTTTTACATGCACAAAGAAGCAGCTATAAAACACACTGAACCACAAAACAGACTATTTAATGTGTTGATTGTGTGTCTATGGCTCACACCAACTATGAAGTCTTCACATTAAAAAAAACTGTTTCCTCAAATATGTCCAAAAACTAAATCCACAATACTTTAAGATGTGTCCTAAATAACTTAAAACGGGCCCAAAATAACTCAAACTGAAGTCTGTAGAACTTTAACCTGAAGCAAAAACAGTAAAGGAAAAAAAGAACTAAAATAATAGAAAACAGACTGTTTAATAGGTTTATTTTGCTACTTCACTCTCCACCTGACAAAATGTGCCAACATTGGGGCGCCCTGATAGCCTAATGGTTATGTTGTTGTTAAGTGCAGAGGCGTAGCGGCAGTCCCGGGTTCGACTCTGACCTTGGGCCTTGGGCCGCATGTCCTTCCCACTCTCTCCCATTTCCGATTCTATCCACTGTCCTATCTAATAAAGGCACAAAAGGCCAAAAATAAATCTTAAAAAAAAAAAAAATGTGCCAACATTATTTTTTAAAAAGTCCAGAATAATCCAAAAATATCTTAAATAAATTCAAATGTTTTCTAAATGACCAAGAACAATATAATAATAATAATAATAATAATAATAATAATAATTTACATACATATATCTATCTATATATATATATATATATATATATATACATACACCCTAATGTGTCCAGAGTGACTCAAACATTGTAAAAAGAACATAAAATGTCCAAAATTACTCAAATCTCCAATCTTTTTTTTCTTTACATGCCTAAATCAGCTTTTTAGCACTGAATTAAAGTAAACAAAAAGCAGAGTAGAATCATTTTGCTGTTGTAAACTGCTGGTCTGGTTATCAGTGGGTGTAATTCAGCTTCACATAGAATTCAATAGAAAAGCTGTAAAACAGTAAATTACCATATCAGCCTGGTTGATTTAGCAGCAGTTTGTCCACAAACATGATGTCAGACTGTAGAAGTTGGACTCACCTGTTTACCGGAGGCCAGGTTCTCTGTCAGTGGATAAACATCTAACGTTTGTTTCAGAAAAAAGTGGATTTATATTTACAGCACCTCGTGACAGAAGCTAAAACTGCAACTGAAAATAAACTCTGTTAACCTTCCAGAGCTGAAATATAGATAATAATAAATAATACATGTTTAACAAGCTGAAGGCACCAGACAGAAACAGAACCAGCCAAGTTACATTCAGGTTCTGTTAAAATGATCAACTTTAAAATCAGTAAAACGTCCTGACAGTGTTCTAGCCTGAGATGTGTTCAGTTTGTAAGATGGAACATCTGAGCAGCTGAAAGCTTCAGAGTTTGGTTTGTTGTTCTAGACGATCCAGACAGTGAGATAAAGTCAGACATGAGATTCACAGGAAAGAGAATCTGAGACTAAACGAGACTTAAAGACGTCGACTCAGTCTGTTGAGGTAATGATGAAAATGATCAGTCAGGGTTTATCTCCAGAAGGATGATTCTGTCTGTCTAGTGTCTCAGGTGTTCAGCAGGTGAAGGTGAGTTTGTTACCTGAGGCGGCGCTCAGAACGACACACAGAACCAACAGCTTCTCCATCTTCCTGCAGGAAACTAACCGTTTGACAAAGATCTCAGTGTGAGAGCTGCTGGAGTCTGTTTCATCCAGAGAAAGACTCCTTTATACACCTGCACACAGGTGGGAGGGGGCGGAGCGCGCTCACTCCCAGCATGCACTGGGATGTGCAGCTACAGCACAGCACCTCCCTGTGGTCTGCACAGGCCGAGACAGTTCACCAGCTTCTGATCCTCTGATTGCAGCAGAACTTAAAAAACAAGACCTCAAATAACAGATAATTAAAAATACTCATCTGAAGAAGATTTAAGAGTTTTAAATCTGTGTTTTCTGATTCAGGTGATCTGAGCAGGTGGAACAGAGGCAGCTGACTGTGATAGGCTGAGACACCTGTCAATCAAGGTAACCCACACAGAGGAATGTGTAGATTCTGTAACGTTCCCTCAACAACACCCTCAGAATGTTCCTCCTTTGTTGTCACAGAACATGTGTTCCAGACATCATTCTCTGAATGTGACTTTAGAACATTATGAACTTCATAGAACATCATAGAAGTGAAAATATTACACATAAAATGTTCTAAAAAAAATGACCACAATTTGTAGATAACGTGGGAACGTTCCCTGCTGGATGGAATGAAGGAACTAAACCTGTCATTTGTCATTTGATGACAATTTAGCTGACTCTTGAATCTTTCAGCAGCTTTTAAACAGTAGCAGACAGTAATAGGCAGAATAATCACAGTTACCTCCGTTGGTTGTTCAGTTTTTATCCATTCTTATATTTTAAACTCATGTCGGTTTATATTTTAATCTTTTTAGAAACATATGAAGTTGTTCACTCTGACTTTAAACCTTCTATATCAGTCTGCTTTCTGTTCAGACTGTTAACAGCAGCTGGAAGTATAAACACCTTCATTTAACAATAACATATATCAGATCTAAAAATCTGGTAGATATTGATCCGTCTCTTAACATTCTGTTTACTTCCTGTTTCCTTTCAGTCTGTTTTTGTTTAGAATCTTCACATTGACTCACAAAGTCAGTTTGTATCAGACGATCAGAGTTTCAGATGCTTTTATTGATTATTAGAAACTGTTTGAATCAAACTGAATTATGGGAGATGAAGCTGTGTGATGTCATCTGAGGCGATGTGGTAATGTAATCAGTTTAACTGTAGGCATCTTTCTCGGTCTGCGATTGGCTGGATGGAGCAGCCAATGGGAGCTCAGGGGTCAACGCAGGTTGGACAGGCTCTGCCCCCAGCTCACCTGTAGTAAGAGAAGAAGATTCATTGTTTCACTGTGTTCAGTCTGTTAATCAATCAATCAGCAGAATTGTTGGATCAGCTCCAACTACAACAGTAAAAGGTAAACTGGGTATCTGAAGGTTCAGATGTTCTGGTCCAGTAGAACCTGTTCACCTGCTGAACTGGTCAGTCTGGTCCCCAGTTGTCCCCAGAAGGAGCAGGCGTTCTGACTCAGACCCTCCTGATGCTGGAGGGCGGGGCTTAGCTCCAGATATGTGGGCGGGGCCTCAGAGGACAGGACGGGCTGCCAGCGGGGCAGAGCTGACTCCGCCCACACACGCGATGGGTTCGGGTTCCTGAGGAGAAAACAGGAAAAATCAGCTGCACTGTGTGAAACCTTCCCGATACAGAACTCGATCCAGGTTTATTGTCTGACCCAGTTCGTACGAAGCTGGAGGCGTAGCTCATCACGGCCAGTGAGAGGCGGCGATCAGAGGAGCTGAAACGCTGAGAGCTGATTGGATGATGAGGAGTCCCAAAAACAAATTGGACGTCCAGAGGAACCGACACATCAGCCCTGCAGACACAAACATGGTGGATCAGAACCACAGAAAAACCAGACGCAACAGTTTCCAGATGTTCCCAAAACACCTTACAGTCATCAGTAGACTCTGCAGTTTCCAGATGTTCCCCAAATGCCTCAGTCATCAATAGACGCTGCAGTTTCCAGATGTTCCCAAAACACCTCACTAGTCTCCATCAGTTACTGCAGCAGCTCAGAGACCAAACATTAGTTTGATTCACGTGAGGAGTTCTGATGTCATATTTACCTGAAAGCAGGTGAGTTTATCTACCTGGACTGTTTTCTATGAGTGGAAGCTGAAACTGTGACTGATATTTGGTAAACAGTGACTGGTTTTGTTTCTGATCACCTGCTGTGAGCAGCAGTGTCTGGTTGGTGGAACAGGAAGACGTTAGATTTGCTCTTCGCCCAGTGATTTGCCATCTTCAGCGTCGGACAGATGATGAACAGATCTCTGCAACACAAACACACAAACTGCTAACACACCTGTGCAAGTGTTGTAGTATCTACCTGGAACCCTAACCTTGTCAATAAAGGTTCAGAACTTCTTCTCTACCATTATAGTAATTTAAAATTTTGACTTTTGATTAAATTTTTTTAATTCAAATTTTTAGTTTCTTTAAATTTTGAGCAAAACAAGCATTACGCAGATAAAAGTAGTAATATTTTTTACTTTTTCCTTAAAACTTTAGATTTTAACTTCATAACTTAAAATTTATACTTACTTTTCTTTATAGAGAATCTTTTTTTCTTTTAAATAATTCTGACTTTTTGTTTCTCCCTTAAAATGTTGCCTGTTTTTTCGTACGTTCATATTCTGATGCTGTTAAATTTGACTTTAATCTGTTTATTTAGAAGTAACTGATTTTGGATTTGATCATTTTTTAACTTCAGCTCACAGATTAATGTTTCCATCACACACTGAGCAGTAAAAGATCTTCCTGGACTGTTTCCCACCTTGTGGCGTTGTTGAGTGCTCTGGAGAACAGGTTGTATCCGGCAGCTGAAGGACTATGATCCAGAGAGTAGAACCAGGCAGCCGCCTCCTTCAGCAGCGGGTTTCCAGAGGCTCCACCCAGCGAGCGGCTCAGAGCTTCGTAGAACGCCGTCTTCCCGTCAGCTCGACCTTGCAGAACCTCGAAGTCCTGAACGGAGAGATTGTGATCAGCAGCAGAACAAACGAGTGAGGACGAACCTCAGCGGACCTCTGACCTTTATCCTGCGAGCTCGGTCGATCAGACCATCGTGTTCGGAGGTTCCCAGCAGCAGGTCAACTCTGTGGAAGGATGCCGGCTGGGAGACAGACTGACGGACCGGAGACCAGGACTGAAACGGGCCTCTGACGGCTAGCAGCTGCAGGACAGAACACAGTCGAGACATGAAACAGACCCAGGACATCAGAACCACAAACCCAAGGAGTTCAGGTTTTACCTTCGTCTGAGCAGCGTTTAGCTGCTGCACCGGTGCTGCTCTGAGGCAGGTAGCCATATTATCGTCGTTGGAGGTCGGACAGTTAAGTTCTGCTGCAAGATCGATCGCCTGACGTCTGGAGGTGGAGGGAGTCTGGACCAGCGTTGGAGAAAACACAGAGCCACCCTGCAGGAAGAGAAGAACAAGGTCAAGCTGAGGGAATATGAATTCATGAACCCCTTTTAAATCCTCTGTGAATTCTGAATTTTTTTTTTACTCCTGTCTCACTTTTGTTCACTGTGGATCATTTTTCACTGCAGTATAAAGTCCTGCAGCTCCGTGGAAACAGAACATGAAGATTAAATCAGATGTGTGGAATAAAGTGGTTTTGATTAAATATCACAATTTTTAGAGCAAGTTGGAAATCAGACGGTCCTTTCTGTTTTTACAGTTTACGGTTGATGAATGGTTCCATCTGGAGAGTTTTTAAAGATAAGATGCCTTTTGGTATTCAGAGGGTTAAAATCATCCACTGCTGCTGTCTGACAGTCTGAACACATGAAATGATTCTTCTTGTTGGAAGCTGTAAAAACAGTTAAATTTGTTCTATAACGTTTTAAACTCAGGTCTTGTGGGGTGTTCAGGGGCTGCCATCGTGGTGGGAAACTAGTGCTACTGTTCTGTTCTTCAGGTCCAGTCTGGTGCTGAATCTTGATTTGTTGTATGTGCAGAACCCAGAAGCTATCATGAGGAGGAAGATTCTCACCATCAGCATCATCCGCTGAAACAGAGGAGGTGAAGACGACAGCAGGTGCAGGCTGGTGATGTCAGCGCCGCCACGCTCCGCCCCCACGGTCACTCTGGTGTTGTCTCCACCCACCAGGGAGATGTGGGCGTGGACCCAACGAAGCACCGCTGCCTGGTCCGACAGGCCGTAGTTACCACGGAGACCAGATTCACCTGGAGATGGAGACAAAGTGGAGGTGAGGTAATCAAACCTGTGTGTGTGTTAGCGTGTGTTTACCTGAGTTAGCGTGTGTTTACCCGAGTAGCATGTGTTTACCTGTGTTAGCGTGTGTTTACCTGTGTTAATGTGTGTCTACTTAAGTTAACGTGTGTTAACCTGAGTTAGCATATGCTCACCTGTGCTCAGAAATCCCAGCGCTGCCGTCCGGTAGCTGGCTGTTACCACGACAATGTTACCCACGGCAGCGAGGGCGGAGCCATCCAGCAGTCTTGGGCTCTGGTTGGATGAAGGGTTGAAGAAGAAAACCAGGACTGGGACACGCCCCCTCTGAGACACATACAGGTACAGGTGAGCTGAGGTCACTGATGACGTCACACTGCTTTAACTCTGATCTAAACTGTACAACATGCTGCAGACATACAATTTTATCAGGAACAGTGAGTTAAAACATTAAAGCATATTTTAAAGGCTGAAGACCTAAACAATCAATCTGTTTTTCTGTAACATTTATTCTGCAGACAGAAAAACAGCAAACTGTGGAGTATTCAAGTGAATATCTGCACAACAAGCGATTGCTCAGGTTTAGCATCTTTTCGAAGGTTTCTTTTAGTTTTTCTCTCATTTTGTTGTGAAACAAAAATCGTATTTTATATTCAATTTCTTTTGATGTAACTACCACTGCTGAGACGAGCATATCTCTCCCTCTACATGGTTTCTAATTCAGTGTAAATATGCTGAGTATAGTTTTTCAGCCTGTAAATGTGAAAGCAGCTGAGGATTATTTACTCAAATAATCCTTTAGTCTCTAAAATACCCCAAAACTGAGAAAAGTGTCTGAATGTAGAAACCCTGAACATTTTAAATGATTAAATTTACTATCTCAAATGGAGAATGTTTGACGGTTTTACTTACATGAGGAACAAAGATCAGAGAGTTTCAGTCACTGAGTTTAAATGAGCCAAAGCTGATAAATGATGTTTGGACTCACCAGAACAGCAGGAGTGAAGATGTTCAGGTAGAGACAGTCCTCACTGGAGGCTGCAGATGGAACATCACCAGGCTGAATACAGCTGGGACTGAAAGGAAAAGATTCAAGTTTAAAATTTCTTTTAGACTTTCTTTTAAAAATGTTCCTAAAACATTTGTTGAATGTTGCATCAGTAACGTCCTCCCTGTGTTATCGTGTAATGTCATGGGAATGTTTTATAACGTTCTATAATGCGTTCTCTTGACCCCAAAACATTCTCAGTTGTTCCACCTTTGTTAAAATGTCACATTACAGGAATGTTTTATAAAACATGTTCTGTCATCAGACGACTCAATGGAAAACATCTCAAGAATGCTGGTTTGAGAACGTCCCTCGTTAGTCATCATGGAACCAACTGACAACTTCCTCTGAACGTTAAACGTTCTCAGGTAATGTTTAACCTCACAGGAACACTATTTAGAATGAGTTACTCAAAACACTCTTAGAATGGTAGATTATAATGTTCTCTTTCGAACGTTGTCAGAACTAATGTAGGTAATGTTAGCATATGTTGTGGAAACATTCCTGCTGTCTGCTGTTCAGTTGTGCAGGTAGACAGATATGACTATTGGTTACCGTGGTTTTGTGGCATCCCAGGTTCCTGACCAATCAGTTGGCTGAGCTGCTTCGAAGCGGAGTGATCCTATAGGTGGACGAGCGTATGGGACTCCAAGGAACTGAACAACCATCTTCCTGTCTGATCCCAGCGCTGTTTCTACAGCAACGCCCTGCAGGATGCCATGACCTGGGATGGAGACGGACGTAACCGACGGCAACCGCTCTGGAAACAAAAACATGTAAGTGACAGCGCTGGACCTGTTGTTCTCTGCTGTGACTGGACAACCAGCTCACCTGCTCTCATGTACACCTGGGAGGCGGGCTCTCTGAGAACCGTTCGGCAGGAGTAGGCAGGGCTGGATGAGCTGGGGGTGGAGCTTAACCCACAGGTGGTAGTGTCGGGATAGAGGATGCAGCGGGTGGCAGACTCCGCCTCTCTGAGTGACACGACGGCACAAGACTCCGCCTCCTGACAGGCTGAAGCATCATCATTACAGGTGATCAATAAAACCTGAACAGGTGAGGAACGTCACAGAGTCTTTATATTAGCTGTGGTTACCATGGAGACACCAGTCCCTGGTCTTGTCCCGGTCGGTGGCAATGTCACGGCTCACGTGGATGACATCATACATAGAGAGAGATGAATCGATGGCGACGGATGAGTTGGAGAGGAGACGCCAGTCGTCCATTGACACTGAGACAGTAATCTGCGGTTAATACTCCTGCATGTGTAGTGGTGTAGGAATCATACTACTGTGCTGTTGCAGTACATGTAGTGGTATATTTGCAGTACTACTAGAACTAGTGGAGTGTTTGCAGTAAAGTTACCGTTGTTTTTGGTCGGCGGCAGGTTGAACGGAGGACACAGAGCAGGAGATGAACTCCACTGATTGACTGAAAACACAAACATGTCACGTTACACACCAAGTCTCCGCATGTGTATCTGTGTATACTTGTGTGTACTTGTGTGTACTTGTGTGCACTTAGTACCAGGTTTCTGGTACCAGCCAAAAGGCTCCGGTGAGCTCTTTACTGCAGACGGACGACAGTCCTGAGTCTTCCATGTTGTTGAGTCGCCGTCACTGCAGGTCTGAACACCAAGACTGATGAGAGCGAGACACACAACATCTGGACCACCTACACACACACACACACACACACACACACAGTTGTTTACATAAAAAATAACATAAACAAACCAGCCTTTAAATGGATACAGTCATGAAAATGAATGAATATTTAGTGGTTTTGATCAGGACTGATATTAGTTCAAATAAATTAGCTATGTAAAGTGAAAAATAACAATACAGAACATTTTAAGGAAGTTGTTTTGATAAGGACATTTTTGTCTTTAAGGTCCTGAGTGAGTGTTTTTAAAATAAATCTGGCACAGACATAAAAATAATAATGCATGAAACCAATATTGGTGCTAATCACTGACACTGACTATTGGTTTTTGTGAAATCAAACTTGACATTTACTATCAGTCATTTACGATCAGCCATGATATGTGTGTGTGTGTACATATATATATAAATATATGCGTAAGTATAATATATTAAATACATCAGTTAGTAGCTGTCATCTCTCTAATTTACGCTTATTATTGCTGAATTAATTTAAGTTTGAATGAAATCATTTCTAAAGCGTCCTCCGTCTACTTGAGGACTGTGCATACAGAATCCAGTACAGAAAGCTGGATGTTTGTAACCATGGTTACCTGGTGATTTCGTGTCACGGACGAAGCCGATACCACGGCAACAAGGATCCTCATCACAGCGCCGCTCGCACTCCATGAACCTAAACAAACAGACAAAATGAAGACTCAACAAAATATCTGCAGAGTGTGAATGCAGATGGGCTCAGCGTGGATCTGAAGCGCTGGTCTGAGGTTCAGGATAGACTTTAGGAAATGAATCAGTGTGAAGTGATGCTTGTTTGTTGTTACCCTTCAGACAGCTGTGTGTTTTGTTTCAGGGAGACTCGGCTGCGAACTGAATAAGAAACCATCTTCTGGAAGGAAACTCTCTCGTAGAAACTCTTGACTGGTCCAGACAGATTCACTAAACACATAAAGTGAGATTAAAAACAGCAGAATGTCTCTTTATAACCCCACAAAACCTCCTCGAACAGCGCTGCTCTGTGTGACGCCTTCAGTTCAGACAGTTCACTCAGTGTGGAAACAAGCAAAGGTTCAAAACTTTTTTTTTCATTTTTAATTGTTTGTTGGCTTCGAGGAAAGTAATATAAAATTACATGATGGATGTATGTCTCCAGTGGAGGAGGGTCACTTTAATGTTACCTGCACACCTGAAATCACATGTTTTTCAGTGAACTGACTTGCTTAATGTTTGCTGATGCTTAAAAACACATCAGCCAGAAGTGTTTATCTGTCGGGTTTAAGTCAGTTGAAAGGCGGATTGTGTGAGTTGTTAATCTGTTCGCATCCAGCAGCAGTTTTCTGTTTCAACTCTGAATAGACAACTGCTCTGTCCTCACCCTTCTTGCTGTAGGTGTTGTTGGGTGTCCGGTCCAGCAGAGGGCGACAGGGCCGTCTCAGAGGTTTGTCGTAGGCGCCGCAGACACTGCTGTCAGGAAACAACGAGCAGGTGAAGAAGCCTGCATCGTCTCTGAGGTCAGCAACCGAACACTGCTGCTCTGCATTGCAGCCTGAAACACAGACATGTTTTATTTACTTCTGCTGCTTCCAGAGTCTCAGAGTTGATGCAATAAACAGTCCGTGAAAAACTAAAGCAGAGTCAGACTATGTGAAAACTACACCACCTGAAGGACTGACGAGTGACCAGACGGTGGTTTATCTCATGTAAAAGATCAAAATGGACGATAACAGATGACAAAAGACCACACATAGGAGACAAACATCCACTGGACAAAAAATCCTAACCCAAATTATTTCTATTTGGTTGTATCCAAAAAGAAAGAAGCGGATATTTTTCTGGGCAATTCAAGACACCTGGACTTGGATGAAAGGCCAAACATCTTCACAGACATATTACTGAGTCCACTCAGCTTAGAGGAAGTTTGTGGACTGTTATGAACATATGGAGAATGAATATTGATTACCATCTGTTAGCTAGAGGGAGCAGGTCACTGTTCATTTACCATTTCTGTCTGCTGATAGAAAATAAAGACATTGTTAAAAAAAGAAAAAGTCCACTGTGTTTTGTTAATTTTACTATAAATCACGTAGTGATTGTTAACCAGGTCAACTATCTGTTAGGGAAACAGTTTAAAAATTTTCCAGCTCAACTGTTTTTGTTCTAAAAACATTCTGAGAACATCTGGCAAAGTTCTTAAATGTTCTGAAAGGCAGAATAAAGTCCTCTAAAGGCTTTTCTCTTACACTTTCCAAATGTTGCATTGGGAACATTCTTCCTTTGTCATCAGGTAACATTGTGGGAACGTTTTTTAGATTCTCTAAGCTCCATCAATGACATCCTCAGAACACTACAGATACAGTAATCTGCTGTTAGTACTACTGCAGGTGTAGTGGTGTAGGAGCAGTACTGCTGTGTTGTTGCAGTACATGTAGTGGCCTCCATCAATAACATCCTCAGAACACTGCAGAAAGAAGGTTCCACCTTTGTTAATGAACTTTCTGTTTTTGTTGAGTTTTAACCTTACAGGAACATTATTTAAAATGTCCTTAAAACCTTTGAACATTATGTGGTAGGTGCACCAGTCATTAGCGCTATAAATAGTTGCCTGCCAGAGGAACATGGGTTCCGTCATTGGTTTGGGGCCGGTGGAATGAGGTAGGTGCACACCTCATTCCACATGTGCGTGCAGGACACGCGAAGTGCAGGAAAACTGGTAGGCAAACTGCTGGTTGATGATGTCGTGTTTAGCGCACATCATATTAATTGTTTTTATTAATTGCAGTCCTGCTTCCCACTGGGTTGAAGGCGGCTGGTAGTCATTAGGCAGGTAGATCACCAGCGGACCAGGTATTTAAGAGTTTGTAGTTTTCATATTTTAACTCGTGTGTGTTTTAATAAGTGCTTTTATGATTGTTAATGTTTGTTTCCCTGCTTGTCCATGCGCTGCTCTTGCCAGGGATAATTTGTTTGAATTGTTTGTTTGTTTTCTTTGTCTAGTCTGCCCTGGCAAGTGAGCTGGTATTGGGCAAAAAGATCTGGCTATTGTCTGTGGGGCGGACTAGTTATTTTTTTCTTTTCTTTATTCATGTTTGGTTTTTTTTGGTGTTTTCCTTGTCAATTTGCTCCCCCCTTATCACCAGCACCCAGTGTGCTCCCAGTCAGGCAGTCAGGTAGGGCCTAGGTGAACGTGTGCAGTGAACACATTCACGTGTGTAACTCTGTGAGAGAACTCATTGAAGTGTAGATTTACGGTTTGCAGTGTGCAGTGAAAACAGTCATGTTTGTAAACAGTGTGTTAATTCTTGGAGTGCAGGCTTTCTGATTGCAGTGCATTGGTGTTATGGGAACTTATCCTCCATCCTGTAACAGAACTTAGTTTAACTGGGAGTCTGGTATGGTGAGGGTGTGTGATTTTTTTAAGAGGCTGATTTCTGAAATAAATATTCTGTACTATTTACCTCTTTGTGATGGTTTGTTATGTAGCTAGTCACTGAGCGGGTGTAACAATTAGATTGGGACGTTTTCTTTAGAATATTAATAGAACTTGTAGGGAACATTAGCAGATATTCTGGAAATGTTCCTGCATCCTTGCTACTGTTTGACAGGAGTTAGTGACGTACGTGTGAGACACCAGAGCAGAGCCTGCTGGGAGCTGTAGCTGTTCTTGTTGAGCAGGAAGGACAGAACAGGAAGCTTCCTCTGAGGATCCACCAGGACATCGTCGGAAGACAGAGACTCAAACTTCTGCTGCACCGAGTCTGAAACACAGGCAGTCAAACACTCATTTAAATTCATTCAGAGTCATTCATGTGTTTTCATCTGTTTCTGTTTCCACATAAAGAAACACAAACCGTCCAGAGGAGGACTGAGCTCTGCTGCAGGGCAGGAGGAGGAACCTGAACCGCCGATGGCTGAATCTACACACAACCAACATAGAACAGAGATAAACAACCATCACAGCTTCATTAAACAGCTTCACATCTCCAAGTGTGTTCAGGTGTGTCCAGGTGTACCAGAGTTCAGGTAGATGGATTGGAAACTGATGATGGAGGCCTGGTAGTCCTTTTTGTTCTTACTCTCAGCTGGCAGCGCTGAGTCAGCTAAGCAGAACAACAAACAAACAAACAATCAACAAACAAACAAACAAACAGGTCAGTTGGTGTTCAAGTGTCTCAGCTGTGACTTAATTTACTCACTGATGGTGAACTTTTGTCCTCCGAAGTCGAACACGAAGCTGCGCTGGTCCTTGTTGTAGGTAAGCCCCGCCCCACAGATCCGATTGGCTGCTCCCTGTCCAATCACGTCCCAGTCCTGCTCCCCACACATCAGCACTGACGGAGCTCTCAGCCAACCACAGAGGAGAGTACCTGAGGTGGGTGGGGCAGAGGAGGAGGTGGGACTCAAAGCTCCACCCAAAAAGTTCTCATTCATTCAGTCATCCAGTTCATTCATTCATTGTGTTCAATTCATTTTGTAATACACTCATTAGTTAATGCAAATCACTCACCTACTCCTTCTTTCATGTCTTCACTTCATTCATTCATCCACTCATTCACATCATTAAATTTTCATTCATTTAATTATTCATTTAAATTGTTTATCTCACTTTTACTTACTCTTTTGTTCACTTATTTATCACAGAGCTTTGCTGACTTCATGCGTTTACTCATTCATTCGTTCACCCAGGTGTAACATGCTGCTGTCTCCATAGTAATGTACCTCCGTCCAGGCTGTTCTGGTTGAGGATGAATCCATCACAGCAGGCGTCGCGGCTGCAGCCATCCTGACAGAAACGGTGAGCATCTGAGAGCGAGGTCCGCCTGGAGGAGAACACCTGAGTCCTGAACACACCTGAGAGTGCCTTCATCATCCTCATCCTCACAAAGCTCTGCTGCTGCTGCAGCGTCGAAAACTCCGCACCTGAAACACATAAGTACACACCTGAATACACACACCGGAAGACAGACAAATTAGGCACCTGATTTCCACGGTAACAGTACCTTTCTTCCTGATGACCAGCAGATCTGAAGCTCTGCCCCTCACTCTCAGAGAGCAGCTGAGCCCATCAAAGCGCTCGGCCTGCAGATTACCCAGAAACCCCCTGGACTGAAGAGTAAGAGAAAAACACTTACCCTGGTTGGACTGCAGCTCAGTGCAGAAAGTACTAAACAACAACTGGACTTCAAAACTGTTAGAATATTAAATATACAGCGCAGCTCTGCGACATATCAAGTTCCTTAGGTCTGGACCTATGGACTGTGTCTATCTATGTCTGCAACACGGCTCCACATGGAAAAGAATTGAACAGAGAAAGTGAAAAATGTGACTGTGAGAGTTGACAAAGACAGAAAAGGATCCAGGAAGATCAGTGACATTAGAAGTATGTACTGATATTCAGGTGTGTACCTGTTGGGAGACGTTGCAGTGTGTGTTCACTGTGTGTGTGCTGTACAGTTCACACTGAGTTTGTCTGTTGAACAGCGCCACATGGTGGCAGGACGGCTCCACTGCACAGGCTGAGAGACAAACAGCAACAAACAGCTGTAATACCAAACACTGATGTACAAGTCATCAGAATACACTGTAGAAACACTGAGCTGTACTCAGCATGTAACTGAACTCTGTGTGTGTGTGTGTGTGTGTGTGTGTGTGTGTGTTACCTTGGATACAGGTTGTGAGGTCAGATGTCATCGCCTGCAGGACTTCAGAATCTTCAGCACCGACTGTCAGTTCTGATCGGGGAACCTCCTCAAACCTTCTGAGAACTGAACCAACGCCACAGGATGATGAGCAGGTGACACAAACTCGCTGCTGTGCTGTGACTGGTCGCTGCATCCTTACCTGAGCACTTGCTGTCGGTCAGAGTTGCGTCGGTGCTCGTCCACTGGAGCTCCATCCCCTCGCTGCTAAAACAGCTCCACCTCCCGGACTGCAGGTCGAGCTGTGCTGGCAGGAAGTCACCTTGCTGTGAACACCGCAGGCCCCGCCCCCGACACTCCGTCACACCTGAGACACACAGACAGGTGAACCTGCTGCTGTTAGACCACTTTACATATAAACAGGTTTACATCAAACAACTGAATATACTGGTTTAAACTGCTGCACGGTAACAATCCTAAATATTAATTGAATAATAATGCAGTGGTTTTATATAGCGCTCTTCTAGGCACTTAAAGACGCTTAACTATTTTGCCATATGTTGCTCAGAAAAGAAAATAACAGAACATTAAAATAAAAGCATGGAATAACAGAAAGCAGGAAAACAGAACTCCTACACTGAAAATAAAAATAAGTGAACTAAAATACGACTAGAATAGAAAAGTAATACTAACAATGATGCTGAGGTAGTAAACTAATACTACACGGTAATGAAATAAAGATTTTTATCAGAATACCTAAACAACTCATTTATTTCTCAGTCAGTTCATTGTCTATGAATTAAAATCACAGAGACTCACACAGGTCAATGGATGAAGCTCCGGCAGGCGAGGAGCCTCTGGGACACCTGTTGCAGAAGTCCCGTCCCTCTTCGTCCTGATAGGTTCCCTGAGGACACAGAAGACACGCCCCTTCCCTGAAGAAACTACCGGCAGGACAAACCACTGAAAACAGAGACGAGAGACGAAAGATGAGTTATAATATCCACCCTATAGAGTATGATACAGGTCTCCTACTTAAGTTTCTATGTGTATTTCAGAATTAATAGCATTTTTTAACACTTATTTGCAGTTTGACAGACTAATTACACGTATATTCTATGTACAAAGGCTGCATTTTAACTAATTCTGCTGCAGTACTTCTTCATTAAAGCACATACACAGACTTACCGCAGCCGTCACCGTTGCTGCTCAGTCGGTAACCACGGGAACAGCCGAAGCTCGGTGTCGTAATAGAAACCAGTTTTGGCTCTGATGTCAGCATGGACCTAATGTTACCCAGAATTCCCTGCACTCCTTCCTGATGTCTGGACTCGTTCAAGAAGAGTCCTGATGGTAAAACACAGAAACAGGAGAATCTTTAAAAGATGAACGAAGTGAAAACTGTGAGATATTTAATCCCTAAAAATGTAATTTAACACCTTTACAGCTGAATTTATTTACAATTATATAAAAACTATAATTTTTGTGTTTTTGATTTCAAGTTGATATTAAATTAAGAGGAGATTGATAATTTGTCTACAACACATATAGTAGATATAAAGGTGTACTGCAACAGGCATTAATGGTAAAAAATTTTTTATTGATGCTGCTTCCGGTTGAGCTAGTCGGTGGCTGACTGATTGGCGGTGATCGAAGCCAGTGTTTGTAAGAGTGTGGGAAATGTTGATAACAGTGTGGGCAGGGTTTATAAAGCCTTAACATATATATAAATAATAAAATAAATATAAGGTCGCTACTTTGCGGATTTCGTCTATCGTGGGGGGTTCTGGAACCTAACCCCTGCGATAGATGAGGGATCACTGTACAAGTAAATTATAGTGAATCACTGAGTCCTCTGAGATAAAAATGTGTTAGCAGCCAATCTGATAATTGTTTAGATAGATTGTTTAGTATTTCTAATAACATCAAGGTTTGAACTGTTGGTCGGACAAAAATGTTGTGAACGTGTCGCTTTCCGTGATATTTTTAAATTTTTTTAGATGGATAATTGCAGCAGCAGTTTAAATATCACAAAAACACTTTTTAAAAAATATATACTAGATAAAAAATTTCTAAATCAAACAGAATAATAAAAAAGGATTTTGAACAGATAAGATAATAACTCTCAGTGCAAATTAAATATTATTATTATTATTATTAAATATTTAGAGCTTTTACATGAATGCACAAATAACAGAGATTTAATGATCCAGTCCCAGCTGCTCCCATTCCTACATATCTTTAACGTGTTAAATGCAGGCCTTTCCCTGGTAGTCAAGTATTTTCACTGAAGGGAATGAACTCCTCCTCCGTCCCCGACTCTTTATTTATTCTTGTATTAACTCTGGTTTCCTCCATCACTGTTTCTGTCTGGACTCACTGATGTCGTGGAGGTCAGGGAGGTCGGCGGTCGGCAAATCGGACATAGTGGCGGTCCAGGTGAGGGTTAACCTCAGCGAGTCGTCGGCATCGCAGCGAAGACCCACCGAGGAGTCGTCACACAGTGACACAGAGCGACCTGACACAGGAAGCTACACAAAAACACATGAACACACAGTGTACTGCAGCAACATGTGAGCTCAGTGTTTCCTGCAGGACAGGAAAGTTCATTCAGGGGATATCTGAGAAAAACAAGATTATTTAAGCTTTATACAATCAGCAGCTCAGGTTCAGGTGAATAACGGAAGGTGTGGCAGAGCTCAGCTCACCTGTGCAGAGCAGAGCCCCCTGCTGGTCATCATGCTGAACAGCTGAGACTGTAAAGTGCTGATCTGAGAGCAGGACGACGACAACAACCAGAGCTGAGAGGACGACACCGACTGAAGAGGCTGAGAGACTGAACACAGACACAGAAACACAACATGAGGGTGTCTGAGGCCTTTAAATGTGATGACAAAAGCTCAGATGATCAGGTGGGACCCAAAAACATCAAGTAGTGTTTGTCTGCAGCAGAGGAGGCTGCATTCCAGCTGTAGGACTCCCCCCACCCACTGAGTGGAATTAACCTTTAAAACCTTTAAAACTATAAATAGTTGGACAAAAATAACATGTTGGTGGAATAAAGCTTTAAAACTATGAGTACGTGGACTGAAAGTAGTATCTGGATGAATTTTGGGTGTACTTTATTGATCACCGAGTTCAGTCAGCGGGTTGTAAGAATCGAGGGGTGCCAGGGTTGGGGTCCTTGAACTGCAGACAGGTATTACTCAGTGTTGTGGTCCATTAAAGAGTTGGTCTTTACTCTGGCAGGCGGAGCTCAGCGGTCCGTCGTCCCATCGCTGACTCGTCGTCTCACACTGGAAGCTGCTGGCCTGAAGTGAGTTCTGGTAACCACGGTGACAGACGAGGTCACATATCTGCCGTCCATCGGCGGCCGGGTGGCACAGTAGTGCACCATGGGTAATGACGAGGGTGGGACAGACAGGACCTGGACGAGAGACGGACAGACATAAGGACCATCAGCTTTCAGTCGCTTCACTGAGCTTCATCTGCTGTCAGGATAACAATTAAATTCACTACAGGTAGAAAATAAACAGGATAATAATTTAATTTATTACAAGTAAAAAATAACTGAGAATAAAGTAACTGAAGGTGATCTATTGATCTTTGTGGTTTCAGTTTATAAATGTCTCCAACTGCTTTCATCTGATCAAACAGAACCTGCAAAAACAAATGTTTGAGAAACCTATAACTGAATTATCACAGAAAAATATGTACTTGCAGTTTCTAATAGTTTTGTTTTTTTACCATTCACTGTTAAGTCACAGATTTCCACTGTTTTGTTAAAATGCAGATAACTGCTAGTAAAGTCAGGAAAAGAGCTTTATGATACACGTTAATTAAAAAAAAATAACAGAACAAAACTGTAAATAATGTTCTGTATTTTTATAAATGGTATTTTTTTCTTTTACCAAATACTGTGGTTTTGTTACAATGCCTGTTTATAAAATCACACAATTCTACTGTATTTAATCATCTAAAAATATCACTATTTTACAGATATTTGTCAATATTTCCACCACTTCAGTTTTTTATTGTTTTTTCTGCTGACAGATTTTTACAGTTGTCTTACAGACTTTTTTTTACAGTGTGAACAATGAGTTGCATTCAGTTCTTTTTAAATTGATCAAATCTGCTCAGATTTAGTTTCAGACTTTAATGTTGGATCTGTTTTATTTAAACTGAAAGAAACTTCAGAACCTGTGAACTCTGCAAACATCATCTGACCAACTAAAACTCTTACGGTCACATGGCAGCGAGCGTCCCGCCTGTCGAGGTGTTCGTGTCCCGCCCACTTCCTGTCCGTCCTCTGACACACACCAGCAGGTGGCAGTGTCACACTGCAGTGGGACGAAGGAGCCGTCAGGACGACACTGGAGCCCCTGCAGCTCACACCAGCTGGGACCTGATCACACCACACAGTTTACAGAGTGAAGCCTGATAGCGAACGCACCACAGTTTACTGTAAACGCAGCATTGACGGCAGCTTGTGTGTGCGTTTGTATGTGTGTATGTGTGCGTACATGTCAGCTGTCCTGCGGCGTTCAGCGTGGCTGCTCGCATCGTCTCTCCGGTCCGAGGGTTGACACACCAGCCTGCAGCGCCTTTTGTCTGCAGCACTGAGAACTGACCGTCCTGAAGCACAGACAGAATATAAACTCACCTTCATCAGAATAAGCTAGATAGAGTTAATATTTAAAGACTTGTTAATCACATATCCACAGCGTGTGCAGTGAAATGCAGTGTGTCAGCTGATGGATGTCATAACATGAGTAGGAACATAAGGTGTGTGTCTGTACCTGCTCACACAGGGGCAGGTAAGCTGACGTGGTGGGGATGTCAGAGCCTTTCATCCAACCAGAGAGCAGAGAGTGAGCCTCAGCTCTCTGACAGCGAGTCAGACCTGCAGCACAAACACAAAACCAGTCTTTATGAAGAAAGGTAGGCAGATAGACGCAGCGTTGTGTCCTGAAGGGAAACTCAGACTTAAGGTACACATTAACTAAAGAAAGTAAATTTAACTTTGAGGTAAACTGATCCGAAGATGCAATAAAACAAACTAAGGTTTAAAAAAACTCTGGAAGTCAGAACTTAAAATATTAGAAAATATAGGTTTTCTAGCTGTTAGGTGAAGATATACTGGTTATGGTCCATACACGAGATTTATTGACTAGAAAATACCACCACAGTTATTATTAGAATGTCAGCTCTGTGGGTTTTAACCTTTAACTGATTAACAGGTCAGCCCCTGGAATCAAATCTCAGGTGATGGAACGGTGTTACGAGCTGATGAAGACAGAAATCAGACTCAGTCAAGTTATAACCTCATGTGTGTGTTTTTAGGTGTGTGTGTGTCCAAGTGTGTGTCTAAGTGTGTGTGTGTTGTCTTACATGTGGGTAGGCGGACTGAGCGGCTGGTCAGAGAGTCGGGGATGTATTCTCCATCTTCATCAACACACCAACACTGACCTGAACACACAAACACATGTCAGCATTCACACACTGCAGGTGTTGTTACACCATGTACTAGTGTGTATCTGTCTCTGTGAGGACCCTTTGGGACAGATCCTCAGGATTTAAGTTTAGATTCAGTGTTATACTACGTTCAGACTGATAAAACCCATGCCTCTTATTGATGTGAATGAGGTCAGTGAGGAGATAAAGTCTGCACAGAGTGTTCCAGCAGGAATAATGATAATACTAGTTGAACATTTTCTGCATCAGTCAAATACATACAGCTGTTGAGTCCTTGTGGAGGCTTTTCTCAGTCTATCTACTGTTTACTTTGTGATTGTTGCAGCAGTTGGACGTGTAGCTGTGGTCAGGTGATGGATTCTGTCTGGGGATCCACACAGGCAGAACTACAGGTGTGTTACCTGTGCTGTGGTAACACTGGGTGACCATCCAGTGTCCGTCAGCGTCGCACTGAGGAGTAAACATCTGGTAGGAACGACTCCGAGGAGGCAGCAACATCTGGACCGCTGAGGAAGAACGTGATGTTAACTAACAGCAAAGCTTAATTTAATCCAGAAACCATGATGGGGGTGTCAGAACCTCACAGTTCAGGACTCAGACTATTATTTACAGTTTGGGGATTTTGTTTCAGTCAAAATACATATTTTTTCTTTGATTTTACTTGATATTATCTGTAATTTAACAAAACCGAAAATAATATGAAACTACTGTTTAAAAAATTTATTTTTACAGTAGACCTGCAGAGGACTGTGGGTCAGAAAAACAAATTGGTTTAATAATTATCAATCATCTGTACAATCTATGATGTTAATTTCCTCATGTTGCAGAATCTACATGTAACTGTGACTCACTGGAGAAAGCAGCCAATCGCAGAGCAGCTTTGGAGCGGCTCAGCAGCCTGTCAGAGACCCGCAGCTCCTCTTCTGATTGGCTGATCTGGAGCTCCTCAGAGGTCAGACGCAGACCTTCGGCCAATAGGAATCCATAACCCAGAGGCAGGTGGGAGGAGTTAGAGAGGGCGATGATGCTCCTCACTTCCTGTCTGAACGCTTGGACCTCAGCCAACGCCTGTGTGCAGGGACCTGCTGGTCAAAATCACACTGGTTAGTTAGCTGGTCAACATCAGACTGGTTTGTTAGCAGGTTAACATCAGACTGGTTAGCTAGCTGATCAACATCAGACTAGTTAGTTAGCTGGCTAACATCAGGCTCAAAATATTTTTCAAATTTCAAATATCTTTCAAATATATCAAATTTGAGAGTCGAAGGCAGTTTAAGACCCATTAAATGTTATCATGACAGGAAGTCAGGAGGGCATCATTTTATAAACATTTTTATTTAACATTATATCTCATCTTTGCTTAGACTTCCCAGCTGTATCCAACAGTAATTCTTAATTCAATCAGTGTCATCAGGATAAACAGATATGCGGGTTAATTTCTCTGCTAGCTGCTGATCAGCTACAGAACTGATGTCTGTCATAGTATTAAAATCACTATTTAACATCAACTGTTCTTCTATCCAGAACTGAAGGCCACAGTGAAGCTTATTGCTCAGAGAAATACATATTCTATGCTACTAAATGTGGTTTTAGCAAGTTATTTTAAAGAGCACAGTAGTGATTTCAGTTTGATCTGACCTGCAGAGGACTGAAGCTTCTGTGTTGTTTTCTCTGAACCTGAAACACACAAACAAACTGTCAACACTAGAAAACAACATTATGACAGAAATTTTAGTAAAATTACAGTATCAACGAATAATCGATTAGTTGTCAACTATTAAAATAATCACTAACTATTTTGACAATCGCTGAATCAGTTTGAGTGAGATCCTGTGACTCCTGCCCCCTAAATGTGTTATTTTCTATGACAGGTCTAACTGCTCACTGAGCCTTCTGAACAGCTTACATGTGACGGCGCCCCCTGTTGGCCCGGCGGTCATCCTCTTCCCCTCAGCATCCACACAGAAGCAGCTTGATCCAACGCACTGCAGCGGCAGGAAGTCTCCGCTCTCCGAGCATGCTGGGATGTGGATTTCAGCGCCGGCAGCCATGTTTGATCTGACCTTCAAGGCCGTCTCACGTGCCTTCTCACAGCGGGTTGGACAGCGAGGCCGACGGCCGGCGGTCCGTGACCCTGCGACCTCCTGACCCTGAGAGTTGACACACCAACACTCTGCACCACCACACTGAACGTCCTGGAAACCACCACTGGACGAACAGCTGGGAATAAAGATGGAACCTTCACCCTCCTGGTCATCGGAGCAGGAATGCAACAGAGGAGTCAGAACCTGGAGAACAAAGAGAACCAGTGGTTACTCTTAAATCCAATATCACAGAGGCTGCAGTTAGTCACAGCAGATAATTTTAGCTTGTTTATTTGCGTTGAAGTAAATAAGCCACAGTTTATGTAATGTGAATCCACTGCTGCTGAATAAGACCCGACACCTGGTTCAGTCTAGTCTGGTCTGGTCTGGTCTGGTCTCATCTGGTCTAGTCTAGTCTATTTAGCCACATTTAGTCGAGTCTAGTTTACTTTAGTCTATTTTAATCTAGTCTAGTTTAGTTTAGTCTAGTCTAATCTATTTTAATCTAGTCTAGTTTAATCTATTTTAATCTAGTCTAGACTAGTCTAGTTTAATCTAGTCTGGTCTAGTTTAGTCTTATTTAATGTAGTCTAGTCTAATTCAGTTTAGTCGAGTCTAGTTTAGTTTAGGCTAGTTTAATTTAGTCTAGTCTAGTCTAGTTTAATCTAGTCTGGTGTAGTTTAATCTAGTTTAGTCTCGTCTATTTTAGTTTAATCCAGTCTAGTCTGATCTAGTTTAATCTAGTTTAATCTACTGCAGACTTGTAGTGTTGGACCTGTTGCAGTGAGGCAGACTGAGAGCTGCTGAGACCCATCAGAGTGTTATGGAGGGCGGACAGGAAGGCGGTGTCATCCAGGGCCCTGCTGATGGACTGGACCAGGTTCCGGTTCTTCTGCAGGACAGTGCTCTGAGAGGACAGCCGGTCCAGACCAAGAGCTCCCTGAGCTCCCACCGACCCGCTGAAGTTGAAGGCTGCAGCACTCTTCAGGAACTTCCCCCCAAACAGGTTCTCCTGGAGGCGCCGTGGTGAGGATCGGGTCAGAGCCTGCAGAGCCCCGCCCACCGAGGGCAGGAGGCCGTGGAGAACCTGGACCAGGCTGGAGAGGAAGGAGGTCAGATCCATTTCTGCCGGCAGGTGATTCCTGAGAGGACGGAGGAGGGAGAGGCAGGAGGCTGGAGATCTGCCAGAGGAGGTCTGGAGGGGAGGTTCAACTGGACCAGAAAAGAGCCGGGACAGAGCCAGGCGCCGCTGAGACAGGCAGCTGACCAGACCAGAACCTGCAAAGACACACGAAATTACTAAAAAAAAAAACCCAAAACACACAAAATGGTAACAAAGAGAGGCAAATAACCACATCTTAAAGTAGACATGTTTTCAGTCACTGTTTGCATTTTTCTCTAGTCTTGTTTCTTTTTCTTCTTATTTGACTTTTTTTTAGCGGTTGGCTGGGTCTTGTTTCCGTCTTCTTCTACTCCGTGTATTACAGCTAACGTAGCTCACAGCATCACCTTCTGATGACATCATGGAGCTGAGTGTATTTAATAGAAATAATCGTAACTCACATTTTCTTTACTTGAAGTGGGAAGAAATGAGATAATATGACAATGGATGAAAGAAGGTTAGGCGATATGCAAACAGTAGATCAGATCCAAAAGACAAGAAATGAGGATTTAACATGTGACGAAATATCGAGAGAGGAACAGATGATGTGAGGAAAAACAACAAGAGATGAAAAAACAGGAAAAGACAAACAGACGAAGAGTTGAAAAGACAGGTGATAAAGCGATGAAATTAGAGCTGAGGAAGTTTTAGAGGATGAGACCCAATAAACTACTTACTGCACACCAGCGAGTCTCCATGCTGTCGTGTCCCGGGAAGCTCTCTGCCTGTGGGGTCGACACACCAGCACTGTCCCCCCTGCTGACACTGTCTGGAGGTGAAGGATCCGTCAGCCTCGCAGGAAGGAACAAAGAAGCTGGACGCTGCCGCCCGCCGCTCCTCCTCACAGGGGGAGGGGCCTGAGAGACAGGAAGGGACGTCTATAAATCTGTTTAAACCACTGAAACAGGTTTGACCCCGTTTTAAACCACTGAAGGTGGAAGAGTTTACATCTGAAGTGTCCGGTGAGGGCGAGCCGGACTCCCAGCATCCTCCTCTGCAGGACTCTGTAGATGTTGGTCTGAGCGAAGGAGCGACCAGAGCGAAGACCAGAGAATGCTGAGTCGTACACCTCAGACAGGAGCAGCTCCACACCTGGATGACAGGTACACACCTTCATCTTCATTACTATTACTACCATCATCATCATCATTGTCTCAGATGCAGTTTTAACGTTTAAACTGTTAGTTTTTATTCACCAAATTGATGTTATTGTTCAGTTTAGTGTATGTGTGTGTGTGTATGAACCTGTGTTTTCCATCTCTCTTCCTCTGCTGTCTGAACAGAAACAGTACGAAGAAACCAGCGGGAATAACTTCCTGAAACTACTGAACGTCTCGAAGGCTTCAGGAAACCTTAAACAACACACACACATATATATGGACACATATACACAAATATACACACAGACACACACGCAAACATACACAAAGAGATAAACACCTGCATACACACATATACACACAGAAACAAAAACAGAAAACAGACAGATGGACAGGTGTGTTACCTGTTGAAGGCGTGCAGCAGGTCCAGCTCTTCTCTGTTTGTGGTGTTGATGAATTTACATTGAACAGGGAGGAAGCTGCCGTTTTCATCACACTGAGGAGGAGAAATAGCAGACGTGGAGGTGTGGAGGAGACGCCTCATCCTCACCTCACAGCTACCAGGACCTGCAGCACACAGGTGAGTACGCTGGTTACCTCAGGTGGGCACACAAACACATTTTAAACACAAGAAGAAGAAACTTGTTGGCTGGTGCAGGATTTCATCTGGTTAAATTACCCCCAGGGGCATCTTCTCCTGGGCTTCTGCCACCATCCAGAGAGGATGCCCCTTCAAGGCTTCACATCTAGTTATATATCAACCAGTCTGTAGTCTGGTGTGATTTAATTACCCTAAAGACTTGTTAACTGAAGCATGTTTCTTGTGTAAATATTATAGTGATATTTTAAAAGAGAACAAACATTGTTCTTAAAGAGAGGGTCTGTTTATATCACTAGCCAATGTCAAAACATTTGAACATCGTTAATTAATTCAAAAACAAACTTTCATATATTCTATAGTCATTACACACACATAGAGTGAGATATTTAGACCCTTTTTAATTCATTCAAACTTAAATATTCTAATATATTGTGTTACTGGATTTCATGACACAATTATGAAATTTTATGAAAGGCTTGAAATATTTCACTTTAGGTGTAATGAGTCTAGAACGTATTCAGTTTTCACTCTCTTAAACAGCTGATGTTCTAATTACTGAGGTACTACTGTGTTTAGTGCATTACCAGCAGTATCAGTACGTACAGCGAGAGGGTCGGCCACTCTGCCTGGTCCCGTACAGCTCCATGCCATCCTGGTCCACGCACCAGCACTGCCCCCTGCTGGACTCACACTGCACCTGCTCAAACAGGCCTGAGGCAGAACAGCGCAGTAGCGACTGCAGCTGGCAGGCGGTCGGACCTACAGCAATACACACGTGCAGGAAGCCACTTTAATTCCGCATGTTTGAACTCCAATTGACAAGAGATCAGAAGTATATGTGTGCAAATAAAAGTAACACAAAATAAAACAATAGTTCAGCCTTCAATGGCCCTCAGAGTTTACAACATGTACAAGGTCATCATCGGTCACATGACGCTGGCTGTCAACTTGTTAGTCAACCAGGGTTTCTGAACCTCCTCAGAGTGTGCTCACATGAAAGAGGCAGAGTTAGCAGATGACCAATCAGAAACCAGGACAGGTGTACAGCTGCGTATTTATTATTTATTCTTATTAATGTCTCTGCTTCATGTAAGAAGGCTCTGAGGACCAACCAGACATCACAATGAGATGAGGCAGATTTTCATTCAGGTTTTGTTATAATTAGTCAACCGTTGTATATTATGAGATGCAAAAAAAACCCTCAAACACACAACAACATATGATCAGCATCTCATATCAGCCACACAGACCTCTAAATATCTGAAAAACCTTCTGCACCTGATACTGGACTGGACACAAAACCAGACGAAACACAGCACACACATATAAACAACACACACACACACAACATGTGATGTTAAACTTAGAGGTGTTGTTTTGTTGCCGTGTTTCTCACAGTGAGGAGCAGAGCTGTTGGTTCGAGTCCCGGCGACTTCCTGACCTTCAGCATCCACACACCAACACTCCTGACTCCGCCCACTGCACTGCACAGGTCTGCACGCACGCACACACACACACACACACACACACACACACACACACACACACACACACACACACACACACACACACACACACACACACACTGTTATTTCATGCTGTCATATTTGTTTCCTAATGGTAATAAAGGTTGAATAAAAACACTTTGTAATTTAAGTTAAAGAGATACAACTGGATGTTATTTGCTTAAATATGCTGATAAAGAACTCAATAAAGACAAATGTGTGTACTTCAGGCACCTTTATCAGTCAGGACAGTTTGACTGATCTCTGGGTCATACAGTCTAAATTATTACATGAAGTTTATCAATGAATAACTGCATGATGTGCTCATATTATCTGAAATCAGACATGTTTCTGTGTTGATCCTGTTTGGTCCGTTGTCTCAGGCTTTCTGTTCATATAGTCACTGTTACACTGGATTGTCTCATGAATCATAATAAATGTAGAAACAGAAACTTACAATAATAATAATAATAATAATGATAATAATAGCATTGATCTGTATTTATAGAGCACTTGTTAAAATCCAGCTTACAAAGTGTCAGAAAAGACAGATAAACACATAACATGCTGTCTGAAACCAACAGTGTTAGAGGAGGTAAAACATTACTGAAAGAAACGAATGACAGTTTAAAGGAAAGAGAATCAGCACAAGGCTCTCTGATTAAAGTGAAAAGTAAAATAAATGAAGTAAAATCTTACATACTGAGAGTAAAAGGCTGAACTATAGATGTATTCATATCAGTACCTGAACCTGCCATCCTCTGTACAGTGAGGGATGTGACCTTGTTGCCTGGTAACAGCAAGGCCCCTCAGTGATTCACATTGGCTGAGGGTCTCTGACTCCAGCTGGTACTCTGAACAAACAGGAGACAGCAGTATCATCGATAACCAGCAGAGATAACCAGCATCGGTCCAGACCTCAGAGAGGAGAGCTGTTTACTATTCGGTCCTACTGGTTGAAGTGTTTAGAGGATGTTTGGATCCTGTTACTCCTCCACAGTGGGCCTTAAGAGGCGACTACACAAAACATCAAGTCTGATCAGGCTGCAGACAGTAAAGTCAGTGAGTCTGTGTGTGTTTTGTTGTGCAAACACACAACAAAACGTTAACCAGTACCGTTCTTCTGTCTAACACTGAAGGTCACAGAGTCATGAACAAATTAAACTACTACTACTTACTACCAAGACTTTCATTTTATAGTCTGACAGAATTACCATCAAATATTTACAGATGAAGAAGTTAGACATCTAAAGTCCAGGGTTTCTGGGAAGCCTTTTATACGTTTCTTTATTTTCTGTCATCAATGGGTAATATTACAGTCTTGTATATTTTACTAAATGTTACTAAAGTTTTAAATAGTGAGGTAAATGTATATAAAAGTACAGGCAGCTCACAAACTCTGGGTACTGATTCAAAGCAGGTTCCCAACGTTGGCCAATCAGAAGAAAGAGACAGGAGCTAAAACATACCTGGGGATCTACATAAAAAGCCAGCAAAGATAAAAAATGGTGCACACTGACAGTAAAACTGAACCAACTTAACTAAAATCTGAGGTTCTTTGAGAAAGGTCACCAGAACCACTGACACTTCAATAACACTGCAGAGAACTAACAGAAATAAAAATAAAGAGATGCAGTCAGAGAGGAGTTTACCTGAAGCTTTGCCCTGCAGCAGCGCCGGGCAGCAGACCAGGATGCTGGTGATGCGGAGCAGCCAGGCCATCGTCTCCGTGGTGACGGACTGAGCATTGCCGCCTTCTTATGAACCTACAGATCTGCTGAGTCACCGTGAGAAGGACGGACCTTCCTCCCTCTTCTGTCCATCTTGTTGGAACCAGGTGTGCTTCATTACGACTCAGGAGGCGGGTAGCGAGCCGTGAAGCTCTCTGATTGGATGATGATGATCTCTAAAACACGAATGACGGAGGTCAGCACTCAGCAACATGTCTGTTGTTTTTATTCCAGCACTGAAGCGATTCATTCTAACAGCTTCACATGACAAATCAGAAACAACACAACAAACCCCAGCATTTACAGATCCAACGATGGGGCCATTAATGCATATGAAGTTACACAAAACATGACATTTTATATACACACTGAAGCCCAAAACAAAACAGAACACACAGCAACCAGCAGAACCAACAAACACACAGGAATGTGTTTGTTGGTTCTGCTTCTAACATATCAGCTAGAAGCAGATATGTTGAAGCCCTGAACCGAAGACGCCACATGAATCTCTGTTTGTGTTACTGAGCCAGAGACCTTGAGAGGTCACTGAACACCTGAGGAGGACAGGTGAGCAGGTATTTACAGTGACAGGTAGCATGTGAAGTAAAGTCTCACCCTTAGTATTTAAATTAGTTTGGTAAAACTGTATTTTCTATAATACTGTAGCTTTTCAACCCTAATATTTAAATCAAACAGGTACTTTGCACTTTATAGAATACTGATGGGTCTTCACCATTTTATGCAAATTATTCATGTATATACTAGATAATACTGTAGGGTGTTTACCTTAGACTGCTCAGGTAAATCTGTAACTTCTATCTTATCTCTTTGTTGGAAAACAGTTGGCTCCACATTTGCTGTTGTTAAATATGCTGTAAAATTAGCATTGATCAAATGGACATTTGAAACAGTTTAAAGTAGATCACAACACAAAACCCGCATCAAAACTAGCCTTTAGATGTGATAACATGTAGAATAATTATAATAGTTAATAGAATAGATGCTAAAACCTGTACAGGTGAAAGCTAACAGGTGAGTACTGGAGGTACAATCCAGTTCAGTCACCCAGTTAGCAGCTTGCCTCCTGTTTATTAATGTTTTCAGTGTTAAAAACTTAAAAATTAAACCTGCAGTGTGTAACGCTTTTATTAAGGCATAAATCTCACCCCTGTCTTGTTTGTTGAAGTTTGTTTTCTGGCACCACCATTTAGTCTGAGCGGGAACCGTTTCGCTCACTGCTGCCTCCTGCGGGCTGAAGGGAAACTCTCCGAAATGGCGGCTGAAATAAACTTTTAGAAGACCAGCGGTCTGCAACCTTTTTTGCACTACGGACCGGTTTCAACCGGTTTCAAGCAAAGTCATCGGTCATCGAGCGACCGGTCTGTAGAAAATTGTCTTGCTTGAAACCGGTCCATGAAGCAAAAAAGGTTGCAACTATTTAAAAATGTCACTAATCATCTTTCAAAAAAGAAAATGCGGACTTCCGCCGGAAATGAAATAAAAAGTTTTTATTCTTCCTGTGCGGCCCGGTATCAAATGACCCACGGGCCGGTACTGGTCCGTGGTCCAGTGGTTACGGACGGCTATAGTAGCCAATGAAAACTAGTTTTCCATGTTTTTTAGACAAAACATGAAAATTAATAAAAACTCAAGACTCAAAATTCAAACAGTGTAATTTATACATTGGATTTAAATGTCAATATCTTTCTCTATGTTTTTAATGGACATTATCTGTAATTTAATTAAACAGGAGAATGTGTAAAATAACAGTAAGTGGTTTATTACATAGCAGTTTTATTTTCGACAGTGCAGCGCTGGGTTCAGCTCTAATCTTTGTTGTTACAAATGTTGGTCAGTCTGTCAGAGCCCAGCTGGTTCTTGTGTCCTGCTGATCCTTTTATCTCCTCAGTCTGACTTCAGCTGCTTACAGACCCACTGAGGATTACTGAGTTTCTCTGCAGGATCAGGAGGAGCAGGGACTGGGATGGCTGTCTGTGGACGGCTACTGCTGCTGCTGGGGTTCTGTTGGCTGACTCTGGTCCCGGTTCTGGCTCAGGTGCGACACCCTCTGCCGGTGCTGTGGATGATGCCACTGAGCTCTGGGTCAGGGAAGCAGAACCTGACGGCTGGCGTGGTTCCGGCTGTCCAGCTGGCTCTGCAGGACCTGAAAAAGCAACCACCGCCTCTGGGAAACTACGAGGTCCAGCTGCAGATGCTGGACTCTCAGGTGGGTGTCTCACCTGTGCACAGGTAGCTGAACAGGTAGCTGAACAGGTAACAGGTAGATGCACAGGTAGCTGCTCTGAGTCTGTTTACCTTCATCAGGGATGCAGGTTTCAGCAGCAGAAACATCCTCTCATTATTTACAGCTAAAACCTTCCAGGATCAGTTTGTGTTGTTTCTGCACCGTCTCACATTCTGTCCACTTCACTGGTTTATTATTTGGCTCTGTGAAATATTATGATTTCATTTCATGTGTTTTTAAACGTGTGACATTTCCAATTTTAATCTTTAAACTGTGAAACCATTTTAAAGGCTCAGAATCTCCAGAAATAAAGCTAACAGCCATGACATGTGGTGAGAACAGACAGAATAGATTCATCAGATCAAAATGATTGAGTGGATCCAGCAGAGTACACAGTTTAATTATTTGGACATTAAAAATTGAATAAACTCCAAACTCCAAAACTTTGCTGGTGTAGTGTCTCCATAAAGTTCTTGTAAGTGTATATCTATGGATGGATCCATGTTTCTACTAAAACACAGTCATTGGTTGAGTGTCCAGTCTAGTCATGAGGCTTTAACATTAGTGTAGTCTGAAAAACAATATCTGAAATTAATTCAGATTTCAGCGTAAGTGTATAGCTATGATGTTAAGATGATGAAGAAATTCTCTGCCGATACTGTCTTGTTCATATATCAAAAAGTTTATTGAAACAAGTTCAGAATCTCTTGCACCACGGGGAGGATTCTTTATAAAGTAACAGAGCTGCAACTAATAATTATTTTTACTGTGGATATGAACTTTACTGTTTGTAACCAACAGAGAGACATTTAAAATGATAAAACACAAATTTAATTTAAAATCATTTTAAGACAAAAAAGTAAATCTTCTCAGTTCAGATACTGGAATGAAGTGTTGTGATTGTATTATTCTACAGGAAAAGTCATATCAGATGTTTTAATGAAAGAACATGGTCATCATTAACTGCTGCTGCTTCACGTTGTTGTTCAGTGTGATCCGGCCAAAGCGCTCAAAGCCCTGTTTGACGCCATGTGGGCGGGGCCAAAATACCTGCTGATGATCGGAGGGGTGTGTCCGCCTGTGACGGCGCTCATCGCCCGCTCTCTGCCAGCTCTTCACCTGGTACAGGTATGGATCACCCCGTCTCTGTGCTGTGGTGAAGCTCTGACAGGTAACCATGGTAACCTCTGTCGTTCCAGGTGTCCTTCGCCGCCTCGTCTCCCGGTCTGTCCAACAGGAAATGGTTCGGGAACCTGTTCAGCACCGTGCCGTCGGACCGAGTTCTGAACCAGGCTGCAGTGAAGTTGCTGCAGCGCTTCAGGTGGACCAGAGTCGGAGTCATCACCCAGAACGGAGCCCGACTCTCAGAGGTGACTCCAAACCTAAAACACTGAAAATGTGAAACACTGAAACTCAATGAAGACTTCTGAAAATGTAGCAGCAGCTGTTCAGTCCTTGTGTTGTTGCTTCAGGTGTGTTGTTTGTGTGTGCAGATGAAGAAGGATCTGGTCCGACAGCTGCTGAAAGCTGACGTGCAGATCGTGGCCTCAGAGAGTTTCTCTGCAGACGCCTGCAGCAGCCTGAAGAAGCTGAAGGTCCTGAAGGAACCACACCTTCGAACACAGAAAATCTCTGAGGTTACAGTCCACCACAGTTACTCTTTACAGTAGAATCACTGTTCTGTTCTGATGCTTCAGGACCGAGACGTCCGCATCATCATCGCACACTTTGAAGATGATTCAGCCTCTGAGGTTTTCTGCTGCGTACGTCACAACACAACACAACACAACACAACACAACACAACATAACAAAACACAACACAACCATACAAATACACTTAAATGTCAGAATTAAAAGTCCAGTGTTCGGTCAGAGCAGGTTCTGACCATCAGTGTCCTGTCCAGGCATACAGACTGAACCTGTTCGGACCTCGGTACCAGTGGATCATCTCCGGAGCAGGACCTGGCTGGAGACTCGGTTGGAAGGCCTCCGGCTGCTCGGCCAACAGTCTGCTGACGGCTGCAGACGGATCCATCAGGCTGCAAACCAGACAGCTGAGCAGAGCTGACACAGCCGGAGTCTCTGGACGGGTCAGAACCTCTGCTAGAGTCTGATCTGCTCTGTAGACTGTGTTTACTTCTTGGTGTGTCTCTGTGGGTCAGAATCACTTATAGAGATTTAGAGAAACAACCACAGAACTCTGTCTGTCCTGTTTAAGAGTCGGATTTTCTGGAACCTCAGCAGCTGAATGAGATGGTGGGTCAGATGATAGAGCAACATGAAGCAGATCATTTCAGTCTTATGGCTGGTCGTCCAAAATATTTTAAAAAAAAAATTTAAAAATATCCAAATGACCTGAAAATGTCCAGAATTACTAAACTGATTCCTAAATGACTGAAAACCTGCTCAAAGAACCCTGAAAATGGTTCAAAATGACTTAAAAGGCTCATTAATTGTTAAACAAAAACTAAATTTGCCCCAAATGACTCGAAATCTGTTCAGAATACCTTTGTCTTCACCTAAACTACATCATTTTTCCAAAGTGACTCATTCAAAGTGACTGACGAAATCATTCAAATTATTCCAAAAATAACTCCAAGCTTTGTTCAGAATTACCCAAAAATGTGTTCAACACAACTAAAAATGTCCAAAATTATACATGATTTGACCAAAAGAACTCAAAAATGGTCCAAAATGACATATTTTACACAATTTAAATGAATGAAAAAATAATAAAAACATAATATAAACAACACAGTGACATAAACTTGTGTCTCCATTTGATTCAGCTCCTCATCTGTGGATTTTTCGTACAGAGATCAAGGTTCAAGTCATTTTGGACAAACAAATTGATTTTGGACACAGACAGCTGATCCTCCATCACACTGAGGCTGCTGAGTTTCAGAAACACAGCGGTGGATGAATATGTTGGTGATCAGGTCAGACAGAAAGTAGATCTCTGATGAGCAGAAGAGCAGAAGTCAGTCTGACCCACAGAGAATTAAATCAGTTTCGTCCTGCAGACTCCTCAAGACTACCAGGACTGGTACCTGCGACACCTGGACCAGAACTCTGAGCTTGGCCCGCTGCACTCCTTCGCCTACGATGCTGTTTGGGTGGCAGCCCGAGCTCTGGTTCAGGCCATGGAGGCACAAAAACACAGACAGAAGTACAACCGGAACGTAACGGTCGGCGAGGAGGAGACAGAGAGGACGCTGCTGGAGGCCCTGAAGGGCTCACAGTTCCAAGGAGTCACGGTGAGCTGATCTGAAATATCTGAACACACCTGAACACACCTGAAACACATCTGAACACACCTGAACACACCTGAACACACCTGAAACACATCTGAACACACCTGAACACACCTGAACACACCTGAAACACATCTGAACACACCTGAACACACCTGAACACACAACTGGGGTTCAGGAGGTTAAATGAGGGGATGATGGAGTAACTCGGTATTTTGAGATGAGAGACATCATGGAGATGGAGTCAGAATGAGTTAATTAGTTAATTAACTTATTTATTAATATTAATTAGTGAGCTGTAGGTGTTTTTACAGGTATAGGATTTTAAAATCTCTGTGTGTTTTCAGGGTCCAGTTTCTTTCAGAAATGGGGAGAGAATGACGTCGATCGATCTGATCCAGTTCCAAGGTGATGGTAGCGTCATGTATCAGCTCCGTAGTATTAGTACACAGTGATACACAGTGATACACAATGTGCTGCACATATTCAGTACTGTGTGTCTGCAGGCAGCAGTGGCGTGTTGGTTGGAGAGTTTAACAGCAGCAACCAGCAGCTCCGACTGATGAACCACCTGCTCAGGTTTAAAGGTCAGAAACAAAAGCATCCTCAAGCTAAATGAGAACTCCCCAGGAGAAATTTGTGTTAATGTTTCAGATGTAAATTATTTACCAGATGAATGTTTGTCTTCCTGTTGTCGTGCAGGTGGAGCAGCAGCCAGAGATCAGACGGAGGTTCGTCTGCAGCAGCATCACTTTCATTTCCTGTTCTACAGCGTCTTGTTTTCTGCTGCTGCTGGCATCATCGTCATCATCATCTGCATCCTCATCTTCATCACCTGCAACCACAGACACTGGTACATCCTCTGGTAACACACAAACACTGGTACATCTCCTGATAACACACATATACTGGTACATCGTCTGAGGACACACTGTCTGACTCTGACCCATCTGTTTTTAGGTTGCTGAGCTCCAGAGGTGGATCCCAGGATCAGCTATTGCTGCTGGGCATCCTGCTGTCGTCCTCCTCGGTTCTGGTCTCTGGGCTGGACAGATTGTCGCTGTTGGACCAAACGTCTGAGATCCTCTGCTCTGTGAGTTCAACAAAGAGACACAAAACCGCCAGAACCCTGCCAGTGTTCTGCTGTTGAAGTTGTGTTTGTGTTGCAGGTCCGTCTGTGGACTCTGTCTCTGGGACACACTGTGGGCGTCACTGTGCTGTTCAACAAGGCCTGGAGCGTCTATTCACTGCTCAGCTTCAACCAAAAGGTACATCAGTCTGATTTTACTCCCACAGTCCTCTGAATCTCCTGTGGACAGTCAGCTTGGTGTTTGGTTTTAGTCTGTGATGCTGTTGTGTGTCTGTTGTGTGTTTCAGCGGCGGCGTCCAGCTGGTGGCGTCCTGCTCTGGTTCGTCCTGCTGGATGTGCTTGTTTTGACCTCCTGGCAGATCCTGGACCCCCTCAGACGGGTGGTGCTTCAGCACAGCACAGAGGTAAAGATCAGCAGTCAACTAGTGATGCTTTCTGAACTACATGTAGCTGCAGGTCACAATAATACACAACTAAACATGTAGAATACTTTAATATGAAAGACTTGGCCACTAAATTGAAAATAAACTTATTTTAACTGATTGATCAGGTTTGACAAGCTGTAGCACAAAAACTAAAACACTGGAGGATAGTCTGATCCAGGTAGATTACGGTAGAGTATATTACACATTCTGAATCAATGAATTGATGAGAAACAACAGAGAACATTTCAGGTTTTTATCTTTAACAGTTCCTCACATGTTGTTGTTCAAACAGACTCAAAATTTAATGTGAGAAAAAACTTGCTGAAAGTGGGTCGATGGGAAATTTAATAATAGTTTAGCTCAGAAAGTATTTGATATATTGATCTCAACATTCACAAATATCTTTGTACCTTCCATATTTTATACTATTAACATGTCAGGTTAATCAGAGCAGGTGGAGCAGAGACGGCTGTAAAAGGGTGATAATTTAAGATGGACTGATGTTTTAAAGGAGCAGCAGAATGTTGAACTGATCTCAAACCTGCAGGAACAACAAGAACCAACAGTTTGTGGAACCTGCAGTCAGTGTTTCGGTTCCTGGAGCTTCAGGTGTTTACCTGTGCACACCTGAGGAGGCTCAGTCTCACTTGAAACCTTTATTACCTGAATCCAGTCTCAGATGGAGTTATTTTGTGTTTTCCAGGTGGATCCTGCAGATCCAGAGGTTCTGATCTGTCCGTTCTCTGAGCGCTGCAGCAGCACCAACATGGAGACGTGGATCAGCACCGTGTGCTCATATAAAGCTCCTCTACTGGTCAGAATCAACACATCTGGTCTGAGTCACAGCTGCTTGCATTAATGACAAAGACTTAGAATCAAAAAGCAGAGGAGCTAAAAACCACCCAGGACTTGTTCAAAGCTGCTGATGAAGCTGATGTACTGTGGTCAGATATCTATAAACTTCCAGATGTTGTTCAGCCTGTGCTGTGTCTGGTTACCTGCTTCTTCTTAAGTCTGTTTTTAAGTGTTTTTTCTCGTCTTCAGGGTCTTGGCTGTTTCGTCTCCTGGAGCATCAGAACTGCAGACGTCCCTTTGGTCAGACTCCTGGTTTGGACTGTGTTCGCTGTGACGGTGTTCAGTGTGTCAGGACTGTTGGGGTCGCTACTGACTTCCCATGATCCTCCTGTGCAGCTCTGTGTGAGCGGTGTCCTCGTCCTCTGCTGCAACGTCTTGATCCTGGTCGGACTGTTCGGACCAAAGGTTGGTGTGTTGTTGTGTGCTGCACTGTCTCAGGTTCTGTTCAGAGTTTATCCATCCAGAAAACAAGACAGAACGGTCCCAAAGACACATAAATCCACCAAAAAGAGACACAACATCACAAAAACAAAAAATGACCCCATAAAGAGACAAAACTGTGCCAAAGAAACACAAAACAACTAAATCAAGACACTAAACGAGAAGAATGATGCACAAAAGGACACAAGGGAACAAAAGGCATGACAAACACGAGACAAAACAACCTCAAAGAGACAAAACTGCTCCAGAGAAACAAAACAAGCAGAATATGACACACAATGACAAAAACATGACACAAAAATGGAAAAACGAGACGCAAGGGAAAAGAATGACACGAGTCAGAGAAAACCACCACAAAGAGGCAACACTGTCACATAGAAACACAAACACTCATATAAAACCAACATCTAGACCCCTGTAAACACCAAAATCTAGACCCTACGAACACCAACATCTAGACCCCTAAGAAAACCAATATCTAGACCCCTATGAACACCAACATCTAGACTCCTATGAACACCAACATCTAGACCCCTATGAACACCAACATCTAGACCCCTATAAACACCAACATCTAGACCCCTATGAAAACCAATATCTAGACCCCTGTGAACACCAACATCTGGACCCCTATGAACACCAACATCTAGACCCCTATGAAAACCAACATCTAGACCCCTATGAAAACCAACATCTAGACCCCTATGAACACCAACATCTAGACCCCTATGAAAACCAATATCTAGACCCCTATGAACACCAACATCTAGATCTTAAGAACACCAACATCTAGACCCCTATGAACACCAGGCTCTGTTTCCTACCAATGAGTCCACACCAACATTTAGTCTAAACATCTAAAAACTTTCCACACATCAGATTCTACTGATTTCAATAGTTGGTGAAATGTTTTAGTAGAAATATGGATCCATCCATAGGTATACACTTACAGGAACTTTATGGAGACACTCCACCAGCCTGGACTGAATAATTTGATCTTGTTTTCCCATTTTTTAGGTCCAATAATTAAAATGTGTCTTCTGCTGGTTCCATTCAATCATCTGGATGGATCCATCAGAGGACTCTGGGATTGGAAGTTAGAGATGAGCTGCACCTTCAGTCTGCACAGTCTCAAACCCTCAGATCCAGTCTAATAAACTCAAACGAAAGTCTGCTTCATTCTTTAATATGCAGCCTGTTGTGTGTTTTCACAGATTGTGTTGGTTTGTTCGTCCAGCAGCGACTTGCAGCCATCTATGGAGCTGCAGAGTGAATCTGGAGAAGATGAAGATCTGCTGAGCAGGATAAAGCTGCAGCTGCAGAGTCAGAGTGCACAGGTGAGGACAAGGTCAGGTACACACACAACTAACAAAACTAGACAAACAACTAACAAAACCAGACACACAACCAACAAAACCAGACACACAAGACAGAAATAATAGAAATAGGTTGATAATGAACAGATTTCTACTCAGATGTACATTAAACTCAGATTTAATGAACCTGTACACACACACACACACACACACACACACACACACACAGAACTTCAGCTGTTTCAAACTCACATTCAGCTCCTATTGTGTGTTATAAAGGTACAGAATGTGTTTTATAATTCAATAATATAAATGTGTGTGTATTTCTTGGTGCTGTTGTGTTTTTTGCAGCTGGATGTCCAGATAGAATCCATCATCATGCAGCTCTGTGAGGAGGAGTCGGAGTCGCTTCACTGTCTGACCAGAGAAAAACCAGGTGTGCAGCAGCATCACGAGATGCAGAGAGATGTCAGAAACTCAGAAACTTTCAATAAAAATTCTGTTTAGTGTCATGAAATCAGCAGCAGCCTTCTGTTTCTGCAGGAAACCCCAGATGTGTGAGGTGGACTCATGAAGCTCAGGTCTGTGCTGGCATCAGAGGCTCCAAGACAGAAGCTCCAGGTCCAGAAGACATCAACTCCCCTGAACAGTGAGTAAAAACAGCCCAGCTGAAAACTTCTAACTAGAGATAAAACTGAGTAATTCACCAAAAGAAAAAAAGATATGATAAACGTAATACAGAGGATGTTCAACAGAAGCAAAACAGCAACTGACAAGAGAGAAGAACTAAAACTATTAATTATAATAAATAGAAAGTGGTTTGTGAAAACCCTAAAACTGACAAATAGATGTTCAAAACACAAAATAAAACTGGGTTAAAATGTGTTTCATTTATTAGAATGCTGCCAAGATGTTTATCATCGTTTTAATCTAAGTTTAAATCAAACAGGGTTTTAATGTCCCTGTTGTAAAAATGTTTTAATAAAAAAAAAGAAAAAGCACATTAAAAAAAGATGAAACACTCCAACGTTCAAAATCTGTAAAAATTTGGGTAATATTTGTAAAATAATATTTTTAGTTGTCAACATGAATAAAACCTTTTTAATTTATTATTGTTTTTCATGGTTATTTCATTAAGTAACATAAAGAACATTCTATATTTTTGAACATATAGATTCCAGGCATATGTTCATTATATTTATTTCATATTTATATATATATGTTGAACATAAAATGGAAACCTGGCTTTCTGTATTTACTGACATCATTTTCTTTTTTGTGTCAGCATTGGGCGCCGTCTGTCTGTCCAGCTGCCCATCCTCCATCATTCCTACCTGCCCGTCATCGGCGGCGTCAGCAGCTCCAGCAGCTCCAGTCTATTTGGCAGCCGTGAAGCCTTCCTGTACCACCACGACAATTTCCTGTACGCCTGACAGCTTCCTGTACGCTGCAACCAATCAGAGGACAGCTGGGACTGCATCATCAGAACCAGAGCTGTGGTTGTGTTTCTGTTTTCATACGTGGAGATGAATGTGTGGTTTTAGTCTGGCACTGTTCCACTAACTTGTAACTGGATTTGTAAGAAAAATGAAAAAGGGGTGTCTAAACGTTCATTCTTGTCATGAGTCTTGTTCTCGAAGTGACTCCAGGTTAAACTTGTGAGCAGAAAATCCCCGACAGTGAACAGAAATCATGTTTTGGCAGAAAAACAAAGAGAAGCTGATCAGTGTTTGCTCTCTGAAATTACAACATCCTCCCAAACATGAGCTTTGAACTGCTGCAGGCCTGAGAGGTGAGTTCAGATGATTGTAGAAGATCAATGCAGGACTCCAGGAAAGACACTGTTCTCCACTCAGTTCTGGTGTTTCTGCTATTAAATCTGACATTTTTGCACTTCTACTTAGGAAAACTCTCAATCCACAGAATCTTAATATTATATAATAACATTATTTAACCAACATCAGCCCTGGCCATAAAAAACCAGATATTCATTCTAAAGATCTGAACCTTTTAAATGACACTTTGTTTAGATGATGTCATTTGTTTGTTTGTTGTTATTTTTCAGACAATAAATGGAAAACTCTTTTAAAACTGTCTCAGTCTTGAATGTTTCAGTGATTAGCCCCGACATGGATCCTGGTGTATTAATATTTCTTCAGTGTCAAACTGAAGAAGAAGAAAAACAACTTGGGATGTGAAGGACAAACATAATCTGACTTCGAAAAACTACTGTAAAGATATGAAGTATCATTTTTACACTTGTATTGCCTTGCACCAGATAAGTAGTAAAACTACACTTTGTAATGCAGAACTTTTACTTCAAATTACTTTTGGTGATTTTACTTCAGAGTTTATCCTCCATGTGGTCACGACACACTGAACATTCATCTGTTCTAATAAAAACACGTTTTTTTAAAATGTAGAAAATTGGCACCTGAACATCTCCTTCTCTTTATAAATGAAAGGGCATGTTTTCCATTGTCATCTGATACGGTTTAATTTCCTAGAACCGATTCTCCTTGTCTGATGAAATGGGATGCTGCCGCTGCCAGCAGACAAACACTGACGGTAAATGGGACATGAAGGTCCAAACTGGGAGGAGTGTCTGGACCCTATAAATGGAAAGTGTCTCTGAGCTGCAGCTGGAACAGAACCAGACGTGATGATGTCCTTCAACATGCTGCTGTGTGCTGTGGTTCTGGCTCTGGCTGTCTCTGTGGAGGCCTCCTTTTCCTCAGGTAGTAAACCTCCTTTAAGACTCCTTTCTGTCATGTTTGAATTAAATCAAACTGATCTGCTGCTTCACTGCAGGCTACGACAACTACAACTACGATCTGTCGGGTCAGGCCCTGACTGATCTCTACAACTCTCCTGTCTACCTGGCTGAGAAGGTGGTTCGCCCTATGGGATCCAGCTCATCCGCTGTCGGTGTTTTCAGTCACAGTGGAGTCAGGTCATTGTGTTTACTGACTCATATTCACATTTCAATAAATGTTCCACTGAAAAAACATCTTAACAAAAATCAAAAATCAGAGAAAAACTGAAAAAATTATCAAAAGGGTCCTAAAGGTAAAAAAATATGCTGAAAAGACTACAAAAATATAAAAGGTGCCAAATATTCAAAAGATGTCAGAAAACTGTCCAAAACATCCATAACATGGGTTAGTATTAAAAATATGAAAATATCCAAAAATATGAATAAAATGTGCAAAAATAACAAACTATAAAAATTTTAAAAATGCCTAAAAAGTATTAAATGTCCCAAAAGTTTTATTAAAACATGAGAAAAACACCATTAAGTGTCCTGACATGTTGAAAAAAATGTTGAAAAAAATTCAATAAATGGTTAAAGATTCATTATATTTGTCTAAAACGACTCATAAATATCGAGTATTAGTATAGTAGTATAAAAGTATTTTTATTTTGCTTTACTGGTGCTTTTACTGAACTAAAGTATCTGAATATGTCAGTGGATGGAGACGTTGTCGTTTATGTACTTAATGTGCGAGATGTGTTCATTGGGATCCTTTGGCTGGTTTACTAGAAAACATGTTCAATAAGGTTTAGATTCAGAGAGCTTAAGTCACAGTGTTTTATTCTGTCTCATATCTAACTCAGCATGAATATGTCCGTCCTTTCAGGGTATCGCTGACCGAAGATAATGATGAAAACTCTCAGTATCTCATCCATAAAGGATCAGATTATGGGCTATCCTCTCAGACGGTGGTGACTCATGCTCGACACATGAGCTCCGCCTGGCAGGTAAACATCACAAACTCCCACATGGTGGATTTTACACCTGAATGTTGTAGTTTGGGTCTCTGAGCTTGTACTTGTACTTTACTCCAGTATTTTCTGCTACTTTGTAACTAAATATTGCACTTTTACTCCACTACGTTTATGTGACAGCTTTAATCACTTTAAACTATTCTGATTATTGACATGAAACATTATCAATAAATAAATGAAGATGTGTGATTATTAGATTCAGTTGATGCTCTTTAGTTTTGGGTTCCAGCCACGGACTGTATAAAAGATGGATTGCAGTCTCTCTAACAGCCAGCAGGGGGCGACTCCTGGTCCCATAGAACTCTGACTGAACAGATGAGAAGTTGCTCCAACTTCTAACCTGATCAGTTTCCTCAGAGAACCTCTTCCTCACCAGTTCAAGGTCTCAACCTGTACTTTTAAGTCTCCTTTAGTTCGAGATGGTGTTCTTCTAGTGACTTATGGTCCACTCAGAAGGAACACAGATGATAAAGCAGAGGATTCTTTAGGATGTTCCAAAAAGTTCTGAGGAAGTTCTGCAAAGTTCTACTGATATTTTCTTGTAGGTTCCATAATGTTCTTCTCAAAGGTAAAATAACTGAAGAAATTCTACAAATGTTTGGTGACAGCATTGTGAGAACACTATGCCCTAAATGTTCTCCAGACTGAATGTTGCACTGAAAACGTTCTTCCTTTGTTATCATGGAACATTGTGGGAACCTTGTACATTCCTGTAATGCAGTGCTTCTCAATTATTTTCTGTATTTGTATTTTGTATCTTTTATTCTAGTACGGCAAAAAAAGCATGTTCCGGGGGGGTTGGTGATGTATTAATGAGGTTGTAACGTTCTGCCTGCATTCTGTTGGTAAAATGTAACTGAAAGGACACCAGACTGAACCGTTGTCTTTGTCTGAACCCTCGCACCTGTTCTGTGTTTTAGGTGAAAAAATCCAGGAACTTCCGTGGAACCAAGACGGTGGCGGACTTTGTGAAAACCGGAGGTTCCGAGTACCACTGGCTCACTGATAACTGCCACCAGGCAGCGAACCGAATGATGAGGCAGTGAACATTTCTCTTATCTGTTTATTTCACCTGTTAATAAACATCATTCAGTTCTACACCTGAGGTTATGGCTCCCCCTGGTGGAAATGCTCAGTCACTGCAGCACAGATCTGGGTCCACTTTTGCATTCTTTGAACCAGCCACATCTTCAGAGGTTAACTTTGCCGTTTAAACTTTTTTTTTTTTTTTAAAAACATTTCATTCATCCTTCATGTAAAGTCTTATTTTATGTATTAACATGTTCTGCTTTGCTTCCATTAGGCCGTTTCTAGTTTTTAGTAACCTGTAAATAAGTAATAAAATAAAAACTATGAACTGATAGCAGCTGTCAGGACATTTACATTCAGCTTAATGTAAATAACACGTCTCTGGGGGTCATCAGGTGGAAACCTCCCATAAACGGTGTTTCGCCTACTTAGTCCCACGACACCTCCAGGAGGCTAGGAGGTGAACTCTGGCGTCCCAGAGTAACCCCCCCACCCCCCAGTGCCAGTTCACACTGCTCCTACACAATCCAACCAGCACTGCCACGTTCAACTGACCCAGGCCTGTTTAGGAAATGCTCCAGGTAGTGACCAGGGTCGATGCTACCATTTAGCTAGTGCAAATGCTACATGCTACTGCTAAGCACTAATTGCTTAAAATATACTACTAACAATTAGCTATTGTTAAATGCTACACTGCTAACACTAGATGCCACACACACCTGCTAAGTGCAAAGTGATTATGACAGAAGACAAGCAAAACAGGAGCACAAACAAAACAAAGCTGTACCTTACAACACAAACTCACCAGAGCTGACCGCATGGTCCCACAGAGAGGCTCTAGCAGGCCCCTCCCTCACCCTAAATACACTCACTTCCTCTTCCTGGATCTCTGCCTATTGGGAGAGGGAAAATGGGCCGGGGAAAGCAGAGCAGAGGAGAGGTGTCTGTTTACACCAGGGGTCTCAAACTCCGGTCCTCGAGAGCCACTGTCCTGCATGTTTTAGATGTTTCCCTCTTTCAACACGCCTGATTTAAATGATCAGGATCGTTATCAGGCTTCTGCAGAGCTTGATGATGAACTGATCATTTGAATCAGGTGTGTTGGTAACAGTATCAACTGTTAGCTAATCGTATTAGTTTATCCTTACAGTTAGCTAACAGTATCAACTGTTCGCCATACTTTTAGATAGCCATTTTTCACTTTTTTTTATTATTACTTACCATGCATGGACTCATTTTAATGTCTACTTCTACTACTCATCCATTTCTTTAATGAACTATTCGGGTCTATCAAATTCTTTTTAATTTCTAGTGTTTCAGGTGAGCTAATCTTCCACCTTCAGGCTACATGTAGGAGTCACCAGTTTATTCTGGTTTCATGTTGAGGCCTAGACTTTTAGAAGACTGACTGATACTGGATCAAAGGAGAGTTTTTAGCTTCTGTAAAACTGTGATTAAATGTGTGTTTCTGTCAGGGTGACGCTGACCCAGGAGGATGATTCTTCAGTAAACTTCTCTCCTGAAAGCCTCACAGTCAGCATGCTGATAAAGGATGTGTGCTTCTTTTTCTGATTCTCTCATTAACTGGTTTTAGAATATCTTCACTGTAATAGAAGCTCATGATTACTGACTCTTGATTACTGAATATTCCATTTTCCTATTTCTGAAGGAATCATGTTCACAGCTCTTTGCACTGCCTCTGTGGATAACAAAATCAAAGTTTAAAACATTTCATTTCCTGGATTCAGGTGAATATTTTTGCACCAATTTGTGTCTTTTCTGCATCATTTTGTGGCAAAAATGTTTCATATATGTACAAGAAAACAAAAAAATGAGTCACCGGATGACAACTAAAAATTTATGGGATCTAATTCTGTTTTCCACAATAGACTGAGTGGACTTCATGGCTAAGTTTGTGTCCTGAGATTTCATTTTTTTGATGTTCACAAATTTGCAGAAATATCTAAAAACATGTTTTCCCTTCATTATGAGGTGTTTAGTGTAGACTGATCATTTAAAATGAAACCCACAGTGTCGACCCACTTTGTGAAGCAGCGGTTTGGTGCAATAAAGTGTGTTTTCATCGTCTTTATATGATGCTAGATAATGATTAGTGAGGTCAATTCCTATAGAGCTCACAATAAATCCCGTGAAAACCTCTGACAGAAGAATACTTTGGACTTTACCTGCCATTATAGCTCACCTGTCTGGATGTAGAACAGTGCAGACTGTACTGTTGGTTACTGACCGACCTGAAGTTAATGATTACAGATATTTAATGACTCACATGAAACCTGCTGCTGTGATGCTGCAGATCTTGAATATTTATATGTTCAGGTGACCTGGTGCAGACTGCCTTTATGAAGCTGTATTTTTACAGTCATGTCTTCTGTTAACACAGTAGATGTGAAGTGAAGCAGACAAACACTGTCTGTACATGTTCATGAGTCTGATGTTGACACTGTTTAGTCCTCTTCTTGACAATCATCTGTATTTTCATAAATGGTCATTCATTCTTTTTCAACATCTGACCTAAAAAATGTACAGTTTTTGACAAGAATTTACAAAAAAGACTATTTCATGTCAAAATGCATAAATAAAGTCAATGAATTAAAAATATATTAAGATAAGTGATTCCATTAGTGTTCTCCTCCTTCCAGTCAGTATTTATTAGATGCATCTCTGTCTACAGTTCATCATTGATCTTGTGTTGGTCTCAATCAGTCTGAACATATGGATGCAGACATTTTACCTCATTCTTCTTTACAAAACTGATCAGACTTTGTCAGGTTCCACAGGGATCACGAGTGAACAGAACTTTTCTAGTCCAGACACTATTTCTCAGTTGGATTGAGGTCTGGACTCTGACTTGGCCTCCAGAACATCCACCTTGTTGTCTTTGAACTATTTCTGTGTATCTTTGGCTGTTTGCTTCGGCTCATTGTCTCGATGGAAAACAAACCTTCTCTAAGTCTCAGTTCTCTATCAGACTGCATCCAGCCTCCAGGATCTCTCTAGATGTTGCTGCATTCATTTTACCCTCTACCTTTACAAGCCTTCCATAACCTGCTGCAATCATGATGCTGCCACCACCATGCTTCACATTACGATGCTGCCACCGCCATGCTTCAGAGTGGTGACGGTGTGGTCTTGATGTTTAATATAGACATTATACAGTGTTCGTTTTTGATTGTTCATGAGAGGAAATGTTCTGCACATTAGAAATAATGATGTTATTGAGAGCTGACACAGTTTAGAATAAGGTGATGTTTCAGTGAAACTGAACATGGATATGCTCACTGCTCAAACCTTTGGAAGAAAGGATTATTGCAGCATCATAAACCTGCTGATATGTCTCTATTGATGTGACCCATTTTCTTAGTAGGAAAAAATCCCAGAGTAAATGTTTAACAGCCGTGACCTGAGGTCAATGTATCAGTTTGTACTGATATAAAACTGCTGTTTTCTGTAGTGTGGCACAAAATTCATCAGCTGACATCTGAGTACTAGTGAGAGACATGGGAGCATCTTCATCCAGTGGTAGGTCCTCTGGGTTTTAACAGATTTCTGTCATGTTTTCATTCACAAAAATCTAAATTTAGATTTATTTCACTGACAGGTGGAAATCCTAACTTCAGCCACGACCTGTCGGGTCGAGCTCTGACCAACCTCTACAACTCTCCAGTCCACAACGCTGAGCGGGTGGTTCGTCCTCTGGGATCCAGCTCTTCCGGCTTCGGTAAAATCAGCCACAGTGGAGTCAGGTCAGTGTGTGTTTTGTTTTTCTTTGTACAAAATGAGTTGAAATTGTAAAAATGACTCAAAACCTCTCCAGAAATTAATTTTTCCAAACTGCTGTGTTTTGCAGAGTGACGCTGCAAGACGGCTCTCAGTATCTCGTCCATAAAGGAGGCGGTTATGGGAAATCCTCTCAGACGGTGGTGACTGATGCTCGACACATGAACCCTGGCTGGAAGGTAAGTGATCAGAAACTCTGACAGGTTTGATTTTACACCTGAATGCAGTAATTTGATGTTAAATGTGATCTGAATTAAAAGGATTCATCGAGAAGAAATCTCTGTTTTATCCCGTCTGTGGCTGGGGTCGGGTCCAGCAACATTCTCCAGTTCCCCCTGGAGGATCTTGAGCCAGATGAGATATGTACTCCCACCAGCAAGTTGAACAGCTTGTCAGAACCTCCTTAATAAGGGGTTTATAGGTTTACCAGGTACCAGTCTTATGTCATACCCGACTTACCATGAGGTGGCAATAAGCTGAGAGCTCCTTTTGTGTTCCCAGTGTCTGAGACATTCACCTGCAGGTCTATCGTGGACCTTTGTCCTGAGGTGTTCTGGTACCAGATACATTTATGAGTCTAGTGTTTGTTATGGCTAGTCCTTTACCAGAACAGAAGTCCAATAACAGAACACCACTTTGGTTCAGCTCTGGCTGTTCCACCCACTCACCTCCTCCAGGGTCCTCCATCATCCTCCAGGAGAACCATGGAGTCTCTGGGTGGAACCCTTCCAGGAACCACCCAGAGACTCCAGCAGGCCAAGACCTCATAGCTGCTTTTCGGTGCATGAACACAAACAACAGTCAGAGCTTTCCCTCTACATCTCAGTCTCAGAGAGTCGACCCTCTGGTTCTCCAGGTGGACCTCCAGCAAAGCAGCACTCAGCTGTCATTTTAACTCAGCCAGCACTTCTCACCTCGGGCAACTCCAGAAAAGCACAGAGTCAACCCTCTTCAGAAGTCTGTTTCCAGAACCTTTGCTTTGTGTCATCTGTCATTTCAAACCCTTTATCCAAACCCTTTATCCAAACCATCTGTCCTGAATCTGTTCGTGTTGCAGGTGAGCACTGCCAAGAACTTCCAGGGAACAAAGACGGTGTCGGACTTCGTTCAAACCGGAGGTCCAAAATACAACGTGTTTGTTGATAACTGCCACCAGGCGTCTGGCCGGATGATGAAACAGTGAACATTCTTTGCTCTTTAACTTTTGTCTGCTCTCATTGTCAATAAATGTCAAAAAACAGCTGTGGGTTTTATTTCTCATTATTTACACCGAAACACCAGGAAGGAAACTCTCTCTGTGTGTCCAGTATGAACAGAAGGGGTGGTTCCAGCAAGAAAACAATCGTTTCATCTCACTTTGCCTTTATTCTGCGCCTGGTTTTACTAAAGTTCTGAAAATCAGCAGAAGAAAACTGATTTACAGTATTGTATAATTTCATGACAATGACGAGCATCAGGTGTGATTACAGGTGATGAAAGGTGTGGTGTCTTTAGAATCTAAAACCTGGTTTCTATTAATGAGAAAAACTTGTCCAACACTCTTTACACTCTACACTTCTATCTTCAGTTCTGCATTAACTGGATTCTCTGTGAATCTAAGCAGCTTCATGTTGAGTGACCCTGAGTCAGTCCTGCTGATATAAACTTTATTTATCAAACTACATGAGATGTTTCAGTCCGATTGTTAGATGTAGTCAAAGTTGTTGATCCTTTAGTCCTGAAGCTGCAGCCAGTAGAACAGAAAGCAAAAGCAAACACTCACAGAACATTTGATTGTTTTTACAGCAGCTTTATGAGTCAGCTTGAAGGACCAATCCCAGTCTTCTGCTTTCACTTTCTCTCTTCTGTCTGAGGACTTTTATGATGAAGAAATGAAGAAATTACAGGAACATTTACAAACACATGATAATGTTTCATAAAGTCCAACCAGATTCAGAGAAGGTCTGAATCTGGTTGGACTTTATCCATCCAGAGTTGCTGCTGTAGGACATCACCAGCAGGACATGCCTCAGTGTTCAGTTCTGCTTCAGGGAAGGATGATGCTCTGAAACCTAACCACTTTCTTTTTACTGAGCTGATCTCAGCTGTGACACCGAGGTAAGATATTATTATGAGGGTGAAACATTCTGTAGCTGGGTTAGAGTTTGTTGTTTAGTCTTATACATCTGAAAGTAAGAACAACATAATATGATTCTAAACTGTATCCCCTCAAAGTAATCAGATTACTTGTAACAGTAGAGTATTGTCTCTGATGTAAGATTACAAACTATCAGTTTAGATTCTAGATTAAGTTCTTCTCCACAGCAGAAATCCAGTGAACCTAAAGTGAGGTTCTTTGGTTCTTCCGTCCTTTGTATGTCCAACTTTATTCCTGATGACAGATTCCATACTCCTCAGCATGGAGGAATCCAGAGTCCGCTCATTTCTGCTCACATTCAATTCAATTTTATTTATATAGCGCATATTTACAACACATGTCATCACATAGCGCTAAACATCATCTCACATCTTCTCTGTTTTATTCAGCTGCTCTTTGCTGGAGGGGTTGTGTTGCTCTACCTATTCTGGAAACTACCACAAAGGTTCTGTTGGGCTCAGGTCAAGACTCACACTGTCCAGGTCCTGGTTCCACTTTGTTCTGGTGTAAAAGCTCTTGTGTGATGTTCTTCGGATGTTCTCCGTAATGTTAAACGGTAACAAAGGAAGAACGTTCTAAAAGCAACATTCAAGAAATGTTTTAACAACATTAGGTCATAACAGTTATCGCCTTCTAGAGGTTCCTTAGAGAACTTTTTCTGCATTCAGTTGGTAAAATGTGAAGTGTAAAATGTGAATGTGTAAGACGGTGGCGGACTTTGTGAAAACGGGAGGTTCCGACTACAACATGATCACTGATAACTGCCACCAGGCATCGAACCGGATGATGAAACAGTGAACGTTCCTCTGATGTCTTTATTTTACCTGTTAAGAAACAGTTCTACACCTGAGGTTATGGCTCCCCCTGGTAGACACATTCAGTCACTGCAGCACAGATCACTGTCCACTTTTTCATTTCTTTGTACCAGCATCAACCTTTTTAGCAGCTAACTTTGTTGTTAAAACGTTTTTTTCCCCATTTCATCCAGGTCATGGTTATCCTCGTGGTTTCAATCACAGCATCTGGACTTGCTTGAGTTTCTTGTCTTGGGCGAGAGGTGAAACGTCTTCAGGAAACTCAAGCAAGTCTAGATGGTATGATTGAAATTACAAGGACTTTTCTTCACATAAAACTTCAAAGATGTCTTGAAACAAGTTCATATTTCTACTTTCATCTCATTTCAGTGATTTTTTTCCTACTTACTGATTTTTGTCTTGTTCTGAATTCGACCCACTGTGACGAAAGACATGAAATGAACGTTCTGGAGAACAGTTAATATACTTTATAGGCATTAAATAAACGAAGAGAACAGAGAGAGAACAGTACAGAAGGTAAGGCAGCGGGTTGGAACATGAAAATGGAAATCTAAGCTTCACCTGTTGTCAACCAAAAGTTCAGATTCTACAGTTAAATAAACTTTATATAAACGAGGAGCTGCTGTGCATTTATTCACTCTGTTAACATCTGATGTACTCTATGATCCTTTGAGCTCATTTAGAACTGTAAGTACCTCGGAAAGATGAAACCTTCCTTTGGTAGACGCTTCCATTCGTTTAAATTCAACCTTTCAAGCTCTACTTTCAGTTTTCAGTCAGTGTCAGTTGTTTAGTGTGTGATGATAATTAAACCACTTTATTATCTGATGACATTTGATTTTCCAGAGCAGGAAATGAGTTTAAAGGAATCTAGAAACATCAGACTGATGCTACTGTGGATCAATAAAGATGGTAAATACTGACCTCAGTCTTTATAAACCTCAGCAGTAGACACACACACACACACACACACACACACACACACACACACACGCAAACGCATAAAGGATTCACATTCATTTAAATTAGAGCTTTCTGTCCTCCTGACGCTCCTGTTCACCTGTGAAATGAAGGAAATGACCTCACAGTAAGACGGCTATCATATATAATATTGGAGTCCACTCTGCCCTGTTTTATATGAAAAGATGCGATAAAATCAGATATGAAGATCTAATCCAGCCTCTGAAGTATCCCAGCATGGTTCCAGAAGACAGACGGGACACTTAGAACTCACTGGATCTGAAACATGAGTCCTGGCAACTGTGTAGAGTTCAGGAGAACCAGTGTGGTGACCAAACGTCCTTAAAGCTGCTGCTGGAGGTAGAACTTCATCTGACACCAGGCTTCACGTCTGATGCCTTCACACTCCTCTTCCAGACTGGAGGGATCTGGATCACATAGAAAAAACACTGTGAACAGGTCTGTGCAGAGGTTTACTATGATATGAAGCATCTGACGAGTGTTTTATCACCAGTGGAGGAATCGAAGGCTCCAGATGTCGACCCAGAAAGGACAGCAGGCGTCTCCATATCAGGCCGCTGCCCAGAAACATGAAGCCTGTTACCAACCAGAAAGCTCGAGGGTCCTGAAGACAGATGGATGTAGATGTACACGTTAATGCAGGGGGCAAAACATTAGGAACACTTTAACAGAAGCAGTAAAATACACACACTTAATAACAAATCTAAAGTAGGATTATCAGCTCAATCAAATGTAGAAGCTTCATAAAAGCAGAATTTAGGGCAGAGCTGTCAAACCTAATAACGTGTATAAAGATGAACAAATCCACAGATTACACAGAGAAAACCTCTAGTCAAACATCTGTTAACACTAACACTAAAATATGAGTTTTCATTTGTACCTAACTTTGATTCAACATAATGTTAAAACAGGAAGACTTCATCATCTCTGAGAGAGAGAGATTAAACAGAAACCATTAAACCGTCTCACGTCTTCAAACGCTGTTGTCAGATTCATCCCAAAGGCCACGCCGATCAGACCGAACAGGGTCAGGGAGAAGGAGCCCATCGTCAGCTGCAGGTTCAGACGCATCATCACGTTTCTATGGCTACGGACAGAACCCGAACCAGAAGGTTTTTAAAGAGTCAAATAGAGAAAGAAACACTTTAAGATCCTGTTTCTGCTGAGAAATCACCAAAAAATGACAACAGTCTCACATCAGCTGTGTTGCGTACATTGTGTACATTGTGTAGTTGTGTTGTGTACATTGTGAACAGTGTGTACCTGTCCAGGTTGATGAAGATGACGCTCTCAGAGTCGTCGATGAGTCCTTTCAGCTCTCTGGTTTTGTTTCCTAACTCTTCGGCCTGCAGGGAGCAGCTCAGTCAGAACATTTAATCTTAGTGTTTATTACATTTAACATGTTTCAGTGTTTTTAACATTCAACAGACTGAACACGAATTCAGGCTGAAGGAAACGTCAGCATGAAGACAAAAAGGTGGAGCATGTTTAAAATCTTCTTCCAGTCTCAGTGGATTTATCTACATGTACTAATATGTGTATCACTGTAACTCTATTATAAGTTACTCTACCTGCATGTAGTAGTTCTCCAGTAACAGTTCCATCTCCTCAGCGTGGTCGATGCCCAGACTGCTCTCCTCACTGAAACACACACATTTACATTTCTGGAATTGCAAGTGCTGCTGCTTCGATCTGTCTTCTGAAGATTTATTTGTGGTAATCGGCTCGTTTTAACCTGATTAACTTCATCTGATAACGAGCTGCTGCACACTTCAGAGATTTAATTAAGAGCAGAATGAACCAGATGTCAGATTTAATCCACAGAATCACCCGATAGCAAACCATCTAAAGCTTTAACACGTCAGTCAAGAGGAGACCAACAGTAAAACATTAACAGCTGCCATTAACATGTTGATGATAACATTAATGTTTCTAATGACTCCACAGCAGCCTTGAACCAAGAGAGAAATGATGAACTCACTTTAACTGTGTCTCAGTGTCAGACAGCAGATGTTCCAACAGTGAACGTTTAACGGTTTTATCTCAGGTCACTGATGGTTTTAAACATATAAATTTCCCAGTTGACTTCCAGACCAATTAACATTGTTTTATTTGTTTATCAGTTAATTAGTTTCTCATTAAAGTAACTTTAAACTGATAACTTGTGTTTTCTGTAAATGAAAGAACATGTATTTATTTGTACAATGTAAAACCAGTGTGTAACATCTGAAACATGACATTAATGGTTGATGGTGTTTTCCTTCTTCTGCCACATTCATCAAACATTAAAGTCCAGGTTGTGGTGGAGCGCTGCATGTTCTGGACTAAATACTGGGCTTAATGAACAAGGAAGAAGAGCACATTTCAAGGACAAAACTAAAATTTTAAAAAATGTATACAATCAATTATTTCTTGATCAGAGCCAGTCATTTTCTGTGAAGTCAACCCAACATTTACCTAAGTCCAACCACAAAACATTAACCAATCGTGAGCTTTAGTCCCAGCCAGTGAGGACAACATAATCTGAAGGGGAGGGGAAGGGCTGCCTGGCTCTGATGGGTTTGAGTGCATCAGGAACATACAAAACTCTCGGGTCTGTCCACTTGGTGAGGCAGAGCTCCTCAATGATCTCATCCTCGTCCAGAATCTTCAGCAGGGAATCTTTAAACACCTTGATGTCCGTCTCCAGCTCTGACAAGCTGCCAGAGAGAGAGAGAGATAGACAAGAAGGAAATGTTTATGGTTAATGAATAATTAGAACATCAGCCATCAAGCCTGAGGAGCAACAGAACAGTAGAACCCAGCCCCAGTAAAGCTGACCCCATTCCTCTGATCTAGAACCAACCTCAGCTCCTCCAGATCGGCCCTGTCTGTGTTTTACCTCTTACTGTTCTGCAGCAAAACATGTAGTTTACTTCTGTCAGCAGACAGGATTTTAGGATCCACCAGAGACTCCAGTGTGTCCAGTATAACTGGCTCCACATCGTTTAGCCTGGTCTGTAGAGTGTTTACCTGTCGACAGATGCATCAGACCACTTTAAACACTTCACATCCGGGTTCTGTGGGTCACAACAGTGTTTTCCTCACCTTGTGCTGCAGAACAGCCTCCAGAGCTCTGAACTCGAAGGGCAGGGAATGCGACTGCGACGCTAGCTGAGGTGCAAGCTCCAGAACCAGCCAGCGGTCCAGTCCAAGACCACGGAAGTCCAGAACCAGGAGGGATTGTGGGGTCAGGATGGCTTTCAGAGACTGTGAGGAGACAAACATCAATAACCATGATACCATGTTAAACCAGCAGGCTGCTGTCCCAACAGGTGACTCTAGTCTGTAAATATTTGTTGTAGCAAACGGATCAATGAAAGCTTGTCGACTCGGTCTGAGTCCACCTCAGTTAGATTTAACAAACAGCAGAACCAGATTCTGATTCCTGCATCTCAAAAGAGATTTCAGACAGAAGTGAAGGTTGTCAGAGTTACAGTCTGTCATTGGACTTGTTCAGGTAACGCTGCAGCTTTCATCGATTACAGAACAAGAGGCACAAAACAGCTGATCAGCAGGTCTGACTACAGTCCTCTGGCTAGTTTACTGGTTTGTCTGGGTTGAGACAGAGATATAGTTCTACTGGCTTCCTTCCTTGTTGGTTTTGTTTCTGCAGGATGGCTGTGAAGCTGCCGGGGCTCTGCCTGCTGCTGCTGGTTCTGTTGGGTCTCAGCTGGGCCAAGAAACACAAATGTCCCATCGTTGCTGCTAGCTGTGAAGAATGTATCCAGTCCGGACCAGACTGTGCCTGGTGCACAGCTTTCCATACATACACCCACTGTAATACTGTGGAACATCTGCAGGAAGTAGGATGCCCTAACAGTCACATCTACAACCCTCAGGGCAGAGTGAAGCTTCTCCAGAACCACAGACGGTAAGAGTCCTTCTTTAATTAATTAAATATCAGTGGAGTTGCAAAAGAAAAGCACCAGAGACAAATACTGAAGGTGCTTGTGTCACCAGAGAGTCGCTGTGGCTGTAGCATGGTCGCAGAACAATTTGGCACAGGAGAGCAGGAAAATCCAGGGTTTTATGAAGGTGAAGGTAGAGGTAGAAATGGGTTTGGATAAATATATTACAAATAATTCCTTAATCGGCCAGTGGCAGGCTTATACCCACAATTTACATCTGGTGAGTCAGACTTAAACCACTATGAAATGAAACCAGTCAGACTTGTGTGTAATTTGAGATTACTTTTAATGTTAATCTGATCCACTTTACACGTTTTGAGTATTGACACAGAACTATCTTGTGTTTGTACCAAAATGTCAGTTGGCATTTGATCTTTGTATGATAAATCCAGATCAACAGTAACGTTTCTTGGTAATACACTGCTTTCAACAAATATCTAAATAGTTATTTTTATGGTTAAAGCATGATAATAAGCATATAAAATATGATTAAACATGAGAGAAGTGCTTTGTAACAATTCATCTTGTCACCCTGTAAAGTCTCCTAATGTCGTATTTACATCCGAGACTTTTTCTACTTTTAACAGAGTAGTAGTTGTAGGAGCTGTATTTAATGATCTAATCCAAGATGACAGCCAAGTCAGTTCTGTGTTAAGTATGTCAGTACCTGAGGTCTGAGTTTTTGTGTTTTTATGTATGAGATTTTATTAATTTGAGCCTGATTGAGTGGTACTCTGCAAGATCAGCAAATTCTTTGCAAAGGGGGATCTCTGGTGGATGTATTTTCGTCAGATGTCACTGGATTGCTATAGACTTTGGCCTACCTACAATTCACGTGTTGGAGTAGCAGTAGCAGAGAGCTAGCTCCATTAGCTTCCATCTACTAGCTCTGCCTGCTAGTTTTCACCTATTAGCCCTACCTGTTAGCCTTCAATCATCGGCCTTGCCTGGCAGCCTTCAACTATCAGCTCTGCCTGGTAGTCTTTAGCCATCAGCCTCACCTGCTAGCCATCAATCATCGGCCTTACTTCGTAGCCTCCAGCCATTGCCCTTGCCTGCTAGCCTCCAGCCACTGGACCTGACTGCTAGACTTAAGCTATCAGTCCTGCCTGCTATCATCAAAAGTGGCAAAACAGTGGAACATCTTCTCCTTCCACCATGTCACAAAACACTGTATTGTTTTTTATACTTTTGTGTGGTTCTTTTGGTATCACAAATTGGTCTGGCAGCTTCATTTCCCAAGCTATGTTACTTCAAGATGCACAGTTTGACAACTATGATAATTTAACATTTCATCATAGTGGCAGCTACAAAATTACCTCAACTGCATCTCAACTGAGGAATTATATGAGTCAAAACAAAATGGCTGCATACAATTGTAGTGTCCACTCATTCTTATTGCTTCCTTGTTTTGAGAGATCATTTTACTATTACTGCAACCTCCCCTTTGGTGAGAACACTCTTTTCTAGACTAAATGCTGACTCAAAAGATGGCAACACAAAACACGTTTTTTCACGTTCTAGTTGTATTATTGTTATTGCTCTCAGGAAATGTTGAGGCTAATTCAGGCCTTGAGACACCTGCACAATGTTTTACACCTGCAGATTTTAAAGCTATATCTGGTCTTGAGATTATTCATATCAATGTTTGAAGTTTACTCTCTAAACTGGATACGATAAAGATCTGGTTAGAATCAACAAATGCTGATATTGTAGTCTTATCTAAAACTTGGCTTAAACAATCTGTGCGTGACAAAGATTTTTACATTAATGCTGTAATGTTTGTCGTACTGGAAAAGTTGGTGGAGTGGCCATATACATTAAGCAGAACTTTGATGATACATCAGTGCTCTCTGTTCCAGTAAGTAAAGAACTTGAACTGTTACCACTTGAAATTGAATTGTTCAGAAATCACCATATTATGTTAGTGGGGTGTTAAAAGCCTCCATCTGCCCCTAGTCACTCACTGTCTACTCTAGTGAAGCTTCTGTCACAACTGAAATACAATGAAATAGTGTTGGTTGGAGATTTGAACTGGGACTGGCTCACATCTGTGTCTGACCCACTGAAAGCACAGTGTGAATCTTTAAATCTTATACAACTAATTAACTCAACTACAAGACCAAATCCCAAATACCCTCAAAAATCTACACTCATTGACTTCATTTCAACAAATATGCCTTTTTAATTTGCTGCATCAGGTGTTTTCCCCAATGATATGAGTGATCATTGTGTGACTGCAGTAGCATGAGACACAAGGATTCCTAAAAGTAAGCCTCGTTTTGTTGAAAAACGTAACATGAAATTATCTGAGACGCAAGCTTTTCTACATGACTTGTATCTTTTTAATTGGGATAGAATTGCTCTTTTCAATGATGTTGAACTGGCTTGGAAATATTGCCACAAAAGCTTTTTGAGTATAGTGAATAAACATGCCCCTTTTTGCAAATTTAAAGGATGAGATAATCCGTGGTTTACAATGGACCTGTTAAATGTAATGCATGAGCGTAATGCTGCTTGGGCCGAGGCACGCAAGTCAGGATTACAAGCAGACTGGCTGAATTTTAGACAGCTGAGAAATATATTGACCTCTCTCCTTTGGAAAGCAAAATCACAATTTTATTTTTCCACAACTATAGAAAGCCTCAAGAACCCAAAGAAGTTCTTGAAGACCACCAAATCTTTGTGTGCTCGCTGTAACTCAGTCAATCTTCCACCTAGTATACTTGTTGATGGTCTCAGAGTAAGTAACAGAAGAGAAATGCTGAATTGTTTTTATAATAATTTTATTTCCTCTGGTTCTCCGAATAATACTGACAATACTACTGAAGTATTGCTAACTCCTTAAATAGCCACTGACAATAGTCAGATTTTTAACTCTACTCCCTTTGCCACAACAGAGGTCATGAGGGCTCTAAAAGAACTTAATCCTCGAAAACCAGCTGGCTCAGATAACTTGGAGCCGCTCTTCCTAAAGCTGGCAGCTGAAAGCTGGACCACTGTGTCTTATTTTTAACCTTACTTTGATTTCAAATGACATCCCTTTGGACTGGAAATCTGCCCTTGTTATTCCCCTCCTAAAAGGGGGTGGCCCTAGTATTTTAAACAATTACAGATCTATATCTAAACTCTCTGTTCTGGAAAAGGTGCTTGAATCTTTGGTCAGTGAACAGGTAAAAGAATTTCTGGTCACCAACCCCATTCTGTCTCCATTTCAGTCACAGTACTGTTACCGCTGCAATGAAGGACATAAATGATATAACTGAAGCTCAAAACAATGGATCCAAACTCTTGTGTAAATTGTCTTTTGTTGAGCCTAAACGATGAGGTTTAGGTCTTTCTTTTGGACCCAGAAGCAGAATTTTGAGAGTTCTGGTAGAAAAAGTGTATTTATTAAAACATTGCCTGCCTCCGTCCATCCCTCCCCTTCTCAGCTGCAGAAACTCTCATTCACGCTTTAATCACATGCAGACCTGACTACTGAAACAGTCTTCTCTACGGGACATCATCCAAAATGCTCAAGAAAAATCAGTACATCCAGAAGCCTGCTCAACCACTCTCACACCTATGATCACATTACCCCCATCCTTCAGAACCTCCACTGGCTCCCCAATTCCCATCAAATCGACTTTAAAATCCTCCTGATCACCTCCAAAGCTCTCCATAACGTGGCTCCCCCTTCCTAATTGAACTTCTCCACTGGCACACTCCTACCTCACCCTCCGCTCTGCTGATGCTAGTCTACAATCACCCAACATCCGGACCAAATACTGGACCTGGGGTGACAGGGCTTTCTCCATCGCTGCTCCCACCCTCTGGAACTCACTCCCCAAAAGCATAAGAGAATCCTCCTCACTGCCTCCAACTCATAAATCCCCCTTTTAATATGCTTCCTTCTCCACTATATTTTATATATTGTTTTTTTTGTTCTTCCATACTGAATCACAGTGGAACTTTTCCCCTTCATACTGGTCATTAAAAAAGATAAAAACATCCGGGCAGCTGTGATTAAGCTCAGGACTTAACCTGAGGACGAACACTACGAAACAAACTCTTTACCTGAGTGTGTCAGATCACCTGTCTGAGGTGAAGTAAAGTTCATGTGTGACCTGCTGTTAGAGCCTGATCATCCGATGTAGGGGATAATTTATAAACAATTCATGAAGTCTCTGTTGATGTTGATGCTGTCTGATACTGCAGGTATTTAATAAACAGCTGGAAGCAACAAACTGAACTTCAGCTGCTGTTAGTGAAAACCTGGATTACGTCTAATCTTAGTGAGTCTCGTTAACTTGACCTTTAATGTTCTATCTTCACGCTTTTGAAGTTTAGATTTTTGGAATGTCAGTTTGTGGGTGAAGTGACCAAGAGAGGTTTTATGATTCTGAGACTCTTTGTGATGTTTCGGACCAGTATTGGTGCTAAAATGCGGAAATCCCTCGAGGTGATTTTGGGGAAGGGTTTTTCCACATTGCAGCACCATTAAAAGCGGCTGTACATTAAAGCTAGTTTAGGAAAAGATCTCCTAATCATCAGTATGAACAGCTGGAACCTGTTTAAAGAACCCACAATGAGTCTGAACATATTGATCTCTCTGCTGGTGACTTCTGACCTTCTGCAGCTCCGACACAGCAGATGGCAGCTCTCTGTTCCTGCAGCCTCAGCAGGTTTCCCTCCATCTGAGGCCGGCGGTGAGCAAATCCTTCCCTCTGACCATCTCCACGCCAGCGGACCAGCCAATAACAGAGCTGACTCTGGAGACCAGTGGTGTGCCGGCAGGCATCAACATCACATTCAGCCGTTTAGAGCAAGGAAGACCTCTGGTGGTCCAGGTCAGACACAGTGTCCATGTTCTCATAAAGAGAAGGTAACATACACATCATTACATCTAGTTGTTTGGTTCCAGGTAAATGTGGAAGCTGCTCAGTGTCCTAATATAAGCGACAGCGGAAACCAGAACCAAACTGGACCCTGGTCCGTCCAAATCACTCCCAGGGGCTTCTCAGTCAGCCTGAAGTTAGAGATAACTTTGCAGTGTAAGTCCACTGAACCACATAGATAGAGTCAGATGACAACAGCTGATTGAATATTCTGCTAATAAACACACCAGACAGGAAAGTGAACTCCGTCTCCACAGGTCAGTGCAGCTGCACTAAGAGCCGCCAGGACAACAGTCCAACCTGCAGCGGCTTCGGCTCTCTGGTGTGTGGAAAGTGTGAGTGTGAAAAGAACCACATTGGATCAGACTGCCAGGACCTGAGAGACGAGTTCTTCACTAGAGATGAACGTTACTGTCGCAGAGAGGAAAATGACCCGCCGTGCAGCAGCAGAGGGATCTGTGTGGAGGGAAGCTGTGAATGTAACAGGAGACCAAACCCAGCAGAGAGATACACCGGAGCTTACTGCGAGTGCAGCAACTTCAACTGTCCACATCACCGCTACAGGTACAGCAGGGAAAACTATTCTGACTACAGAAGTAGACTGGTGTTTAATATGCTGTGATTTCTATCTAACAGGATCTGTGGTGGCAACGGCAGATGTGAATGCGGGCAGTGCATCTGCGATCCTGACTGGACCGGTGAATCTTGCGAGTGTTCCTTGGAAACTGCTTCCTGTTTGGCAAAAAACCAGCAGCTGTGTAACGGACGGGGGGTCTGTGAATGTGGAGCATGTCGATGTACGGACCCGAAGTATGACGGGCCAACCTGCGAGGTCTGTCCTGTCTGTCCAGGCAGATGTCAGGTGCTCACCGAGTGTGTGAACTGTGTGGCGTTCAGGACGGGAACCGAAAGGTGACAGTAGATACAGATTTACCTCCAGCTGTACAATCTAGTGCTCTAGAAGCTATTCTGTGTGCACCATCATTTAGTACACATTAACGCTCTGATCCCTGAAACCCAGTGCTGGGTGTGAAAGGCATGTCAACTTTGAAAAAACTAAATCATGATATTTCATCAGAATCACTTTATCTAAATATCTTTAAACTGTTTGCAGCAGATTCTGTAAAAAAAAAAAAAAAATTAAACAGTTCTGCCCTTATTTACCCAACTGAGAAACCACAAGGGATTCAGCTGCAACCAACAGTCACGTGACAAAAACTGCAGGCAGTGTTTTCTCACAGCAGATAGGAAACCAATCAGAGATACTGACAGGAACATAAAAAATAAATGCAGCACAGCTCAAGAACAGCATGTCATAATGTTGTTGAAAGATACATCCAGCACAGTGAAACATGTTTCTAGTGTTGATGTGCAGAGTAAAATATAACATGTACAGCCACCACTTTATTCAGTAATGTTTCCCTTTGTGAGCACTTGGAAAATGCACGTTATCCTTGTGGTTTCAATCGTAGCATCTGGACTTGCCCTGGAGTGTCTCGAAGCGTGACGAAACGCCTCGAAGATGTTTCAAACGTCTTCGAGACACTCAGGCAAGTCCAGAAGCTATGATTGAAACCACGAGGATAACCATGACCTGGATTACTGAGAATCTTCACAGACATAAATGTATGTTTACTTTTATCATCTTGTGATGAGTGGACAACCTGCTCTACGATCTGAGCCCTTAGATTCCACTTTAGTTTTTTATTTTTTTATGATTCATGGTGTTTTAAGATTGTCCTACTGACAGAAGACATGTCTGAGTTTTGTCTCCTGTTTCCATGGAACTGCAGGACTTCAGACTGCAGGTAAAAATGAACCACAGTGAGTCAAAATGAGAAAAAAACAACAACCCATAACTGAACATGCTCAGTTTAAACAGTTAACACAACAACGTCAGCAACGGAAAATCCAGTTCATGGACTTCAGATTCACTTATTCCTCTTTATCACATTGGCTGCATCATTTTCTTTCTATCTGGGCTACTGTTAAAGTGAAATACTAAATCCAAAAATACCTATGTCTTCCTTCCACTTTTTAATTTCTTTACCTACTCTTCTTCTCAGGTGTGATGGTATATGTGGACAACACAACGTGACGATGTTGGCGACTGTCGATGAACTGCCTCAAGAAGGAACAAACCCCTTAATGTGTAAAGAGTATGGCAGGGACCTCTCCTGCTACATCTTCTTCGTGCTGCCTGATAGTCGAAAGTTCACTATTTTTGCAGCTAAAGATTGTTAATTAGGCTCTGCAGCTGATGCAGTTTCTACATTCAGTTTTATCTCAGTAGATGTTTAATGTTCTTGTTCTGAATCCCTGAACAGCTTTATTCACTTTAACTACTAAAATAAAGTGCGATAAAAAACAATTGTAATAATATAAATACATCTTTTGGTCTTAACACGCTTTCTAGTTTCACTATTTTACTGCAGCTTGTTGTCCTCCAGCCAGCGTTATGTTTCATTTACAAGACAACAACATCTGACCTGCTGCTCTGCTGACACCCTGCTCATGTTGGTGAAGAACTTACCGCCATCCGTATGATGATGCAGTTGTTTCTGGCGGTGAGGCTGGTGCTATGCTGGAAGCGAAGATCTCTGGCCTGCAGACTGAGCTCCTGGCAGAGCTCCGTCTTCTTCTTTTCTGTGACGGAAAAAGAGACAGAGTGGAATTCTCAGAAACTGTAATGCTTCAGAAAACGTCCACAGGGGACAATGTTGGTTCAGTATACACCTCTCTGCTGTTCTTCTTTGTTTTCTGTTTCTTTTATTTCCACTAAGGTCCAGATCTTAGAAAATTACTAGGTAATGTTTGTTTTGTACTGCATCTCTGTCTCTCTGTGTAAACAATGGCTTCCAGTTATTGGCTGTTCCTTGTGACATGTAACAGCCAATCAGATTGTTCTGTGGCCGGGGCTTTACTGAGAGCACAGAGTGACAGCAGACAGAGAGGAGCTGCATCAGAGCCAAAGGAGAACATTGAACTAGTGTATTGATAATTGGTCGATACAATGATCTAAAAATCTCAAATATCAGCCTCAGTAACCATTGATCCCTGATTGTAATCACGTTCTGGATAAATAAACTGAACAACTGATTGAAAGCTTCATGTTTTGGTGTTCTCTAGTAAGAACCTTAAATCCATCACCAGTAATAACAGACATCTTCCTATTTAGAGATTTTTAACTTCTTGGCATGATTTGTAGGACAGCAAACATAACAGAGAAAGTGAAGCGAACACAACCACTGCAGATTCTACACACTGATGAGCAACAATAAAGTCCACATACATCCAAGAAATGAGGCCTGTGTTCTGGTGCTGAGGTCAACCAGTAGGCTTGTTCAGGGCCAGTATCGATTCAGGTTATTAGTAATCAAAGACACCAATATCTGGAACATTTATAGTAGAAGTAAAAATCCTTGTCAAACTTTAAAAGAAACATAAATCTACCATGGAAGACACTTCATCATTCATGTTTTGCGTTAAATGTTTCAACAACTTTTCAACATTTATTCTTCAGTCCTGATGTGACAGAGAGACGCTGGCATCAGAGTCGAGGTAACTCATTTTATAATAAAATAATCAGGAAAAAAAATAGTGGATCCAATAATCAGTCATCACTTTTAAGGCAGCATCAGCAGCATCAGTCTACGATAACCTGAGCTGTCATCAGAATCCCAGACAGCTTGCTGACCCAGCTAACATTGTTCTGGCACTTCTTAATAAGCATGTTATCCCTGGACAGCTTCAGTGAGAGAGAGAGCTGGGAATCTAAATTATCTGGTTATCTGTGGTTTTTAACCTAAACTTTCTAACACTTACCGAATGTCGTCACATTTCCCTCCTGGTCAAACTTCATCTGTCAAATACATGAACATGAAATTCATTACCTTCAGACAGCAAACACAGGTAGAAACAACAGTTTCAGCATCTAGTATACCACCTGAGAAAAACTGTGACCACAAAATGTCCGCATCATTTCTCAAGAGTCCCCCACCCCATACAAAGTACTTCTAACTTACAAGTAGTAGTAGTATTTACTACTGAAACAGGCATTTAACTCACCACTACAAACATTGGAGGCATACTGGACATGGAGGCGTCTGTGACTCTACTGCGGATGAAGGAAACTGTCGAAAGGAAACACAGAGTTTAACCATTCAAAAGGAAAATATTTCACCTCATGGCCAGTTTAAGCACCACTGAAAGGTTCTGTTGAAAAAAGGGTTCTGTATCTTCTTCTAAACACTTTCATTTCACTTGGACCATCCATCCATCCATCCACCTGGACATAAGAAGAGGAACTGCCGGTACAGTACCACATAACAACAGCATCAGGAGAAATTAACATTTACACAAAAGAAGATACAAAAAACTAAATCCTATGTTGAAATCACTTGATATATTTAATATAGACCCTCCATCGTGCTATTGAGCTAGGAAAGCTCATTACATGTAAAGCAACAACACAGTGAACTACAGACTGAAAGAAGAGAAAAACAAACATGCTTCATTCTTTGACACACCTTCTAAACTGTACTTCTGGGAAAAAAATAATATCAATATTAGTCAACATCAGAGTTAACACGTGAGTTCAAGAATAATCTGATGACAACATTCAACTAGTATTCACTTCTTCTCATAAATACATGATATAAACAACTTCTCACTAAATACAACATAAGTGTACCACTACTCAGGAAAATGCTAATAATGGGTTGATCCCTAGTTTGATTATTTAAGAGTTGTGATTAGTTATGAACTTACCAGAACACTGATTAATGAGAATCAAGAGCTAGTTGGTGCACTAACTGTGTTCTGAAGATGATATTAAATAATGGCATTTTTGTTCAGCATAGTTGTGTTTTTTATCCACAACTCAGGACACAGATATCAGAGTACAGGAGATAAACTAACACCAGCAGAAAACATCAAATTCAGTCAGGCTGAAGGATTGTGATTTTTCTGACAAGGATTATGATTCAGTTTGATTTATGATGTAATTCTTCAGAGTCTTAGTCCAGTTTAACATTAACATGACACCTCATCACATATAAACTACAGTGCCGGGCTGCTAATTAGATTGTTTCAGGTCATGATTTGGATTAAAATCACTTAGTTGTTCCTTTTTTAATGTAACTCAAACCCACAGTAAATAAATATCCATAAAGAAAATCAGCTGATAAACTGAAGCCAGGCTGTTGACCCTAAAAACCCAGCATCAGTCCGACAGCATGTTCATGTCTGCAGGTATATTCTGGTATCAGTAAGTTTATATTACTGTCAAACCTCTACAGTATAAGATGAACATGTCTGTATTAAGAACCTCCAGGTGTCCAGACACACCTTTAGTCCAGCCTGGATCTACCTGGAGCTTCCTCTATCTTACCGGGCCATGCTGGACCTCCCTGCAGCAGATTCTTCTGTCTGAACCCAGAACTCTGACGTGTTGTTTGGCGGCACAGAAAACTTAACCCCACATCACTTAAGCTCCTAAACCAAGCTGCTGCTCTGTGTGCAGGTGGATCAGTAGGCTTCAGGGTTCGAGTCCCACCGAGTCTGGAGGAGAAACTGGAAGTAAAAAAGCGCTTTGGATAAATGTTCCCAACGAAAGCCTTCATCCTGGAGCAGCTGGAGGCAGCCAGCAGCAGTCTGACCTCCACACACAGCGACATGCTGCCAGCAGAGCTCACACACAGTCCAGCAGCAGGTACAGCAGAGGAGCTTCAGCCTCCAGACGAGAGTAAACTCCGTGGATCATGTCCTCAAAGCTCCTCCAGCTGTTTGTTTAAGACGAGACAGTCTAGATCCGCAGGAAGAACCAGGAGGAAGAGTTTCTCATCAGTTAGAAGCAAACATGAGTTGGTTTAGCCTCCAGCGGGCTAATGTCACCTGTCTGGGGAACTTCTCCTCTATTAGCTATGCTAACTGTGCTTATTGTATTAGCCACTGCTCTCAGCAACATTTTCTGCTTTTGGTAATTATTTATTAATCCTAAACGAAGAAAGACATACCTGTCGCTGACTACAGACTAGCCTGAACCAATTCAAACCTGCTGCAGCCTGAAAACAGTTCGTGTTAGCCTGATGGAGAAGCTAGCATACAGGGCAGAGCAACGACCATGATGCACCGCGGCCACTGAGAAGCTCGTCTCTGAGGAAGTCGATCCCTCGGACTGAAAACCATGGGCTGCATAAGCTGCAAAGTACGGAAGCCCTACGCAGCCAAGGTCAAACTTAATTTTTTCGCTCCGTTTTCTCGAGAAAACGAGATAGTTCTCCTTCGTTTTCTCGTTATAACGATATAATGTTGTTATAACGAGAAAACAGAGCGAAAAAACTAAGTTGGACCTTGGCCGTTTAGGGCTTCCGTAGCAAAGTAAATACTGATACTGAACAAAGAAATTAGGAAATGCCTTTTTACATCAAATATAAACCTGCTTCTTACAGAGAGAGGAATAAAAAAATATATAAAAGTATGAATGATAGAGGTAAGACATTATTATTCTCAAGGTAGGACTGTATGATAATATAAGCTTTTTTGTAAGGAAATTTTCATAGTTACAGCAGCAAAGAGGATGTGCAAACGTTTAACAAATATCAGTAGAAAAAACATATCTATCTATCTATCTATCTATCTATCTATCTATCTATCTATCTATCTATCTATCTATCTATCTATCTATCTATCTATCTATCTATGTGTGTATGTGCATGTATGCATATATACATAAGTACCAGTTCATTGTTTGATTTATGAGATTTTATGTCACATTTACATAAAACTAGTCAAAAGTTTGGCCCCAGAGTATACAGCAGCTTTTATCTGAACCATTTTATTTCTGTCTTTGTAGCAAAATTGTGTCTTTATTTAAACTTCAGCGTTTTCAAAGTTTACGGTGTAGTCAGACATTTAAGGTGTAGTATAACAGACTAGAGTATTTATTCCAGTGTTTTGGTGTGTAATGTCATTTTAGACTGTAATTAACCTGATGTCTGGATGCTTTTATATATAAATTAAATAAATTATCCTATAAGTCTGTATTTGGGCCTCAAAGCAGGTAAGGCAATGGGAAGATGATAGATCTGCTCCACCGGACTGCAATCACTTCATGACACAACACCGGAAGTGTTTGGGCTGGAGGAGCTGATTGGTGGACCACAGTGGGAGGAGTCTCAGCATCTTCATCATTAGCATCTTTCCGCTGGATGCAGAGAAGCACCGGGATGCTGCGGACCGTCTTCTTTCTGAGCTCCTCTGAGCGCCCCTCTTCTCTGTTTTAAATCCTCCAGCCGCCATGTTTCCTTCGTGCTGCTCCAAACCGGCGGACGGCGGCGGGAAGAGGAGCTCGTTGGCGAAGCTGCTGCTCGGTGTATTCGTGGTTTATTCTCTGCACACCGGCTGGCTGCTCTATGGCTTCCTCAACACAAAACCCTGCGACGGAGGCCGAGGAGAAACGTGCATCAGCTCGTACCTGACCGGAAGCCCTAGACTGCAGGTTGGCAGCCTCCTAATAAATATGCCAAATCTAAGTATATTAATTATAAGCATATTAAATATAAATATATTAATTATGAACTGATTAGTTATAAATATATTTTACATAAATATATTGAATATAAATATAATAATTATAAATATATTAAATAGAAATATATTGAATAGAAATATAGCAATTATAAATACATTAAATATAAATATCCATCCATTATCTATACACCGATTAATCCTGCGTAGGGTCGCGGCGGGGCTGGAGCCTATCCCAGTCGACTTAGGGTGAAGGCAGGGGACACCCTGAACAGGTCGCCAGCCTATCACAGGGCTACATATAGATACAAACAAGCACACTCTCATTCACCTACGGACAATTTAGAATAATCAATTAACCTCAGCATGTTTTTGGACTGTGGGAGGAAGCTGGAGTACCTGGTGAAAACCCACGCTGCACAGGGAGAACATGCAAACTCCACACAGAAAGATCCCAGACGTCCTAACTGGGACGTGAACCAGGGATCTTCTAGCTGTGAGGCGACGCTGCTAACCACCGAGCCACTGTGCAGCCCTAAATATAAATATATTAAATGCAAATATATTAGTTATAAATACATTTATGTGTTAAATATATATAATAAATAATAATAATAATATAATAATAAATATATTAGTTCAAAACTTTTAAGCTGCAATCATTATTTTACTGGGTTTATAGTTATTATTTATTGCTTAACAGAGAAATTATCTGAGCTGGAAAACATTAAAGTCAATTTATTCTCTATAAAGAACAAAGATAAGCAGCAAATCTGAACATGGTGGTTCAGGGAAATATGACTGGAAGTTGATTTTAAACAGCTGATAGATCCTGTAGTTGCTAAACAACAATACAGAGAACATGACTGTTGGTCTGTTTCTGTCAATATGTCAGTGCCTTGGAGGGTTATATGTGTTATTATTATTATTATTATTATTATTATGTGTTAATATTCAGTCAAATTATGAATATTTCAGATATTAGTTGGAGCTCCAGTAGCATCTGTTAGCAGGAAGTTCATTTTAGTCATTAAATCAACATGTCTGCATTATGTTAAGGTCTTCCTTTATCTCTGCGTGGTGTTTGGAGCTGAAGCTCTGAATGTTCTTCCTCCTCCAGATGAGCGTCTTCACCTGCCTGCTGCCTGATAACAGCCCGCTGCAGCTCGCCGTCGCTGTCGACCCATTCGATCCTCACTCTGCCTTCCAGAGGTGATGCAGCGTTTACTTTAACCAGAACACATTTAAAGAAACACCATCCACACCGTGAAATGTCTCAGCAGCACGACTGTCCTATAAAGACCCATTAGTCAGAGCTAATTAGGTCAGTGTGAAGAAATTAAAATAACTGGAGGTCCTGAGTTTGTAGAATGTGATGCATGAAGACAAGAATAATAATAAATGTTCAGGCTGCTTTTGATCAAACTTCTGAAACACTTTTTTGGGCATTTTTTGCTCCTGTCTCATTTTAACTCGCTGTGGTTCATTTTTCCATGCAGTCTGAAGTCCTCTGTGGAACCAGAACAACATGAAAGAGGAGAGAGAATCAGAGATGTCTTGTCAGGATGATAGTTATAATAGAATAAGATCAAATGAAACTTTATTAATTAAATTCTTATGCCAGATATTTCTTAAAAAATGCAAAATCTCATAACATCAGGAAAGAAGTGAATACAAAGTAGAAAAGCAATGAGACATAAGAACAAAATACTATTAAATAATGTAGAAATAAGGTTGGAGCAGCTTAAAAACACATTTATTCTACTAATCATTAAGGAGAATCAGGTTCCTCTGACTCAGCATGGCCAATTTCTGTCTCTAAATGTTGTATTTGGTGATTTCTTCCAGATGAATGGTTTCAGACCCTCTGCTGTGTTTCTAACCTCCACCTGTCTGCAGGCAGCTGAATGTGTCTCTGCCTGAGGAGACTAGAGCCAACGGAACGCTGTTCGCTGTCGTTTATGTTCATAAATCTGGAGTTTCTCCGCTGGAGGACAGTCGGGAAGTTCACTACGCTGCTCAGCTCACCTCCTACATCCTCCCTCAACACGCAGAGGTAACGCCAGCATCTGTATACAACATCTGTACACACAACATCTGTACACACAACCAACATCTGTACACACAACAACATCTGTACACACACAAACATCTGTATACACAACATCTGTACACACAACCAACATCTGTACACACAACCATCTGTAGATCTGCTTCATGTTTGGGTTTGACTGCAGGTCATTTCTGTCTTTATCAGAAGCTCAGATCTGTGAATCCAGTGTCCCATTGGAGGCCCCACCTGTCAATCACGATGATGTCAGAGGACTTCACCTTCAACAAGGCGGGGCTTCCCAGTGATGTTCGCCGCTACATGAGAGTGTGAGTCAGAGATCTGCTACTTCAGCTGTTTTCACATTAATACAGTAAAATAACAGCGTTAATAATAACAGTCAGAGATCTGCTGCTTCAGCTGTTTCACAGCAGAGAGCAGGAAGCTTGTAGCTGCTCTGATATTAGAGTCTCACTGCACATGTTTAAAACATCTCACAGTAATTATATTTATTATATTATTAACTCCATTATCATGATGTAGGAAATCAGGAAACATGAGGTTGTCATCAAATCAGTCTTTGTCTCAAGTGTCTTTTGTTTGTGTATTGGAGAATTGAGCTGATAGTTACTGGAGCTGATTATTTACTATCATGTGTGTATTTAAACAATAACATCAATATTTCATTGTGTAGAATCACCTTTACTGTCAGTACTGATGGACAAAGATGTTCTTTTAATTCTATGGAATAAAATATATAAAAATTGAACATGAAAATCTTTTAAAGCTTTCAAACTTTATCAGTATTTATTTACAGTAAAGTTTTCATCCAGGCTGAATCTTTTTTCTTCAAACGGAGTGAAATGAACTAAATCTGAGCCTTAAGTCTGGATATTTAATAAAAATCACATTATTTTACGTCTCATTTAAAAGTTAGACAGAAATAAACTGTTTGCTGCTGAAATCAGTCCCATGGGGTTTTAGAGTGTTTAAATAAAGGCTGGCTTTGTTTAAATAATAAAAAAGATTATTTATTTATTATTTAGAAATAATAAATAAATAATTATTTAATAGTTATTTGTTATTTAATAATTATTACTAATTATTATTACTAATTATAATTTAATTTAATAATTAGCATCAGATCATCATCTGATGCTAATTATTAAATAGAAAAAGGAAAAAGTGGAAGTTCTAGTTGAAGATATGAAACAGTCTGCTAACAAACAAGAAACAACAGCTTAGTTTATTCCTACAGAAGATGCCTGATGGAATACTGACGCAGGTTTTAGGTTTAAACTTGTTTGTTTTAGTTCTCAGGACGGACGACAGATGATCTACCTTCCTCTGCTGCTGGTCAACGAGCTGAGCTGCAGAGTCAGAGACCTGATGGTGGGAAGAAACACACATTGACTGGGTTTTAATGAGGTTAACGTGTTGATAAACATGTTATTAATGTGTTACTGATCGTGTTAACTGTTACTGATCGTGTTCAAGAACGTGTTCATGAATGTGTTAATTAACATGTTATTAATATGTTATTACCATGCTATTGACCATGTTAATGAACATGTTAGTTATGTGTAAATGAACATGTTATGAACATGTTATTAACATGTTAATGAACGTTTTAATGAACATCTTAATGCAGGGGTGTCCAATCCTGGTCCTTGAGAGCCACAATCCAGCATGTTTTAGACGTTTCCCTCTTGCAACACACCTGATTCAAATGATCAGCTCATCATCAAGCTCTGCAGAAGCCTGACAACGATCCTGATCATTTAATCAGGTTTGTCAGAGGAGGGAAACATCTAAAACATGCTGGATTGTGGCTCTCGAGGCCCAGGATTGGGCAGCCCTGTCTTAATGTGTTAGTTGACATGTTAATGAACGTTTTAAGGAATATGTTAACGTGTTAATGAACCTGTTAACATGTTATTAATGTGTTAGGTAATTGTTAATAAACATGTTATTAACCTGTTATTAATGCGTTTCTAACATGTTAATGAAGATGTTACTCAACTTGTTATTAACCTGTTATTAATGGGTTATAACATGATATTGACCATGTTAATGAACATGGTAACTAACATGTTAGTTGACATGTTAATGAACCTGTTAACATGTTATTAATGTGTTAGGTAATGTTTTAATAAACATATTATTAACCTGTTATTAATGCATTACTAACATGTTAATGAACATGTTACTCAATGTGTTATTAACCTGGTAATAATGTGTTATTAAATGCACATGTTAGTTGATGTGTAAATGAGCGTGCTCATATTAGTTAACATGTTTGTTACGTGTAAATGAACGTGTTAATGCACGTGTTATTAACATGCTAGTTACCATGTTACTCGCGTGTCACGAACGTGTTACTTAGCATGTTATTCACATGTTAATGAATGTGTTAATAACATGTTAGTTAGCGTGTTAGTTAACATATCAACTAACATGTAATTAACCTGTTAATAATGTGTTACTAACATTTAAAGCATGTAAATTAACATGTTATTAACAACTAATTATATTATTAACATGTTAGTTAATATGGTAATCAACATTTATTAATGTGTTAATAACATATTAGTTAACTTGTTATTAATGTATTAGTTAATGCATTATCAACATGTTCTTTAATATATTATTAATGTGTTAGTTAACATTATTAATATGTAGTTAGCATGTTATTTAAGCTAATGTGGTAATATATTAATGTGCGAATATATGATGTGTTAATATATTATTAACATGTAGGTGACGTGTTAGTTAACATGTTATTGGTATGTAGTTAACACGTTATTAACCTCTTATTTAATGTGTTAGCTAATGTGTTAATGAACACGTTTTTGTGTTAGCAAATGTATTATTAACATGTAAGTTAATGTGTTATTAATGTGTTAGTAGATGTGTTAATGAACATGTTATTAGCAGCTTAATTAATATATTATTAACGTGTTAGTCTAGGTGTTAAATGTTAATAATACCTCGATAACACGTTATTAACATGTTACTTAATGTGTTATTAACGTGTTAGTTACGGTGTTAAGGAACATGTTATCAATGTGCTGTTATGGTATTATTAATGTGGCGTTTAATGTGTTATTAACACATTAGTTAATACATTATTAACATGTTAGTTAAAGTGTTATGAACATGTTTGTTAACGCGTTAATGAACATGTTCTTAACATGTAATTCAATGTATCATGTTAATGGACATGTTGAATCCATCTTCAGGAGATCCGCAGCAGCTCTGCTCAGCTGCCTCTAACGGTGTCTTATGAGGGAATCTCTCTGAGAGGATTCAGGTTCTGGGTCCATCTGCAGGACATGGTTTATTCCCTCCGACAGTTCGGTGAGTTATGATAATAATAATTATTACTGATGAGGAACTTTTAAGGGTTTTATTACTATTTTATTGATTGTCCTGAGCAATGCACACAGTGAATGTTTAAAATTTACTCTAAAAGGTTGATAAAATCCTGAAACTCCTCCAGCTGATTATTGAAGGTCTATAACTGATTCTAACTGTGTGCTGCTGAATGAACCTGACTTAGTGCAACTCTGAATTTCAGGCTTCACAGAGGAGAACATCGATGAGATTAAAGAGACTCTAGTCGGATCCAACCTTTACCTGCTGGTGCTGACGGCGCTCATCACCGCTCTGCAGGTGAGAACACTGCTCACGTTTAATTCAACCGCACATTAGAAAGGACTTGATTCATAGGCAAGTCTAAAATGATACATACTGAAGTCTAATTTAGATTTATGGTGAATTTTAATTTTTCTTCTGGCTGTAAATGACATAAACAAGAGACTAAACATGGTGCTAATGAAGAACTTTAACTATCTATATGAGAAAAAAGTCATTCTGGACTAATCAGTCATTTTGGGCTCTCATCCGAGTGGAACTCAGGTGAGAGGCCAAACGTCTCCACAGACATATCAGAGTACAGTTGCCTTCGATTGAATCGCCCAGAAAAACATACATGTAGTTTGTGTATGTCGTCTCCTGTTTCAGCTCATCTGTGAGTTTCTGGCTTTAAAAAATGACATCAGCTCATGGAGGAAGAAGAAGAGCATGGCGGGAATGTCTAGGAAGTCAGGTGATAAAAATGTCTTTTAGAGTTTGAGGCTGGCGTCTGCAGCATTTATTGAAGGACACCTTTCTTCTTCTGTGGTTGTAGTTCTGTGGCGAAGCCTTAGCACTCTGCTGATCTTCCTCCACCTGCTGGAGGAAACCAGTCTGCTGGTTCTGCTGCCGGTCGGACTGGGCGCCTCTGTGGAGGTAACTAATCTGGAAGACACGACATGAGTGGAGAAAAGATGAAAGCTTTAACCTGCTGATGTTCCTCCTGTCAGGTGTGGAAGCTGTTCAGAGTGTTTAGGATCCAGCTGCTGAATCGAAGCAACAAGCTGCAGGTGAGTATTTCCTGAAGACACCATCAGACCAGTCTGTCCAGAAACATTAAAGCTGCTGTAATATTTCAGGTGAACAAAGGGGACGAAGACGAGAGGAGGACGCTGGAGTTCGATGCTCAGGTACCTGCAGCTCTCTGCTCTGCTCGGAGCTCCATGCTGGGTTTGGTTTGACTTCTTCTTCTATGGTTTTGTGTGCAGGCCGGCAGGTATCTGTCCTACCTGGTCTATCCTCTGTGCATCAGTGGAGCAGTGTTCTCTTTGGCCTACCTACGCCAGAGGAGGTGAGCTGTCCACAGAAATACCTCATCATTTAACTCTGAGTTATTAAAAACTGATTTATTGAGGTTTGTAGTGCAAGTAAGACCTAAAACAGTCTTCTGACTGAAGACGCTGAACCAGCTGTTTAAATTCACTTTAGACAGGAGAAATATTCTATTAAAAATGATAAAGTCCTCCAGCTGATTACATTACAACAGTTATTGGTTGTTTTACAAGTTTCCAGAAATATTGAACTTTGAACAATAAATTAACTATAATCCATACATCAATCTCCAGAACAGAAATCTGAACTTTGGATAAAATCAACATTTTTGTGTCATTTTCTGACTGATATGATGTTTCTACTGAAGACATTTTGGATATTTTCTCTTGGAAAATCAGAAAATGATCAATCTTCACTTTAAAAAAAAAGGTCCTATAAATCATCCTGTGACTGATCTGTGAACAAACCTCTCAGTAAAGACCTTCAGAATATAAAGAGGAGTGAAAGTTTGGTGGATGGAGGTGAACATTTCTGGCTTATTACAGACGCAGTAAAAAAAACACCCACATGATTATCTTCTTTCCCATCCTGTTAAAAATAAACAACATGTACAATTTCAAAATTGATCGGTGCTTGAAAAACTTTTGTTTCATTCACTGTAATATTTATTGACATAAATGTTTATACTTTAAGCGACAGTTTTGTCTTGTTGTGTTTCATTTTCACTCTTAGAGAAGATACAGTACTAAAGTCATGTTAATTAAGCGCTGGTCAGTGTCTCTACAGGAATATGTTCTGAATCTGTGTCTTCATTGTAAAATAAGAGGTTTTAACAGATCCACCACTTTAGACATTTCAAGCAAATGCTCAGGGTAACAAAGACAGTTATCATATAATAATAATACAGAGGATGACAGTAACTGCTGTGAATAATGTGGTTTTAGTTTGAAAGAACTGTCCCTGTAGAGGGTCCAGGTCTCATTAAAATGCTGCTTTTAATTCTTTAGCTCAGATTCTGTGTTGTTTTGTCTTTATTAAACCAACAGTTATTACTCCTGGCTGATCAACAGTCTGGTGACCGGTGAGTGATCATTTAAATGAGCTTCACTTTTCTGTCTCCTCCGTCTGGTTCTGACTTTCTTTCTCTGATCCTTCAGGAGTTTATGCTTTTGGCTTCCTGTCGATGGTCCCTCAGCTCTTCATCAACCACAAGGTCTGTTCACAGTGTCTGCATTCAGTGTTCAACAGGTGATCTGGTTATTATTGAAGGATGTAAATTAAAATCTAAACTCTCCTCTGTTCCAGTTGAAGTCTGTGAGTCACCTGCAGGGGACGGTGTTGATGTACAGGGTGAGGAAATCTTCTGTTAATGACGTCTGTCTGTTATTTAACCTTCTGAACCTCAAACAGCTCCTTGGTTTCTGTCTCATTTTAACTCACTGTGGCTCATTTTTCACATAAAGTCCTCTATGGAACCAGAGCAACGAGAAGAAGGAGAGAGAATCAGAGATGTCTCCTGTCAGTCGGCCTCAATTAGAATGACTCCAACCGTTCCAAAGATGACCGACCGATGATACAGAACTTTTCCATCACTGTCAGGTCAACCCTCTGATCTATCTCCATGTTCAGCCTAAGCATGGAGCCTAAACAGAAGAGCCAGTAGTTGGAGATACATCCAGCATGGTGAAACATCTTTCTACAGCTGATGTCCCATTAGCTGTAGAAAGATGTTCCACCGTATCTCCAACTACTGGCTAAATCCTGCTGCTAGTTTTTGGGGTTCAGAAGGTTTCAGTGTTTGGATGCTCAGACTAACCAATGGAGATCTTCTCTCTACAGGGAGTGAACACGCTGGTCTCAGATCTGTGCTGCTTGGCCTCCTTCTTCTCCTCTTCTGGAGGTTTTTCTTCCTCCCACCAGCTCTCCTGCTTCAGAGACGAGCTGCTGTTTCTGTTCTACCTTTACCAGCGACGGTATGAGCACCTGAACGCACCACAGACCCTGAACATGGAGCTGTTGCAGCCCAGAGATCAGATAAAACCCTTTAAAACACACTAAACATAACCACAGTTTACTGACTTCAGACTGAAATGTGAAAGAAATCAATCAGATTAAATGAATCAGTCTGGACTTTATGAGTCAGTGACTGGACGGATTCCTGTTGGGGTTAATTCTCATCACACATTTAAATCTGTGGCTTTAAAATTAGATCTTAAATAAAAAGAAAAAATCTGTTTAAATATTTTCTTCAGATGGTTTTATAATCAATAATATAAATATAAAGTAGAATTTATGATGAGCTACTTTAAAACCTCACCCTGACCTTCAGGAAGCTCCACAGCTTCTCTCTTCGCTCTTTTACTTCCGTCCTGTCTGGATCTTTGCTTCCGTCTCACTTATCTACATACATATCTTTACTTCATATCTTCTCCAGATGTTTCGCCTCCAAACCCAGAAGAAGAGAATCCGTTCCTCACAGCAAAAAGGTGAAAACTCAGTGAGCATGAACGTTAAACAGAACCGAGGAGGAACCATGGTGGAGCTTCTTCTGCTGATGGTCTTCTGATTCGTCTCAACACTCTGATGTCTCTTCACTGGATCCATACCTCCCAGCAGCTTGATCAGCATTAATCAATAATCACCTGTAGACTCTAATATTCATCTCTTCTTGATCTGATCCCGATGCTTCAGACTCTCCCTTTAAACTTTAAATGTTTTATTCTGTTTGAAAGTAAATAATCATTTCTCTGAAGCTCCATGATGCTAATTAGAGACTTTTACTTTTATATCCACCATCTTCCTGGAGTTCTTGTTTTATTCTCAAAATGGGCAGTTTTTTGACTGGAATGTAAAATAGTGAACTTGGTGTTGAAGAAGGAGGTTCTGCAGCGTCGCACAAAAACCACAGAAAGAATCAGACCTGCAGCGTGAAGCGATTCATTCTAATCTGGAAAACAAAGAGTGATCATGTTCTGATGCGTTCAGGGTCCTGCAGCGACGTGAAGCTGGAGCTGATCAAGATCAGATCAGTTATTCCTTCATTTCAGTCACTTCCAGACTTCATGATGGTACCATAGAAACAAGTGTTTATTAGAATGTTTAAAAGACAGAAACTGAATCTGATCCTTTACTCAGACCACAAAGGAAGGAGAAACACTAATCAGTGAGCTTTTGCGGTTCTGACTGACCAAAGTTTTTAAAATCTGTATTTTTCTTTTCATTGTTCTGGTGATGCACCTGCTTGTTGTTTTATTTTTTATTAATAAAATGGAATAAAAATAAAATGTATTTCAGGTTTCTGTACATTGTATGGAACAGTAATGGAAATAACATGGTATTATCATAAACCACTGAAAGACAATCATCTATTAACGACATGATATTTGTGTAAATGAAAGAAATGACCACCTGAAGAGCAAAAAAAGCAGGACCTCTATTTATTCAGTGTATTTTTCACTGTTAGAGTCACACAGGTCAGTTGTGAATCAGAGGGTTGACCTGGTTTAATGAGGAGGATCTGAGATTCTGTTGAAGCTTCACTGAACATTTGGAGCCTGATGATGTGAAGCTGCTCAGGTGCAGCTCACCCGTCTGCTTTCATTCATCTGAAAAGAGAAACGAACGTCTTGAAGCAGAGACTCTGAAAGGTAAACTGTTTAGAGTACCTGCATGTTCTAATAAAATATGAAGCTGTGAGATGTTTGGTCTCATCCTTTGTAGAGAATAAGGTATCTATGAATGGAGGCTGACTGGTTTATGATGACACATGGAACTGTACAGTGGTCCAGTGGTTCTCAACTGTCTCCTCACAGCTGGAAGGTCCTGGTTCTGGTTCTGGTCACCAGGTTCTTCAGCATCCTTCCTCAGTCTAAAGGCATGTTGAGGTTAACTGGTGATTCTAAATGTGAGTGGTCGATGGACTGTTACCTGTCCAGGAAAACTCTGCTCCTCACCCGTCTTAAACACCTGGTTAGAAGTGCAGGCTTTTCCTCTGCTGCTCATCTACATCATCAAGTAACACATTTACTAAAGACTCACCTGGCTGCTGGTTTGGTGTTTCAGAGGAATGGTGCAGCTGTAATGTAAAGCCTGAGACAAAGAATGTATTTTTTTTAACATTAAAGTATGACAGCATTTTCTAGTTGACTCTAAAATAGAATCATGAACCTGTAAATAAAAGCCTGCGTGAAATATGAGGCTCTTTAAAAGACAAACTGTAAAATTACAGCAGCGAAACGGCTCAGAAGAGGAGAAACTGATGTCATCATTATTTTATTTCATTGTTTTTTCCTCCTATTTGACAAGATGAAGACAAAATAAAAACCAGTGTTTACTAGTACGAGTTCTGTACAGTTGACCAGTGATACACACCAGTATAGCTTACAATAAACCAACAGGAGCAGATTTACGCAACGACGAGGAGATAAAAGATAAAATAGATTGTTTTGTTTGTTTTTGATTTTTTTTTTACACCCAGACATCTGATAGTTTCTCTGCTGGCTAAACATGGGAGTCACCTCTGGGTAAAATAGGATTAAAAAAGTTAGGATGTGTGTTTCTTAATGTTTTTGGTGCTGTGCAAATAAGCTCTTCTCTGTACCAGCATACCATGCTACACCAGTACAGTCACCAGTATAAGTCATCATGTGGCTCCATATTAACACATGTGGTCTGCTGTTTTCTCAGCTCAGGGTTTTGTGTCTGCAAGACAAGTTCCAGTCATGTGGTTCCACATTTCATGTGTTTGTTTCCCTGGGCACCATTAGCAGGAGGGACATTTTAAAGTGTTACACCTGACAGAAACTGGGACACAAAGGTTCCAGGTGGATGTTTGCATGTGTCACTGGTGGGTGGTTGGACAGGTAAAGGTGTGACACTCGTCTCATTTGAGGAACATCTGAACAATACTGGGACTAAAGAAGAAAGAAGTAAAGCTCAGTGACCAGTCTGAGACACGAGGACCTCCTCTTCACATTGAACCTTCAGAATCCAAGACCTTCTGATTTCTGATCATCAGTCTTTGCTGGGATTGAATATCTGATGGTTTCAGCACAGAGGAAGGAGAAGGAGACAATGAAGAAGGAGAAGGGGAAGAAGGAGAAGAAGAGGAAGGAGGAGGAGAAGGAGACAGCTCAAAACAACACAAAAACATGGAGCCAGCCAGTAAAAAGGTTCGTTTACCCAGACAGAGTTGGATTCTTCACATTTGGAGTCTTTAAAACCTGCTCAGAGAGGAGCTGAGGAAGACTGAGAGGAAGGAATAGTGAGTGAACCAGAGAGGAAGGAGGAGGACTGAGTTTCCTGGTCCTCCCTCCGTCTCCTGCAATTAGAGTCTATAAATAAAACCTGGTGAGACGGAGGGAACCTAGGACTGGATGGAGACCAAGACAAAGTTACTCTGAGTTTTTAGTTGAACTTCCACCTGAACCAGAGAGAGACATCTGGTTTGTTCTGAGGAGTTCAGTGATGTCCAGTTGTCCTCTCTGTGAAGCTTCATGCATGGCGCAGATTGATGTTCTGCTGAACAGCTGTAAGTCCACTCGATGTCCCTCCCATTGATCAACCTTCTGACTGAATCAGATGGTTCCTGCCTCCATCACTGTGTTCCAGTCCGAAGAGAGCGAAGCTGCCGAGTCCCTGATTAAGGAAGAGTTTTTGCTCTGTCATGTTGATAAAGTCACAGTGGTGAGATTCTGATGGTTCTCAGGAGTCTGTAGCTTTGCACCGCCAACAGGAACCTGATGATGCTGCTGTTGGTCAGCTAATGTGGGCGGGACTGGGCCATCATCTTCAGCCGTGATTGGTCGATGACGTCCAGCAGGTTCTTAGCATCGACGGCGAGAGCGTGAGCCGCTGTTAGCATCTGCTTCTTGTAGTCCTGCTGCAGGCTGAGACGGATAGATAGAAGAATGAATAAACAACACACCTCTACTAGCAGGGTCAAGATACAGAGAGAGAGAATGTGGTGCCCCCTGGTGGCAGCATCAAGGATAAACATTTTCTGGAACAATTGCTGTCACCAGGCTCTTAAAGGTGCAATATACAAGATTTTAAATAATGAAACACCTGATATGTAAAGTAATAATGAAGCAATGTGTTCCTCAGCACAATCACAATCACACTCCCTCTGTGTGTTCTGTAATCTGAGCTTCTGTGTTTTATCTATACAGTACATATATATATATATATATGTGTGTGTGTGTGTGTGTGTGTGTCTCAAGAAAAATTGCGATTCCAGACAATTGGTAATTGTTCTGAATTGCAATTTCTCCTATCACATAATATACTGTAAATATCTTCTATGTATTGTAGTCGGTGTGGTCACATGCTCCTGCATGTGAATCCCTTCCTTTGAAACTGTTGGTCCTTTCTTAGAAAGACTATATATATTATATACTATAAAAGTATTATGTTCGTGTTATTCACCTAATTAATGAGCACTTGTTATATTTCAGCTCAGTTTTAGAGTCTCTGCTGCTGTTTGGAGGATCTCCGTTCTGCTTTAGTCTTATTACTATTCCTCAGGTTTATTCTTATTAAAGATTCCTCTGATGTGATTTTCACTGCGTGCATCGTCCTGCAGCTTTAGGAAAACTAAATAAATACAAACAAATAAATAACTAATAAATTAAATATATAAACATGCAGCTTGGTTAGGAATAATGTGCTGTGACTTTTGGTAGTGATTTGTCGAACAAGTTTTCTGAAAATTGTAAAAACTGCGTTAAAATTGCCCAAAATCGAACTGGATGGGAAATCATCTGGACCATTATGGATCCCTGTAACTCTGACAGATTCTACAGTAGAAACTCCATCCACAGTTTAAACAGGTAACAAGGCTTTGAGTCACATCTCATCTAAATCTGTGTTTTGATCTCTTTTATGGTTGTTATGCAGTTTAGGTTTGATGATCTTTTAGTAAATTCAGACTGAACCCTGTTTAATGTATTGTATGTAGCTAGTCTGTGCTAATGGTTGTGGCTGGATGAGTTGTGTTGACTCTTGTGCACATAAAAAATGAAGGTGAAGGAAGCAGGACAGTGTGACCAATGTGTACTTTGAGATTCTGGTTCTGTGGTGGTTCTGAAAGGTTGCACTAGAACCTTTGATGAAATTATAACATACAAATGAATAAATACAATAGGAGAACATGTAAGGCTTGATATATAAAGATGCTGCTGGTATGTATAGTCCATTACCTGGTCATCACATATTGTTGGGCTAGCTTCATTTTCCCAATCAGCTCTGCCAAGTCAGAGTTCAGCAGCTTCTGGGCCATTTCAATCTATGGAAGGAGATGCGTCATTCATTCAGCTGATGGTAAAGACAATAATAAATCATATCCACATTTGTGTGTGAGTGTGTTTATGAGTTAGAGTGTGTGTTTGGACCTCTCTGTGTGTGCTGGCAGGAAGTTGAGGTAGAGTCTCATCCACTGTGGCCAATAATGTCCTCAACGCCAGACCCACATCCTGAAAACACAGCACACACAGTTACAGTTATACCATAATGTCATACAAATACAGGATTCCCTCATTTGGTTTAAAGAAGACTGGAGACATCCCGACTTCCTGCATTTGGATTTTAAAAGCAGAACCTGGTGAAGCTAAAAGTTCTGCAGAGTCAAACATCAGCCCTTTGAGGACCTGAATGAAGACATTCACAGTGGTCAAAGGAACCTGAAGATAAAACTCTATGAACAGACGTGACTCAGTCTTTTTAAGGTCTCTGAAGACAAACGTTGAATTTAAAGCCACTTCACCTTGACCATGGGAACGTATTCCTCCGGAGGCGCCGGCTGAATCCTGCTCGACATCTCGATCACAGCTTTGACCAAACCCGTCACGTTCTCATACACCTTGTCGTTGGAGCGGTCCAGGTTGGCGGTGGGAGGCGGGCTGATCTCCTGAGGCTGCAGCTGATCAATGACAGGACAGGAAGCATTGAGTGACGGCTTCATGAACAAACAAATATTCAGGACAAAAGAGTGACGACTGACGGTGGTATAAAACCAGCAATGAGTTTCACAAATGATTCATTACCAGAGTGTCTGTATGAATCCTGCAGGATGACAGAGATAAATGAAAAATCTGTTGATTAACCAAAGACGGGAGTCATGAGCAGATTAATGAATGAATGAATGAATATGTGTAGGTTCCGCTTTGACTTTAACCCTCTGAATCCCAAAACCTGTCAACCGGTTTGTCATCCCTAAACTACAAGTAGTTGGAGATACACTCAGCATGGTGGAACATCTTCCTAAGAAATGTTAATAGAATTTTCTTCCAGTGTAAATGTTTCATGTTGCCTCCAACTTGTTAATCCTACTTTTCTTTTTCTTATGATTTATGGTGTTCTAATGTTGCTGATATGTCTGTGAAGATTCTCAGTCATCTAGCTCATGGTTATCCTCATAGTTTCAATCGTAGCATCTGGACTTGCTTGAGTTGCTCGAAGGCAACACAAGGATTCTGATGTTGTTCTGTTTCACAGAAGACATGTCTGAGTCCTCTCTCCTTCTGTTCAGGACTTTATACTGCAGTGAAAAATAAACCACAGTGAAGAAAAATGAAACAGGAGCAGATAAAGCACAGAAGCTGTTTGGGGTTCAGAAGGTTATAAAAAAACTAAAAAGTCCTAACAGACGGATGTTATTAAGGTTAGTTCTCTATTCTGGCCACTAGGTAGCAGTGTTACACCGGCTCTCCTGTACAGAGCGCAGATCAGGACGGATTTATTTCAGAGCAGATGAGGAGAACTGACATAAACTGACATAAACCAGCTCTTCTTGTCTTTTCTGCTTCCCATCATCTTCACTGTCTTTCTCATTTTAAACACAAAGACCTTCTCTTGTCTGAATCCATGTAACTCAACCCTCTGCCCTCTAGTCATGGATTCATTTTACTCACTGTGAAAACAAATCACAGTATTCTTGAACTTGTACATGATGTCCTTCTACAACCACATGAAACCAAAGCTGGTGTTTCTTTTGTGGCCTCAAAGAACAAACTGATGATGGAGAAACATCTCAAAGAAACCTCACAGACAACAGTAGATCTTAAAGATGTTCATGTAGCTTAGAAAAACTGTGGATTTAGTCTTAATTAGTTCAAAATGCCTCCTATAAAAATGAAACTAACTAGGTGTGAATGTCAGAGGGAGACAGAAGACTGACAGCAGGATGAATCAAAGTGTTAAATGCTGTGACTGATTGGAATCAGGGGTCTGACGGATGAAAGAAAACAAAGACCAACAGAGAGCACACCCATGAGCTGCTTACCCTCCAGGGCTACAGGCCAACATGAGGCAGAGTGCAGGAGGAGGAAGAGGGAGGAAGAGCAGTCAGAGGAAAGAAGATAACACATATTAACGCTCTAAAACATGCAGTGAGCACATCAGGTCAATGCAGTATCCTGGCATGAGCAGGTACAAGTTTTAATACAGCTGCTGTGTACATTTATAGTGTTCTGTTGTGTATTTGTTGTGTATCTGAGCACCTTGACTCCGTCGTTGTAGCTGTCTCCAGTACTTAGACAGGCCAGGCCCACCTGGCTCTGGGCTCCGGGTCGAGGAGGCTTCTTTGGAGGCGCCACATGTTCTGCAGGAGAGCGAATAAAACTCTAATGACTTCTACTCACAGTTTTACAGGCAGAATGAGTGGACCAATTCTGTTTTGGTTACCGAGCAGCTCCAGTATCATAAACTACAAATACATTATTCTGGAAGTTAAATCTTTCATCTATCAAATATCTCAGTGGTCTGCAAACTTCAGTGCATAACGGGCCGGTTTCAAGCAAGACAATTTTCTGCGCGATGACCGGTCTACAGAAAGTTGTCTTGCTTAAAACTGGGGCCTGCCAAAAAGCATCCCCACATGATGCTGCCACCACCATGCTTCAATTCATTGGACATATTCATCTGTAGAAACACTGTCTTGCTCGAAACCGGTCCGTGGTGCAAAAAAGATTGTGCATTAAAGCAGCAGTCTACAAAGGTGAAGCCATCAGCGGTAACCAACAGTCACATGACAAAAGTTCTGGGACTTTTTGGCTGAACTGTGTTGAACTGCAGGCTGTGTATTAACAGAGCAGATAGAAGACAAGTGTGGAATGAATTATGGAGACTGAGAGGAAAATAACAGTAATAAAATAAATGCAGCATGGCTCAGAAACGGTGAGCAGAGAAGTAACATGGTGAAACATCTTTCTACAAAATATCTTTGTATTTGTTTACTCTAGGATTTTTTGAAAATAAATAAATGTCTTTTGTCATTCTGTCAGAAGGCATGTCTGAGTTCTCTCTACTTCTAATGGTTCTGGTTCAAACAGCTTAAAATCACATGTTCTTATCAGCTGACGTCTACCTGGTTTATTAGCTGTAAAGTAAACTCTCCTGCAAACACTGTGGAACCATTTCAAGCTTGATGGTTTTCTATTTTCTGTTCTCTATTCACACTGTGAGCAACAACAGACTGAGCCTGACATGCCGTCTGAGGTCGGTTTGCTCACTAGCTGCAGAGTTCACAACCAGATCTGTCAGATTGTGGCAACAGACTGTAAACTCTGCAAACAAGCACTGACAGAAACACCAACATGGAGCAGAGCTGCAGATTCAGAATGAGGATACGGAACAACAGAACTGTGGAAGGACATGTACAGACTCTGGAAGATTAGAAAAGAGAATAAAACTAAAGTGGTGAAGTAATTATGGAGGGCCGATCTATTACCTGGTTTGCCAACAGGCTGGTATATGTGCTGGTTTCCTGTCTGCACAAACAAACAAACAACAAACAAAACATTGGGTTAGCAAACAAACATCCCACATATAATCAGAAGCTTTGCAGGAAATTAGAACTTCACAGGCAGAAACCACCAGCAGCCTGAAAAATGTTGGGACTCCAAGTTAATGTTGTTGTCACACGACACCACGTCTCCATGTGAAGGTTTCCAGCGGTGTGTGGTCGAGCTTTGTGTTACTGATGTTAGCAAAAATATTCTGAGTGACAGAACAGCGTTTCCTTTGTTAGAGCTCAGCTCAGAATCCTGCAGAGAGTCTTTATGATTTGATACTTGTGAGAATAAAACGGTGCCACAAACTCCCCGAGTGGTTCCAGACCCACAGATCCACTCTGTTCTATTATTCTTGCATCTTTGTTGTTTTCTCTGTGAGAAAACTGCAGTGAGGGACTGGAGAGCCTCGGTGCCGTCGCAGTGTTGAGGTCTGACAACCACCGACACCCAAAAATACTCCACTACTGCAATTTACACTCACACATGCACGCACAAACCAGGGAGATTTTCCCACCACAGACCACAACCATTCAATGGGAGGAGGAGGACCAGCAGCGAGACGGAAATATCTTCAGACTGCAGCATCAACAGGCAGCTCTGGAGAAGTCTGGATAAAACTACACAGAAGCTCTGATCAGCAACATGATTTAGATCCAGCAGAAAGAAACTAAATCAGTGGAGAGAAACAGTAGTCTGTTAATCAGAGAGAAGTGGTGAAGGTAGATTTTAGCAGCTTAAAGCAGCAGCATGTTCTGCAGGAGTCTCCGTGCAAATCACTGCACTTAAGTCACAGAGTGTGATTTAACAACATGTTTCTCTCCTAAGTTTTCATAAAAGCCAAAAAATAATGTCTTCTTTCACATGCAGACAAACAACTGTTTGGTTTCTAAAACATCAGAAGACAGTAAAAGTACAAATAAATTATCTTTGACAGGTTCGAACGGTTGTCTTTTTAAAAATCACCAAAAATTACACCATTTATCAGGTCCAGGAAATGTAAAAACTAAAAAACTTGTTCAAATTTTAAACTTTATGACGGTCCTTGAACTCATCACATGTGACGTACGACTCCAACAGGACAATTAACCAAACCTTGACTTAAAAATGTAATTCATTTTATTTTACGTCTCATTTAAAAATTTACCGAAAATAAACAGTTTGCACCAGATTCTTTAAAAATTAAAAATTCTGTGCAAAGATGAAGCCATGAGCGAATCAGCAGCAACGAGCAGTCATGTGACAACAGTTCTGGGACTTTTTGGTGTGCACTTTGTGACTTTTCATGCTGTGCATAAACATAGCAAATAGAAGACAAGTGGAAATAAATTATGATTGAAAGGACAATAAAAGTCATGAAATAAACGCAACATGGCTCAGAAACAGTGAGCAGAGGAGCAAGCTGGTGGAAGATACATTCAGCATGGTGAAACACCTTTCTAGATTGCATCTTTCTTTGTATTGGTTCCAGGATTTTTAAAATTTAAATAGAAGTCCAGCTGAGTCCTACTGACAGCAGACATCTTAAGGTTCTCTCTCCTTCTTTATGTTGATCTGGTTCCATAGAGCTACAGGACTTTAGATTGCAGTGAAAAATGAACCACAGTGAAGAAAAATGAGACAGGAGCAGAAAACAGAGGTCAAACTACAAAGGGGTTGTTTTGCAAACCAACAGTAGAAAATCCAAAGATGTTCAGCTTATAAAGATAGAAATACATTGGTTTGAGAAATCAATCAATCAATCAATAATCAAAATATTTATTTCTGAAATTTAAATCATTTATAATCAGTTATTTAATGAATAGTTTCAGCTCTAACACTGGTCAGATCTCCCTCTCATGGAGCTTTTCACTGCATTAAAAACACAAACAGACTCAGTAAACTTCAGACTGGGGCAGAAAACTAAAAACACAACTCTGTTTTCTATTAATACCAGTGATGCTGTGAGAATCCTTTGACCCCACGTCTCTGAGCGACAGGTCACATCCTGGATCAATCCGCTCTGCTCCAATCAAAACAAACCAAAACCAAAACACTGACTTCCGTCATCAGACATCCTCCACTTAAAACACAAACAGTTCAGAAATAAAACTTGGCTTTGGGGTGCAGATGATTCTGACGTAGAGTCCAGGAAGCTCAGCTCTGATTAGACCAGCTGATAATAAAACAGATGAAGCAGATCAGCTGCTGGCTAAGAAACACTCATGAACAGGAACTCACCGGTGGTTGGAGTCCACCTTCTTCTCTGTCCAGACTTCCTCTAGAACTCCTTGAGTCCGGTTTCTACACAAACACAAATAATCACCAACATTAGATCTCCATATATCTGCAGCATTTAAACCTCTGAACCCCAAAAAGGAATCTTATCTTTAAAAATCCTCCCATTCACACCATTAATCAGAGCCACACACACTGTAGAAACAGAAACTATCTGACGATCCTTGAACTAATCACATGTGATGTGAGCTTCTGTTAGTAAAATTAACCAAATCTAAACTTAAAACTGTGACATTTTATTAAAGTCATCCGTTTAAAAATGCTGCGACAAACAGTCACATGACAAACACTCAGAGAGTTTTCAGGTTGAACTGCAGGCAGTGTTTCCACAGAGAGACTGAGAGGAAAATCAAACCTACTGGATCAATAAATAAATGTAGCATGGCTCAGAAACAGTGAACAGAGGAGACAGTAGTTGGAGATACATTCAGCATGGTGAAACATCTTTCTACAGATGATGTCAGCTGTAGAAAGATGTTTCACCATGCTGAATGCTTCTTAAACTACTTGCTCCTCGCAAGTAGAGTAGAAAGAAAACCATCAAGTCTATGCATGTGAAAATGCAAATAATTAGATATCTAAAGCTTTGCATGTGTGACTCCAGAAGTTTTGCAAAAATAAAAAAAACACAGAAATTCAACTTTTCTTGATTTGTGGCATTTTAACGGTACACACAAGACATGTCTGAGTTCTCTCTCCTTTATGTCCTGGTTCCATAGAGGACTTTAGATAAAAATGAACCAGAGTGAGTTAAAATGAGATGGGAGAACCCAGAACGAGTTTGGGGTTCAGAGGGTTAAGTTCAGAACTGGTCATATTTCAAACTGCGATCAGTTAGAGCTCCAGTGTGACAGATTCAAAGATCTGTAATTACAGGAACAGTGAGCCTCATCGCTTTTCTGTTTGTGACTTTAAGTAAAATTAGACGTTTTAAAACTTTTATAGCCTCCTGTCAGCTCAGTTCTCACGCTGGAGCAAACTCAGTCTCCTAACCAGGCAGACTCACTGATTCAGATTTTCAAATCAGCTTTTCTGAACAGATTTAATTCTCCAAATCTAAATGAATCCAAAGCCTTAAGGTGACTGAAAGAAGCAATGAAAGGCTGAACAGTAACCATCAACATGTCCAGTCTAACACTAGACCTCAGACAAAAACAGGAGCAAACTTTATAAAGCCGAAGAATCCAGAACTCCAGGACAAAAAGTTTTCAAAATTAAAAAGTACTTTTAAACTGGTATGCTGCCACTAAAGTCCCTCAGACAAAGTCAGAATAAAAGCTCCCCAAGCTCCCACACTGATCCTCACATACCAGTTTTCCAAGGCAGGACTTGAAGACCAGCATTGCCATCGAGTTCATCAAAGTTCTCCGATGAATCTTTTGTGTCCAACTTGTGTGAGGTGTTATGTCTCTGCTGTTATCTCCTGATCTTATAGCTCTGTCTGAATGTTTTCCTGGATTGAGAGAAGAATCCAGATTGAACTCAGCTTCCTGCCTCCAGCTCTCTTATATCTGAGGAGGATGAAGCAACGCTGCCAGCCAGCCGTCAGCAGTGCAGCATGTCTTCCCCGCTTTTAAAAAACCTTCTGCCTTCTCCTCCCTGAAGTGACAGCGTTATGAAAACCAGCCTGAACACACACTTTCACACACAGACGCACACACACACACACACACACAGTGAATGCCTCCTCAGCTTTTCAGTAATCTGGTGTGTTGTCAGTTAATGGTTTGGGTCAAAGACAGACTGTCAGACTCTGTAAGCCTATCATTAGCCTGGAATTCACACAGGCCACACCTGCCTACAAACTCTCTCTCACACAAACATGCACAATAAAAATCCTCAAGCCAGAAAAGTTCCAGACAGCTCCTTCAATCACCGCTCACAGAAAAATGCTTCCTGCAGGAAAATGTTCCTCCCTCCTGCCAACTCTGTCCTTCTGTCAGAAACGGCGGATCTCAGAGGAGTTTAATGCTGTTTGTTCATCTGTGTGCCCCAGAGATTTACCAGAAAAAGACAGAAAAACTACCATAGAATAACTTGATCCTAAGATCTAAGAAGGTAAAAAAAAGACACAAAAATGAGCATGATAAAATCCTTGAGCCAAAAAAGTTCCAGACAGCTCCTTCAATCACTGCTCACAGAAAAATGCTTCATACAGGAAAACTTAATCTTTCTGTCACTGGAGTTTTTTATCAGAAACAACAGATACTAGATCTCTCAGAAGAGCTGTGTTCATTCATCTGTGTTCACCAGAGTTCTACCAGAATAAAACTACTATAGAATAACTTAAACTCGTCCCCCGAGCCAGATCCTAAGATTTAAGAGGAAAGAAAAGCCATGAAAATGAGCACTCGACATTCTACTGTAGTCTTGTCGCTGCGTTCCTTTACTAGCTAAACTCCCACAATGCTCTCATATCCCTGTTCCACCAAAAAGAACAAGGTGCTAGTTCAGTGCTGGTGCTTGGCTGGTTCAAATCTCGTTCCTCCTAAGACTAAGACTTGTTTGCTTTTCCATTGGCAAGGAGCCAAGTTAGAGCTAGAGCGTCACCGTAAAACGACTACGCTTACATCGATTACATAGAAGTTAAACAAACACAATAAGTTGATGATAATATCTAAGTTTATCTTTATAGATGGTCTTACGGCTGACTGCGAGGTGGAGGTCACCTCTTGCCTGGACACATTTGCGATCATGCTACTGGTGGGACACAATTGTACTGGATTTCACAGTTTGTGCAAAACTTTCGTGTGTCCCAGGAGTCATTCCAATACATCTGCGATCGGACCAGGGATGTCCTGGAGAAAAAGGACACTAATTACCGCTTGTGTGTCCCTTTCCACCGGTGATCGTTGGTCACGATAACTCCGTCCCCAGCCCCTGATGTACTCGGTGCTTAGGTCTGGCTCAGCAAAGAGTTGGTGCTTGCTGAGCACCAATTTTTTTTTTTTGGTTTAATAAATGAGCCTTTCATGTTCTACTGAAGAGTCCAACATCCAGGTTTAAGTCTTTGCTCAGACTGCAGTCACATTTACTGTAGTTAGTTCATGTCTTTTAACTCACTACTGCTGAAGCTCTAAAAGGAATTAATTTGGGAGGAATCCCACACATAAACCAGCTCAGAGTATAAAGCTAAAGGGCAAAACAATATGTGCATACAGCCCTATGACATATATTCAGTTCATAACTCTGCTGATTCTATCTTTACTGATTGTTGACATCAGAGTCTGTGAAGATTCTCAGTCATCCAGGTCGTGGTTATCCTCATGGTTTCAATCGTAGCATCTAAACTTGCTTGAGTTGCTTGAAGACATTCCACCTCTCGTCCAAGACGAGAGGTGCAACTCAAATAAGTTGAGCAACTCAAGGAAGTCAAGGATAATGTTGACATGAAAGTTCAGACAGACTAAGGATGAGATATTCACCTTTTAGACAGCAGACAGATTACTACTCATTAAAAGCTGAAGCCTCTTTCAGACGCTGCTCATTTGACAGCGTCTAAATGTGATGCTTCATATTTTTTATGATCACTCTTTAGTGAAGTCTCAGTTTAAGTGTATTGATCCTGTGATGAACCTAAAAAAATGTATTTCTGAATACAGAGATATGACCGCATGCACAGTGCAACTTAAAAAAACACTTAAACAGCAAGACAGCCAGTGAACACAGATCAGCATGCACATCACACAACAATCCAAAATAAAAACCAACAACAACATGGAAGCTCCAGCTTTTTGTCTTCATTCTTCTACATAGAAGTGCTCATGATCATAAAGAGACTCTTTGCTGTTTTATGATGTTTATGCTGACTTAAGGATGAAACTAGTTTTAAAGTGGCAAAATATACAAGTTATGTGTTTCTATTTCAAAATGTGGCAGCAGAACTTCCTTTGTTTGCCTCTAGAATCCACTGATTTCTATTCCAGGTGTGTAAATTCTGCCTGAACAGAGGCAGTGTGAGAGCAGTCCTGTTGTAGAGTATCTGTGTGTTGTGTATTCCCCCTGTGTGTGCTGTGTGTTACCAGCAGCCTCTCCTCCTGCTCCAGCCACCTCTGATCCTCCTCCATCTGCTGCTGCTGTATCATCAGCTGCTCCTCCATTAACAGGCACTGCTGCTCTACACACTGCTGCAAGTCTACCGCACCGTCCTACACACACACACATATACACACACACACACACACACACACACACACACAATGTGCAACAAAAGACAAGCGCAGCAGGACAGACGTGCACGCCAACACAAACACATGGAGGAAAACATGCACACGGACAGACATGACCACCACACTGATGAGATGCTGAACTCAGATGATGACGAACACAAGCTGAAAATGAAGTCAATGTCTGCTGGTCTGTAGCGGAAATACGCAAACTGACTTCACCTGAAGAAAACCAGTTTGTAGGTTCATCTGTGGACTCGTTCTAGAGGATGTCATGTTTCTGATCGTGCGCTCAGTTTAACAGTCAACTGGCAATTTTAACAAAGACAACTTTACCTGGTCCAGGATTTAAAAAAGACCAAAATAATATTTTTTATCACTTTTATCACAAGAAATTTGGTGCAGATGCAAGATTTTGAGTTTTGCATTATTTATAATGATAATATAAAGTGTCACTGATACTTAATGCACATCTTTAACAACATATTTCTGTGTGTTTCAGTGTGTGTGTGTATATATGTGTAGGTGTGTGTGCAGGTGTGTGTGCGTCAGTATAACCTGGTCTCTTACCTCCATTGCAGATCCCCACAGAGCCATGTCCGCTCCATGTGGCTGAAGGTGCTGTACATGTGAGTGAGTGTGCACGTGGTGTCGGGGGTGAGTGTGAGCGTGGTGTGTGTCCATCATGGCAGCTGGTGGAGGGTACAAGGCGCTGGGCACCGAGGGCAGAGTGTGAGGACCTGGGTAGCCCGCCATCTGGGAGGACAGACACACGGTTAGTCTAATATCAGTTCATCTGCATAAACTGAGAAGCCACAGAACAGGAGACCTCTACAGCTCCCTGAACACATGGGATCTGTAACATTACTGACTTCAATCTGTTACAGTGACATTATTCTGTTTTTAAGCTTATTTTTACTAAACTACTGTTTTTAAACTGTCAAAATAACAATTAACCTGGTTTATTTACAACAGTTCTGTCCATGTGGGATGATAATCTAAATACTTAATTAGGAGTAGAATAAAACAACCCATCAACTATGATGGAGCTCCAACCTCACATTCTCTGTGGAGCTAATGAATGAACTGACTCTGTGTGACCTGCCATTAGATCCTCAACTATCCCGTCTCCATGTTGGGAGTCATTTAGAATGATTAACAAAATAATAAAGTTCCTGCTGTTGTTTCACGTGTGTCAATGCACAAAATTCCCTCTATGTAGAGACACTGATGTGGACCCTGCTGCCGCCTGGTTTAATATTTAATAAACTCTAAAACTCTTACAAACAACTGGAAGCAACAAACTGAACTTCAGGTCCTGTAAACATTTGATCCAAACCTGGTTTTTATTCATCACTGGGGAGTCTCTTTAATATGACTTGGATTTTTTGGACATTTTAGTTTGTAATAGGTTATAAATTTTAGAAGTGAAGGAAATGAGAAAGGCGTTTTAATGATTTGGCAGCAAACTGTGTCCTTGGTGATGTTTCTGGACCAATATTGGTGCTAAAATGTGGAAAAAATCATCCACAAACCCTTTCACAGCTCAAAGTATGTTGCTTGTGCATTACTACATCACGTCATGACTTTTACAGCAAAGTGACTCAAGTGCTCATTCAGTCATTAAGCCAAAATATTAAGCTGCAGCCAGAAGAACAGAAAAGAAAAGCTTCACATAACCACTCCTGTGTTTGTAGTTACATCCCCTAGCAGGGTCTAGCTGGCAGAGGTCTGTACCTGGTAGTGTCCAGGATGCTGAGGACTGGGGTAGAAGCCTTCACTGGACCGAGGACTGGGATAACCGGGTCTACTGGGCTACAGACACACAGACAGAACAGGATAAAACACAGTTAGCACGTTGGACCATCTTCCTTCTAAATGATGTAACAAGACAAGACGGGAGTCATTCAGACCATCAACACACAAACCCAGGAGCTGTTTGTGTGGCCGGGTTAGCTGTCAATCAGAACAGGGACCACCCACTGGGCCGCAAGTCCAGCAAGCTGTTAGTGGAACTGGATCTAACTACTGGTCCTGTTAAAACATGGATTACTGGTGTAGAGCTGAGTCCTACTGGTCAGCTGCTGGTTAGATGTGATGCAGGTTTAAACACAGAGAGCTGCTGTTCACCAAACACCCCTACTTCTACTAAACTGTTTACTGCTGCTGACCAAAATAACATGTAAATAGTAATAATCAGGGTCTCTGATGTGAAGCATTTAACAGAGCGTTAGGTCTGATCCTTCTCTATCTAGGGACAGAGCTGACACTAGAAGTGTTTGGTGAAGCCACAGAGCTGATCTTCTGTCGGCTGGTTGAGATGAAGCTGCTGAAGGTTGAAGGTTCTTTTTTCTACACAGCAGGGTCGAACTTCTACCTTCCACAGTCTGTCATAGTAGCTTTCTCTGGACCACACCTCCGACAGCAAGACAAAGACACAGCAAAGAAAGACAGGAAGGGAGAAAGAAAAGACAAAGAGAAGCATACAGAGACACTAAAGACGAGACAGAAATGTTCAGCATGGCGGTCAACATGCGACAAAATCATATATGGGAAGATTGAATCTGCACCGAGCAGATTCACTTTCCCTGGATTAAAAACAGACAGACAGACGGACTAGAGGTCTGTCAGACAGAACTCTCACATCTGGATCAGTTACTACACAGAAACCTTTGGATGAATGTTTGAATTTAAGAATGAACAACCAGATGAATAAATGGTTCAGGATGTGAAACACCTTCCATGCTCATCATCCAGGTCATGGTTATCCTCATAGTTTCAATCACAGAATCTGGACTTGCTTGAGTTTCTCGAAGACGTTTAAAACGTCCAGATGCTACGATTGAAACTACGGGGGTAAATCAGAAGCTCTGTTCCCATTCATGTTTAGATGATACAATTTCCCAGAGTTCCCTAAACACCTCACATACTTAAGCGGATATGCTTTAATGTTACCAGAGAAAACTCTAATTCAAGAATGAAAAGTTGATCTTAGATTGTATTAAAACATGTAGTTAATCAAACCTCCTAAAACACCAATACAGCATCAACTAAGCTTCATTTTCTTCAGATTTAAAAATGATTTCAATGCAGAACATTTAGCACTTTTCTTTAAATTAACCCGTCACTGTGAGACACATGCTCCTGTTAGAAACATGGAATCTGATGGAATAACTCCATAAAGAAACTTAAAGGAGTACTACGCAGTTTGCAGTATAATTAAGAGTACATGGACTAGAACTATCCCTATCCCTAACCAAAACTGTGGTTATTATCCCTCTCCCTAACGTTCCCATCCTAACCCTAACCACCACTAACCTTAATGTCTCCAACCTAACCCTAAACATTAAGTCACTTCAAATCAACTCAGAAATGCCTGAAACATGCTCCTAACAACTTTCTGGAAATCCCGTTTTGTTAGGGATTTTTCCCTTCCTGTAGTACAGTAAATTTTTGCTTGAAATCTCTCCATTCAAATGAATAGAGAATTTGTGCGAGGCATAACTCTGGAATGCAAGGACCTACAGACTTGAGTCTGGTGTCATTGGAAAGCTAGTGGCCACACTATGACAGGCGGATTGTGGTTCCAAGCCTCTAGCACTTTTCTGGCAAAAGCTATTCAACAAAAACGAGTCGCTCCATTCGCTCCATTTGTTTATATCTGAAAACTAACTTTGGTCCATATCTCAGGAACTAAAGGTCCTGGAGACCAACTGGAAACACAATCCACTGATCATAATTCAACCATTGTAAACACGCCAGTCTTCGTCCCGAGTCTCTACCACGCTTCCTTCCCGAGACACAGTTGGACCAGAACTGAAACGACGTTCAAAGATTCAGTTCTTTCCATGAATTGAAAATGTTGCTGGGTGAGGACAGAAGACTCAATATAACCACAAAAACTAGCTTTACTACCAACCAGAGCCCAACAGTGGGCTCAAGGTGACAGAAAGTCAGCTGTCACACTTAGATAGAGACCTGTAAACTCCCTCTTTATGTATTTATAGTAACTTTCCTAATCTAACGCTTCACACATCCTTATAAATAGTACAGTTAAGCCGCAAAACATTCATATTCTTCTGGCTGGAAATGTTCCTCCTCAGATTTAGCTCTGGACTCTGGTTCATCCACCATGCTCATATTATCTATTTAACCATTTTTACACCATTCTGGCTGAATGTCTGGGATCACAGTCTTGTTGAAAGGTTCAACGCTGCCCAAGACAAAGTTTTCCAGGAGCTCGTCTGACGTTTCCCTCCAGAATATTAATAATGTAGTCCTTTACTGATGATGTTATTTACTCTGACAAGGTTGTGCTTTATTTAAGGGATGCTGTTCTGAGTGTTGAATCTTTTTCATGTTCTTATACTCAAATAAGTCCACAGAATTCATGATCCTCAAAGATCCTCTTTAGGATGGAACAGAAGCTTCTGATAATATCAATGGACATGGCAATTTTTGGTAAAAATGTGAAATAAGTATAGAAAAGGTTCAGATTTAACGTCTCCAACACAATGTATTATACCCGTTTTAGTCACTTGTTTCGGTCATTTCCAGCTTGGCTGGAATAATGTTGTTAAATAATGTTTTTGTCTGAGTATTTTTTGTATAAGCTAGTGATCTATTTTAAAGCGTGTTGTATGAGTCAGACTGCGAGTCCAGGGGATTCAAGATTCATCACAGGCATCTGAACAGGACAGGAATAGGAGCAATATTCTGACGACACTTTAAAACCGCATTCAGTCACAGAGAACGTTTCAACAGCAGGGAACGCATGAACACAGTGGTAGTACAGTTAGTTATTAGGCTATGGTGAAAACAAATCACCACAGTAGGTTATGATAAATGGTTCAAAGGTTGGAGTTTAGTGATTAGAAGAAAAGTGATCAACAAACACTGCAACGTCCTTATTGGAGTGATTACAGTTGTAAAAATGAAAGGTCCACCGACATAATCTCGATTTAAAAACACAAATATGTTTCCTAAATTTAAAATCTAAATACATACTGGATGATTTAGAAGTGGCTGATTAAACTACACCAATGGAAGTTTGGTAAGAAAAGAGTGAAGCCATGGAGAAGAACCAAGGAAATAAACTTTTAAAACATTATTTTCTCAAACATCTTATGAGCAGATGGTCCAATAATAAAACCTTTTCCACAGTCGTAAAGTTAATGTGCAAGATTCATTTCTCTCTGTGCTGTTACTGAAAATGATTGTTGTTGTTTCTTTAAGCATTAAAACATACATTTAGTATTAAACTTCGAATAAACAATGCGTAAGGATGTTTCTAACTCTGAATGCTTCTTATTTATTCTTTAATATTTTATGTATGTTTCCTGGTTCTTATCAGAGGCTCTACTAACAGGAACGTTGTAACTGTTTCTGATCTGGATGCACGTTGTTGTTAGAATGAAGTCAGTCAGTTTCACCACCTGCCTTCAGGGGTCTCTGAGAGGGGCAGGTGGAAGGAGCTGGGTGGGGGGCTGCAGGGAGGCTGGACGTCATGGAGGGAGGGTTAGTGGAGGCTGGAGGAGGTGGGAGGACAAGGGGGGCAGAGTCATTGGGATCACTGGGATTACTGAGATCAGGGTGGAAGCCGGGCAGCAGCAGAGCTTTAGGATTAGAGGTGATGCTCTGGAGGATGTGTGGACAAATGTTGGAGGGCAGAAAGCTGAGGGTCGGACTGGACTGGGACAGGACTGGAGGGAGGTGAAAGCTGTTAGTGGGAGGACTGGTGGTGTGTCTGTCTGGATAGATGTTAGACTGGAGGAGCAGGGAGGGCTTAGATTCAGGATTATACTGAGACAGAGAGCTGCTGTAGAGGCTGATGTTTGGTAGAGGAGGAGGAGGAGGATGATGATGACAAGAAGAGGAAGAGAAGGAACAGCTCAGAGGAGGTGAAGGATGAGGGTTTCCAGAGCAGAGGCAAAGCTGTGAGGCAAAGCGATGGTTTGGATGGCAGTGATGATGATGATGAAGATGATGATGAGGAGGAGAAACAGAGTCCATAGTGAAGGTGGGCAGCAGGGAGGGGTGGAGCCTGGGCTGCAACACAAACACACAGGTGGAGGACGGACAGGCAGAACAGAAAGGTAAAGACAGGTAGAGGAGACAGAAATATTCACGACTGAAACATACAGCAGAACACATCTGGACCAGTCCTGTTGCTGCTTGCAGAACAAGCATTTTAATTCCTTCTGTTGCCAATGAAAGGGAATAAAAAAGCACAACTAATGGCTTCTGTCAATGAAACACACTGGGAGGTTTAACATGCAGGTAATCTTTTAAAAAATGCCAAAGCTATATTTTTTATCATAGAAAGAAAGTGCAAAAAAAAGGAAAAAAATGGTCAGATTTTCAGCTTTCTGACCGTCCTTGAACTCATCATGAGCGGTTCTGTAAGGAAAATTAACCAAATGAAAGTTTAAAAATCAGGATATTTCATTCAAATCTCTATTCTACACGTCTTAGTCAGGAATCTTCCCAAAGTTAACTATTTTCTCTACAGTTTGTGAAAAATTCTGGCATCTTGACACAACCAAGAAGTCGTGACTGACTCAGCTGTGGCCAACAGTCACAGGACAAATAAATCAGAGAGTTTTCGACTGCAGTGTTTACAGAGATAATAACTGAAACAGATTAGAGAAATTTAGAGGAAAATCAAACCTACTGGATCAATAAATAAATGCAGCATGACTCAGAAACAGTGAACAGAGGAGCAAGTAGTTGAAGATACATTCAGCATGGTGAAACAACGAAAGATGTTTCACCATGCTGAATGTATCTTCAACTACTTGTTCCTCTGTTTACTGGAGAGGCTGGAAACATGGAGATAGTTAATACTACGCATTTTTGAGTCCCCTCTAGTCATGGCTGTTCTGTTTCCATGGAGATGCAGGGCTTTATATTGGAGTGAAGAATTAGCCAAGAGTGAGTTAAAATTTCGCAAAGCAAAGAAAACTAAAACACACATCTGTCACACTCCTGAGCTCCTGTTCAAGACAAATGGCTTCAGCTGTAACCGACAGAAGCCGCCAACAGATGCAGACAGTGGGGCATCGGAGGCAGTTAGTGGGGCTGAAGCAGCTGGGGTAACAAGCTGAGGGGTGGGGGAGGAACAGGGCAATGAGCTGAGGGGTGGGGGAGGAACAGGGCAACAAGCTCCGTTATATCTGGTGATGAAGAGGAGCAGAAACAGCAGCTTTCTATTCATGTTGTTCCAGGTCCTGATAATGTTTAGCAGGATTCAGTGGACAGAGGTTGTCATTACAGTCATAAGTTTATTACTATGTGCAAAAGCCGAAAGAACACCTAAAGATGTGACATAAATATGACTCTGTTTGTTTGTATTTTCTGACTGTTTGCACATTTCTTTTACATTTTGTGGGGGGAATTTTTTCCCATAAATTGAGACTGAGCTTGTAGAAGAGTCTGGATTGAAGAGAGCAAACCTTCTGACATCTGTTTGTTCTGACTTTAGCTATAATTTGACCAAACATGTTGCAAGACTCCTGCAGAAACTTTGAGGAAACATATCAAGCAGGTTACTGTTACTACAAAGTTAATGGCGGCCACTTAGAAACAACAACAACGGGGTTTCTCCTGCCTCAGAACAGGCCAACAGTCAGTATTAACGCTGCACAAACAGTAAATTAGGCTCAAGAAAACTAATCCTCAAATGACAAAACGGGCTAAAGAATTTAAATTAATATTAGCAATTCTAATTATTTTCTGATTTTCATTCCTAAAGTCTCTCTGGGAGTTGCTTCAAATTTCCCTTAAGCAGGCAAAACAGCCACTGACCACTTTATTAGACAAACGTGGAATCTGATGTGTTTTAATTCAACAGCTCTGCCTTAAATTTTACTATATGAAACTTTTTACAGTCTAAATGGTGTTAATTCTGTTTACTGTTGAAGTCATAGTGGACTGTGTTATATTTAAATACATATCTCAGCGTTCTGCAACCTTTTTGCACCACGGACCGGTTTCAAGAAAAACTATTTTCCACGGACCAGTACATCGTCCGCAGAAAACTGTCTTGCTTGAAACCGGGGCCTGCCAAGGAGCATCCACACATGATGCTGCCACCACCATGCTTCACGTCATGATACTGCCACCACCGTGCTTCACACCATGATGCAGCCACCACCTTGCTTCACACCATGATGCTGCCACCACCTTGCTTCACATCATGATGCTGCCACCACCATGCTTCACACCATGATGCAGCCACCACCATGCTTCAAGTCGTCAGACCAGTCATCGAGCTCGATGACCGGTCCCTAGAAAATTGTCTTGCTGGAAACAAGTCCGTGGTGCAAAAAAGGTTTCAATTTTTTAAAATTTAACCTCAAAAAAAGTATCCTAAATAAATAAAACTACTTTTTATTGCTAAATGTGCATTTACTTTTTTGAGTCTCTCCCTCTTTTCGAAGAAGCTCTCCAGTGACGTCTGTTTTTTTATTCATTTTGGTGGGAAACGAGCACAGATTGAAGTGGCCGGAAGACGATCTAGTTATTTTTTTAAATAAAACACCCTGCGGACTTCGCTGGAAATGAAATACAAATTTTTATTCTTTCTGTGTCGCCCGGTACCAAGTGACCCACAGCCCGGTAACGCTCCAAAGCCCAGTGGTTGGGGACTGCTGACATATTTAACCCTAATATTTTGCTCCACTCGTGTCTGTTAATGACATGAGAGCTGCTGTGATCAGGCATCGCACTGCAAACACACCAGCTTCCAGTCTCATCCATACAAACACTCTTCATGTCTTACTTTAGGTGGAGCTTCATCAGAACCTCCAGAGTCCCATGAAACAGTGACCTGCCTCCTCATCTCCATCCGGTTCCTCTCCTTCTGCTGGACCTTTTCCTCCTCTAAAATGGTGCTGGAAGAAAAACAACATGATTATGCAGCAAAGAAAGGCTTTATCTGTTTCTGCTGTCATGATAAATACATTCACAGGGCTGCTCTGTGCTTGTGCAAATACACAAACACGAACTGTAGAAAAACACTGTAATGCCTTAATTTATATTTTATGTATGTTTAAATAACACTTTGTCAGTGTTAATAGGCTGTTAATCGTGATGAGAGACGGCTGCATCAGAGCCACAGAGATTCATTTTTAAATTAATTGAATGTTGGCTTCAACGACTGGCTGATAATCTGTCGACTCTACAGTATAATATCACACAGACCTCTGTTTTTTAGCAGGTCCAGATATGAAGTGAACAAATGAACTGTTTCGTCTTTCTGCCGATGTTAAAAGAGTTGTGAAATGTACTACAAGGGAACTAATCTAGAAAAATACCCTTTAAGACAGTGAAAAAAGACACAGCAACCACCAGACTCATTGTGCTCTAGAAAAACCCAAAACATTCAGCGAACAGCAATGAAACCGTTCCAGTCAACAGAACCGAGTCTCTCCTTCTACGCTGCATAAGTCCAGAAAGGAATTTCAATATTTTTGTGTTAGAAAACAAAGAATTGGTTTGTCTTCTACTTTTCACAATTCTTTGCTGAGGTTGCAGGAAAACTCTCACAGAAACTCCAGCAGTAAATCTGTGGCTAAAGTTGCCCAACAACAAACTGAATCATTTAAAGATGAAGCAACATCTCCACACCCTGAGCCCATCACACAGACAACCTTCCCTGAGTTGATTAAATCACTCACTGACCTGATTCCTGGTGAACTGCAGCGGAACCAAACCACAGCCTGACTCCAGAACAGAGAGCTGAAACAATCTTTCGGTTACAGATCTATTTGTGGAAACACTGTCGGCCTGCTGCTCTGTTGTCTCCTGCTGAGTGTTTGAGTCTGCAGCTGTCAGAGTCCATCCAGCTTCTTTCCATCACAACACAACAACACTCATCTACACCACATCAACACAACGACACCTAAACAACTGAACAGCCATGCAAACATGATTACTTTAAAGCTCAATTAACCTTTCAGTTACTTTCTCATTCATTGTTCCATTTATAAAATGTCAGATAATGTAGGAAAATGCTGCTCAGCGTTTCCCAAAGCCCAAAATGACTAACTCAAATTTCTTATTTCGTCCACAACGAAAAGATATTCAGTTTACTGAAGTAATAAAACCTGAAAATCTTCACATTTAAGGCTGAAATGAGAGAATTTTTACATTTTTTTCTCATAAAATTTACTCAAACTGATTAGTCAGTTATTAAAATAGTTGAAAGTCGACAACAACTGTCTCATTATAATCTTTCAGTCCATTGAAATAATCCGTTTTAAACCTTCATTTATCACTTTATCAGCTAAAAAACACAGTTCTCCACTTTCAGCTATGTACTTTTTAGCTGTTTCACATTTATTCTAAACATTCTTGACGATGCAAATCCAGAATTAAACTAATAAAAACAACAAACAGCTCCTCTGTCTGATCAGAAACACTTTTTACCAGAAAAACTTCACATCTAACCTCCAGTTTATTAGAAAGTCGGCTGCACCAGTCATCAGTCAACCTGCCAGTGTAGCAGTAAATAACATCAGGTATGACTGTGTGTGATGCCGTCAACAGCTGGAATAACAGAACCTCCTTATTGTATTTATTCAGACTGACTGAACAGCCAGAAGCTGAGAGAGCTGCAGTCAACTAAAGAACATACCAGGGTTTAACATGTAAACTAGTTACAATATCACACTCAGATTAATCCTAAAGACAGCATTCTGGAATGATAAATAATGTAGGTTTAGGATTACATGAGAGTCAGAAATATTCAACCCAGAGGAAGACAACCTGAGTGTTCTCTTTCAAACAGTCTAAATCTATTTTTCACAGCAGATGGCAGAAAAAGAAACAACAAAAACCTGGAGAGTCTCTACGATCACAGAGGATGCCTACAGACCTACAGAGGCCACTTCAGAACTCAGAGGTTCAGCAGAGCATCTAGTAATGTCTAAAGAGGCACGTAGAGCAGATCGTACCTTACCTGAAATAAAGTCTGACCCAACAGCAACGTTTAGGAGAACAGAACAGCCTCTAGAACCAAGCTCAGAAGATGAAACGCAACAGAAGGTCAGAGAACCAGCAGCGTTGAACAGATAGAGTCCTGAAGACATGAATCAGCTGAACCGAACCTCCCAGACAGTCAGGATAAACTAATCAGCAGAACTCAGAGCTGCAGAGCTTCTGCTGGCTTCTCCCTCCTTTCTTCATTCCCTGAGTTCTGGGTAAATGTGCAGCTCCTGGCAGCTGCCCACAGAGTAAACACACACTCATGTTGGTCCAACGTCTAGGAACACTGCAGTAGGAGCTGAGAGCTGCATATTTGGCAGCTCAGACCTATAATTGATATTATTACACAAAAGCCAGCAGACCCAAAGTAAACCAAACGCTACAACCTTATACGGCTTCATTCCTCCTATTAATAGCAGAAACTCAGCGAACACGGTCAATATTGACTCGGTTTCCAGGACACTGGAGGTCCTGAGCTCTCCGTCACGCCAACATGTAATAGAGTCCATTTAAATAAATGCTCTTAGCACCCAGAGCACATGTTCTGTTTTACACTTCGTTTGACTCGGACCAGTAAAACACAAAACCACAAACGTGTCCGGCTAACGAGAGCTCCAGGACGTGAAGATCAGCAGCAGTTTGAAAAGGTGGAGAAGGTCAGCAATAATAGAGAAGCTCAGAGAGTGAAGCTGGAAGGAAATGGAGCAGAGTTACCAGAGAATCGCTGACAGAGAAGCTGAAGTGGAATTTCAGGTGAGTCACGCTGGTTTAAAACTCATAAAACCACAGGAGTTAAACACACACTCTGATTATTAAGGAAACAATGATGTAATCTTCCCGCTGCTGTTCCGCTTCCATGAAAATGTTTAATAATTCCTAAAACGTAAGTCTAGTTTCAACAGAAGCAAAAAACATGAAAACATACAGTTAAGCTGGAAATGATTTAAACTCTATAATGAATTTATATTTGGCTAACAACTTTCTTTAGGCTGAAAATAACTTAAATAAGTAACATAAGATGGAAAAACAATGTGCTAGATGTGTTATTTTGAGCTATTTTGTTGCTTCTTCATTTTCTTGTACATTTGGGATGTCCAAAATTACTCATACCCTTGAAATTGTCAACCATATTTGAGGAAATGCAGCTTCTGTAACATTTTAAATCGTTATATTCATTTGTACCATGTTCTAGAGCAGCGGTCTGCAACCTTTTTTGCACCACAGACTGGTTTCAAGCAAAACAATTTTCTACGGTCCGATGAATTGAAGCATGGTGGTGGCAGCATCATGATGTAAAGCATGGTGGTGGCAGCATCATGATGTGAAGCATGGTGGTGGCAGCATCATGATGTGAAGCATGGTGGTGGCAACATCATATTGTGAAGCATGGTGACGGCAGAATCATGTGGGGATGCTTCTTTGCATCGCGTGCGATTACCGGTCCATAGAAAACTGTCTTGCTTGAAAGTGGTCCGTGTTGCAAAAAAGGTTGCTGACTGCTGATCTACAGTGTTTAAATTCATTTTAAACTGAGAACAGGCAGTTAAAATATTTAGAACTCCTCACTAACATCTCTTACACAATGTCCTACTATATTTTGTCGCCTAGTTTTGTCATTTCCAGCCAGAAGAAACCTAAAAATATTACTTTACGTGAAAGTTTACTGTAACTGGACATATCTCATTTCAACTCTTTATGAAAATACTATATATTATGCTCATCTGACATTTAAGCTTCTAACATGTGGATGATGAACAGAAGGAAACAATACATTTTTCAGCATGTCTTAAAGCCAGTATTTATATTTAAATGAATCAGTACAAATACTGCTGCCATGTAATAAGGAAGTAAAGTGAAACAACACTGGAGGTAGACCTGGTACAAGCCCAGACACTGAGAATGTTTAAGTTTTTCCTCTGAACCTTTAACTCCAGTGTTTTCATTTCCCAACAGGGGAACAGCTGAAGCATCCCTTCCAGAAAGCTGCAGGTCTGTTCACGTCTCGGCAATGATGAAGCGTTGAGTAATGGAGTCTAGGAAAAACTAGAATATGACTTTACCTGCTTTAGTCTAGTGGGGGAATCAGCAATACTGAGCAGGAGGTCTGGTTTTAGTACCATAGTGTTTAGACTTACTGTGCTAAGTTAACTTGTTCATATGCAGCCGTTGCTCTTTATCCGATAGCATCCACTGATTAGCATGAATGACTGAGACAAAGCACACCACATGTCGGGTCTTCATCTTTCTTTGATTCAACCTGATGACACACATTCTCTAGAGATTTGCATTAAAGCATTTTGTTTAGTGTTGCCTGCTCATCCTTCCTGATAAATCTTTACAAACTGAACTGTCTTTCCCGTTATCAGCAGGATGATACCTGACTCATACAGCAGTTCCTGTTTTAAGTGAAGCTTTTTAAATCACCAGCAGCAACGTCTTATCTGATCGCAACACACCCCGATATTTAGTTTCGATAGAAAAGCTGGTAATATCCAACCATGCATCTTTAACAAGGAGGCGAGGCGTGATTCCCCTTATCTCCGTCAACATCTCATCTGTTACCGTGACAACCACAGTGTCATCAGCCCAAACAGGATGTACGGTCTAAGGAGTGTTTTATGAGAAAATGCCTTCACACCTTCCAGACACTACACTGTGCATGATATGAATGTGATGGGGAATAAATATGGAAAAACTTAAACTAAAAATGAAAAAGGAATGTTACGTAAACAACAAACTCTACATGAAACCCTCTTAATTCAGCATTCATACTTCCACAGAGTAAAACTACATTTTAATTAAGCCAGACAGCAGTGATCCAGTCTGTGTCTGAACAGAAAGGTCTCATTCTTGTTTTCTAACTGAAGTAAAAGCTGTTTTGTTTGTTTCACTCTCTGAGGAATGACTGATTAATAAAGACAGACAGCGACACCCGCTGTTAAGAAGGTGTAAGAACATCGGGAAACTGTCCCTTTAGCGACACCAGTAAATAGAAAGCAGCACAGAAAACACGTGCTTTGGGATTTGAAGTGTTAGTTATACTGTGTGGTTGGTGTGATCTGAGACTAGAATCAATGTTATGCATCAAACTGAGCGAGGATGAGTTATAGGATAAGGTCCTAACTAAAAAAAAGTCACATAATAAACATGTTACTGGACCAAGTGATTTAAATTTCAAAGAGTGTTTGCCTCTTCCTTTCAGTAAAACACAAATAGAAAAGATAACTTTTCCTTTTAAAGAGCCCAGGCACAGTCAAATCCCCCTCCGTTCATTACCTGAGTTGTGTTTTCAGTTCAGTGAATCGCGGCCTCTTGCTGGGATCGTACGACCAACACTTGGTCATCAGGCTGTACAGAGTCGGAGGACACTGAGGAGGCATTGCCAGGCGCTCGCCGTTCTCTATCCGACCAATCACGTCATTGTTCTTCACGCCCTGGAAAGGCTTGATGCCGTACATCAGAATCTCCCACATGCAGACACCTTAGAAAGACAGAAAATGTAATGAGAATGATTGACTTAAATGTTCCACGTGAAGATAAAACAGACATGAAATGAAATCTAGTGAAGTTGCACCTCACCGAACATCCAGACGTCGCTGGCTGTCGTAAACCGTCTGAAGTTGATGGATTCTGGAGCCATCCATTTGATAGGCAGTTTACCTTTAGATGCTGGAGTGAAGGAGACTGATAAGTTCTGTTCATATGAAGAATAGTGGAGGCTTTAAATCAGTGTGTATTTAGTACTGAGATACCTTTATAATAGGAACTATCTTCCATGTATCGCGACAGACCAAAGTCTCCCAGCTTCACACAGTCCACAGTAGACACCAACACATTTCTGGCTGCGATGTCCCTGCACAGGATAAAACAGATATCACACAGATAAGGACATGTTCTGATGTTTAACAGAACACTGAGTTTAACTGTATATCTCCCTCCAACAGGTGGCAGCAGAGGGTTCATGTAATTGGCCAATAAACAACATTGTTTCATTTATGTCATATTATGGTGCTGCAGCCCCTCTGCTATAGAATTTAGAGCTTGCTGTTCATAAATAGTTTATTACACGTTGAATACTCATACCTGTGCACAAAGCGTTTGCTCTCCAGGTAAGCCAGAGCCGTGCTGAGCTGGTAGGAGTACAGGATGAGGGATGCCAGGTCCAGACTGTACTTCCTCACCTGGAGAAATGACCGTAACTATGGAGAGGAGAAAAAAACAGAGAAAAATATCAGAGCAGCAACTTTCTTCAGGTATTCTCTCCTCAGTGTTCTCCAGCTGCTCCTGGGGATCCTGAGGTGTTCCCAGGCCAGATAAGATATGGAAAACTTCCAGTTAGTTCTGAGAGTCTGAGAGAAGTAAAACACCCAGGAGGCTTCCAGATCAGAAGCCTGAATCTCCTCAGCTGAATCCTTTGTTGGTGAATCTACTCTGAGCTTTCTCCAGATGTCTGAACTCTTCACCTGATCTCTAACTCTGATCTCTAACTCTGATCTCTAACTCTGATCTCTAACTCTGATCTCTAACTCTGATCTCAGCCACTTTGCAGAGGAAACTAATTTCAGCTGTTCATATTTGTGACCTGTCCTTTAGGCCACTACCCAGAGCTCCTGAGCTGTAAAGTAGATTGTCCGGTAAATGGAGAGCTTCGCCTTCCCTGTTCAGCTCAATCTTCACTACAACGGTTCAGTATAACAGCTGCATTACTGCTGATGCTGCAACAACTCGCTTGTTCATCTCACACTCGATTTTCCCGTCACTCGTTGACAAAATCCAGAGAAACCCCTTTTTTTGAAGCAGCAGCTCAACCCCGACCCAGAGGAAGTAATCCACCGGTTTCCTGCAGAGAATCTTGACTTGACTCTCCTCCTGGTTGATTTAAACTCAGCTGAAGCCGACAGAACCACATCATCTCCAAATAGCAGATTTGACCCTCAGATCCGTCCTGGTCCTGGTTTCTGTTCATGAACATCATGACCAGGGACGGAGACAAGGGCTGACTCTGGTGGAGCTCAACATCCACCAGAAACATGTTTAACAACCAGAACTCTGGAAACACGTGGACGGCACAGAGGATTGTGGGGAGCAGCCTACCCACCACCACAGACATTTACACCAGTAGATGCAGGAAGAAGGCCTGTTAGACTGCTGAACTCTGGTGGTAGTCTGTAGCCTTACAACTATCACCCACCTACCTGCAACTACAGACCCTTTTTAATCTACCTCACAGCACAGCTTTGTATACAATTATATTATCTGTTTATCACTGGTAAACACTTGTATATAGTGTTTTTATTGCTTGTATTTCCCTTATTTTTCTTCAATTTTCTTATTTTTATATATTTATTAACATTTTCGGACTTATAACCATGACCCGAGTGCCAATTTCGTGCCATCTCATATGTACACGTGTGCTGGTATGACAATAAAGAACCTTGACTCCTTGACTGGAGCAACAGTTCTGACCATGAAAAACAGATGACTGTTGAATAGAACCAAAGTATGAGATTCAATATAAAACATCACATATTTGTCTTGAAACACTGATTTAGATCTACATGTTAGTTTTCTACTGTTATGCTCTAAACACCAAGTCCAGTCTGTTTTATGGGATGAACTGTTTGGCAATAAAACTGAGTCTGATAGTTTTACCGCCGAAAAAAAAAACAGAAAAAAGAACATGAATGTTTCAGAAATTCTTTGTCAGACCAAATTAAATGTGATTCATTAGTTTGATAGAAATTCTACAAAGATAATAACTTTTTTTAACCACAAAACACTCGAAGTCTGACGATGCTCAGATCGCCTTACAAAGAGACTAAATAATTAGAAAATGAGAAAGTGATTCTGGTCACTGATAAATTATTACATTATTGGTAACGATAGAGTCCAACCACAAGCACAAAACACAGAAATTAAATCTGAGAACAACAAAAAAAGCTGAAGTGTTTGAACAGTAGATGTCATTTTTAAAATCTGATTCATATTAGTCGTTTTTAAAATCTCATTTTAACTCTTGATTTCCATCAAACAAACACTAAAAACAATGAGGCTTATGCTGTACAAGACTCTCTATGATGAAATCTTACTAACACATCTACCAGCCTCCACTTTACAGTAGACCCCATCATATCATACCTCTCCCAGAGTGCACAGCTCCATGATGATCCACACTGGGTTCTCAGTGATGACTCCCATCAGCTTCACGATGTGAGGATGGTCAAACTGACGCATCGTCACTGCAGGGAAATTAAAAAAAAACAACACAAACAGCACACGGTTTATATTTACTTGCTTTATATATAGATTCCATGTGAATGAAGAATGCTGAAGGAACTTACGAGCTTCCTGGAGGAACTTTTCTCTGACGCTGTCTGACGTTGAGTTTTTACATGTCTTCACTGCCACAGACAGAGCTGGATTCTCCTGTAGGAAATAAATACAAGATGAATGTCAACACGCAACATGTTTACTGCCTCCTACATGAAATCCACATCATGAAAATTCACATTATAGATTTTGCAGCATTCGTTTAAACAATTCCATAGACCCAAAAATGTGGATTTTCATATGTAAAGGAGCATCTACAGTGAGTTACATCAACCAAGTTATTCAGATCTAAGGCTACTATGAATCTATGCAGGGATCCCGAGCACAAAAACAAGTCCAGGTAGATGAATTCACCTGGTTCCAGCTCAAGTACATAGAACATGTTAACGCTATATTTCACACCTGCTGCAGTAACTGAGTGGAGACTAGAGGCTTCTCTGTGCACAGCTGCACTGACACATGAGGCGTTCAGGGAACATCATAAATTGTAGCATCGACTAACAGTTCCCATGTGAGGCATTTACACCTGTAAATTTCAGCTTCAGAAAACATTTGGATTACAATCTCCCCCTCTAAACTCTGAGTCTCTGCAGCGCACCAGTCGCCGACCACCTCCAGTAATTTACTGTTAAGTGTGAAAATCACCGAGATAAGAAACACTAGCACACAATCTAGACATGTTTGTCTACAGCCAGAGTAATAGAAATGACGTTTACCGGACTGATGTAGACTCCCTGGTGGACGTCTCCAAACTGACCCTCGCCGATGCAGCGACCCAGCTCGATCCGATCCCGCTGAATCTCATAGTCCCGAGCTGAATACACAACACACACAGACATGAAAACACACACACACACAAAGATACAGACATACAGATACAGACACACACATGAACAGAGACTTTCAGACGCTGCAGCTTCCAAGCTTGTCAGAGCTCTTTAACACAGTCCTGTTAGAAAATCTCCTTCACTTAAACACGACTCGGTTCATTTAAAGTGCTGAGTCATGTTTTGAGTGCGTTTTAAACGTCCTGACCTTCTGCTCTGACAAGCCTGGCTTTATAAACTGAGTTCACTGTCAACCACATGCAACAACAACAGCAGCATCAAATCACAGCAACGCATGCCCAGTAACACACACAGCCAGTCACAGTGTAAAGATGAACATGGACCTGTGTCAGCTCAGATGGAGCATGGATAAAGTCAGGTGGGCTAATATAAGAGACATTCTGTGGTCAGTCCATGCTTTTTGGGGTTTTTTGTGCTGGTAAAAATTAAAATGCACAGTTTTTATTGTTTGTCTTAAGAAAAAAGAGAAATAAAACTGTCTGTTGACAGCTGGTGGTCTGCTCTGCCTGACCTGACTTTGTCCACATGAATATGACACACATGAAGCTATAAATATGTCAGTTCATAATAATAACTGCTGTACAAATGAGCAGCACATGAGCGACCTTGAGAGACAATGATGTAAACAGCCAGAAATAAACCTGGCCATAATTATTACCTCTGAATGTCGCCCATGTAGCTTTAAAATAAAGATCCAGCGTAGTGGTTAAATAATGAGGAGCGGTTTGTTGATGGGTTAAAATGTCACAACATACTCATGTGTGTGCATCTGTTTAAAACCTTCCCTCTCTCTGCAGAAACAAGCTGCCTGGTTAGACTATATGGACCTGGTACTGAGCAGGAAACCATTATTGTTCCCTGAATCATGTGAAGCTACCGACAGTTCATCACATCACACATCGACAGAGGGGGTCAAATCAACAGGGACAGAAATAAAGTCTGAATTTTATCGCAAGCAAACGTAAAAAAGGGTCACAACAACCACCAAACCAAAGAGCCATCACAACACAACCAGAGCCACGGTCCAGTCTTTACCTTGGTCTAGTCCATAGTATTCTGGGAGAACGGGTTAGTGACAGGAGACAGAGATAACTAGCTGTGAGTACAGAGAGTTAGAAAGTGCAGTCTGTTGAATGATGTCAGGGTAAACTGTGATGTCAGGTAGGCCTTAGGTTATTCCTTTAGATTTATAGTGAGTTTTTATGTAAGCAGCAGGTTTGTTCTGACTGAAAATGACAAACAAGAGACAAACGATGGTCAGACACTGAGTTAGAGGTGATAAAGATACATTTCTGAAGCTCACACCCCCGTTCCTCCAGTCCAGGGTCTATTTAGGCTTCCTAGCACGACCTCTGAGGTTCTTCACAGAGTGGAGCTCTTTAATTACTTAATCATGGTTTGCAATGTGGCCACTAGACCTTAAAAACTCTAGGATAAGACTTTACAGCCTTTAAACGTCATCTAGTGATAAACCCTGACGAATGACGAACTGAGGAACCGCTACGTCAGCTGTCATTAAATTACAATGCATTAAAACGCTCTAGATCATGTTAGTTTGTTGATACTGAAATAATAAAAACACTAAAATAAATTGTGGATAATTTCAAGGGCATGAATGAAAAAAAAACATAAAGAACACTTTGCCCTTTTTTAGTCAAAAATCAATTAAATAAAAATATAAATTTCAAATGTAAATTCCTCATTAATACTCATCAATGAAAATGAAATTAAATGCTGCACAAAATGGTAAAAACCACCAGGAAAAATTAACGACACTTTCAAGGGATAATAATAATAATGATAATAATAATAATATATTATTATTACATTTTTTGGACATAAAACACCATAAAATTAATATGTATATATTTTTAATTTATTATTAACACACCACAATTTCTCACCAACTTATGTCACATATTTATGTCATTTCCAGCCAAAAGAATAACTATTAGTCAAACATATATTCACTATAAATTTAAATTTGGCATCCGTATGAATAATTTTCAGCCTGTCTGTTTTCTTTTGGGATTTTTTTGTTTGTTTGTTTTTTGCTTTTTGTTACTTAAAATGTAGGAATAGCTAAAAATGAATCATTAACCTCTCTAACACAATGTCTTACTGTAGTTTATCACTTGTCATTTGCAGCTGGAAGAAACGTGCTAGTCAGATAAAAACTCACTAAAACTCAATGTTCGATACAAGTATAAATCCTTTTGGGCTCTGCTACAAGGAAATGTCTGTTATCATATAAAGCATTTAATGTGTTTTGATAGAAAGTTCATCAAAGTCTTGTAAAGCAGAGACACACAACACTATTATATCACTATTATATTGCAAACACAACTTATACACTAATTAACAGCTTAGAAACCCGTTGTAATGCAACACAAACAGAAACTGACTCCCTGATATTTTTTATGTTCTACAGTAATTTACTGACTCGCTCCATGTTCGTTTGTCTTTAAGTAAAAGCTATAATGTATGAAGGGTCTAAAGCGAAGCCATGTTGGGATTCTGCTGCATGGAATGTGTTCATGACACCAGGCAGCATTCTGTGGCAGTTTAAATGGGAGATTCATCCTTTTTACAGTGACGTCACCCATCAGCACTGCCTCTTAATGTTGCCTCTTTAGCTTCACTTCAAGCAGTGAGCTTCATGTGAAGAACCACAGCAGCAGCACAGCAGGCCGTGTTCATGTTTAAACTCCCTGTTCATCTAATTTTCTAGCTCATATTGCAGAGACACAGACTGATGTGAGGCTCCTGCTAAAAATACGAACACACTGAACACTGGAATAGGCGATCATCAGCACAGAGTCATCTGAAAAACTACAGTTCAGACAACAAACAAATGAGGAGGGTGATTCTCCAAGGTAAATATAGACTGAGGATGTAATAATACACACAGAAGGTGGTTTAAGTAGCTTCCTCTTTTCAGTCAGATTACTGCATGTGACCACGGAAAATAGAGATTCATTCAAAGATCAGTCACAGCTTCGTTCTAAAAAGAGCCGAACTGATTTAAATAACACACTCTTAATTATGGCACGTGATGACTGGATGATATTCTGACTTTATATCAACAATCAGCACGTGAAACATTTACAAGTTGTTATTTTAGAAACGTCTTGCACATCTTGCCTAAATTTTTAGAATAATACCCAGAAAAATGCAATCAATATTTATAAAATGGAGTCACAGAGAGAAGAGTCTCCCCTGATCTAAACTTTACAGAGGTCACCTACACTAGCACCACAACACACACTCCTGTCTTCTGTTTACTTGATTCATTGATTCGTTTTTCATGAATATCAGAAAAGCCCAAGATGACGTCCCCAAATGTCTTGTTTTGTCCACACCCCAAAGAAAATCTGATTACTGTCACAGAGGAGTCAAGAAACCAGAACATATTCAGATTTAAGGAGGTGGAATCAGCGAATTTAGACTCCAATTCAATTACACATTAGCTGCTGAATGTATGAGTGGACTTACTTGAAGGCATCGTGTAGGTGTCCTCCTCATCTATGATCTCAGCGTAGTCGTCTGTTTCTGCAGAGTGAAGACAGAAAAGTGTGAAGAAACGATAAATCTACAGCTTTAAGGCGACTTTTTCCAACACAACGGAAAAGTGCCATTAAATCCCATGAAGCCAAATCACTGCATAGAACTCAGAACCTTCAGTGAAAACAAAGACAGCAGCAGCAACAGAGAGAAGTACCTTTCAAAAACACCGTCACCATACCCGACTCCAAACACATGCACAACATTAATGTGTAGCACAGAACAGCTGGCCTTAACTGAAGAGCACAATAGAGAGGAAGGCAGGGAGCAGAGGGAAGGGGAGGGATGGAAATGTTCTGTCTTTCCACAGAATAACAGGCTGAGTCATGATAGCTGCAGAAAACAGAGATACTGTGCACAGACAGGCAGCAGGAGGCTCTGTGCTAGACATGAAGACGTTTAATAGAAAGAATGATGTTTACCATCGCCGCTAATGTGACCTGCAGAAGCCACAAGCAGCATGAAACACAACACAGAGGAGAAAAACATTAGTTTATCTGTTAACAGGATGTTATTTAATGCGTCAGTGCTACAGTAGTTAGTTGTCATGTCATTCAGTGCGAGTCAGACAGCGACAGTGACTAAAGCTCTCCAGCTGGACATCTGGCCAGACAAGGACTCTTCACTGCGCACAGTCAAGGCTTTATAGAGGAAACAGGCTGAATTCATCCAAGAAGGCTTTATGTGACTCTGAGCAGCAGCAGGCAAAACACATTCATACCTGAGACACAAACAGCCCGGGTCCGTACGCCATCCATCCGCTTCTCCATCCGCTTCTCATGGTTTGAAACTCTGCACAAGATTAGAAAGTCATTTATTAAACCCATGAATTCAGCTTCTATCTGCAGCTCAAGGGACAGCAACAGGGTCCTCCCACATCCTGTCATGTGTGCTGCTTCACAAACACTAAAAAAGAGCCTAAAAGAGCATCTTGAACTTACTATATGAAATAAAGGAGCATCTAGAACTTATTATATAAACTAAAGGAGCATGTATACCGTATTATATGAACTAAAGGAGCATCTAGAACTTATATGAACTAAAGGAGCTTCTAGAGCTTATTATATGAACTAAAGAAACATCTAGAACAGGGGTGTCAAACTCCGGTCCTTGAGGGCCACTATCCTGCATGTTGTAGATGTTTCCCTCTTCTAACACAACTGATTCAAATGATCAGGATCATTACCAGGCTTCTAGAGAGCTTGATGATGAGCTGATCATTTGAATCAGTTGTGTTGGAAGAGGGAAACATTCAAAACATGCAGGACAGTGGCCCTCGAGGACCGGAGTTTGACACCCCTGATCTAGAACTTATTATATAAACTATAGGAACATCTAGAACTTGTTATATGAACTAAAGGAGCATATATACCATATTATATGTACTAAAGGAGCATCTAGAACTTACTATATAAACTAAATGAGCTTCAAACTTTGATCAAGATCTAGATGTGGCATGGGGCCGCTGTATAACTCGCTGAGTTAAGGCGTTACCACGTGGGCGCAGGTCGCCTGCAGCCGGTTGTGAGTTTGAGTCCGGCACACCACCCTTTGCTGCATGTCTCTCTCCTCTCTACCCCCTTTCACCCTGTCTATCAATAAAAGCTTCAAAAAATCTCCCCCAGAAAAACAAAAAAAAAAAGATCTAGATGTGGCACTGAATTTTAACTGCAGACTGAATTAAAATACCATCAGATAAAAGTTCATTCAAAACAAAATGTGTGAATAAAAATCACAAAATATAACAGGACGTGGACGTTTTCTTGAGTGTAAATGGAGTTAGCAGACTTACTTTGGTATAGAAGGAAGAGCTCTGTCTCCCTCTGCAGAGACAAAACACATGAATTAGACACAGAGCTCCAGAAGATAAAACTTTATTAGTCCTGAAGGAAATTCTTGGCCCAAATGACCTAACATTAGAAATACAGTGAATGAAAAGTAGAAATCAAGAAGTATAAGTATGATACATGACTGGAATACAATAAGAAGCTAAAATAAGACTAGGATAGAGCAGTAAAAGTAATGCTGGTCATTATACTGAGGTAATATTTAATATCACATGTTCATTTTAGAGACATCAGTGCTGCTGTTTCTTTGCACCTATTTTTAGAAGAGACCAGACAAACTGAGGCTGGATGTTCACAGTGACAGACATGAAGCCTCTCAGTCACACTCTGCTTTTTCATCCTGGAGGATAAATTATAGTATTTTTTCTTTGTTTTGAGTTACAGTCATTTTTTGTGCACAACCAACAGACCTCAAACATCAAACTCTGGGTGAACAGATCGTCTTACCTTTGTGGACTCTGACGATGAACGAGTGAGACGCTGAGGAGACGAGCCGACAGTAGCCGTCAATCAAGTCGGCCATGTTTTCTGCTGTGGTCAGCGCCGCTGTAGTGACGGTGAGTGGCTGCAGACAGAAGGATTAGTGTCAGAGCGGACAGAGAGCTGCTTCACAGCGACACAATGAGAGCTTTATTAACGTCTACTACCAAGCATGCCCATCCCTGCATTTACTGCAGCATGGATGCACACTGACCTGCTGCAGACACACCCAAGTACACATGAATGTCTTAGTGCTCGTAAACCATGTTTCCCTTTTTCACTACATCTATTTTTTACCTGTCTAGTACTGAAACTTCAAATACATTTTTTAAAAAGTCTATTATACAAAGTTGGATCTGCACATTTACTTAGAAATAAACAGGTCCTGCATCAGTACGTCATGATTTTAAAGTGTGAAGTGGTTTCACTCCAAAGCAAACAATCAATTAGCACCGTTTCAACAGAGAAGCAGATGAAGAACATGCAGCTGTGTGTTTTTACCTCTGGAGCTCCGGCCACATTCAACTGCAACATGCCTTTCCTGTCCTTCTCCTCCAGAGCGGAGTACTGAATGGACTGGACCTGATTAAAGTTAGCCAAGTGTGTAGGCTGCAGAGACAAACACACAGATAGGTTAAAACCACTGTGACACATCCAGTTTAAAGCTCTGGGAGCACATCTGTAAAATATTCATGTAAATCTGCAAATAGAACATTGGAAAAACACCAAGAAGTTCTGGAGAAATATTACACATTCTGCACTATTCCTAGCTCAAATTCAAGCAGCTCACAACTGCTGCGCTAAACTGTCGTATCCTTCCATTAATGCTGCATTCATAACAATATACATATTACGTTATTTAAACATACGTCTGTAGCCTGAGTATTTAGCACAACATTCCTTAGTAAGAGAAACAGCATCAGAGCTCAGCAAAAGTGTCAGAGACAACATGTTATTCTGGAAGACCTTCCAGCATCAACTGGACTGCAGGTTTCTAAGGAGGCAGTTCATGAGGCTCTAAAACACTCTGAGGAAACCAGATCAGCTGAGGCCAAAGCACACTAAAGGACACCACAGCCTCAGAAGATCAATACATCAGGCTTCACTCACTGGACGATTGAAATGGAAAAGGTGTCCCTCAGAGGACGATTAGCTTCCTCTAAACCACTCCTCTGTCTCCACCTGATCCCAACCACAAGAATCTCAGAGAGGATCAGACTGAGCTGCAGCAACATCAGTTAGTGAACAAACCGAGTCCAAGAGATGGAGTGCTGCTGTCACTGAGGTTAAAGGAGGGACACGGCAAATATATTCAATATATCAACTATCACTCAAACTGATAAATCAGGTTTATCATTTACATTAAACAACGTTTTACTAAATTTGAAACAAGAGCAAAACTGATGTGCGTCTCTTAACCTCATGAAACTAATTCCAGTTTATATTATGAGAAGGAAAAACGCCCTCTTTGTTAAACTTCTCTCAACTTCTGAGTCTGACCAAAATCTACAGAAGGAGTTACCAGAGGATGTTGCTTCAACTTAGGGTCACAAGCAAAAACTGGAAACCAATCAAATAGCAGATGCACACATGTTGGAAAAGTCATTCAATAAATATGCTTATATTAATATTTATATTATATAAATATGAAATAAAAAGGTTTTACGCAGCTTTATGTCTGTTTGTGAGTCTGTTCTTGTGTCAGTGGTTCAGATTACATTACTACATATTAAATGGTGCATGTAACACTGTTTTTCTATTTATATTAATATTTTGGACCCACTGTATGTTGGTGCCTTTATTCAGCTGAAATAATCTCTTCAAAGAATTATATTTTTCTACAGTATCAGTGATAGTCAGTAATCCCATCAAAAGCTGTCAAAGGATGATCTCAATGTGTTTATGGAGAATGTGCAGCTCTGAGTCATTTAATGCAAAGATGCATTCATGAAACTGACATTTAACAGGCTGAGAAAGTTACGGGTGAACAACGATGCTTCACAGCTGTTTCCTTCATGCAGCTGTTTTCTGATCACACATTTGGCTTCTTCTAGCTTGACTTAAAGAAAATAAGAAACCTGTCTGGGTTTTAAAAAATCTTTCCAGCCTGGAGACCAGCAGAGGGCAGCATGGTGGGATGGTACCTCCAGTTACAGTCTGCAGTATACAGCAGAGTTAAAGTCCTCTAAAGCCTCGACCTCGTGAAATGAGCTAATACTCACCGTTGAGCCTTTATCTGTGAGGTAGCTGATTCCTTCCTCTGGTCCGATGGCTAGCTCCACCGATATCACCCAGCTAGACTGGAGGAGGCAAACAGGAAGGGAAATACAGCATTAAAATACATCCAAAATATTAAAGAATCAAACATTCATAATATTCTCCTCTGGTCTCACTACTAGCTAACTAACATAGCAGCAGCTAACTTTGATTTTAGCAGCTCCAGACTGTCCCAGCAGGTCAAAATGGAGGAGCTGCTAGGTCTGATCCACAGCCAGCATTGGGACTTAGTGTCACAGATGTTCCTCCATCACCCTGAGAGGTTAACACTCTGGGTCTGACACCTGAGAGGATGAATCTGACACCATTCAGAGAGCTTGGGCGCCATCAACACACTCACTTTATGGAGCGTGTTTGAGAGACGGTATGCAGTCAGGAGCATCATGTGTTCAGAGATATGTTGGATGCTGCTGAGGCATTTTCCACTGTGAAGGTGTATTTGGTCCATTTTGTCCTGACATGTGGGCTTTAGTAATGCATCAGCTTTCCCTGACGAGGAGGTTCATGTGTCTGAAGCCTTTGGTTCCCTCCTGGGACTGGACCACTGTATTAGAGGAGCTCTCTGGAAGAATTCACTTTGTCCTGTAGGAGCTTTACACATCTACCTGGACAGGATGAGGTGTTGAGGAACAGAAACAAGCTGTTAATGTCAGCAGCCGTCATGAAGGAATCTGAGTCCCAGGATCCGCAGCCTCCTCTGAACTCCACCTGAGGTTCGGCTCCCTCATGGCTATGCTTAGGGTGTTCAAGTGACGGATATCTGCTGCTAGTTGGGCTTCCTCATGCTTTTATTAGATGCTACCGTCTGGATGTAGCTGCACTAAAGCCCTTATGGTGGGAACGTGGTGTGGAGGTGTGCTTGGGCTTCGGACCATGCAGTCGTTTCTACTCTGTACAATGTGGACAGGCTCCAACCTCCTTTTCAGTCTGGCTTGTAAAACTACCGCTCTTTACATGCAGGATTATCCCTATGAATTAAAATGGACTCACCCCTAAAGCACATTTGAAGCACTCCTTGTCGAAGCGGTAGATGGGAGAGAGGATCTCAAAGAACTTGTGGATGCTCTGCTCGTCATTGAGGTTCGCAAACTGTTTGAAGGTCTGCTGGATTTGCTTACGAAGAGCCTTCGCCTGATGGAGAAGAGAAGAAAACATTTCCAAGAGTTTCTTGGAGAAAGCTGGTTCAGAGCCAAGAGAAACACTGAGAGAGACAACAGGAGGTTTAATTTAATCCACAAAATCAGATAATCAGACATTTAGCTAGAGATCCTTTCAGTCATTGAGTCTGTTGGACAAACAGTCTGTCAGCTCTAAGAGACACTGAGCAGGAGGATGTTAACGTCTGCTTCTGACACTAAAACCACTGAGTGGTTTTAAAGTTTAATTTTAATCTCACCTTCAGGGAATCCAGCAGGCTTTTAGGGAAGAACCTTCTCAAACCAACATCTTTCCTAAAGAGGAAAACAACGTCACCACATTCATCACCAATCTGCCTCAACAAGAGTTGTTAAAATGTATTAAATGTAAATTAGATTCAGCACATTCTACAGCATGGTTCAGATAACATCGGTATCTTACTCCAGTAGTTCATAGTTGGACTTCTTATCCAGAGCGTTGCCGGGCATCTCTCTGAAGAACCTCCTGGTTAGAAGAGAGACACAATTAAACTGAATTAAATATGGATAAACAAATAACAAGAATATTTGGGTTTAATATTCTGGAAATGTTTCTATAAATGTGATACAAGGAATGACTAACAGTCAACATGGACTTCATTGTCTATATCTGCACATGTACAAGACACACAGAGAAACTGAGCTGCTGTTGAGTCCCACAGTGTTGAAGCGTTGATTCATCAGACCGGTCATCGAGCGCAATGACCGGTCTGATGAATCAAAGCATGGTGGCGGCAGCATCATGATGTGAAGCATGGTGGTGGCAGCATCATGATGTGAAGCATGGCGGTGGCAGCATCATGTAGGGATGCTTCTTGGCAGGCCCTGATTTCAAGCAAAACAATGTTCTACGGTCCATAGAACATTGTCTTGCTTGAAATCGGTCCATGGTGCAAAAAAGGTTGCAGACTGCTGGTCTATATTATATCTTTATTTTATTCTTAGTGTGACTCATCTGTACCCAGGTGCCGTAACATGTACATTTCCCTGGTGAGGGATCAATAAAGTCAGTTTCATCTCATGTCACTAAACACCTCACAAAAACACCAGGCAGCTTCTCAGACAGGTTTGAAATGTCTTCTTTCTACCTGGTCCAGCTTCCCAGAGACCAGCCAGGTAAATGAATGAGTCAGATTTCTGGTCACCAGGTGTTGCTGTGTGTGTTTGATGAGTGTGTAGCTGTGACTTCTCACCTTATTTCCAAACAGCCCAGTTTCAATGCAACATCCTGATCCACCTGGTCAGCTATGTGCTGCATGTAGTCGCTTTTTACCTGCAGAAACAGCACAGCTCTGTAAAATGGCATTTCTGTAGATAAATCAGAGCAGCAACTAAAGTTACACGCTGTGACTGCATAATATGGAGTCACACATTAATCTGAAAGCTTCATTAAGATGTAAAAGGCAGCAAATAGATGACAAACAAGAAAAAACTAGACGTGTTCCTCACCTGGTGATAGAGGTAGTTCAGAGAAGGTTTGTCCTCAGAGAAATGGCTGAGATAACCTTTAGGAAGGTACCGCATCCGCAACTCATACCTGACAGAGAGAACAGTGACACCGAATAACCACAAATACAGGAACATGATGGAAATAATATAGCATGAGAAACAGGAGGCGCCTGCTAACATATAGTCGACCTAAATACACCATAAAGACCAAGTTTAAGGTACACAAGAAATAAAAGAAACGACACAGATCAGCTAAACACAAAACCACCCAATAAAAACAAACAAACAACACTAGTGTATTTATTTTAAAATACATTCCTACAGTTTAGATGCACCTTTCTCAATATGTTACATATATTGTATAAATATTGTATAAATGTCTGTATTTCAGATGCTTCTGCCTCTAACCGGACAATGTCAGTGTCTTGGAGAACCGTTTCCTGTTCTACAAATGTTTGTCATCCCACAATACTGAAACATCTGTCCTAGAAGTCGAAAGGTGTCATGTTTATTGTTAAAATAAGGCAAAACCTTATTTATCCTGAAGGAAATTCTTGTGCCAGATGTTGTTTAGAAAAACTAAATGACATAACATCAGAAATGCAGTGTCTAAAAAAAAGAAAAGCAGTAAGGTATAAGTACAATACAATACTGAAATAAAATATCTAAACTAAAATAAGGCTGGAATAGTAAGTAACTGTAGTGAGGTACTAAGAAATATCACACATGATAATGAAATACTAGGCATTACAGTAACAATATCAGGCAGACTTCACTGATCTACCTGTCTTTTTATTTATCGCACTGTAAAGTCTTGAGTCTTTATCACAGGACAAAGTTAAAACAAGGCTTTCAGGGCCTCACTGATTGTAGACAGACTGGTATCATATCTGGACATAATGTTGTACATAAAAGCGAAATATTGCACATGTAATCCAAATGTTACACATGAAACTAAAACACTGCACCTAAAAAACAGGGAAAGGAAAACATAATAATGTCTATCAATATGTTACATGATGCAGCATGTTGAATGTCATCAGAAGGAACTTGTACATGACTGTGCCATCTGGGAGTTTCACAGGGAGGTTAAAGCAACCATCAGAGACAGAACCGCCCTGATGGAGCCGATAGGTTTTGTTTGAACACAGGAGCCTGAAACAGAAGAGGCTCTTTCTATTCACTATATCACAGTAAGTCTGGTAGCAGTGAGTTGTAGTTTCACATTTTGCTTTTCCTGAACAAACTGGAAGTGATACACTTGTCAAACCAACTATATTCATGCAGTTACATCTCTGTCACAGAAACACCCACATGGGCCATCACTGTTTATGCTGACATATTACTGTATGACTGACATGTTGCAGCGACTACAGGAGAGAAGTGGGTCAGGAGAGTCGTGAGCTGAACGTGATTAGATAACAAAGGAAATCAAGGTTGAAGACAAAATGAATAAAACATCCGTATTCTATAATGAATGAAGCAAAAGCAGGATGACGTGATATGAAAGATGAGAGAGAAAAGGATCAAAGCGGGAAACAGTGAGGCTGACTGCAGGAGGAAGCTGAAAGGAAGCAGGAGAGGCAGCGACGTGGAGTCAGCTGGTCCCTGAGCTGCTGCTGTTCTAACAATAGCTGAAGCTCCGCCGCCCTCCGAGGACGAGCTGCAACCACTGGCAGAGCTCCACCGCTGCATGTCAGCCATGTGAACAACTCGTTACTGCTGAATTCATTTCAATTTTAATGACTCTGGGTGTAGCGCATCAAATGCAGGACAAAGAACTGAATTGTAAAGCGAGCTGTTAACAGTATGAGCTGGAGGTGGCCCAGTGCCAGCACAGCTTTAATACTAACAGAGCTGCAGTACAGAGAACCTATGGATGGTACAGTTCATTAGGCATCAAATAAACAGGAAGAATATGACCTCATGAATTATAAAATAATCATAAGCAGAGGAACTACTCACTGGATGACGTTCACCAGCTGAGTTTAAGTAAACGCCCTGAAGCTCTAACCTTCTTTTATTAACTACAGCATAACGGGATGATATGGATAAATGAGGAAACAGATTAAAGAAGAGCTGTAAATCCGGAGGAAGTAAAGACAGGTGCTGTGTTCAGCTGTAAAATGGGGCAGCTCTCCAATAAATACTTGGTGGTGGTAATATCATTTTATTGCTTCATACAGGAGTTCACATACGTATCTTCAGATCTCACTGTGTGGTTTATTTAAACTAAATCAATGGTTTAATAGGGTCCATAAATGATATAACTGCAGCTTGTGATGTAGCCGTATTAAATATTATTAGCTAGCAGGGCTGTTTATCAGAATGACTAAATACAGTAACACCAGTTCACTTGCTCTGCTGTCTGACATTAGCACATTGGTGATCTTAAGGGGATGTGAGTCGATGTGTACCTGAATATTAGTCTCTGATGGAAAAAGTGAAGAGAAAACAAAGCCTCCAGTTTGACATTTAGCTGTCAAAGCGTAGCCATGCCTTAAACGACACCCAGAGTCTAAACAGAATCTAAATGAACATCATGCTGTGTTCAAAAAGTCTTAAAACTAATGATTCAGACTGTAAACTCATTAGAAAAATCAAACACATCAAAAGAGAAGCATCATTTTTAAATAGACTTTTGTACATTCTGACTTCGTTTTGCAATCTGAAGAGTCGTCCCCTGCTGGTCAGAAGGAAGAACAAAGGTTTAAGGCTTATCTCTCTGTTTTTTTCTGTCCATCCTCCAGCCTGTGACCTGAAACCTGATCTCACAGCACCATCTTAAAGAATGCTTCAGTTCCTAAAATGCTGTTCCTAAAATCTCAAAAAGAGAGGAACCTGTCTGGAGGAACTACGAGTGACGATGAGGTGTGTTGTCAGTTGAATTCTAAGGTAAACAGTCCCCTTACTCACTTCACTCATCGTACATCCTCGATTCTTCCTCGTGTCTTAGTTCCTCCACCGGAGATTCGAGCACAGAGCTTAGATTTTAATAAGACATCCTGACCTCAGAGCATCAGTTTAAAGCCACATTAATTAAATATAACGTGTAACCACTGTGTTTCATGATCTCTGTCAGAACAATGTCCATGATGGACAGATGTCACACATTTAACACACCGTGCTGTGTAAAGTATAAAATAGTCATGGCACAAAAAATATTACTGTACAAATAAAGAGTGACTTATATCAACGTTGAATATCATTAAACACACTCATCAGTCCTGCTCCTGACATGGTTTGTATGCTTAGCTGTGTGTCACCTCTTTTATGTCCTGGGCGCAAAACAGACTTTATCAAGGACACAGTGAGGATCCACCTGGATCCACCTGCCTCCTCTATCCTCGATATGCATTTTAGGAATTGAGACGTCCCTTGTTATGATGCACCAAAATCAATTTCCAGGTCACAGGCCAGAGGACCGAGGAGGCTGAAATTAGTGAAATGAGATAACTGACTGACATAACCTAACTTACAGCTGGAACTAAACAGTGGACAGATGATGCAGCACTTCCCATTTATCTGACATCAATTCACGACGACAGCTCTGAGGCCAGGATGCCTCGTTTTGTTAAATTTCTGACTGCCTCGCCTCCTCTGCTTGCATCTCTGGTGGGAGGAGCTAAGATGTGTGACGTGAGGAGAGTCTATGAGTGTTGTAGTTTTACCTCCATTCCTCCTGGGGGTGCTGTTTCTCATATTTCTCCCGTACATGAGACACGCCCAGATCAGGATGCAACCAGTGGAGAGCTTCAGAGTGTAGATGGGTCAGACGGAGGCCCAGAGAGGACACACAGCGCAGTTTGTGGATCTCTGCTATCTTCTGGATGACACCCTGTTGGAACAGAAGAACAGGATCAGGGGCACGATAGAGGGGACAGGTGAGCTGGACAGGTGAAAGATGTCTGAGTCTCACCCTGACATCTGTGGCGTCTCCATGCCTGATGTTACTGGCCCAGGTGCATGGTTCACTGTTTGTCTCAAAGTAGTGGAAGATCTTGAGGACCCGGTCCATAGAGCCCGGGGGCCGCTCCAGACCTCCAGCCGAGCCGCTGGAGCCGGGACCGCCGGGCATTCCAGACCGGGATTTGACCCCACAACCACCCGCTGAGGAGTGATTGAGGTTGGGTTCCAAGTAGGAAGACGACGCCATGCCTGACTGCGATGCTAGCGCTGGGGCTAACTGGCCATCATATTCTGAAAGAGAATACAAACAGAGTGACGGTACCAAGAAATCTGAATTAACTTGCCTCGTTTCCTCAGTGGAAACAAGCTAGTCTATCTTTAGGTATCATTCTGTGAAACAACATTACACAGCTCAGATGAAAAGGAAAAACTGACAAGTAAAAAAACACCAATTGATAATGGTACATAGAAAAACAGAAAAACTTCTTCAGTCTTTTAGAGACAAATCTGAGAAAATGAGCTTCTCAGTCAGTCAGCACCATTTTACATTAATAATGATGAAGACATAAAACAGAATAATGCCAAACAAACTCGTTGGGGAACAGACTACACACCTCTAACGAGACAGGGAACTATAATAAGGATGTTAATGTGTATGAAACATGCACATACATGCAAATACTGCACGTCACTGTTTGGACTCTGTGATGAAGCAGGGCTAATTAGTGAGCCAGACAAACGAGTTGATATAAACCAACAACACACTGGCACATGGTGTATTTACAGGATCCTAATGGACTCAACATACATCACATTTAAATAAATCAATCCCAGGGCATTTAAACTGTACGTCCACTCACCCAGACAGTTTATTCATGGATTAGGTTCAACAGGAAGCTACTCAGACTGTCTGAGATGAACTTCCTGGTTGTTCTTTTCTACCTACAGTGGAAAATCAATCGATCAGATCAATACCAGTTTGTCTCCTGCAGTTCTGACTGGTGTTCTTCTGTTTTCTTAATCTTTTTTTTCTAATTCTGTCACTTTTATTTCCCACTATGGTCCAGATCTTAGAACATTGTTAATTATTGTTTTCCAGACTCTGTTTCAGGGTAATCTGTGGCTGCCTCCTAGCTTAGTCGCTAGCATTAGCATAGCATTAGCCACTGTGAAAGCAGCTAATGTGTGTGTCTGCTAACACACCTGTCAAACACAGCTCTGCTCATGTGCTCATCTGTCTCTCTGTGTAAACAACAGCTGTGATTGGCTGTTACTCAGCATGTAAAAGCCCATCAGATAGAGCTGTGGAAATTGCTGAGACCACAGAGTGAGTGTAGAGAGATAGCTGAGCATCAGAACTAAAGGAAACATTTAATATATTTTGCCTAAAATCTGTAATTACCATCTGCAATCACTTGGGCTGATAATGGACTGATCCCCAGCGTACAGTAAATGTGGCCGGCTGATGAAGCCACGTCTGAACCTCTCTTTCCGACATGTCTACCACCGTGACCAGCCTCCAGTCAGGTGTTTCTTAAACCTGGACCAATTCTGGAACGTCTGCTGGGGGAGAATTCGTAAATCTTTCTGGGCATACTTGTGTGTATTGGGAGGAGCTCTGGCTCAAGGTACAGAGACATTTCCAGGTTGGTTTTAGACCAGTTATATTTATTCTCTGTTAAACAATTCCAGTACCTGAGGTAAGGCATTTGATTCTCAATAATCCATCAATATACTGATATAATTCAATGAGCTGGAAGCACTACAAGCCTGATTTAACCTTTTACAAGACAACATTAGGCAAATGTGGTCCAACAACAGAGATGATGTTATAGTGGAATTAATAACATAATTATATATATATATATATATATATATATAATAAGTTAGTGGTTCTCTATCAGTATTATCAATAACACAGATCAGTTAGGTTTGCCTGATATTGTCAATGTAATTTGCAATATTTCATTTTCAGGTATAATATAACTTCTCTCAGTATGATTCCCAGTGTTACTTTATACTGTTTTATTTTAGTCTGATTTTAGTTTACTAATGTTTTTTTTAGTAATGTATTGTTCTTTTCTACTTTTTGGGCATTGCATTTCTTCTGCTGTGTCATTTTGCTTTTGTTATCTACATCTGGCACAAGAATGTCCTTCATGATTGATTAAGTTTTATATTAACTTATATATAATAAGTTAGTGGTTCTCTAGTCACAGACCTCAAGCTATGAAATACTAACTTACATAAACCATTAAACTTTTTTTGCCAAATTCACAATAATGAGATGGGCTGCTGAAAAATGATGTTTTATATTCTATCTCCGAGAAACAGGGGTGTATCTTGCTTCACGTTTACTGTGTGACTAACATATGAGGCTACAATAAAAATGCTGCAGAGCTTATTAGATGCCAACATTTGTAATCAAACTCTTACTTCTTGTTTCTGCCACTCTCTACCCTATTCAAGTTGCTGACGAAGCCCCTTTTCACTGAGAACCATCTTATTCTTGTGCAGAAGTCACACCCTGAAGCTTCCTGTCCTGTCACTGCATGGATCACCCCAGCAGGCTGTGTTGAGTCATCATCACTACAGGGAACAGCTCTTAAAATGGCTCATATCCAGTACTGGAGATGTGATCTCCAAAAAAGATATATCCGCCTAAGACTGACCTGCATCATCGTCATTCTGCACCACATCATTAGGGGTTTAATGATCTCTTCTTTTTAAATCAAATAACATATTTCATTTGCAAAATATGGCACAATAAACACAACTATCTTTAGTTTAGTTACTGTTCAAAGCCATACACAAAAAAACAAAACACTACAGATATCATGACATCCCGACATTCAGTGTTTCTCAGTTTGTCACAGTTGGATTATTAACTGAGAATAAAAAAAAGATGAGGCAGAGAGAGAAAGATGGAGGCTGATTAAAGGAAAGTTGATTCAGCACTTTGCACAGTTTGACCTCCGACTGCCTTCTGAAGACTGAAAGTGAAACATGGCTGAGTGTAAAGGAGGACGTGATGCATCTGATGACTAGACTCAGCACTTGCTCTGTTCAGACTGGGAGTCCTATGTAGCCATAATGCAGAGGAGATGCACTGTTATTCCTTCATTGAGTCTTATCGCAAGGATTGTTTTAGCCTGAAAGACTCCTGGTTTGATCAAATCATCACTTTTCTTGATTTTTTTTTTGCTGCTGTTATTTATTTGTTCTATTAATCAATCATCTATCTAATTTCCACATGTATGTTTAGTGGTATAATTTGGTTTCTAGGAGTGATTATTACTGATGAACTGGCCTTGATATCTAGTGAAATGATCTTTTCTGCTCACTTGTTCAGGGACAGAAACCAAACATTGCATCAACTAAAGGTAAGACGTCTCTGAAACATAAAGAATTGAAGATGCCACCTAGACTATGTTGTGTGGCCGACATCATGTTAGGTTATTACATAGCTTGAAACATGAGCATCTGTCAGACATTTCCATTAATTTAATGGCACCTGAATATGTTGGTGTCAGTTTTCCATAAAAGTGGTTTGACCAGGTCAGACTGGGTAAAATTTCTAAATCTCTTTTAACATGTCTGAACTGCAGGTTGTCACATTAACAGATAAACACAGACTAACCCTAACACTACAAAGTATGTCTTAACGCTATTAAAAAAAACATTTTAACGTGATAAAATACCAATTAACACTATTAAATACAACTCAACACTATATAATAACGTCAGAAATCTGTGTAAATCACACATGCACTAGATATTAAAATATTTGGCTGCTAGACTAAAATATGCATTGATTTTTATAAAAGGTGCTTCTCTCTGTAACTGGTCTTACTGTCTAAATGAAGCTAAAGGAACATTAGTGTATTAATGAATGACAGAAACCAGCCGCTTCAACAACAGTCAGCAACATCACATGTCCAATGTCTGAGAAGAGCTTTAGAAAAACAGCAGAACAGAGGTTGGTCAGTTAGTAGCTTAAAAACAAATGAATACTGTAGACAAAGAGAGAAAGTTGACATGTTTGGTTTCAGCAGATGACGGTGCTGCTAAAGTTTATTACTATTATTAATAAAGAGCTCATGGTGTGGATGTAATGCATACAGGGCAGTGCCTGATGGCCACAAACCCTGAAGGCTCTAATACAGCAGATTAGTGAAGATCAGATTATAAATGCTCCTCTTATGTCATCATCCAATTAAAATGAAGCTACTGAGGCGATGATACAGCTGGATTATTAGGTAGCTCATTACAATCCCTAATAAATCCACTGTCAGAACCACCATATAACCATCTAGAACAATACCAACGGCATTTTAAATGACTCTCTGATGGAACCTAATGAACAGAATATTACACTGGATTTCTCATATTAACCATAAAAACCTTGACAATCCCTTCTCTGCTATTGCACATGGAGGTCGGCTCTGTGTTTTTGCTGGGAATGCCTCAGATTTAAAGGATTTCCCATCATATGCATGTAATTTTTAAACAGACCTACTGGAGATCAACCCTGCATTTTAAAGACTCAGTTACGCTATCTTGTCCACACAGAGTGCTTCCTAGGTTCTTTCTCACATCATATACAAACCTGACTACATCCTACCTCTAAATAGTCATTCACAGCAGACTTTCTGAAAAGCAGCAGACCACAGTGTGCAGTGTTTTTTTTAAACTCAGATCTCCTTGTAGATAAACCTGCAGAGACTGTGGAGGAGCTCTAATGCAGCTGTCCAAAAGATCTTCTCTCAGCAGCAGCAGCAGCTTTCATGCCTCGTCTCAGAGGAACATGTTAAAAAATGTATTGGGGCCATTATTTCGACTGCAACAGATTTTTAAATAGAAGCTGCTGCACCAGATGATCTACGGAGTCACAGTCGGCCATCTGCTGCTGTTCACTCATTCAGTTTAAATAAGAAGCTCTGTAACATTATAACAAAACCACACACATGGAATGGTAACCTAAATACTACATACAGCTTTCCTAAATCCTATTAGAGAAGTACAAAATACCTGCATTCTAAACACTGTTACACCACACACAACCAGGAGAGTGTTTTCTGTTTTCCAATACTGTTCTTCTAACCAGCCTCAGACGGAGTCTCTGTGATGTTCTGAGGAAAACACTCGTGATGAATGATTATTAGCTGAGATATTCTGCGTCGGCTGGTTTTGCGTAAAACGTCACTTGACACTGATTAGGAGGTCTGTTTGGTCCGTCAATAAATCATTTAAATCAGTTATGAATGACTCTGGATATTGTACAGATCAGGGACTCTGGCTTCTGCTCGTTTCCAGCATAGAAAGCTCTGATACCTTCCGAACAACAGCTTCTTGTGCATCATGACACGAAAAATAACAAAAGACAACAAAACTGCGCCCATGTCTGTGAAGGGTTTCAGTCATCCAGGTCATGGTCACCTCTCGTCTTGGATGAAAGGTGAAACGTCTTCGAGAAACTCAAGCAAGTCCAGATGCTACGACTAAAACTTCATAGGGGTCTAGACGTTGGTGTTCACAGAGGTCTAGATGTTAGTGTTCATAGGGATCTAGATGTTGTTCATAGCGGTCTAGATGTTGGCGTTCATAGCGGTCTAGATGTTGGCGTTCATAGGGGTCTAGATGTTGGCATTCATAGCGGTCTAGATGCTGGCGTTCATAGAGGTCTAGATATTGGTTTTCATAGAGGTTTAGATGTTGGTGTTCATAGGGGTCCAGATGTTGGCGTTCATAGAGGTCTAGATGTTGGTGTTCATAGGGGTCTAGATGTTGGTGTTCATAAGGTCTAGATGTTGGTGTTCACATGGGTCTAGATGTTGGTGTTCATAGGGGTCTAGATGTTGGTGTTCATAGGAGTCAAGATATTGGTGTTCATAGGGGTCTAGATGTTGGTGTTCATAGGAGTAAAGATGTTGGTGTTCATAGGGGTCTAGATGTTGGTGTTCATAGGAGTCTAGATGTTGGTGTTCATAGGAGTCTAGATATTGGTGTTCATAGGAGTCTAGATGTTGGTGTTCATAGGAGTCTAGATGTTGGTGTTCATAGGTGTCTAGATGTTGGTGTTCATAGGACTGGACTTGCTGGACTCAAGCAAGTCCAGATGCTACGATTGAAACTACGAGTAAAAACTGCACCCATTATCCCACCTGGAAATAAAAACTTTCCATAACTGGTGGGTAAACATGCAGAAACATTACATCAGCAAATGACTTAAACACATTTAGGCAACAAAACGGCAGCAATGTGTACAACAGGAAGCCCATTGTTACTCAATGAAATGCATCAGACGTAAACAAACATGGAAAAGTCGGTGGCATGAACAAAACTTCACCTGGTCGCTCTCTGTGCACTTCTGGGTTGTCAGGGTGAGATCATTCCATTGTTATCCTTATTTAAGTGTGTACATTTATTCACTTGTGTGTTTTTATTGTTGTGTTTACGTCAAAATTATTACCTGATCAACAGGATAAAGTGACTAAATTCAGAATAAACCTTTTCCTGCTGATTTGTATTTGAAAATATGTCACTATAAACGATCAGTAATTACCTATAGTGACTGACATTAAACATTTTATTGTGAAACATTTTTCTGTGGGTCTATACAGTCATTTACTAAAACACCTGACTTAGTGCACGACCCAGACCTTCATTTAAACTCGACATTTTCAGCGTAAAGTTTGTTGCTCAGTGGAACACAGTGAGGAGAAAGCTGCTCATTTGACGGGATCACATCGACAGTCTACATCCAGTGAGTCAGACGTAACATACAAACACCAGAAAACACTTCATGTCCTGCAATTATCTGACTGCATCATATATTGGGCTCTCTGATAAAGACATTTCAGTGTACAACGATGTAAAATAGCTGCATAGTAAGGGACAAATGTAACCAGTTCATTGTAAATGAACTAATTTCACACATCCATCCCTCATCCGCTCACAGGGAGAGCAATAAAATGCACCAGTCCAGCAGCGTCTCTCAGTGTTAAACCACATGAAGCTTGATCTGAGCCCCACCAGCAGGATGGTTTATCTGCTGGTCTAACTGGTATCTGGGTTACTGGGGTCTGACTGATCCTGTGGGAGACAGATGCCTTTTCTTTACCGTGCTTCGTCCTCACATTTATCCCCTTCTGCTTTCTGCAGTTTACATTTGTTCCTCTCGCTTCCATTTCCCAAACCTCCGCATTCTTCTTCCTGCATCCTTTTGCCCTTCATCTCTTTGTCTCTCTTCACTTCCTGCCTCCCATCTCCATTTGATCCTTCTGTCCTATGGAACCACCTCTACTCCTTCCGCCTTCTCATCTTTCTCCCTGAACCTCTCCGCCTCCGGCAAAACTTAACTATCAATGTCTTTATATCAAGGATGAACATCATCTGCACCAAAAGACAACATGTAAAATCTAAGCATCACTGTATATCTATATGTGATATATAAAAGGAGCAGCACTAAGGGTTAGCATGTGTTTACTGAATACTATTATGACATACTTTTCATGCATGTTCAGCAATGTGCAAAATCAGCTACTGTTTTAATAATTCACATTAAACCAAATAAGCTCTTTTTAAAGGAATAAGCTATATCAGTGTTTTCACCCGCACGTTGTATTAGTTTTTCTGCTAGATATTTATATTTTATATCTGCACATTTCTTAATGTGCTTAAAAATGTAATAAAGATTCTATTGTACTCCAAACTGTGGTGACCTGCCTCCAGCTTTCCAGAGTGTAAATCCTCTAACGTCTGTATAAAGACTTGATCTGAGGTTCAGAGAAACTTCACCTCCATCTTCCAACAACAGGATTCACAGCTGGGTTTATCAGACAAAGACTTTAACCAAAAACAGATGAATAAAGAGATTAATAAATGACTGTGAATGCTCAGTACGTCTCACTGTTCCTATTAAACTGTGACCTGTAAACATAACATCACATGGACTAGGGTTAGCTACACACTCAGTAGTCAGATTTACCAACCTGTCATCATCAAGGAACTGCTTGGACAGTTTAAGTTAGTTTATTCTAGTGATTAGGAGCTAATCATGCATCCGGGATCAAAGTTATAGTTGGTTAGAATGAACTCAGTCATCACAGCAACTGGACCACATCAGTCATAAACACAGAATCCATGTGTCTCATAGCTCAATGTGATATTATAAGGTGATTAAATACACCTGCTAAATCACACATGAACAACTTTTAAAAAATGCATTTTTACTGAAGAACAATTATTGGAGAATCAGAGCTGGAGGACTTTTACAGGAGCAACACCATAATCATCACTTCAGCCTTTTATTTTCAACTGCAGTGTTTTTTGACTGCGATTTAAACTCCAAATATGCCACGGCAACAACAAATAGAAGTTAGCAGGTTTTTATGCACATAGGAAACAGAACAACTGAGGTTTGCTAACCAGACTGCTGCTTCTGTTGTCCTCTCCAAGTTTAACTAATCAACATTTATCTCCTCTGAGTTTAACCACCCAGCACTGAAACCTACACAGCAGCTTATTTGGTACCTGTCCTGAAAGACGGAGGAGGATCTTACAGCAACAACCTGCACTATGGTTCAGGCCACAAGTGAAAAACGCTCTGATAACATGGATCTACTGCTGCAGTTGTGATTAAAGGTTTACTGATGGTGCAAACAGAGCTCTTACTGCCAACACTCTTCAGTACATACTTGGTAAGGGATGCTGTGCATAGATGCAGGCCCCTTTACTCCAGCAGAGAGGGATGCAGCCGCTGTTCTCCATTTGTCCTGTGGAAGGAGCAGTTCCAGGTTGGGCCACTGGACCCAGACTAAAGTTCTGGGCCCCAAAAACAGCATAGAGTTTAAGATTAAGACCAACTAATCCAAAAAACAAAAAGCTAGATAAATGTAAAGAAGTTTCAAAAAAACAGCTGGACCTGTCCAAAAATGACCTTTAAAAAGTTATAAAGTGAAGCCTGCTGTGCTGCTAACTTAGGTCTCACTAATTACAGACGAACCCATGGTAGAAAAACGGATAAAACCAGTAAAACCAGTGTCCCAGGGCAGTGACTAACTCCAGTACAGCAGATAATCCAGTAAGGGGAAATAGAGGATGTCAAATATCCTTTGTGCTCTGAAGACTGGTGACACAGCAGGACCAGGAAACACCAGCGACTACATCAGACCTCCATCATTTATCAGAGTCCAGTTGATAGAGCTCCAAATGTTTTCATCTAACACTGAGGCAGAGACTTTTCCTCCAGACTGGATGCTAAATCTGTCCAGACAGAGTTAATCTGAAGTCAGGCCTGTTTCTGCTTCATAATCTAATTACTAAACAACAGAAATACACTCTGAAAACATATCCAGCTACTGATCACAGGACAGCGTTTGCTCCTCTGCAGCCTGCTGAATCTTCATTTCACTTCTGAAATTTCAAGTCTGAGTAATCAATCCATCCGATTCGTGTCACGACCTTTCACCCGGAGAAATGCCTTCAACATTGTGCAACGTGATCTGATCTCCTGTCAGGAAGCTCGTTTCTGGCTCCTTCAGCTCGGGGAGTTGAGCCCTCAAGGAGGAAGATAATACAGTGATTCTCTGAAGGACACTTCAGTAAAAGGTGGAAGCTTCCAAAACAGACAGAAGGCTTCGAGCTGATGGATGGTTTCCTTAGGGTCAAATAAATCCTCACAAAATATCATTTAGGTCGTCGGAGCAGAGTTGCTGATCCAACATATCAATCAAACACGGTTTCTTCCATCAATGTCACATTTAAATCTTACAAAATAACCGACAGCATATTCCACGTAATTACATCACAGCAGAATCTGTTCTGTGAATCCTCAGAGTTGTCCAAAAGAAAAAACAGATCAGAAAAAGAAGAAACGAGGCATCAGAGAAAAACAGAGGCTAAAATGTAGGACAAGAGAGAAATAGAGCATAGTGAGGGAGGAAGGAGGGAAAGGGAGAGCAAACAGAAAAGAAGAAATGAGAGAAAAATGATCAGAAAAGAATGAATGGAAAGAAAATGAACCGCAGAGAGAGAGAGAGGAGGAGGAATAAAGCGAGCGGGATGAAGGAGGAAAGAAACCCCAGAGAGAGAAGCTGAGCCTGGCTGCTGGCTGCAGGAGTTTAACCAGGTCAGAGCAGGTATCTGATGCTACCGAGGGACAGAGTGACAGAGACCTGAATGAAAAGCAAAGAAAAAGAAAAGCCGAGGACTGTAGAAGCAGGAGCGTCTCTGATGCAGTAAATCCTCCAGTCAGCTGTGTATCCTTTAGTCTTCTGAAGCAGCTTCATCACAACATCATCCCACCTCAGAGTGCTGCAGTCAAACTAATGCACTACGTTTTTACGAAACCCCCGAGCAGACAAAATGAGAGCACCAAGCCTGAGAGTCCAGAGAACAGCGGTGAGCAGGTAGAGGAGGGTTGTACAGGAAACGAGGAGCAGAGTAGTGTCAGCAGAAAGTGTTTCTCCTCTGCTGTGTTTTCTGGATAAGCTGCTGTGAACAAGCTGCTCGGATCACTAAGGGAGGGAGTGTGTGTGTGAGTGTGTGAGTGTGTGTGTGTGTGTGTGCAGGACCACACTCCTAATCAATACACGAATAAACACTCATGTGATCAGACAAACTCTACACACACTGGAGGTTTAACCAGGATCAACCACTAAAGCATACATTCCTCTCTGTAACCCGTCACCACTCTGGGTTCTCTGAACGTTTCCTTCCATAATTCCTCCTCCCGGTCTGTCTGTCCGTCGGTCTCTGCTGCCCTCTGTCCTCCAGACAGATTCCACCTGCAGTAAAACGCTCTGACATTCAATCCCTGTGATGTGACAGAGCACAGGATGCTAAGCTAAGCCTTCAGCTGCAGAGCCCTGACAGCCCTGACAGCCCTGACAGCGTAGAGGATGAAGACAGCGAGTTCCCTTCCTGCAGATTACACACCACCAGAGCAGCTCATTTTACTGAATGTGATTATGTAGTTTCTTATGAAGACAAACAGAATACAGACATTTGTAATAGCTGCCATGTTGTGCCACACATTGCTATGTTAAAGAGCTCATTTTAAGCAGTTTAAGTTATTCTTTATTGCATCCAAATGTAGAAACACAGCAATGAGAGCTATGAAGTGTCACACTAAATAATGACATGTTGCTTTTAAAAAATATCAAAGCAGCTGATATTGTGATTTTCTCTTTTTCTATGGAGCACAGTTTTCCTTTTGTCTAGATTCAGACTAGATGAAATTTAATTTAAAACTGCAGTGGGAAGGATGGAGTCAAAAGGAAGGTTAACGTGGGTTTTAACAATATAAAAGCAAAGCAGGGAAAGTCCTGCTTTTGGATGATTGTCTTAGTTTGTACCGACAAAGAAGGAAAAGAACTGGACAAATGTGAAAAGCATTGATTGGCTACGAAACGCAACTAATGTAGTACCTCTGGATTAACCCCTATTTCTATAGAGGTGCAGGATTTAATATTGTAGAAAATGAAAAAATGCCCAGAAGCCGCTGATGGAGTTCAGAGTGTTAATAAAATTGTCCTGCATCTATTTCATCCAACCAAACAATAAATAAAGAAGAAGCTCAGTTCAGGCCTTGAAGTTAGAAAGAGATGTAATGCAGCCACGACTCTACATGTTTGAGTCTTATCACCTTTTAACACTGTTAGTTTAGACTGTAAAGTTCTTCCAGTCTATGTACACCAGGTGTCCTGCTCCTGTTATTTTGTAAAACAGTAAGATAAAGTTCAGTTAACTTCAAACCAAACTTCAACCCTGGCAACATGTCTCTCATTGGAGAGTTGAAAAATGAAGTATTAAGACATGTTATTTAAATTTAGGCGATTCTCAGGAATGACTCGTCTAAGCTCCACATACCCCGCATCCTTCATCCACCAACAGTTACCTAGCAACCGCTGAGGAGGGAGAGTGGAGCTAAGGGCCATCAGATGTCACATCTATACCTCCAAAAGCATCCAGCTCAACCGCCATCCTCTCCGTCATCTGACAACACCAGTCCTCTTCAAGCCCGAGTCAACACTTAGACCAAAGAACATCAAGTCTTCTGAATCATCATCGTCACTTTCATTTAAATGGTTGATTTTACTTCTGTTCGTATTAAAAGCTCACATTGGGCTCTAAATTCTGACAAACCTTTGAAACTAATTAGACAAGAGTGCAAAGGTGAGTTTGACAATACAGGTTTGATGCAGGAATTCATAAAGCGTTGACATTTACACAAACCCACAGGTATGTTCTTACATTACATGTTTTAAAGGAGGCAAACATTTAAATTATTACCAGCTGACAGACAGTTACTCCAACACCTGCTTGTATCTAAAAAAAAAACAATAATGGACTCACCTGCGTAGTAGGATATTCTGGAAATGTCTGGAACAGAAAAGAGAAAAGAGGATTTTAACACTGATTAATTCATAAATACAACTTACACAGTGAATAACTCACAGCATTAAAATCAATTAGGTCTTGGTATGAATGAGACAATGCAGCAGAGTTACTGTCAGACTGGAGGAACAAAACGTGGCGCTCCTGAACCTCACCAACCCAACACATTCAGCACATTTAACAGTCATTTGTCCACACACCTGATCAAGCACTGAATAGAAGACATTAGTTGTCTTCCTGGTCCAAATAAACTGAAACTCTACTTCCAGTTTATGAGCTTCTCACAGCAGACGGAACATTTAAACCACGCTGAGCACCTTCACCTGTTTCCATGTTGGACAGCTCTGACCAACCAGCGATGCCCTAATGAATCAGGACCATCTGACGTTTGTGCTGCGATCCAGACAGCTGGAGCGAGGCGGGAATCATGACTTGGCAGAATATTTCTGCTCCGTCATGCTGTAATAACTTCACCTCCTGGTCGCCTTCAACTCTTAAATCTGTCTCGTGGCCTCAGTCGCCTTCTGCTTCCCACAGACTCTTTAAAACATTCTCATGCAAAAATGAGCAACGTGATGAAACATCCACCGTCGTGAAGCTGAGCTGGCATCTGTTACTAAGCAACAGACACGAAGCAGGACTGTAGCGCTAATAAGGATGCCAAGGCTTTGTCTTGATATACGAGTGGGATGAAAGCTGTGTCCCAGCGCTGTGCAGCTTTACTACTACTGTGGAGTAGAGGAATGTTCAAGTGCTCCTTTTACAAATATCATGGAGAAAACGTACTTTTTTACATTTTCTCCAGAAAACTACATGAAACAGCAAAACTGCAGTTAAAAGAGCTGCAAACTACTAAACCTGTGAGAGCAGTGTTTGCATTCACTGTGTTTTTTAAGCTGTAGCTGTGTGCTAACTCTCTATTAAACACTAACTTTAACCCTCTGAAGCCCAAAAAGGGTTCTTTTTTAAATATTTTTTTACTAACTGTATCAACTATAAAGTCCTGCACATCTATGGAAACAGACCAACCATGGCTAGAAGTACAGAGAAATCCAAGATGTTTTGTTCAGTGTAACATGCTCATAACGCCATAAATCACTATTTATTTTCCAAATAACTAAAAAACAAACATCCACCCAGCCATGCATTGTCTTTACACCGCTTAGCCCTCTGTAGGGCCACCGGGGAGCTGAAGCCTATCCCAGCCGACTCAGGTGAAGGCAGGGGACACTCTGGACAGGTCACCAGTCTATCACTTGGCTACACACAGAGACAGACGACCAAGAACACTCTCATTCACACCTACAGACAACTTAGAATCACCAGTTAACCTCAGAATGTCTTTGGACTGTGGGATGAAGCCGGAGTACCCGGTGAAAACCCACGCTGCACAGGGAAAACATGCAAACTCCACACAGAAAGATCCAAAAAGAGCCAATTTATTTAACATATGTAGCCCAAAAAATCTATACTGAAACCAAATATGTGTGTAGAGTATGTACATTCCTTTTGTACTGACTGCAAACACACACACTACAAGAACACAGTTTATTGTACTGTATACGGGACAGATGGATGCAGTTGACATTGTGTGAATATCTCTTCTGTTTCCTTCATAAAAAAGACATTGGGACAACAGAAGAGAAGGTTTTATCCAACGCAAGTTTCTCAGTCATCCAGGTCATGGTTATCCTCATGGTTTCAATCGTAGCATCTGGACTTGCTTGAAGACGTTCCACCTCTCATCCAAGAGGCTTCATCAGTTCTCAGAACTGATGAATCCTTTTGGAAGAGAGGTGGAATGCCTTTGAGAAACTCAAGCCAGTTTAAGGTTGTTGTTCTGTGTTAGGCCCTAACATTTTATGATCTTCTTTACTTTTACTTTCCTCAGTTTGGTTCACAGCTGCTCAGTGTGTGTTCTGTCACTTCACATAGTTTCCTCTAATCACATAATCCAATTTGTCCCTGGCAGAGTTGTGCCCAAACGTCAGCTACAAGTAGCATGCTAACGACAACAGCAAGACAACACCGATGCTGGCTTCATTCTCTCTGCATTGGTCTAATATTCACTGCTAATAAATGCAACATCAAGGCTCTGAGTCTGAGCCAGAGCTGGCAGCACATCCAGCAAAGGAGGCCAAAGGATTATGCATGTATTGAAATGTTTCTTGGTGTTAAAATACATCTTGTGTCGTACGCTGATGAACTACTGTCCTTGAAAACAAAAGAAGAGGACATTCTTCCTAATGGCCAGCAGGTGGCAGATCCTCTAGCTGCAAAAAGAAGGCAGGATGTATAGAAGTGCATGAGAAAAGGACGTGACTTCAAACCTCATTTATTACCTCAGTGAACATTTTTATAACCAGTCTATGGTCTCAAATGCAATATGAGTGTGCTCAGTGTCAAATCCAGCATCTCAGTCAAATATGGTCACTTCTGGCTCCAAGACAAACCAAGATGACAACGGCCAAACTGCCAAACACGAGGCTTTAAAACAGTAATTCACAAACCAGAGGGTGACATCATGGTGGTTCTATTATACAGTCTATAAAAACAGCCACCCACCGGCCCTTACAGCGTTACTGATAATCAAAATAAAATATAACCATTATAAAAGACCACCACTATGCATATGTACTTTGTTCAAAATTGACTTCTCTGGTTTCAGCAAGTGTACAGGCAGACATCAGAGCTTAGTGTCACCAGATATGACCTATATTTTAACTTTAAAATCCACAAATGACGCACACCAACACTTCAAACATGTGCATTAGTTATATTCAAAGACTAAATGCAATATCATAATCAATCATCAATACAGGAATCTGACAATCTGTGCATCAGTCATATTTAAAGACAGACAATGTCTAAAGTCTGACAATCTGTGCAATACAAATCAAATCTGTGTAATACTTCCACGTCCAATATTGTTATTTCAATCCAGAAGACTTTGGATAGTTCGTACTTGTGCAGATTTTTTTGATGATTTTTCGTTTTCTACTGACATTTCTTAAATGTTTGCTGCTGTAACAATGCACATTTCCTCACTGTGGGATTAAAACCAGAGCCCTCTGCTGAACATGTGTCACCAGAGCTGCTCAGACGTTTTCAGCAGGATAAACGCTGCTCAGACCTTCTCCCTCCTACTCTGTCTGTCTTTTCTCTCTCGATCCCACTCAGAGCACTGAAACTATTGCCTCTGGCTGCGAACTACAGAGGCTACGCCAGTTGACACCATGCTGAGGGCATTGCACAACTCCATTCTGATCCAGAAAACAACAACAGCCCTCAGCAGCTCCTCTGCACTGATCAGCCTGTCAGAGAGGGCTGTAATCAGGGAACTGTGCCTGGAAGGAGCAGCTGTGAGAGTGTTACTGTAGAACTGAGACCACTGCAGGAATAATCTACACCTTTTAACATCTGCATTTTTATGGTGCAGGTCTTGACCCCATTACGTGAAGATGACTCATGTTGTGAGGACAGTTCATGACTCCACAGACCTGTGAAGGGGTTCTGGAGCCTGGACTATAAAGCAGCTTCAACATATCCAGGATATCTTTACATTATCTGGCTTCACTTCATTTTCTGAACCTGGATGTTCACAGGAAAAAGGCAGAGCTACAGACGACGGATCACAGACATACACAGGTCTGCTGGCACCAGACTGACATACTTTACACATGATAATATCAGAGAAATAAGAAGATTTTAAATACAGACTGAAGGTAACACCGCTGCAGCCAAAGCAGGAGGGAAAACTGCAAAAAGCTGTGAATATTAACAGGACTGTTGAAATCACAACCAAATTATGAGGACACAGGAGATCTGACTGTAATTACAGCGGCTTGTCCTGTTAAATGAACATGTCGCTGAGCTCTATTCTTCTGGCTGGAACAAGTTTATTGGTGTTAAACAGCAGAAAATGACAATAAAACATAATTCAAGGTGCTGAGGAGGCTGACTCTCATGTCGTATAAAAGGCAACGCGTAATGTGAACAACTTTATATATTTCTCATGAGAAGAATAAAAACCAATAAGAGGAGTTTAAGGAGAAGCTGCAGACTATCAGTGTCTCTGTCTTTTTGTATATAAGGTCCTTTTTTCTGCTTCCAACATGTCAGTCTGTTCAATATATGTATCCCACTATAACGACATAATCTGTCAGTGGTTTAATGCCATCTCTGATCAGTGTTTGATTATTTATCTTTAAACACTGATTTATCACCAAAACATTTCCACATATCGTCTTACTACACCAACTAGAACCCAGCAGAGGTCAGACTGTGGGTTCATTTTCTACAATCAGATGTTCAGCTTGTTAAACTGTGTGTGTCGATGCTACTAATCCTTTACAGTTCTTCACATCTGTTCCCTGGCAGCCTATTGTCACTCTTCTGGTTCTTATTGTGCTTTCAAATTTAACAAGAGAAGATTAAAGTTGGATGTAAATTTTACAGATTCAGGTGTTTCATTAACTCTGAACCAGCTCGTTATTCTTCCTATGTGGAGTCTGATGATCCCTGTGAAGTGTACTAAATCTTTTATGCAGCTACTTCCGTCGTGAACCTCATCATGGCTTTCATTTGAAGGGTAAATGTTTTTATATAAAGTCAGGGCTTTTATCGTACACAGCTGCAGCATGAATCTTATTCTCTGCTTTTCCTGCAGTTGTTCTGTGAATTCATTGATTTATCGTCTCATTTTTTACACCAACAGGCCTTTTTTACAGCCTGTTTTATGGCTCTACCTTGGTCCCTGCACCAAAGTTAACGGTCACACTTTTATAAATACATTAATCCGAACCACCGAGTCTCTGAGGTCACACAGAACCTCCACCGAGACCCTCAGGATCCTGGTATTAGACACCGACATTCTGGATACTTTGCAGAAGAAGTGACAGACAGAGAAAAAATTCAGACAACAGTGATGTGACATTTGAGCTGCAGAGTGGACCAGCCATGGGTTAAAAGACCTGCTGCTGCTGCTGTAAAAACACTTGAGCTGCTCTTCATTTTGCAGCAGCCAACTCACACAACCTCACGACTGGAAACATTATTCAGATTTTAACATGAATTCAATGCAATCAGTGGTTTTTTGAACGGCAAAAATATATTCAGCTGCTGCGTTTTAGATGCATTTCTACAGAAAACAGCAAAGTAAAGTGAACCTGAGGTAAAACAGGTGTAAGACTTACTGACTCCAAAAGCAATATCAATATTTATCAATTGCTAATTCAAGTTTAACCCATCATCATTCCTGAAATACTCAGTTTGACTTCTGCAGTCTTAATGTGATAAATGTCAACTCAACAGTCTGATGTGATTTTTCCATTCCCTTAACCAGATGTTGAGCTCTATATGTAGGTTAGAAACAGCTGTTCCAATTGATTTATTTCCACATAAGCCAAACTGAAGGTGATGTCAGGTCAAGTATGTCACATAAAGTTGCCTAAAAGACGTATCCAGAGCTGAATGTAAGCCTGAACAACAAGCCTATGTTACAGGGAGGTGTTTGGGTCATTTTACCATTACAATACAGAGAGTAAACGCTGACCAGATGGAATAAGTTAAGCAAAACAGTGGCTGTGGATGCAAATAAAGGCAGGCTGATGGTGGCACGAGAGGTCATGCTTCTAATCTTACTTTCAGACGTTGTGCTGCTGCATTGTGCACAGCTCCAACAAACCTAATCTAACACGGGCGTCTGACCTAAAGAACTCTATCCAACAGCATCTTCCTCTGCGTAGTAAATGTGCAGATCGTGACACAACCATCAGGTATCTCAACTCTAGAGCAGCAGCAGAAAACATGGCCTGAGGCACAGGATGGGTGTTGGAAGCACGACTGTCCTGGAATTCAATACAGCACAATAAAGAAACCACATTTGAAGCAAGACATGAGACAACACAACTCAGCTGAGATCATAAGGCAGAGTTTTACATCCTGTATAGATTAAGGAGGTGTCTGTGTTTTTAGAAACTTCTGCTGCAGACACAAAGCCTTAATTTCCACCAGCCTGAGGTGAAATCTAGCTGCAAAACTGTTTGACTTCAGATTTTCTCTAAAGTATCAGTTGCTGCATGTTTGTTTGTTTCTGGACTTGGCTGCACACCTACATGTGGCCTGTGAGTGAGGAACAGGGACATGTGATAGCTGTGGGCTGCTGTTGTTTCGCTGTATTTGTACGGAAGCAGAAATCTGATGTTTAACTCTTTGTGGTAACAGAATGACCAGACGTGGCTGAGCCAAGAGGATCCAGAAGATCAGGTTCCAAAAGGAAAAACAGCTTCTACCTGTATGAACACAGGTTTATAAGCAGAGGACAGCCTCAAAGAATAAAAAACACAACACAACAGAGCTCATCCTACTTAAAGTTAGACTGAAGTGTATTAAGTTACATTTCAGTCTAACTTAATAGGATGAGCTCTGACTTTGACCGCAAAAAGTATCACCATATAGACAGAGCAGACCACAGTCATGCGATGCTTCATGAAGATAAAGATCCAAACACATTCAGGACAACAACTACAAAAAAACCCACACATTTGTGCCGCTAAATTCATCAATCACACCCGTCTTTTCTGCAGCCGACCGGCTTTATCAAAGGCAAACAGACAGCTAACACCAGACCTGTCTCTGTTTGTGCTCCGCTCTCTACCTGTCTGAGAGGTTTTCACATGCAACTGCATGCACAGCGGTGAGCAGCACAAATTCCTTTCAGCCTTCAGCCTGCCAGACGCTCTCTACCTGCCGAGCACGGAGCGGCCGGTCCAATCAGAGCCCGGCACCGAGGCATCAGTATGCCTCCACACGTACGTACCTCGGTTGGTGCAGCCCAGGAAATCCCAGAACTGCATGCTGGCGGTCAGAGCGCAGAGGACCGAACCTCCGCTGAAGCACAGATGCCTGTTATGTTCCTCTGCTGAACCTCCACTTCCTGGTTGTACTGTACGCTGTCACTTATAGGAGAGGGGAAACACCCGCCCACTGATTGACACACCTGGGGGCTGAGTTTCATTTCCAAACAGCTGTCTCCTCCTTCCTGATCCTACCCATCTCCTCCACTACTCTCTTCTCTCATCTTTATCTGTCCTCCACTGACAGAAGACGAGGATAAGAATCAACCCAACATCCTCAGAGTTTCCTCCCCATCACCGCCTCTTCACATCAGAGGAACGAGGCGAGAGGAGACAGCAGACATGTAGACAAAGCCACTGCAGATTCTCTTCCACAAAGACTGTCATCACTATATACTTTAGAAGTATTCACCCTGATATAAAGTCACACGTTTACAGACAGGATGGTATAAATGTTAAGTTGACTGACTCATGGACAGCAGCAGAAACAGAGCTGTGACCTGCTGCAGTAAACATTAACTAGTGTTCAATATCATCCACACAGAGAGGAGCCTGGGATTCCCTGAAAACAGCTTACCAGGAACACTGGGACATTTGTTGATAACTGGCTAACAAAAAATACAATTGCACATTTTCTTTTTCTCGTAAAACTGAATTTAAGTTGTCCAAAATATGCTGTTTATATCCTCCTCTGTGCAGAGACTGTCTGGAGCTTAAAGGCAACTCTATTTAATTTAATCTACTCACCGTTACACTTACAGATTTGGAGAATATCTACACCTCCTTGTGGCTTCAAACGTAGCATCTGGAATTGCATCAAGACCAGAAGTGAAATGTCTTCGATGAACTCAAGCAAGTCCAGATGCTCCGATTGAAACCACGAGGACAACCATGACCTGGATGACTGAGAATCCTCACAGACAACATTCTACACCTTACGCACCTTGAATTACTACACGTTTGCGCATTGTAAGTACATTTTGCACAACTGTAAACCATTATATTTCTGTGCATGTGCAATATCTAGAAGAGCAACATCTGTTTTTATTGCTCTTAATATATCTAATAAGCTCTCTGTAAAGGCTTTCGTAGATACACCTGATTTGTCTTCTAGATTTTTATATTTTTAGCTGCACATCTCCTAATAAAGTTACACTACTGCTTTTATAATTCCTACTATAATAAATAAGCTATAGATATAGACACACTTGCACATGCTATTTTTATTCTGCTAGAGTTCATTTTATATTAAAGCACTGACAGAATGATAATAAAGGATGACTATTCTATCGGACTGTCTGTGGTCCATGGTTCCATTTAAATACATATAAATCCTCCTCGGTGCTGGTAGCTGGTGTTGGACGTGATCAGAAATTCTAAACGTGCAGGGGCCATGACAGAACCGACAGGAACCAGAACCCCAGAGCTGCAGGTACCGAGCAGGTCTGATCCACCGAGCTGCTAAATGAACGGTTAGTGGCTACAAACAGGCCTAGTTCTGATGTGAGCTCATCTCTGGGCCCAGCAGAGGCTCGGTACCGACCTGGTTCTGCTCCCTTTGTCTCAGAACATCTGCAGCTACAGCCCTCAGATTGTTTTTCTGCTGTTGTTCCTCTGAATGACAGAACCAGGCTCGGTTCGGACCTTTGCTCCCCGGAGCGGTGAGCTGGTTCCGGCCGCTGCAGCTCCGTCCGTCCGCTGAGCACCGATAACTGAGGCTGAATTACCGCTTTCAGAACCGGAACGTTTTCCTTAGGTCCTGAAACACACCCACGTTCTGCACCGCCGTTCACCCCATTGTCTGTGTGTGTGTGAGTGTGTGTGTGTGTGTTTGTGTGTGTTACCCCCTTTAATGCTAAGCTAGCTCGGCTAACGGAGGGCTCTTCCCCCTGACAGGGATCAATACTCACCGCTTCAGCCCCAGAGCCTCCCGCTCCCTCTGCCCCGCTCCTCCTCACCAGCCTGGCGGCAAGAACAGCTCATAAACACCGGGCTGGTACCGGAGCCGGCTCGGTGGCGGTGCGTCTCTCCCGGTGTGTTTTCGTCCACAACAGCGCCGTGCCCGGTAGTCGGTGTCCACTGACGCTAGCTGCTAGCTGGAGGAGCCTGATGGATCCAACATGGCTGCAGCTGGAGGAGCAGCGGAGGGTCCCACGGTGGGCTCATTAATGCAGGGTTACACCCTCCCTCTTTCACCAGGGGTAGATGGAGGAGTGATGCTACCTGACACTGCTCAGGTATACACATGTTAATGATTACTGGAAGGAACACAGGAGTCTGTTTCAAGGGAACTGTTTAAGCACAAAAATGCATCACCTCAATAACTAGCCAGTGCTGTAATTCATATAAGGAAGAATCAAAAAACAAATACTTCAGAAACAATAAACATCATCCAACAAATGCACTGTGATCCCTGAAACTAAACTCAGCTGTAATATCCAATCAGTCTAACATTCTTACAACATAAGCTGGAAACACTAGAACTGTCTCTTATGGACTGTGTCTGTCTGCATGCACACATCATGGCTCCACATGGGAAAGAATTACCAGAATGATTGGGAGACTTGACAAAGATGGAAAAGGATCCAGGAAGATCAGTGAGCAACTAAAAACCAGTGAAGCTCAGTGTCAGCAGTAATCAGGAGGTCTAGAAGGAGCCATAGTACCACTAATCAGAGCTCCTACAGTGACTCCACGGACAGTGAACTACTGTCACTATCTAGCTGTGAAAACAGATGGCAGCTGCTTCAGACTTGGCACAGAGGTTATCAATGGAAACCAGAGTTAGTGTGAAGCTCAGACAGTGTGAAGAACACTTGAGAACATTAACCTCTATGGACGGAGGACCAGAACTAAACCTGGCTGCTGCTCAGAACTAAACTTCCAGATGATACTAAAGAAGATGAACAGAAGCCTGATGAATGTTGGAGAACATTCTTTGGTCAGATGATGAAGATCAGTGAGTTGGACTCAGATGGAGTCCAGCATGTTTGGTGTGAACCTGACCAGGACTACCTCAGTGAATGCATAGTCCTGACAGTGAAGCACAGAGGTGGGAGTGTGATGATATATAAAGGAGTTGATGACATTTATAAATGAACGTCTGAGGATATATACTGAAGAAGAGGAATATTCCAGCAGGAGAACATCCAGAACACCGAAAAGATGCCCAACTATATATAGAAATTATCACTGTCAGGATGCAGTTTGAATCATTTGACCTTTCAGTGATCCTACACAGGCATGTTCTCAATTCTGCTGTTCACTGTAAATGTAAAAGGAAGTGAGAATGTTGACTGTTGAGGGAGTCAGAGGAGTTTCACCCTGTTATGTCTGTTTGATGGTAGTATTCAATAGAAAGATCTATGAACTTAACTGTGTAGTGAACAGTTTATCTTTAGGACAGTAATCACTACAGTTGCAGGGCAGCAGTCAGATTCATCTCATTACGACCAGGATTTAGTCTTCAGTGAAATTCAAGGACACAGAAGAAGCATGCGAGAGCTGAAGTCTTGTGTTTAAATGAAATCTTGAGAGATTCTGTCATACATTATTCATCACAGTATTATAATGTGAGCCAAACAAAAGAGCCTTTGAAATAAAGATGCTCTCCGAACACACACTCACACTCACACACACACAAACATAATAATTGTGACTTTGATGCTGGCTGCCATTATGCTGTTGGATGTGTGTATCTGCACTGTGTCGCAATCAAAGCCCAAAACAATCCATCCACTGACAGGCCCACATCCCACCTACACATCACACACACTCATACAGACACACACATTCATACAAACACACACACTCATCCAGACACACATAGACACACACTCATACAGACACACACAGTCATCCAGACACGCACTTGATTCAAAGATTATTTTTATCCACACAGAAGATGCAAATTGTGCCGCGAGGGATGGAGACACTTAGGTGGATTAAAACTCCCCATGTCATGATTGCATCCGCTGGCCTCCACTGGATTCACACAGTTTGGCAAGTGTTGACACCAAAACATCACATTTACAGCAGAATAATTCTGGCCTGGATTAGTTTTATTAAACAGCATGTGTGGTGGAAAAGTTCATCTGCAGCCTGATACTCAGCTGTATGCAATAAAACTTTAATTTAATTTGCTGAATACTTGCAAATTTCACATGTTTGGTGCATAATTCGATTTTTAAGCCACCAAAAATAGTCAAATAGCTTAAACAGGAAACAGAACCACCAGTCAAAGGAGTGACACATGTTCACTGTGCATGTCAAGGAGCAGGAGCAGAAATAAATAACAAAGAAGTAAGAAGCAGGAATGGGAGCGAGCTGTTATACAAGGCACTTTAATCCAGCCCTCTGGGAAAAGGACGAGAAGTGATATTAAAAAGAGCCATGATGCTGCACCAGAGGAGTGATATTAAAAACCTGAGGATGAGATGGAGTTTTAAGTGGTTTAAATGCAGTGATTCAAACTATCAGGGAGGATTGAGCAGCTGCATAAACCAGAGGAGGTTAAAGGGCGCCATCTAGTGGTACAGCTAGACAAGTACTATCTATCTATCTATCTATCTATCTATCTATCTATCTATCTATCTATCTATCTATCTATCTATCTATCTATCTATCTATCTATCTATCTATCTATCTGTCTGTCTGCCTGTCTGTCTGCCTGTCTGTCTGTCCATCCATCAATCTATCATTTTGGAGCTGATATAAAAATGATCACTGCTTTAATAATTAAGTTGAGTGTAACAACTTTATTGAATTTTATGAGTGTACATGTCCATAACACATTCCTGCGGTCAATAATACACAGCTGTCATAGTTGCATACAATCAATACACATTCCTACAGTTATGAACAAGCAGCTGTTACCAGGAAACACTGCATCATTTTACTCTTCATTCATGAATAACATCCGAGTTTCAGATAAACACGTGACAGCTTCAGCCTTCGAAGGAAACATGGCAGCTTTCATAGTTCTCTCAAGTACATTTAATGATAAATATCACTGCAGAAGAGAAGAAATAAGATGTACAATAGCAGAATAAAGAAACATAAGAAAAGATGGTTGAATAAATAAGAACAAACACTGAGGGAGGGGCGTAGGAAGCCTGAGCTGTGGTCTCTCAGGTGGAGATAGTGCAGATTAAAGGGCATAATGAATGGAGATGGGTAAAGAGGAGAGAATACAGGACACTGATGGGTTCACACAGTGAGGTATGATGAATGAAGTGCTTGGATTTAGGGGAGCTAACAGGCCACCTCAGAGGTCTTTGAGATGTTGTGGTTGGAGGTGGAGATGCTCTCCATGGAGACATCGGTGTGCGAACGTCCACGTTTGTCCTCGGTGCCGTGGGACTGTGTCCGGCCTCGCTGCAGGTCGTTGGTGTGGGCACGGCTACGAGGGCCGTCGAAGGAGGAAACGCTGGAGCTGGAGGTCGTCCGAGAGCGAAGTCTGGTCATACTGGCGCTGGACACTGGAGATAACAGAGAGACAGACCTGAAGTCCTCTGAATCAGCCTCCAGTAGTCTTATATACATGGATAGATGGCTGTTTATGTCATGTCATACTGCACAGTATTGATTTAACATTAGTGTTATTTACAGAATATGAATTTCAACAGGAGTCTGTTAGTAGTAAATGGAAATAATCAAAAAGATACTAAGATGAGTAGAGGTTTATTCACTTACAGTATCCCATGCCCTGGATGAAGTATTTGAAGGCTTCGATCACTTTGGCTGGCTGAGGAGACAAATATGACAATATGACAAGAATTAAAAACATTTCCAACCATTAAAATCCAGAGATTCTACAGCATCATCAGAGAAGAGTCAGCTCACCTGATCCACCTGAGGAAGACCTCCACAGTCCGCCATCTGGAGGAGAACAAATTTACATTTATAACATCATGTTAATGCATCAGATATTGCATTGCTGCATGCCTGTGGGCTTCTTTGCTTGTCTTTATTTTTGACTTACCTTCAGCAGTGTGGTCTTGGTGGGGTTGAGTTTGGAGTTGCAGTCGACTACAGCCTCCACAGCAGGAGAACTGTCTCCTACCAGGAGCAGAGTGGGACACCTGGAAGCCAGCAGAGAGGATTTATCAGCAGCTGCTACAAACATGCAACCAGATAAACCTTTTAATTCAGCTCACAGATGGGTGAATAGGTGTTATACTAACTTGAGGGTCCTGACGTTAATGTTCCCTCCAGGAACTGGCCTCTCCACTTCCAGAGCTCCACGGCTGTTGTATGAGCGGAAGAACTGGCTGACGTTGGACTGGTTCATGGTGGCAGTGATGTGGTGGCGGTACGTTGCTATCAGGTCATGATTGGTCTGGATCTCCTCCTGTAAGTCAAGTTCAACCTCATTAAGTTTGGATTGTTCCTGTTGTCATGGCGACTGTCAAGCTGCTGCAGAGGGAACTTACCTTTCCAAACAGGTGTGTGATGACTGAGTCTGGCAGAGTGTGGGTCCATTCAGTGATCTGTGAAATAATGAAAGGAAAAAATAGAGGTGAAACAGTGAACACATGGAAGCTCAGGTGTCAGAATCAATAAAATCCAACTAAAAGCAACCAGAACAGGAGCTTCTATCCATTACTAAAGTAAATCCAACATGTTAACATTCTGCAGGTTATAAATACTCCACATATTTCTGACCTTGTTTGCCACAGTGTCCATTATTCCTTCAGCGTTGGGGTTGATGTTGATGAGAACTAATCCATCGACCAAATCAGGGTGATTCAGCTGCACACAGGAGACATGAGGAATCTGTTATGTGGCTGCAGTAAGATCTGACTCAAGTTCTACTGTAAGAAAACGTAATTTACTTTCATCATTATTGACAAGTTTTATCCCTGAGTCTGTTCATACCACTCTGACTTTTCCTGCAGGTAACAAGATAGATAGTAGATAGTTTACTTCATACAGTAAAAATCTGGTCAGTGACCAGAGCAAATAGTTCTATTATTCCATCTGCTCCAGGAGAAATCAAGTTGAAAGCTGTACTAAGGTCAGCTTCTACTTGATTTATCTTTTGTAAATCCAAAATTGTCAAGCAGACATCGGCATCGTCTCAGGTTCTGATGGGATTTAGAGTAAGGTTTTGGACTCACAGCGAATCTAGCCAGGATGTAAGCTCCTGCTCCAACTCCCAGACCGATCACACTCCGCAACCTGTCAGAGTCAGAAAGGTTAATTGGTTAGAGTTTGACCTGGAGGACCAAGGTGTTTGATATAAGATTAACTCAGATGGACCTGCAGAGCTTTGTCTTACCCAAAGTGTTTGAGGACAGCAGGAAGGGCTTCAGACAGCTGGTCCATGGTGGGGTAGGTGTACCTGAGTGGCAGAAGTAAAGTATCTCGTCTGATTATTGCTATCAAACCCAACAATTACAGCATAAAATATCTAATAAAGACGGTGTACTGACGCAGTGGGCAGAGTTTTGGCTCCTTCATGTTGTCCTGGAGCTTCAACGTGACAAACTGGTAGATGTCTGAGGATCTCATGCATGTCCACATGGTTGAAGAAAGACTCGAAGCAGGACTTATCTGCAGAGAGGAAACACTAAATCAGCTCTGTGGATATCAGGTAATCATGCAAATATGAAAGCTAAAGTTAGAAAATAAAAAAACAAAAAATATATACATATATATTAAGAGAATTTAGAAAAAGTGAAAAAGTACTATTTAAAAAGTGGTTTATAATAAGAAGATGTTTAAGTAAAAGGTTGCTTTGATGCAAGTGTTTCCCAACCAGTTGTATTTCTGCAGGTGCCTGAGGACTAGTTCCTGACTACCGTGATATAAAGAAACTGATGCTAATATTAAACTAGGCATCAGCGTATTTAAATGTGTCCACTGGTGTTTGGGTGTATAGTGTAGGTTTGCAGGAAGTAAACAAGGACTCACGGTTCAGTCCAATGTCGTGGAAGGTGAGGATCACGGGGCGGTTGGCCTTCGGAGATCCAGTCATAATGCAGTGAACGTTCCCATACTGGGTCTCCACATGCTCCTCCTGAAATATACCGCAAAGAAATCAGACACAGTTAATCAGAACATGCATCATCTGACTGACTGCTGCAGAATAACAACCTGATGTTAATGTAAAAGTAGTTTAATTGAATATACTTATACTCACAGTGATCTGAGGCTCAAAGACAGAGTCACACTCATCCTCCAGAACCATGGCTGCAGTTTGGATCTTCTTCTTCTGAAGTTTAGATCTGAATGAACTGATTTCTTCTTCGAGTGTTTCTGCGAGTCTCAGATCTTGCAGGAGAACAGCAGCTCTGCATGTGCCGGTCTGGTAGTTTGAGCTGGTTTTTATATCCTCCACACTGATCTGGTCCTAAGCTCTGAGTCCAGCCTGCTGCACACGTGGCCAACTGCCCTCTTCTGTTTTAATCTGACCTCCGGCTGCTGTATGCCAACTGGGAATTAACCACAACGTACACACTGCAGAACACACCGTCACTGTTTACATCAATCTTAATGTATTGTCATCAGAATATTAGAGGCAGATAAAATATGGACCATTATATTATTTCATTCCTAGATCGCTGGAGCTGTGTTAATTATTTTTTACTAATTTACAACCGTCTCTGTTCTGTTAATGTGGCTTTTAATATTGTATTCTTCAGCCTCATTCATTGTTACTGACGTTTATCACAAATCAGTCATGAATGTGACCTTTAATAAGTCAGATCTCTGTTAACTGGAGGTGAAGTCGAAGGTAAATCTTGTTATTTTTTGCTGCGAGGCGTCAACAGAGTCACAGCACCTTCAGACGAACAGGTCAGTGGTTTAATCTCAGGGAACCATCTGTTCCTAACGAAGGACATTCAGTTAGTTTCCATTGCTGCTCTGAACCCTGCGTGCCATCCAACACTGACGGAGCAGTTAGAGTGAGTTAGAGTGGTAGTCAGCAAGATCATCCAGCCTGACCTGAAATCATTAAAACCTAAAGTCACTGCAAGGGTTCATCTAAAATGGACACTTCATCTTAATTCAGTCAGAAAGCAGCTTGAAAGGTCCTGCAGCTGATATGATCACATCTAAATGGTAACAGTGATACAGAATCATTCGAATAAAAACCAGTAGAAAAAAATGTTATGTGGACAGAGGAAGCTATTTGTTTAAAATCAGTCTAAATGGAGCCATTGGAAGCATGTTCATGTTTTCACAGGAATAATCAGAGAAACAGTGACATTTTCTCGTAAAAGTGTGATTATGAAGCTACGTTAATTATAGAAAGTACAAAAAATCGCTTTTGAGGCAGTTTGAGAACCTCTGAGCTTGAAACCTGATTGTGACTGGACAGTGTGAGGCCTCTACAGTCCAGAATAAAGACTAGTAGATTAATAGATATGAACCCTGGATGGAGGATGGACACCAGATGTCTCGATGTGAGCAGTCAGAGTGTTTCATCTGAATCTCCAGGGTCAGTAACTGAGGCTCAGAGGTCAGTAGGTCAGAGCTGTTCTGTTGCTCTGAGGTGGTTTATGAAGTGACATTTCTGGATCAGCAGCAGAAAACCAGGCTGTATGATTATAAATAGAAACCCATCAGTCATAAACACACCGACCAACGTGAATTAAAACACAGCAAAACAAAAGCTTATCGAAGATGTTCCACCTCTCATCCAAGAGGTTCTTGGATGAGAGGTGGAACGTTTTCAAGAAACTCAAGCAAGTCCAGATTCTACAATTCAAACTATGAGGATAACCATGACCTGGATGGCTGAGACTCTTCACAGACATTCAAATAAAAGATACAACACAATAAAACATGAAGTCAAAAGTTGGTCTTCAGCAGTGACTTCAAAGCTTCTAAAGTCTCAGTTTTTCCCACATGAAAGCACACACAAAGCCTGGATCGTTTCTGTTTTAGTGTCGAGATCTCAGAACATCTGAGAGCATCTGGTTGGTTGACCTCAGAGCTCTGGCTGGGTATGAAAATGACCCATTTACACCTTAAAAAGAAACAATCAAATCTTTAAACCAGTCCAGAGATAATAACACTCTGGAGTTATGTGATTATGATCATGTAGTCTAGACTTGCTTGAGTTGCTCGAAGACATTTCACCTCACATCCAAGAGGCTTCAAACCTCTGAACTGCTGCACAGGCTTGAAACTGCTGAAGCGTCTTTGAGCAACTCAGGCAAGCTTCTTGAGGTCTTTCAGGAGGAGATTTTCAGGGTCTTTCAGTAGGTTTTCAAGGTCTTTAGGAAGATTTTAGAAGTCTTTCAGGAGGTTCTTGAGGTCTTAAGGGAAGCTTTTAAAGTCTTTAAATATGTTTTTAAGATCTTTAAGAAGGTTGTTGATGACTTCAATAAATTATTGAAGACATTCAAGGAGATATTTGATGTTTTGAGGTCTTCAAAGAGGTTTTTGAGATATTTAAGGACATCTTTGAGATGTTTTGCTCGAGTTTCTCAAAGACGTTTCACTTCTCATCCAAGACAAGAGGTGAAACGTCTTCGATAAACTCAAGCAAGTCTAGATGCTATGATTGAACCCACGAGAGTAACCATGACCTGGATGACTGAGAATCTTCACAGACATCATGTAGTCTAGAACCAAACACTGAATCCTGGATCTAAGACACCAGACTCTCCAGATATCACCTGGATTCATAACCTGGAAACACTCAGCTGGTGTCCAGACGTCTCAGCTGTCTGAGCGGAAACCCAGCAGACTGGACCAACTGCACGCTCAGAACTCCATTAGAGCTGCAGCAGCTTTAATCCATTTAGCATCAGCCGAGCAGCAGATGGCTCTTACTCAGCCTCACGTCACCGCAGAGCCTCGATACCATCAGAGGAACCGGACTAAGCCCTGCTGGCCTCATGGCCTATTTCACACCAACACTGGCCCATATTCACAGACATTCATTTCATCGAGCGCTGCAAGTATGTCATTGTAGGACCACAGGGATCATCACCAGGCACAGCAGTGGAAAGTGATATTCTGGTATATATATTGTTCTGCAGCCTGTGTTTGAATGTCAGAGTGTGTGTTATAGAGTCGGTGCAGCTTTAATATTAAACCACTGTAGTGCTTTAATATTAAACCACTGTAGTGTATTTAAGACGACAATAATTCATTAAAGGAACTCTCTCAGCTCATCATATTTCTTTATCTGCACCTGGAATATCAACAAACTGAAAGATCTGACATGAAAGTTTCATTTAATGTGCAATATTTCCTATTTTCCTTTCTCAAGTGTATCATGTTGCGATATTACTACCACAATACTTCACTGTTCTTTTAAGTTTGATTATTGTACTTCAGTATTGTACTTATGTCCTATTTTCTTTCTAGGTTTAATTCACTGTATTTCTTATGTTATGTCATTTTGTTTTTACGATTAATAAAATGTTTTATCTCTTAAACTATAAGAAACACTGGACACAGTAGTGACATCAATATTTCCAACACATGCAACTTTATTCAGTTCTACTGCCTCTCTGTGGAGAGTCTCAGTCATCCAGGTTGTGGTTATCGTCGTAGCTTCAATCGTAGCATCTGGACGTGCTTGACATTTCTCAGGCGAAACGTCAAGCAAGTCCAGATGCTAAGTTTGAAACTATGAGGATTCTACTCCCTGATGACATGAGATGATATTCTGACCCTCCTCATTCAGTGACGAGCATTTAAGGTCCATTAGTTCCAAATAAACAAACAGGACAAACTGATGAAGACAGTGAATACATCAGTTTCTTTGTTTGGTCACTTCCAGCAGCGTCCACTAGGTGGAGCTTCATGTCAACTTCCTGGATCCTGGTTGTCAGATGGTCAGATCTCCATCTCACTGCTTTGTTTTTCCTCTAATAAACCTTTAAACATCACTGTTCCTTATTATTAAATTCCCCTTCGTTCCTGTTTTGTGTCGTTTCACACATGATCTGCCTTTATAATATATTTTAACACCATTCATGTTGATAATCTGTGAAGTTGCTGCAGAACAGAGAGATGAAACTTAGCTCTGATAAATCTGAATTTCTCCAGCTCAGTGCTCAAACATGCACATAGCTGCCCCAGTGAAGGTGTGTCGTCCTGCTGACAGCTGGTCGTCATGGTAACGTCCAGTCTGCAGGTGAGAGTCCTGCTGATGGACTCTCAGCTTTCAAAACAGGCTAATTTTACACACAGCAGCTGCTGCCGCCTGCAACAGGCTTCACCACGAGTGTGTGGGGTTGTGTGTACGAGCGTGTGTGTGTGTGTGTACTTTTTTGTGGGTGTGTATTACTTGTGTTGTGAGGACCTAAATGTGTTTTTACAGACACATTATGGGAACCAAGAGTCCCAGCAACATAAATCCTGACATTTAAATGTTAGGTTAAGGTTAGAGTTAGTTTGTGTATTAGTGTGGTTCTGTGTGTGTGTGTGTGTGCGTGTGTACTTGTTGGAGTATTACTCACCAACAAGCAAGGACCTAAAGTGAGGACCTAAATCTGTCTCTTTATGGGAACTTGTCTTCCTTATGAGGATAAAAATCAAGTTCCTGTTGATTTAAAATTCTAGGTCAGGTTAAGATTAGGGTCAGACCAGGTAGTTGTTATGTTTGAAGTTAGAATAAGTCTCCAGAAAATGGTCGCTGTAATGTCTTCTGAAGTCACAGAAACACAACACAACTGCATGCTGGTGCACTAGCATGTGTGCATGTGTGTGTGTGTGCGTTTGTGTGCGTGTCTGCGGGTGTTTCTCTGGGTCAGTATTACTCATGTTGCGAGGACCTCAATCCGTTTACACAATAAGGTGAGAAAGGTTCTTGTGCCAAAATGACATAACACCAGAAAAGCAGTGAATAAAAGTAGAAAAACCATAAGACATTAGTATGACAGACTGCTGAAATAACATCAGTAAACTAAAATAAGGCTGGAATAGAACAGGAAAAGTAATGCTGAGGTAATAAGTAATACCACACATGATAAGGAAATATTGCACATTACATTAACACAGTCACATTACAGGTATTTGTCTTCCTTTACAGTAAGTTTTAAGGTAAAGGCTCAGGTTTAGGTCTAGGTCATGATTATGGTTCAGGTTAGTACCAGCGATGGTTGAGTTTAGAGTAAGCAGTTATAACTGAGTGTGCCAGTGTGCTTGTGTGTGTGTGTGCTTGTGTGTTTACGTGTTAAAACACACTGACTCCTTTTATAGCCAGATTATCTGTCAGTAGTAGTTTAGGTGGAATTCAGGTGTGGAAAGTAAAGACTGAATCTGTGGCTTCCAACATTAATGGCACAAATAAATTAGTTTGTCTGCTTTACATATAGCAGGACTTTCATCAGGGTGTTGCTCTCTCCTTGTTTTATTTGAATTCATAAAACAAAATAGAATCATTCAGAGTGAAACTAAAACTTGATCACTTGGCCCTGAAAGATTGGCTCAAACTAAAGTTACACCTGTAAAACATCCCTGTGCCGTCCATCTGGTAAATACAGAACTGACTTTAAAGTATTTGGTTCTGCAGCCATGCATGTTGTAGCACCTGGTTCATTTCACTACTTTTTTGTCCTGCTGAGCCTCTTAGATCCTCAGATTTTTATTCAACTCCACAGTGAACGCCTCTGTGGTGGCTGATGGAGATCATATCTGTATCGTCTTTCAATCGGATGTTCCTTTTCTTTTTACTCTTATAGGAAAAATCTAAAAACAAAAACTATAAAAATTATTTTTGAATGACTTTTGGTTGCTCTTAGTAATCTTAATATTTTATCCTTATTGTATTTCATTTAAATTGCTTTTAAAAGGTTTTATCCTATTTTCTGTCTTGTTTTTTCTGCTGTTGTCTTTTAACTGCGATAAAAATATTTGTTTTGTAGGAGCTCAGGTCAGAGGCCTGTCCGTAGTTTAATCCTTGTTTTCACAGTTTGTGGTTTGTTTTCAGGCTCTGCTCAGATATTAGAATAAAACTGTAGCATCCAGAGGCCTTCCACCCAACACACAACAGAGCAGGTTTATTCAGACGTGGCTCATATTAAGTGTTATATTAATTTAATATATATATATAAACTCTAACGTGCTGTTTGGAAGTCATTATCACTTGATCTGTGTGAAACAGAAAGTAGCCACAACTGATGGAGGACCTCTGCTTCCTTTTCATATCCGGTTTCCTCTCAGTTGCTCAGTGGATCCCTCAGTATTTCACAGCTCAGTGATGTGGGACAGAACTACAAACACAGAGGACCACTGTGGAGTTCATATGTCAGCATCATTCATCCTGAGGAAGAATTAAACTCATTGTCGTCTATTCTGAGCAGTTTGCAGACAAACAGGAGCTTTTTACAGGCGATCAGCGGTTAATACGTTGTAATGTGAAGGTTTAATGCTGTAAGCAGCAGGTTCTGATAACATGGTTGAATAATGTGATGAACTTTATTGGTTTGTTTGTTTTCATGCTGCTGAGCTGATTAAGCTGCTCTGTTGAGGTGATGCAGGTTTAAATAGAACCAGTCGTTGCATAATGATGGAAATAGCTTCCTGAGAAGGATCAGAGCAACAACAACAACCCTTACTGAGGGTAGAGAGAGAAGAACCAGGAAACACAATGTTAAGGCATTCTTTTTAGCTTTAACAACCCTCTCAACTGTATATAATGATTGAAACACTGATCTTAGTTCATATAATTTCATCATGATGGGCATCTTCCAGCATGTTCACATGAAAAACACAAACACACACCTGAGACCAGAAATGACCTCCAGTAACCTCAGCACACTCACTCCTAATGACTGGATTATCAGCTGCTTTCTGAAACTTTCCCTGCAGCTGATCTAAAAGGGACTCAAAGTCTTTGCAGGTCATCTCGGTGCTTAAAAGAAAGGTGGAGAGAAGCCACGCTGAGTCCTTCAGTCTCCTCAGGCTGCCAGCTGAGGGTCGACCCACCGGCTCACATTTCCACAAACCTCTGAGCAGCCATGTTCAGCTGGAGAGCTCCGGTCTGCAGCAGAACAGAGCTAGAACAGAGAGTTCCTCTGGTGGAGGAACCTTAAAGAAGGAGAATGTGGAAGCACTGAGGGGAACTTCATGTCTCCTAAGAAACAGGAGTCACAAAATAAAACACATTTTTAGTGGAAAGAAAAGAAAAGAGGTGGTTTTATATAGAGTAAAAGGTGTGCCGTCCTCGTAGATTAAATTGTAGCATCTGGACTTGCTTGAGTTTCTCGTAGAGTTTCTGTGGTTGCATTTGGTGAAAATAAAGGTGAGATAATGAAAATCAGAAGAAGCTCTGGAGAAATCACATCCAGGTTTTCATCTTGTGACCTGGAAAAGCTTGAAGTGGTGCTTTGGCTAATTTTAGCAGGTTTTCAGACGTGCTGACCTCCAGTCACTGTGATTGATGGAGAGCTGAGGCCCCGACCGGCTTTAAAAGTCTGAGCTGAAACTGTCTTGTGACTCTCTGGACTCACGTATCCATGTCTGAACCTGGTAAACAGAACCACAACGGGAGAATGTGTCCTTCTAACCTGCCTCAGTGGTTAAATGTGGAAGATGTATTCAACAGTGTTCTGATGTAGCAGCTTCACCCTGTAGGGCTGCTGCTAGAAAACCAACCTGACAGTTTAGCTTCTAAAGAGAAAGTTAACTCAGGGACAGTGAAAGGGTCTGATCTGTCTATAGCTATCTGTAGATCTATTTTTAGGTGTTCAGGGTGAGACAGGAGGAAAAACAGGAGAAGCTCCAGACAGACGAGTTGCTGCAAATATCCAGAGTTGTTTTTGAAGCGTCGGCCTGCTGCAGGAGAAGAGCGGCTCCACTCACCAAGCAGAAAGGACTGGAGTGGATGAAGGAGGAGGGAGCAGCTCCTCTCTAAGAGCATTATCTGAGGAGTGTTCTGCTGCTGACAGGCCTGTCAGGGTCAGATGGCTGCTCAGCCTGATTAGACCAGCTCACAGCAGATCTCAGCCTGCACACTGCTGCAGCCACCAGAGCTGCATCCTGTACATACAGCACGTCGCAGGACGGTCCAGTGTTAGTGGGGCAGAGCTACAGGTGGCTGCAGACACAGAGCAACACTGCAACAGGTTGACTTTACTGCAGAACATCTGATGTTTGGTTTGTGTCTGGAGATGCAACTGAAGAACTAAGAGGTAAGCACTCAGTGTTTCACTGTTTGTTCTTGTGCTGCTTCTCTCACCACTGACTCCATGTGACCGATAGAAAATCCCATAAACATTTATTTCCTCAGTTTCATGCTGCCAGAGGTGATAGTCAGAGAAGTTCTGAGGAGCCTGAGGAGGAAAGGAGAGTATAGCCAGCCTGTTGTTTCCTCCAGAATGTGATGTGTCATAGAGTCTGCTGGTACAGGAGCAGCTATAAATACAGCTGCAGGTTTACTATAACAGGCAGTCAGCTGGTTGGAGGTCAGCACTCTGGTGGAACTCTGCTGCTCACTTTGTGTTTGGTGGATTTTACAGTTGAGCAGCCGAACTGAGGTAAGATCAGACAGAAACAATCCAGATGGTTTTTATCACATTCAGCTGGTTGAATCTGCTGCAGTGAACGTGGTCTTCTTCAGGTGTTACCTAAGGGCACAGGTGAACACTCTGGAAGGTTTATCCTATTTGAGACTACTACTAACATTAGTAACCTACAAGCTTATCGCTCTTCATTCAGCCTCAGAGCAGAAAAACACAGAGATCCATTTTAAAGTTTGGGTTCTGATATGTTTCACAGAACAAACTGGATTTACAGTTTTAATTTGAATTACTGCATCTGCCTCATTGTTTTCACACCAGGTCAGTTAAAGTCCTGCAGACTTCATGTTTCACAGCGTCATAGTTTCAGTCTGACTACCTGCTAAGGATTCTATAAAAGAAATGTTTTTTCTTTAGATGAACTCAGTGAGAAATATCTGACCTCTGGCCTGATTAGTGGATAAATTCCTAATTATAGATCGTCAACAAGCTGGAACAGACTCCACTCTGTGTGTGTGTGTGTGTGTGTGTGTGTGTGTGTGTGTGTGTGTGTGTCAGATTATAGCTCAGGGTTTTCGCTGCTTGTTGTTGAGCGTCTGTGCACGTGACTGACTGGAGGGTTTCACTTTTCACCACCTTTATTCCCTCTCTACTTCCACATTTCTGCTAACGGCTGATTAAATCTCAGTTTTCTGTTTAGAAACAAGACAAATACAGAAGAACGGCGGCAAACTGCATCTTTAATGAGCAGCTAGAATGATTACAGCTGCTGTTTCCTGCAGGACTCTATGTTTCTCATCAGACAAACTGCTCTTATGCTTTGTTTGGATCCTAAAACAGCAGCCGTTCATGTTATTACAACGCAAATATGACCCAAATAGAAAAGATGTTCTGTAGATGTAGTGAACCAATACTGTGTAGATCAGAAAAACAAACCAGCTTCTTCTTCTGCTTCCTTCCTGCTGGACCATAATATCACCATGCTGGTGCCACACAGACACAGTCCACTGAAACACTAAACTACCTTCTAGATTGTATTATTATTTTTCTTCAGACAGAAGTCCGATTTGTTGCAGCCGTGTTGTCCTGAACATGCAGGCAGCAGCTGTGGGTACATAGAATTTGTGTTGCACAAACAATCATTCTGGTTTATCTTCTCAGATGAAGCACAATTATAAGTTTCACATAACAAAATATGTATGGGAGCCGTGGTTTGGTATTTGGTAGCTCTGGTTCTAATTAATTAACATTCATTTTAAATAATTTCAAACACCAGACAGGTTTTAAATTCAGATTTATTTAGTTATTCTTTCTTCCAACACAGTTTCTAGTTCTGGTAATTGGTGTGATTTTGGTGATTTGAAAGACAACATGATTTGGAGTTGAAACTGAATAATAAACTTTCAGATTTTAGAGCCAGTCTGTTATTAAAGTGCATCAATGGATCGTTGTGTCAACTACTAATCTACAGAGTTTCAATGTGGCCCCTCTTGATTATTAAACACATTATTTAATAGGTTTGTCTGCTGCTGGTTCTGAACCTGGTCATGTGGTGTGATTTCATTTGTCTGTCTTTGTTTATCAGCCATCAGATGGTCTCAGTCAGACTCTGCTTTACTCAGTCTGACTGTCATTAGTATATTTTGCAGTATAATGTAGCCTGGATTCAGGAGCTGCCATCTTATTTGCAGCTCTTTCTCCTGAAGTTTAATTTTTGTTTGCCACTCTGTTGCTGTAGAACTGCTGGTTGATGGAGTTTGTGCGGCGGAGTGGTGACTACTGCCACGCCCAACACCTGTAGACTCACCTGGGATGATGCTGAACCTCACAGTCCTCTGGCCGTAAACCAGGAAGCAGCAGCAGCCTTGATGGGGTAACCGCTGGAGCCTCGACCCTGGAAGCTACCTGGAGAGCAGGAAGAACAGAGCTGCTGAGGACTAGACCTCTGGAAACACTGACACTGTTCTGGACTGTAGGATCCAGTCAGCTGATGGGATAAAAACCAACACAACAGCTGGAAAAGACCTTTAACGGTTATAAACTGAAGGGAGGCCCAGACTTGCCTGCCCAGAACCCTGAGCTGAAGTCAAACAGAGAGCAGTAGCTGGAGCTGAAGGTGAGAATGACTGGACGTCTGCACTAACATAGACTGTACTGCTGTGATTAATGGCTTTTCATCTGTGGCTAGGTAAAGAATTCTCTCTGCCTTTTCTAGAGTGTAGGATTTATTCACAAGATGTTTTATGTCCCAGATCTTACAGAGATTTAGGGCTTTCTCCATTTTCAGCAGTTTTTTGTGTTTTAAAACAGTAAATAATGCATTAAAGATCCTCCAGACAGGATGTAGAAGGATTTATAGCTAAGATATGTCTTCCAGAATAAGAGGTTCAGTTCCTTAGTTAGAAATGTTTAAAATGACACCTACTCCTAATCAGTGTTAGTTCATATTGAGTTTAAACATCACACCGGAGCAAACTCATGAAACAAGGATTGGATTCCAAATGAGCTGTAATGTCACAAACCCCACTGACAGGTTCACATTTTTAAACTCTGGTTTTAGGTGCACTAAAATCCTGTCAGTGTCAAACAAATGAATCATTCTGCAGGGATTTTTGAGTGGAACTTGAAGAAAACACATTCAGGAACCTGCATCCTACTGTATAATCACACAGAGTGGAGTCAAAGCCAGAGATGCTCCAGATGTGTCCTGGTGAAGCCTGATTCTGTAAAAACTGTAAAACAAGCTCATTCATTCACACAGTCATAAGTTATGTCCTGTCTGCTGTAGTTTATCCATGTTTACTCTTTGGTTTTAGTTATCTGTATGTGAGGGAAACACTCATATAAACTCACTAAAATAATCCATTTATATACCTTGTAGAAAATGAAACCAGCCTGAATTAAGATTATAGAAATTAAAATAAAATACACTTCCATCCTTGATACCTTAATGTCCAATGATAAGTCAAGAAAAGCCAGTCAAGGGAATAAAGTGGAGGAGGACAAACAAGTGCAGCAAGTTTCATTAGCCATTATTAATTAATTAATTAAGTAGCCCTCCTGAATACAGTGCACGTATTTCATTTATACCTGTGATGTTTCTGCCATGATGTGCCAAAAACAGTCTGCAGGTTTGATCTAATGTGAGTTGTTGTCAGAGATGAGCTCTGATCAGGTAAACACACCTGTGGATGGACCGTCTGTGTGTCTCTGCTCTATACAGCACTGCTCTCACTTTTAATCTCTGTCAGGTTTTGAGTGTTTTAACTTGATGTCTGACAGTTTTAAATCTGCTACTGATATTTTCTTTCTTATTGAGAGTCTTGTAAGAACATTGGCGCCACTGTAGTGTCTGTATGGTGATTTTAGCCAGCAGCTAGTTAGCTTAGCATAAAGACTGGAAGCTGCTTACAGACATAAAAGATTTTGGTAATCATCACAATGGTTCTGGTTTACAACAAAAAAACCCGACGACTTCTGGTTTTACAGTCATATTTCTTTGCTGTTAGTTTCAGGCTTTATGCTAAGCTAAACTAAGCTAAGCTAAGCTAACAAGCTGTTATCTCTAGTGGACAGAAATATTAATTTCCCAAAATGTTTAACTATTCCTTTACCAGGTTTAAATCAATGGTGGTTCTGCTAAAGCAACAACTTTCTAACTAATGGTGTAAACATGTTACATATTTGCTGCTGGTTTAATGTTCCCTAATATAACTCTTTTGTTTTGAATGATAGTCAGTGTTAGTGTATGTCCAGACCCTCCTCTCACTCTGAGTGTATCTAACATCTAACACCTGAAGGTCAGAGGTCCGTCTGCGATGTCAAAGGTGACGCTGACCAACATGAACCGTCCGGCTCCAGTAGAACTTTGCCACAAGAACATGAGGTTCCTGATCACACACAACCCCACAGACAGCACGCTGAGCTCCTTCATAGAGGTACATAGAAAACTCATTTATTACTTGTTGAACCAGTTGTGTCATGGCGATAAATCTCCTTACACTCATATCGTCCCTCCAGGACTTAAAGCGTTTCGGGGCCACCACTGTGGTCCGAGTCTGTGACGTCACTTATGACAAGACTCCGCTGGAGAAGGACGGAATCACTGTGGTGGTGAGAACACAACACACTGAAACACACATTTACCTGTCAGATGTGCTTCACAATGATCTGATGGAGACTGAAGAAGTTCCATGTCTGAATCAGCAGGCTGATCACTTCAGATAAAGAGATGGACATGGACAAGTGAAATATTTTGAGTTGTTTGAAGCAATTTAAGGGAGACTTTTTCCATCTTTTCCTCACCATTATTAGTCTGATAACAGCTTTCTCACTCACTCTGCTCTACAGTTTCTCCTCTATATCAATAAAAAAATAAGGATTTACTCAGATAAAATCAGACTTTTTAACATAGAGGTGAAATTGTAGAGCAAACCTTGTTTTATTGTGTTCTCTGTGATGCTTTTGAACCAGGATTGGTGGTAAAAAGATGAAGAACACCGTCCTTTAATTGCTTCTAAGTATGCTGCTTGTGCTTGTCCATCTCTTTATGCGACTGCATGCAGTTCAGAACTGTTGCTTGTCTGGCCTTGTAAGATATAAGATGTATGACTCTTTCTATTTTTGAGATGCTCATTTGGCCCCTACTGCTGTTTGGTGCCACATTTAATAAACTCAGAGGAAAAAGTGGGAGTTTAGCCCTTGAATTGATTCGCTAACAGCAGCAGGATCCGTATGAACGTCTCCAAATAGAGAAATGCCTCTCCGCACGTGGATCTACAGAAATAGCTTAAATAATTACTCATAATTCTAAATGATTCCGACATGGAGACAGGACTGATCAGGATTTAACAGCAGGACACACTGTGAACTTATTTTAGTTAAATCTGATGTGTTCTAGCAGCGTCTTCCATCACAGCTGCTGGATACTTTTATTTTATGAATAAAGCTGTGAGAAACAAAAATGTGACTTTTAATGACAGAATGACAGGAACTGTTGGGCTTCTCTTTCAGGATTGGCCCTTTGATGATGGAGCTCCGCCTCCCAGTAAGCTGGTCGATGATTGGCTGAGTCTGCTGAAGAAGAAGTTTAAGGAGGATCCAGGAAGCTGTGTAGCTGTTCACTGTGTGGCCGGACTGGGAAGGTATGAAACACAACAGACAGGAGAATACACAGAGCGAAGATGGACTGAGCCTTATATGAAGGTAGAAGAATGACGAGCTTGATGCTGCTGCTCATTTCAGCCTCACTGAACGATAGATTGAATGTTTGATCTGCTGCAGAAACACATTATTTCTAAAAAGGTTTGTAATACAGAACTAGAGGAGCAGAAATGCAGATTGACTCTGTGTGTTTCTGACCTCATTCAGAGCTCCAGTACTCGTCGCTTTGGCTCTGATAGAAAGCGGGATGAAGTACGAAGACGCGATTCAACTCATCAGACAGTGAGTACATTCATTTATGACTGTCTGTGTGTTATTATCATGCAGATCTAACAACTACCACAGCTAGAACAGCTGAAACCACATCTTTCTCTCACCTTAATACAAACCAAACTGGAAACTCTTGAGCTTGATTTAACAGCACATCTTCAAGCTACAAATACAACACCTGTATTCCTGTTTTATGGTGTTTAAGGCTTTAACTTAATATTTTTTTTGCCTTCATCAGGTCAGAATTCCACACTAACCTTCCAGCATACTGTAACTGAAATGGTCTGAGAATAAACTAGAGTTGTGTACGTCCGCTTGGCTCCATTTTCAGCCTTTTGTGATGGGATATTTTAGCCAGCTACGGGTCTTTTTACTCAGCTCAGGTGAGATCATAGCAACATAGTCTGCAGTTTATTCCAGATTTCTGCAGATTGCTGCAGCTTCAGTCCAGGTGGTGTCAGTGTAACTCTGCTGTCTGAAACTGATAAAGCAGTTTGCATACACAAGAAATCAAAAAAGTAATGTATTACCAGTTAAAACAGCAGAATTAAACTTTATATCAGCCAACATATCAGCACAAATCCCCATTCTAACAAGGAAGACAGACAGAAGATCCTTATTTTGTGCTGTTTTTATCACAAAGCCACCAAAAGAACTGGTGGAAACTATCTCAAAGAGCAATATGAACAAAGTCAAAAGTCAAATTTATTCAAAAAGCACACCGGAAATAACAAAAAACACAATAAAACACTATGACTAAAAGACGTGAATAAATGAAGACAATAAAATAATAAGACTAAAAAGTTTCACTGCAATTAAAGATGAAGTCTGTTGGTTTTGAGCTCTACCACAATTAAATGCCATTAAAAGAGGTGAGTCTACAGCAGAGACTTCAGACTTCCTAAAGTAAAAGATAAACTGTTGTAGAAACTGGTCACAGCGAATGTTTGGTCAAAGACCTGGAAACATCCCAGAGATTCCTCAGAGCTGCAGCTGTGGTGTGTTGATGTAAGAATTAAATAAGGAGACAAATTTAAACCCTTATAAATCCACTGATTTCCACCGTTTAATGTCTGCTGCAGGAAGCGTCGTGGAGCGATCAACAGCAAACAGCTGACCTACCTGGAGAAATACCGATCGAAGCAGCGGCTCCGGTTCAAAGACGCCCAAACACACAAGAACAAGTGCTGCACTATGTGAACACACACGCCAACACACACACCAGACACACACACATTCAGATGATCTCTCAGGAATAAAACAAGCCTTATGTCATAAACACTACTACACAGAAACGTCATCTGCCCACCTGAATCCTGCATATATTATTAGTCTCCTTGTTTTCTAATGACTTCTTGTCTCTTGTTGATCATTTTTTTGGCATGTTTCTTCATTTTTTGGCTATAAAGATGGAAATAATGTGTTGTTGTTTTATTAGATGAAGGAAGTTTGATTTAAATCTTCAGCTCCTCCAACCTGATCTGACCTCAGTGTGTTTAAACACAGTATAAATCACAGGCAGTATTTCCGTTTCCCCTCAGCATTAATCTATTTCATGAAACCCTCAGAGACTCTTTTAAAACTACTTCAGGAAACTTCTCAGACTGAAACCATCTCTGTTTCTGTTGTCAGTGTTTCAGGTTGAAGCTTTATTTTCTGTTGTTCCTGTTGTTCTCTTTGTACCTGCAGGCTAAAGGGCTCATTAATTACTATCAAATCAGCTTCATGCAGCGTCTTGTGGTTTTATCACAGTGACTGAATATAAGATGTTTACATGCAGTATGTGTGTGTGCTTCATGTTTTACTGTTTACTGACTCCTACACAAGTCTGTTATCTACTTCTATCTAGGTTTTCACTGTATGTGTTATAAAAAAAAAGGAAATAATAAGCACACATTACACTCAGTATATCGTGGATGAGGGATGTAAACTATATGTAAATAAGAACATTCACCTATTGTAAGTGGAAATTTAATGTTCAGTGTCAGGGAGGAACAGATGATTACAAAGACTGTATTTTAATCTGAAGCCAGCTTTGGCTTGAACTTGGGGAATTTGAGGTTTTGTTCTCATCAAAGTGCAAATATTTCTATTCATTGTCACATTATCTGGTTTTTTTCTGAGTTGGGCTGTACTTCATTTGAATGAATCCTCTTTCTGCTGATGGTAGAGCATGAGCTTTATATTTAACGCTAGGCTGCTTCTTGTGTTAATCTCATGTATGTTATGAAAACATCTTTAGCATTATTAAACAGACAGGAGTGAACACCTTTACCTGAAGCATTTTAAAACAAATGTCACAGTTTACTTCTTCATATGATGTGTGTGTGTGTGTGCATGTGTTTGTTAAGTGTGTGTGTCTTTGGTAGATATTATTGATTATTGGGAATGGCCTGAGTGGACACTTTTTAAAAAATGTGAAAATAAGCTGTAAATGTCTGTCTGTCTGTACATTTTGCATTGTTTAATAAAGGTTTTTTCTCTGCCCTGCCTGAGTCTCTCCACTATCACCTAAATATGTCTGCTTAAAGGGAGGCTTTAACCTTAATATCTGAGTTAATGAAACTAATATATTATGTAAAATATTGTAGATTCTTAGCTTTAGTATCTAAGCTTGTCAGATAAATTCAGAACACCAATCTCTCTCAGATGTAAAGCCCTTTAGTTCTTTATGCTGTTTAAATGGTGACTTAATCAGATCTGACTATGGCAACTCTCTCCAACTCATCATACGTCTACTTACATGATAGTTCAGGACTGTTCAGTTTTAAAACAGTTTTTGATACTATAATATTATATTTCTCAGTTGTATGTGCAACATCAGTTTTGTTACAAATATTTTTTCAATTTCATGTGCAATATTTCAATATTATGTGCAACACTACTTCACTAATTTAATATCATTGCCAGTATTACCTCTTATTTTTCTATTCTAGTCTTATTATCTTTTTTTTTTTTAGCTTTTTTATTTGTGATGATGTTGTACTTGCATGTTATTGCTTTTCCCTTAGGCTCTACCTTCATTCTCTGACTTTTGCTTTTTTTTCTGAGCAAGAGCAGACATAGTGAAAAGACCTGACAGTGAAGCCCAATTTTAATAAAATGAATCTGTAATCTTCAGTAGTGCCATTTAAATTCAATTTAACAGCGTTAGAATAACAGAAATACTGACTAATCTGTGGTACATCCATACAAACTGCTGCTGGCCCTGCAGTTCTCTGCTCTGCCACATGTTCCGTCCTCCCGCCGCAGGGGGCGCTGTTTGCTGCAGCTTCACCGTGTCCCTCCGCTTCCGCTGCCTGGACGGACGAGTGTCGCAGATTCGACAGAAAAATTGTTGGCTCGTAAAGTAAAAACTTGGCTTTAAACGTGGATTCGGGAATTATACCTGACTGTACTTTGCTTCAGAGTCTTTGATAAATTCTCATTATTTTGCTTTTCAGACGGCGGAGACGATGGAGGGACCGGAAGCAGGTCGGACTTTTATTAGCTTCAACTCGAATATGTCTGTCAGGTTTTCATGTTAGCTTCAGGACAGACCAAAGTAAACAGGCTGCTGAGGTCTAGCGATGATTTAAAGGCTTTAGTTTTATTAATCCCCGCGGTGGAAAACATTTACAGACTTTATCTGAGCAGTGAAACTACCAGCAGTCTGCTACAGTGGATTTAACGTGTTTGTTACTGAAGACTTTAAGTTCCAACCGACTGTTATCTAGTTTTTACTGCGAAATTCTAACACAGAGCATCAAACTAAGACAGAGAATAATGCCTTATTAATAAATGTGGTGTGCCAACAAGCACTTTTAAATTGCACCAGTTTGTCTGGTAACTGTTTACCACAAGATCTTGATCTATTGTCATTTTGAAGGAAAGTAATACATAATTTAGTTTCAAAATAAAAGAACACACATTCCCTTTATATGTGGAGAAACAGAAGTAAAAATTACTGAAAAGATCGTAAGAGCATTAAAAAAAGCAGATGATTATAAAACAATGACTTCATAAAACAAAAGGAAAACAAAGAAAGCATCATAAACCAAAGTCATATATTAAATATTCATGGAGGTTATTTAAGAAGACTTGCTGTTTGTCTAATCCTAATAGATAAACCAGCCAAGCCCTATTTACTGATCTATGAGATGCTCCTGGACATAAGAGGTCAAAAGTCCCTTCATGTAATTTGAAGCCAGACCATTTAATCTCTTTAAACGTGACTGACAGAATTTTAAACTTTCAGAATCAGAATTGTTCAGATAGCCAGTACAAGTTGGAACATAGTGGAGTACTGTGATCACATTAGAGCCAGTTCCTGTCCTGTCAGCAGCATCTGAACAAGCTAGAGTCACTCAAACTGGGAAAAAACAATCATGAATGATCCACTGTTGGTGATTTTTTTCAGTTGTGAGGAGCATGACAGGGCAGCAATCAGCATCAAAAATAACTCCAACATCTTCCAGCAGATTTCTTATAATGTTTCTGACATATACATCTTTAAATATATAGCTAGAGCAGTACATCTTCCAATATGTATTTTCAAAAGGTACATAACCGGCAAAAAAAAACACCCACTGATGTTTTTTTGCTTTTGTTACATGTGCAATATAGAAGAATATGCAATTTCATTTATCAGTGGTGACGCATATCTGAGAGTAGATACAACACAAGCAGGGATCAATCAGGAGAAAACAACCTGGATAAGTAAATAAAACAGGTTCAAATGTGAGCAACAATAAAAAGGAAAAGTGTGATAGCGGAGCCACTCATCCGTCACCTTTCCCCTCCTGTCTTTCCAGCTGGTTCTGTGTTTATGTGTCGGCTCTGCAATCTCTTCTCTCCCAGTCGCTCCCGGCTGCAGGACCACTGTTCCCAGTTGCACCCACAGCAGGAGCCTCTGGATGACATCATCATTGTGCTGCAGCCGCTCGCAGCCGAACCTGTGGAGAAGCTGGCAGGTCAGAACCATGAAATGACCGGGATTACTGTCACTAAGCTTATAAATGTTCTATAAATTTATGTGATCTATAGGTTCTGTCACAAGTGCATTCACTTTATTATTAGAAGAATATTAGAGTTGGACTCTAGCACCTTCAAACTCTGATGATAACGTTATTATTATTATTTACATTTTTATTATTTTTTATATATATCTCTGACAGTACAATGACACAAGGATGGGACTGCAGTATGTCAGGTTTTGCTACACAGAAAATCATTTTAAGGATTAGATTTTTTTTGTTGATTTGGGTCTCTATTGACTATTTGTTTTCTTTTCTTGGTCCACAGAGGGTCCAGTGAAGCGAAAACGAGGACGACCGAAGGGCTCTACGAAGAAGAGGCGCACAGATTTGCCAGAAGGCAAAGTCTCTTCCTCCCACGGCCCAGAGCAAAAATCTGAAAAAGAACAAAAGAGGAACAAGGATAAAGGAGAGCGACAAAGTAGCTCAATAGAAGGTAGAACTGTGTCCTTTAACATGTCACCCATAATTCCTTCTTTTTATATTTTTTTGTCAGCTAATAGATTGTGCTGCTAATATTTCGTGAAGCTGGCTTTTGCTCACTAAAATGTTGTGCAGACATTTATTTCTAGAGTGTTATTTTTTAATAAGATAAATATTTTTTTTCTTTTGTAAATATGCTAAACAAACTGTGACTCCTGCATTCTGACTCTGCTTCTCTTTTTGCTTATGCCCAGGTAAAAGCCATAAAGATATGTCAGGACTGGAGTGTCGGAGCTGCCATCGCTCTTTTAGCAACAGACGACAAATCCTCAAACACATCTGCCTGAGAGAAGAGGACGAAGAGGAGGACGATGACGAGGAGAACGGTGAGAACAGAACTGTGAAATGAGAACCAGTAAGAGAACTGTCAGATGCTTTCTAAGAACAGGAAGTCAGCTTTAGTTTTCTGATGAGTAGAAATGATCATTTCAGGGACCATCTTTGGTGGAGCAGAAGGTGAAGGTTCTGAGAATCTGGATCCTGGAGGAGCTGATATGAACCAGACCCAACTAAAGTCAGCCAGACCTGGACCGATGAGAGAAAAAGGTGAGATCAGGACATGGTTTCATAAAATTAATTCCCACCTAAAGGATATGACTGATGCTTCTCTGAATGTAAATCTGTCCTCTTCTTTTTTTTTCAGGTGTGAGGAAGGTGAGATCCCAGAGAACTAAACAAAGTCGCGTCACTAAAGAAGGAAGCCAACCAACAGGAAACAGAAAATCGGTTATCAGCGTCGTTCTGACAGAAGATGAAACTCTTCCAGGTCAGTTTAAAGATGGTTCTGTGCTAGTTTTTACATTTTGTCTAAGAACTGACATTAATGAGTACAAGTTTTCATTCAGCAGGTGTTTTCAAAATGGTTCCAGTAGAGGACAGTTCAGCAGAAACAGAATCCGCAGCAGCACAGTCTCAGGTAATAAAAGGTCATCCACATTTAAAATCAGATTTCTCATGTGACATTGAGCTGTCAGATGTTTTAATGTCCAGGTTTAGAGATTTCTCTGACATTTCTGCCTCTCGCACATCACTGATGGATAATTTAATACGTGGTGCTTACAACTGTGAAAATTATATTTACAATAATTAAGCATCTCTTTTATTCTAAACAGTTACTCAGGACAGTACAAAGGCCTTTTACAGTTTACATTCAGACTTTGAGTGTTTTGTGTAGTAACAACCTGATCCTGCTGAATCAGAACTACATTTTTAGTTTTTTAGTTTACGTATTGACTGTTTTTCTTTACATTCAGCGTTCTGTAGTTTTCCAGTCTGAGTCTCAGGATCTTACAAATGAAACTACTGCCTGTGATGAAGACCCTAAAACAGACCAGGAGCTGAGGTAGGATCTTGGAAAACATCGAGTGTACTAGTTAACTGATCGTCATAATAACTAAGTCACATCAGTAACATCTTACTGTTGATGATTTAATGGTGCAGCAGTGTGACCTGTTATCTGCTGATCTGATCTCTTTGTTTTCTTCTTCTAGTGTAACAACCGAAACCAGCAAAGGCTTCCAGGAATATTCTATCCAGCAAAATGATGCGAAGTACGCCATGAATGATTCTAAAATTGTATAAATATGAATTTAGTTTTTGTAGCTTTGGAGATAAAATGTGCCATCTGATCTAACAGAAATGCTTTTTAATGTTCTGAGGAGTTGTTGGGTATAGAACCATGAGAAGTTTATCTATTCTATTTCTATATTACAACATCTATCACTACAATAACAGCAACAATCATATTTACTAGTGAATATAATGTTTCACTTTCTGTCTGCCAGTTTGGTGCAGAGCCAGCTGAAGATCTTTGCCTGTGAGTTCTGCAATAAGATCTTTAAGTTCAGACACTCGCTGATCGCCCACCTCAGGACTCACACTCAGGAAAAACCTTTCCAGTGTCCACACTGCGACTATGCCTCAGCCATCAAAGGTAAGTACAGACTCACCGGCACACAGCAGAAATGGTTTGATACTTTTTCCGCGTTTTAAACATAAAAAAGAGTGAGGTTGTTATAGATTGTACCTTTTTTAGATAGTGCAGGTTGAGTATTAACAGGACAGAGCGTGGTTCTGCTTATTTAATGGGTTTTCTCCTTAAAGCCAACCTGAATGTTCACCTGAGGAAGCACACAGGAGAGAAGTTCAGCTGTGATCAGTGTCCTTTCACCTGCCTCAGCCCAGGTCACCTCAAGGTGCTGCTATTACTGTCATACATGTTTTAGCTTTACTGATGCAGATTTAGAATACTTAGTTTTCACACAAACATTCATGCAAAGTCACGTTAACAGCATTTGGTTATTGTTTTATCTGGAAACTTCTCCCTGGATGCAGCTGCAGCTCTGTGCTTGTCGTCATGCAGGTCCACATAGAGCGAGTCCATATGAAGGTGAAGCAGCACTGCGGATTCTGTGAGAAGAAGTACTCTGATGTGAAGAACCTGCTGAAGCACATGGAGAAACGACACAACCTGAAGGACGCCGAGGTTCAGCAGAGCTACCAGCAGCTCAGGTCAGACCAGAGGATGTGGGAGGGTTGGAGGGTTTACAGGAGAGAGTAGAGTGAAAGATGCTGCATGAGAGGATGATTGATGGATGGATGATTGATGGATGGAGGATGGATGGATGGAAAAAATCTATGGGGCCATGTGAGCAAATCTAAACAAACAGAAGCTTTTACATCTACATTTAGAAGGTTTAGGGCTCACAGACGCCTTGGTTTTGTCTGAGTGAAGAGCCACAACTTTAAACTTTGAAAATCTCCAGTAGCTATTTTGTTCTGAACTATTAAACCCTCTAGACCTCCAGTAGTTTCCAACCTTCTTTCATCTGATGTATCCTAAATGAAATAAATATTAAACTCTCATATAAAAGTGAATATTCTTAAAAAATATTTCGCTCAGTTGACCTGTTAATGTTTAGTTGGAGTTATTTATTCATTAGTTTAAGCTGCAGTTTATATTTTATTCTCCATCCTTTACTTTCAGCTGTTAATCCAAACCTAAATATTCCACCTACTTATTTGTATTTTTAGCTATTTCACCAGTTTAGTTTATTTTTTTATCTAATAATGTCATTTGCTTATCCGCAGTGTTAGCTAATAGTTTCCTACTGTTTATTCATACTTTTAGCTTACAGTTTTGTCTGACTACTATTGAAACAGTTTAAAATGTTTATCCATACTTTCAGCTAACAGTTTTCAAGTGATTATCCATATTTTAACTAATACTTTCCAGTTGTTTATCCACGGAATTTAAAAAAAACAATTATCAACTGTTCATCGATACTTTTAGCTAGAAATTCTTAACTAATTATTTATATTTTATGAACAACTTTGACAGTTTATTCAGATTTTTAATCATTTTCCATGTGTTTATTCATACTTTGAGATAACAGTTTTTACCTTTTGCCGACACTTTCTACAGTTTATCGCTCCATGTGTCAGCATTACCCTGAGGAAGCTCTTTTAACCATTTGTTGGCTTTTATCTGACTTTATATTTTAATTATTTGCATTCCTTTTGGCATCTGTGTTCAGCTTCACTCAGCTCTTTAACTGATTTTTTTTTTTTTAGATGAGTGGATCTAAACCTTCCATGTACCTCCTTGTTACTGTAGCTACCTCCTGGGCTACTTGAATCATTTCTCCACACACTTCTCCTTCTAATTAATTTGTTATCCAGGTTAAAGACCCGTCAGGGCCTCAGGCAGCTCCTGTACCACTGTCCCACCTGTAACCGGCGCTTTAAGAACCACCTGGCACAAGCACGCCACCTGCTGGTCCACGGGCCTCAGCGTCCCTTCGTCTGCCTTCTCTGTGACCACGCCGCCACCAAGATGGCCGCCCTCGCCGCCCATGTCAAGAAGCACCTGTTTCTCTACCTGTGCTGCGTCTGTGACGGGAAGTTTGTGAGCTCACATAGGCTGAAGACTCACCTGAAGGAGTCTCACCCTGAACTGGACCAGAACCAGACCTTCACTGACTCCATCAACAGCAGCTTCTACCTGGTCCAGCCTGGGGGAGGCATGTGGGGGACCGAGGACGACACGGAGAGAGGGGAGAAATCAGACCAGAGGACAGAGCAGGAGGGTGAGGATGGCAGGGGGAGAGAGGACGGTGAGGATGAAGGGGTGAGGCAGGAGGGTGAGGATGACAGGGTGAGAGAAGAGGGTGAGGATCAAAGGGTGAGAGAGAAAGGAGAGGATGAAAGGGTGAGAGAGGAGGGTGAGGATGAAAGGGTGAGAGAGGAGGGTGAGGATGAAGGGATGAGAGAAGAGAGAGAGGATGAAGGGGTGAGAGAAGAGAGAGAGGATGAAGGGGTGAGGCAGGAGGGAGGAGGGAATGAAGGAGAGCAGCTGAGTGACAGCAAGGAGGAAAAGCCTCAGGACCAAATTTCAGAAGAGGTTGAGGTGATGGAAGCAGTGTTGGGTTCCTCAGACAGACCAGACGAGGCCACAGCTGGGGAGAAGTCTCATGAGGAGACAGAAACATGCAGCTCCGACAGACTTGAGGAGAAAACTCTCAGCTCTGCATCTCCACAGAGGATCCACAGCTCCATGTTGGAGCACAGGACTTCAGAAGAGGCTCAGACAGCTGCTGAGAACACATCTTCATCATCAGCTTCATCATCAGGACACGTCAACTCGACTGAGTCTTCAGGCCCCCTGGTGGATGGAAGTGGACGTTCAGAGAAGGTAAATTAAACACACCACCAGACTCATGGATGTTTTTTCTCCACTGTGTGACTGATAAAGTTACACGTTCCAGGAAAACACACTAACATTAGTGAAAGCTGCCTGCTACCTGTGTAGACTTCATGTCTGTAGGAACCTCCTGGTCACTTCTCTGGAAAGTCATGATACTAAAATGATTCGTCCACATCATCAGTGACGTTTCCACACTGAAGTCTGAACTGAAACCTTTAACAAACAGGAACACAAAGACAACGTACTCTGAGCCGTATCCACGTTTTAGCACCAGTATTTGTTCACAAACAGAAACACACAAACAAAAAAGCACCTTGGATGTTCTTTGTTCTGCATTTTCACATCATTACTTACTGACATTTCTGAGTGAAGGCGACCTGCTGGTTTATGTTGTATTTAGAAAAGGAAGAATAACAAGTGTTTGATATCAGATGAGTTGGTCTGGTTTTGTATGATTAGATGAAGGTATTACTATATAAATATTTCATTACTTCTGTGTGTTTTTTTATCACGTTATGATCGGTATTTTCCAGTCTAGTCCAATCCAGCTTTATTTGTTAAGCACTAAAAACAACCACAGCAGACCAACATGCTCTACACAACAGATAAAAGACAGAATAAATAAGAGGTCAAAATGAGGCATTAAGATTGTTTAATTTTATCAAGTAATTAAGTAATTTTACCTGGTATTTTAACCAGACTGTGTTCATCCATGTGTCTGAGCTCATCAGAGTTGGATCATTTTGCTCCTGGCTTGTTCTGTCCTGCTGTCAGGTGTCAGAGGATTTCCACCAGAGCTCCTTCCAGCAGGTGTTTTCATCTCTTCAGAAGACTCAGCTCAACATGGAGACGTTCCAGCGGCTCAGAAAGATTTATGGAGACCTGGAATGTCCATACTGTGGTGAGACGATGGAGCCTTCCTCAGTTCTTCTCTGCTCTATCTTTATTCTGACTCCTGCTGCTTCTGATCACCTTTTGCTGCTGCTCAGGTAAACTGTTCTGGTACAAGGTCCACTACAACGTCCACGTCCGCACACACACCAAGGAGCACTCCCATTACTGCTCTAAGTGCAGCTACTCCTCCATCACCAAGAGCTCTCTGAAGCGGCACCAGATCCAGAAGCACAGCGACCTGCAGCTGCCTTGTCCCAACCCTGGCTGTAAATACACAACGCCAGATAAATACAAGCTCCAGGCTCACCTGAGGACGCATCAGGAGCAGGTGACTGAGAACTCTGAGTAGTACAGGGTTGGTTTTGATAAGTTTCAGGTTTTAATTGAATCAGGTGAAATGATGCTGCTCTTTCATTCAGTATGTCTGTGGAGGATTTGAAAATTGATGCTTGTGCTTGCTCCGTCATGTCTTCATCTTCAGGGGAGGAGTGCAGCCTGTCCTGTTTGCCAACACAGTTATCCAGAGAACCGACTGAAGAACCACATTAAAAAGTTCCACCCTGGTAAAGAACACACACAAATATGTATCTGAAAAGCACAATAAGGCTAAAAGTAAAGATGTAACAAGGCGTGACGTATTTACAGGTGGATGTGTACAGATACGGCATGGATAAAATGTTATTAGGTGACTCACTGGGATGATAAAATGTCCTGTAGACATCATCTGTTGCACATTTTTCAATAGTCAAAGCATTGTCTGTGTGTCGAACTACAAATTTTACTCCCATTGAGAATGAATGAGCAGTTACCCGGGTATCCAGGTGTGGATCGGTTTCCTAATTTTCCCTGCTGTGTGTTTGTCGTCCTGACAGATTCGATGCCGGTTCAGGGTAAAAGCCTTATGGTGCAGCGAGCAGAGAAGTGTCCGTACTGCGACTCCTACTTCCTGAAGAACAGCAGCGACTTCCAGCAGCACATCTGGGCTCACCAAGGTGCGATAACCTTCAACACAAACCCACAGCAGCACCACTGTTTCATTAGCCTGTGAGCCGAGCGTCCGTCCGTCTGTCCTGCTGCTGGCTGCCCTCCAGAAGGACAGAGCAGACTGAAAACACAGATGTTGTAGAGAGAAACTATGAAAACATGTTTGTTAGACTGCAAGGCTGATAAATATGTGTCTGGAACGGTTTAATACAAACACCTCAGTTTCATCTGCTGCACGTTTTGTCTTGGAAATGATTTGTTGTTCCTTCTCATCTTCCCCTCCGGAGCTTTTTACCTTCAAGCTTCATCTGATACAAAAACCATCCTGTCGCCTTCAGGAAGGTTCTCTGCTTACCTTTGTTTCTTCCTGCTCTGGCTGTTGCCCAGCTCTGACTGACTGCAGCAACAAAATAATCACCCATAGAAACCCTTGTGCTGCAGTGAACTGTTAATCATTTTACTGTTGGGATGCTGTTAGTGGTTCAGATCAAAATGTTTTATTATCCCCTTCTTTTGGGCTCCTCTTCCTCAAGCACCTTCATTCTACAAGTAAACTGTCTTGTTGCTGCCCAGAGCTCATCCCGTCGTCTTTACTCAGCTGTTGATGCGTAAAGCATCTCTTTGTCGTTGTGTGTAGGTTTGAAGCCGTACCTCTGCAATGTGTGTGACTACGCTGGTCGCAGTCGCAGTAACCTGAAGACTCACATGAACCGACACAACACAGAGAGACGCCACCTCTGTGACCTGTGTGGGAAGAAGTTCAAGTCTAAAGTCACCCTGAAGAGCCACAGACTGAGTCACACGGACGAAGGTTTGAACAGTCTGATGATTATTAGAAGTAATGATGAACACAAAGGCAGTGATTACAGAAAAGCTATAAGGATCGTACATAATGCAGATTATAATGGAAACATCGATGTGTTGTTTTCTGATTTAGCCGATTTCAGGACAAATAATGTTCAGAGCAAACAGTAAGTTCCTCCCTGATGACATTCAGCTGTTCAGAAGCAACATTAGAAACTATGGATTAAGAGGAAACTCACATTTTAAAAAGACTCGTAGCTCCATGAAGAATAATAGTTTATTAGTTAGTGTAAATTTCTGGACCTCAAAATGAGCACAACTATAAAACAATTTCAGAAAAAAAGAGAAGGTTTCTTAAGAGGTATTTAAATATAAGGTTTGATGATATGAGATGTAGCTGACAGGAGTTTTCAGACGTTATTTTAAGGTCTTGGTTCCATATTTTGATGTTGTTTTTCCATTTTGTGTGTTTTATTTTCTCTTTTTTGCTTTATGATTCTGTGGCAAGGCTGAAGTAACTGAAATAACTGTAATGAATGATGTATGAATGAATGAATGTGTTTTTGTCCAGGGAAGCGGTTCCAGTGTTCGGAGTGCGACTTCACCTCCGTCTCTAAGCCGTCTTTGCTCCGACACATGGAGCAACACGCCGAGTTTAAGGTCTGAATTCACATAATCAGCTCCCAACAACAACTTGTGGAGTTTCAGTTTATTATATGCCAGCTGGTCGACAGAATATCAGTCTGTTGACAAAACATCAGCAGGAAGAGATTCCCCTACATATCTGTTTTGCATAAAAAAGGCTCACAGACATTTGCTGATAGTTATTGTCTGATTCACAGCTGCAGATCCCTGTAACCCCCATGTTCTGCTGTGTTAAGTATGATTTAATTTGCGTTCTCTTGCTGTGTGTCTGTCTATGCAGCCGTTTCGTTGCGCTCTCTGCCACTATTCCTGCAACATTACTGGAGCTCTGAAGCGACACTACCACGTCAAGCATCCTGATCAGAAGTACCAGAATGCCGGACCCGGTCTACCGAACCCCGACGCTCTGAAACAACACGGTTCTAACTCTGCTCTCCTTCTGCCATATACACATACCGTCACCGTAACCTTTGACTGCAGCAGGCCTTCAAAATCTAATAGATATCACAGAAACATTTTTCTATATTACTGTAGTTCTTTAGTAGCTGCAGCTGCGTGTTACGCCCCTTGGGAACATGTGTTGAACTTATCCTGACGTGGTTTATGTCTGTATTCAGGTGGAATGAAGTGTCCTGAGTGTGAGTTTGTCTATGGCACAAAGTGGGAGCTGAACCGCCACCTAAAGAGCAAACACAGCCTGAAGGTGGTCGAAGGCACCTGGGAGGTAAACAGCGCCTCTGTCTGACATTCATGAGGACTAGATTACTGGGTCAGATCCAGTGAATTAAACCCACACAGGTCTGACCTGCTCACCATCGCTTTAATGAACAGGCACAAAAAACTGCTGGACAGACTTTGAATTATGTGAAGCAACTTTAGGAAAGTTGTTTCCACGTTTTAGCACCAACATTTGTCCAGAAACAGAAAAACTACAAAACACCTTTTCAAATCTATTACAAACTGATATTTCTACAGAAAGAAGAGTTTACTTTGATGAGCACAGAACAGGTCAGATTAATGAATGCGATTCAAGTTAAAGTAAACTAAAACAGGAGCTGAAGTTCAGTCTGTTTGAGTTTTTCCTCTGAGCTTATTAAATACTTGCAGCATCAGACAGCAGCAGGATCCAGATGAGACAGAGAGTTGTATGAATTTATGCACGTTTCCCAACTTTTTCTCCAGACTTTTAGCTCGCAAATCCCAACAGCCCCACAGAGCCTCTAGCTTGGCTGTAGACTTTGTTTCTGTCCCTAATTCTTTCACTAAAATAATGTTTTGGGTTCTTGAAACTTCAAACTGCTGCCAAACTATCAGAAACAAAAAACTTACAGAAAAAGACAACATGCTAGCTTGGCCTTGTTGCAATTTAATATAAGTCAGATCACACCATCTCTGCTGTGTGTTTGGATCTGCAGGTTGGGGAGGAAGTGGAGGCTCAGTATGTGTCCGTGGGGGATGAAGAACATCTGACTGAAGCACCTATAGCAGCGCTGCAGGACGACGGTACCAGCAGACACCTGATCAGATAAACCTGAGAGATAAACTTGTTTCTGTTTCTGTTCTGTTTAATGTGGTTTCTGTCTTTTCTGTTCAGGTAACATCCAGCAGATCACTGAACTCACATCAGAGACTCAGGATGCTGTGGCCTCCATGGTTGCCATGGCGCCAGGCACGGTGACCGTCGTACAGCAGGTAAACGGCATCACATCTCCCAACTATAAAATGTGGTTACAGCCAGATGTTGACGCTGAGCTGTGGATGAAGTTGCAGGTTGCTGATGAGCAGGACGTCGGCAGCAACCAGCTGATGGTCCTGAATGCGGAAGGAGATTTGAATGGAGATCAGGTGATGGTGGTGGAAGATGCTCATGGTCTGGAGGCTCTGACAGTCCTCACTCAGGGAGAAAACGCTCATCATTACATTGTCTACGTCCAGGAACACACTGTAGAAATCAACTAGCAATGTTAGCATCAATAACCAATAATCAGTAATACCCATCAGGATGTCATCATCAGAGTTATTCTCTTGTTAATTATGAGAAGAATTAATACAGCTTTGTGGTGTAATTATGTGGCCTATTTTGCACTTATGAAACGTATTTAAATAAAAATCTCATTTGTGAACTTTTTAATGCACTGGAGTGGCTTCATGTTCTAAAACTCACGTCTCTGATTTGTTTCTCAGTCCTGTTGTTGTGAAATATAAACATTTTTACATCATAACACACAATATCATGGAGACATCGGCAGATGAGACTGTTTTAAATCAGCTTCCAAAGCCTGCAGGTAGATAAAGTAGGGCAGCATATATTAATGGACTGATGCTCTTAATAGAATATCAAAGAACATGTAGAGTTATATATTGTAGTTCATGAAATTAAAAAAAAAAAGAGAAATATATATATATATATTAAAGCTTCTTGTACGTTTCTAAACTTTGCAGTTAAGATCCTGCAGCATTATTTAATGAGTTATTTTCAGATTATGGATGAAACCCTACAGAAAAAAAATATAAAATACTACTTTACTACTTTACTACTCTATAGTAAATAATGAGGCTACAGTGATATTGATCATATAGAATAACCTAACTAAAGTAATAATAATGCCAGACACTACAATATTATAAATTATAGAACCTTCAGAGCTAAAGATTTTTTTCCCCCAACTGACTAGTAACTGACCAGAGAACTGCTGATCACCTGCTGATAATTCATAGTTTGATGTAGAAACCTAGAGATTATCAGGATCATTTGGACTGGAATAGAAACTTTTTTTCAAGGGACCAGCATGATTACAGACATGACATCTTTAATTGAAAAAAATGTTTAAAAAACGGTAACAATTAAAACTAAAATTTAAAAATGAACGATATGTCAAAATTTGGCAAGGGTATGAATAATTTTGGTCTCCGCCTTATCCTGTAGTTCCATCTCTGTCCAGCAGGGGGCGACAGCGCACTAATATCTCTTAGGTCCAGTTCCTTACTACGCACAGAGGAAGAAGAACTGGTGGGAAATTTGACAGAGAGGAGGTTCATAGTTTGTACAAATCCACCGAAATATGTCCACAAGTTCATGAAAGCCGTGAACTTACGAATGTTTACCCGACATGGACCGATATGTGTTGGTTATTTCCTTCTGCCAAACTGACGAGGGGACGTCGGACTGTTTGAAATGTGAGTTTTAATCGACTTCGACTCTTAGTTTGCTAAAGTCAGCGCCGCCAAACCTAGTGGAGTTAGCCGTTAGCTTACAAAGTGGGCAGACCTAGAAGAACTCTTTGTTTTGTGAACATTTCGGTTTGTAATAATGTTAAACCAATTTACAACGTACAATGATTAGGAAATGTCAGAAGTGTTGACTGGCAGGACTTTGAAGGATATGAGTTGTTAGCGTCATGCACTGCCGTTTAAGACATGGATGTTTAGCTTTCTCATGCTTACACTAGAAGTGCTGTTATTGTACATTTAGGTCTTAAATAAAACTGTTTGTGATGAAGCCTGACAGCTCGGTTGTTGTTTGCAGGTCTGGAGCCACTAAAGCAGATTTATGACAACCTTGTGGACATCTCAGCTCAGGAGTCAGTGAGAAGCACCTCTGTGTTTCCAGGTACAGTAACTTATCATTGGGTTTGTTGTTTTTGAAAGGTTATAATGAGCATACATATGCATTCTCAGTCTCTGTAGCAAGATACAACCTTAATATACATATGGACAGTATGACAAACAAAGATAAAAATCATAAAAACGCTGTTTTAACAGGCTAAAGAGGAAAATAATTAGTGTGGCTTTCCTTTGCACTTACCGCATCTTCAACCTTTTTCTGTAAATAATGTGAGATTTACTGCACCAGTCTCCTGGTGTGTTATTATTCATCGTGTTAAAAGCTTCCTTATGATCCCAACTTCAGTCTTAGTCCATGTTATTTGAGCATTACATGTTGTGAGAGTTTAACTCATTAGAAGCTTGCAAATATACATTATAAAGTTTCAGTCACATCATTCAATCCAAATTTTTAGCAATTATGTGATTTGACAGGCAGAAAAACATAACTTTGCATCAGCATGACCACTCTCTGCAAACAAACTGGATAAGATGTGGTATTCAAGCTGAATCTGTAGAGGCGAAGGACAAGAACAGAGTAGAAGGCCAAGACAGCTGTCAGTGTCTGTTGAGAAGTTTTTAGAGTTTCTTCTTAGAGACACTGGAAGTATAGAAAAGAACTTGTTCAGCATCTGGCAGTTTCATCTTGATGCCAAGTTGATCCTTAATGGTCTCAGTGGAAGGCTGGCGTGAAGGTCAATGGAAAAGAGTCGTGTGGAGCGATGAATCAAACTAAGAAGTGTTCTGAACCAGCTGTCAACAATATGTGAGAAGAGAGTTGCAGGAAAGAGTGCTTGTAACTCTCTGACAGTGATGGACTGAACTCCAGAGAGTCCAGACCTGAATGTTATGGGAACTGTATGAGATCATCTGGACAAAGGACAAATAAAAGAACAATGTCCAAAGAAGAACTGCTGATAGAAGATTTCTATAATTTACCAAAAGGTTACTGAAAGTAAAATGAAGGCAGTCAACCCAGGAGAGTTCAAGACGTGTTAATTGTAAAAGAAGGTCACTCTAAATACTGATTGAAGCATGTAGAAGTCATTTTGTTCTGAATTGTTTAACATTGTGTACATATTCCTGTATTGTTGTGCTCATGTACATCCTTGCTACAACAACAAACCTAATGGTGGCCAAAGACTTCTGTAAAATACCGTATAACTTACAGTAACATCTTTCCTCGGTCTGGCTTCCACACAAGATGCTGTTGTTCACTAACCTGTTTCTCACTGTGTGTTTTCCAGCTTGTTCTCTCAGTGGCAGCCCGTCGGCTCAGAGGTTTTACTTTGCTGTTCAGGCTTGTCATGGAGGAACACAGGTGAGAAGATTCAGCACAACGCAGACATAGACATGGTGTTTGTGTATACAGCCTTATGACATGTGTGATGCAGTAGAGTTTCATTAAATTATATAAGGAACTACCCAATTTATATTTAGTCAGCACCAACTGGTCTATTTGTGATTTCTAGTGAAATAGGAGGAAGTGTTTACATTCTACATACTTCCTCAACTGTACAGAAATAGTTAAGATGATATATATGTATATAGACCAGTGCTGCTGTTGGCTTTGTGACTTCAGTCATTCTAAAAATACACCGCTGCCATTCTGCTTGTTCATCTTTGTCCTTGAGCAGTTACAAGTCAAGTGTCAGTGTTTTTCCCAGGAGCTACCAAAGTCATGATGTACTGCAAACTGCCTGCAAAATGACAAGACACACACCTTTACAGAAAAGTCTCAACATGCTATAAACACACTGTTCTCCATCCATCACATCTGTGTGTGAATGAAGTGTTTAATCCACCTGATTTCATGTCGTGTTCATCCTTTTTGTTTAACTGGAGCTAAGAAGAAGGTACAACATCTAGAAGCTGATGTACAAGGATTTTACAGTTCAAACTAGTGATACACGTATAGAGAAAAGGAGCTCTAATTCTGTTTTTATACCTAAATGTGTGTCACTTGTTTTGTAGTTTTGCAGCTCAGACTGGGAGGAGTTGGGACCAGGCCATCAGAAAGGTGACAGTGAGGAGGAGAAACCTTCTGCTGTGGAGGAATGTGTCAATAATCTGGAGGCACTGGGCCAAAAGGTCGATCAGGCTACACTGATAGAGTGAGTGACTGAATACTTTCTCCACCTGATGTCCAGATTCCTCTAATTCATTAATAGAATATACAACATTTATATTTAATCTAATATGTTGTTTCTGTAGCTGAATCAGGAGGTTGGTTTTGGGATAATTTTGGTAATGTACAAGTGAAGGAAGAAACAAACAGTCAGAAAGATATCATGAAGAAAATATCTCCTCTGAATGTCTGCATTGAACAGGCTGCTGGAGGAGGCTGCAGAAGGACTACATCTGCTGTCAGACCAGCTGCCCCCTCCAGGTACATCTCACCATCCATACCTGTCGATAGCTTTTCATTCACTGACTTCATGCCATCATTGTGCTGCTGGTGCTAGCTGTGTCCCCATTAGGGCTCATTTCAGTTTATTTAAATTAATTCAGATGCACAGCTTTTGTCTTCCTGCTGCTACAGTAAATGCCGCCACACTCAGATGATTTATGCTTTTATGATCACCTCTATAGCACGACTCATCTGTTGCTTCCATTCTAACAAGCAAAGCAGCAGTTTTCGAATTTACTGATAGAGAAAGACGTTCAGTGCACAAAACAGTGTCTCAAGAGAGGATTCTGTCTTAGCAGTAGCTGTCAATAATGTGTAATTAAAACTTTTTGACTGTGTTATAAGAGCCTGATTTCAAGCAATTTGTTTCTGAAGATTTTCCTGCTGTGAAGGAAAAGTTCTGTTCTCTTGTGCTGCATAAATATTCACTCACCACTGAGAAAATGCTCTGACTTCCTTTCTAACAAGTCTCCCACCTGAAGTGATGTTTCACTTTGTTTAAAGAACATTTCTCCACAGGGAGCAGTCACTCTCCAACATTAGCCGCCCTGAGGAGCTGCAGCCACCATTGACTTCCAGCGTTTCCTCTGAAAACAAGCGATTCTACCTACTTGTTAAAAAGATGGTGTTGATGTAATGACCAGCTGACTCCTCCTAAAATCCTACAGAGATGTATGTGGGGGAAAAGAGCTGGAGGGGGAAGACAGAAACTCTAATTAAGCCCTCGTTGGTTCATTCCTTCCTCCAGGTAAAGCCTTGTTGGATGTGCTGGTGCTGGGTTCTCCTGAACAGCCTCCTCCTGTTAAAGACCTGCTGCCTCTGCTGGGAGCCTTAAAACACTTATCCTGCTGGCACGCTGCTAACATCACCGTAGTCACACAGCACACTGCCGGGTGAGGGGATGAAAATACACATGATTTTAATAATCTTTAGTCTGATATACAACAGATTAAGTTGTTTAATTAACAGAATATCAGTATTTTCAGTGGAAAAAGTCAAAGCATACATACTAAGAATACACATACCTTAACATTTGATATTTTGTTTTGAACAAAACCAAATATCTCTTTGTGTTAAACAAAAAAGTATTGCAGTTTTGTGTCAGTTGTCAGTTTATTTGTGAATGAAATGCCTCTAGTTTACCACTAGGGGGAGTTAGATGAATAAATATGAGCCTGCATTGACTAGAAGTAATGGATGAACAGTCTGGCAACTCTTAATGACAAAATAACAACAGAACAACATCCCTCAGGTTCTTATTGTTGCTGTACTTGTTTTTTGTTGCTAAGCTGAAGATCCATGACCTGAATCAGAGCTCAGGGAATAAAGTCACCTCAGGTCATCCTTGTTTTTCTTCGTTCAGGTGGCAGAAAGTAGCTTCTTCCCTGGGCGCTGGTCTGGTCCAACCTGCTGGCCTCGACAGCTACATCGACCACAGGGAGATGTGGAGGGGAGGCCTGGTCATCAGAGAGAAGAAGGTAAGGCTAAGTTTGAAGAGCTGTAATTCATCAGTTGTTTACTATGAAACTAATGATAATTAATTAATCATGTTGAGTAAATGTTTTGAGAAAAATAAAATCTAAATTCTGTAATTCCAGCTTCTTAAATTTGCATATTTTCAGTTTTTCTTCCTCTTCTATGATAGTAAACTGAATATCTTTTGGTTTTAGGCAAAACAAGACTGTTTGACATTTTCCACAGGTTCCTGTCATGTTATATAAGACACAGCTAATGGATTATTTGAGATAATAATCAGCAGATTACCTGAGAGTGAAATGATCATAAATTACAGCCCTGCTCCCCAGCAAGATGTTTTGCACTCAGATGTAAACATGAAAGTGACAGGATGGATAGTGTCAGAACAAATAGGCCTAAAGGGAGAAAATCAAAACTCTGGCAATGACAGAGTAAATGTTGGGTTGTCACTCTCAGATAACGTGTTATTATTGAAATCGTTGGGTGCTGCCTCCCTCTAATCCGGAGGAGAAAGGTGCAGAGATGAAGGGATTCTAAAGCTACCTGACCGTTAAACAAATAAGGCTTCATCTGAGTGCAGAACTAGAAACGTCTTTCTGGAGAACAGGGATGATTTAATGGTTGATTATTTATTCATTAGTTGTTTGATCAGCGACATGTCAGAGAATGGTCAGTGTTTCCTGAAGCTCTAGATGATGTCTTGAGGCTGTCATGGAGGAATAAAGAAACCAAAACATTAAAATTTAGAGAATTTTGACTTTTTTCTCCAATTACTTAATCGATTAGCAAAAATATTGTAGTTGACAACTAATTAGTTAATTGATTAATCGTTGCAGCTCTTCTGATTAAACATACTGGCAGTTTAATGATCTCAGAAAATGTAGGAGCGTGACAGAAACATTCAGGACACAGTTGTTGTTTCTGCATAATGTATTTCACATATTTCTTCTGTACCTTGTGTAGAAAGATGGAGAAGGTGGATAGAAACTTTACCTAAACTCACAGCCTCATGTACAGTAAACCATGATCTGCAGCAGTCTTAGCTTCTGCTCGAAAAACTATGTAATTGGTACAAACGCAGCAGAGCTGGTCTTATGACTCAGAACTGTGGGGGTCCAGAAGGTTCTGGCTTATTAGGGACAAGAAGAATAAGGATCTTAAGATGATTGTGTGGACGGACTGTGCCGCCTCCAGCAGGATGATGGCAGCAGTTTTTCAGTGAGACATTGAGAGAAGTGGGTATGTGGGAGCTGTTTTCCTGCCAGAGAGAAGACGGCAGAGATTTATCCAAAAGTCTTTGTGCACCAGTGAAGGAAACAGCTGTGTTTGGTACAAGCTGATTTAGTCTTATCAGCTCTGTGTGTGGACTGGTACTGTAGAGGCCATGAGAAAGAGCTGTGTCCTAATGAACCTACCAGCTTGCTTGCCCAGAGCTTTTTATTATGAGCAGTGTTTTCTGTAGGCTGCAGCACACAGCTAGTTTTTCCTTAAGAAGTCTCTGGCTAATCATGGTTTGGAGACTAGATTCATGTCTCAACGTTTGTTCTCTTTTCCTTTTCATAAGGAATTACTCATGCAGTGCACACAAGGCCACAGGGTAATTTTTTTTTTTACATATTTCCTCTTAATTTGAGTTAATCTTTGACTCACTGGGGGATAACTTATCCTTTGCTGCTGAATAAGTCTGGAGGAATCACTGCAGGTCACTGAGGGGTCATGGGAAATGTCTCCGTCCTGCTGGCATCTCCTTGACAGAGCTGACCCAACTCAGAAGTTGGCTGCAATCGATTACTGGGCCTCAGTTATGCCTCTGGGCCGCTCCAGTCTGTACTTACTGACATGCAGGTATAGCCCTGATCTCTACTTTGTTCAGGAGTGTGAAATTTGCATAAGGAAGTTCAGAGATTTATTCCTACACACTTTATACATTTAGATTGTAATTACTGAAAACACGTGACAAGATTGTAAACCACAACCAACACATGTTTCACAGGAGTGGGCGGTTTCACCTTCACTGTGGGTGCACAGAAATAAATAAGCTGCTGGTCCCAGGATTTAGCTCTAACCAGAAGGATGGAGGAGAATTTTAAAATAAAAATGCAGTTCAAGGCTAACCTGACATTTATATACATGTGAATACATTCACCAGTTGTCACTGACAAACATGAAGGAAACTGGACTGTGTTGAACAATTTGCCAAGGAACACGTCTAGAATAGGCTCAAATCTGACACCTGTTCAGTTCTCCTGGGTCAAAGTTAACTCCTCTCCGAAGATAAAGTACCTTTTCCTGCACATATTAGAGAAAATACTATCAAGAAATGTATAAAATGTGTTCTTACTGATTGTAATTGTAGTTCTGCCATGTTATTACTGACAGGTTTGCATTTCTTTATTAACACTACACAGTAAAATGACTTGTTTTGAGTAGGACATGCAAGTGTGACAGTGGGCTGTAATGGTTGGATTCAGAATGCAGAACCACACTGGGTTCTGATGTGTGGTACTGGATTGTGGTGTTACATTCTTTTTTTTAATCATTTTTGCCTTCAGGATGTTTTAATTGGTCTAAAACCACTGCTCAATGACACACTGGAATCAAACTCTCCTCGACTTCTCCCTTAACAGAAAAACGTTAAATGCATTTTGAAAAGTCGCCACTTCACTGTCACTCAGTTTGGAGCTGATTCTGAGACAATGTTCACTTAATGTAAAACGCAGCAGTCTCCATCAGGATACAGGACATCAGAGTTCTGAAAACATGAGATTGTTTGCAGATAGTCTTTTCATCGTGCTACCAAAAGTAATGCATTCATGTTGATATAGTGCTTTTTCCTTATGAAGGTAGTGCTGCCGACTGGACAAACTCTCATTGGTTGGATGAGAGAAAATCAACTCAGTCAAGTCCTATTTATTATAATGGGTAACTTATACCAAAGCAGCAAAGTGATGAAATGATTCCATATCTACAGTTCACATTTGTGGTTTCACGTCTAACCTGTATGGTTAAAATGAACTCGGTCCTGCTAGTACGGTTCATTTGGTCTGAAAGCTAAAAGAGAATACTGCTTATTTTACACTTTCAAACTTACTTTTACATAGCGTGCCTGTCTAATTGTTTTTTTCCAACAATAAAATTTGGCCCTGTGATTAACAACACTGAGGTACTGAGGATACATGTTTTTATTGCTAGACACGGACTTTAAAGTATAAAAATGTATTTAGATGAAAGTAATGGATTTAGCACCTGTATGTGGGGCTGCTGTGGGTCAGGTGGTACAGCTGGGTGTGCACTAATTGCAGGGATGGCAGGTTAAAAAAGTGCATTTTTGGTGCAGTCCATTTTATCCTTCTTTACTTTCTTAAGTTTATGGATGGAATGTCTGAATGTGACCAATAAAATGTAGATACCTGAACCCAAAAACTATTGTACGGTATTTGAGTTCCACTAAGGGAAATCTCAGAGCTATCGTGTAGACTGTAGTGTTCTTCCATCTCTGTGTCGCAGTTTGAAGAGAGAGCCACTGTCCATAAATAAGTAATCTTACTGGTTTAGAAGAACTCAACTGGTCTGATCTGCGCAGAACCCTGCCATCAACCCCTTCCAACAACATCAGAGTACACTAAGTAATACACTTGTTAATCCCTGCAGTCAGGATCCAACATCTTGTGAGGAAGATGTCTGTGAAGATTCTCAGTCATCCAGGTCATGGTTATCCCTGTAGTTACAATCATAGCATCTGGACTTGCTTGAGTTCTTGAAAAGAGAGGATCTTGTGAGGAACCTTTCACATATACTGTTCTAGCAGCAGGTTAACGTCCATTATTTTGGAAATAAAAGTTTAACGACCACATATGTGTGCAGTGTTCAGGTGTCCAGCAAACCGCTTTACTGCAGGTAACAGCAGTGTGTTGGCAGAGTGAATAGGCTGAGGTGAGATGACAGCATTCGTTCCTCTGGAGATTGCTTCATGCCCGCTTGTCTTTATTTTCTATTATGTGGAAAACTCTGGCAGGTGCAGTAGTTTTCCGTTTCTGGACAGAACGGGCCAGTTTTGTGCGATTCTTTCATGGCTCTCTGGGGAGAATCAGCAATCTGTTTCACAGTGGCGTTTCCCTGCATGTTTCATACCGGTGCTGTGTTTTTTAATGTGGCCGAGACTTTCAGTAGCCTTTTGTAATGCTTGTAAACATTACACAAGGCTTTAGGAATGCTAAACCCAAAGTTGTATGTACTGTTAAATACGAATGTCAAATAAGGGTGTTTCATTGGTGACAGGCCAGAGCTTCGTATTTACTAAATATCACCTTTTAAAGAACTCAGCAGTCCTGCTTTTAATAGAGAACAGTGCATGTTTAACATCACTCTGAAAGGGCTTTAAGCCTTCAGGGAGTTTTGATTTGTTTTAACCAGACTTCTTGCCTTTATTTGACTGTCAGCAGTAAGAAAAATAGGAAACATGAAGTAGAGCCTGACCAGTAAATCTCCTAATATTAGCTTATCCTACATACTCTGAGTTATCCATACATACATACATTTTCCTCCACTTAAGCTAAGATGAATTATTCAGAGTCGGGTCTTGGTGGCAGCAGGCTAAGCAGCGAATTCCATATGTCCCTTTCTTCAGCAACGTTTTCAAGTTCCTCGTGAGGAATTCCCAGGCGTTCCCAGGCCAGATAAGATATCTGATCCCTCCAGTGAGTTCTGGATCTACCCTGGGTCTCCTCCCAGCTGGTCAGGCAAAGAAAATCTCCAAAGCAAGGTGCCCAGAAGGAATCCCTATCAAATACCCAAACCCCCTCAGCTGGGACCGCCGATACAAAGAGGAAGAGGCTTTATTCCCTCTAGATGTCTGAGCTCCTCACCCGAACTGTAATCCATGGTATGGTGGAAACTAATTTCACCAACTTGTATATGAGATCTCATTCTTTCGGTTACGACCCAGAGCTCATGGATGAGGGCTGGAATGTAGATCGACCAAGACGTTCTGGTTCAGTGACTGCATTACTGCCGACGCTGCACTTAGCTGTTCATCTTGCGCTCCACTTTCCCCATTATTCATAAACAAGATCCTGGAATATTTAAACTCCTTTGCCTGGGCCAGCAGCTCACCCCCATCCCAGAGGAAGCAATTCATCAGTTTCCTATAGAGACCCGTGGCCTTGGACTTGGAGGTGCCGACTCTATTTCTGGTTGCTTCACACTTGGCTGCAAAACAACAAATGCGCCAACATAACCACATCGTCTGCAAAAATCAGAGATGCATGGATATTTCAAACAGGATCGGAGACAACAGGAAACTTTGGCGTGGTCGACTGTGTTTGACTTTGTACCGAGAACACAAACAGAGCTCTGACTTTGGTCGTACAAGGACTGGATGGTTTCTAGCAGCAACGCCTGTAGCCCCTGTTCTCCTGCTTAACCATCACACTGTCAAAGTCCTTCCCCAAATTCCTATGACCCCTCAGCAACGGCACAAGTTTAAAGAGCTTAGCCACTCTCTGTCAGATAAACATAAGCAAATTAATTTGCATCATTGCCAATAATCTAAAGTTGCTTCTCCTCCACCAAAGAGCTATAACAGGTGTATTTTCAGCTGTAAAACTTCCCACTTAGCAAGCATCTTGACCACAAGTCAAGCAGATTTCAATGGTTCTTCTCAAAAATGTTTAAAGTTTTCCATTTTATTGTAAAATTAATATTTTACTTGATTACCTGATTTTCAAATATGACAATCCTAAACTGTAAGCTGCTGAATTCCCATCCTAGTGGACTGACTACACCACCGCATGTTTGTCAGAAGTGTTCAGCAGTCTTCTCTGCTCTCTGCTGAGACGAGCATGCAGCTTCTCCTTCACTCGAGTGACCTTTTTTGAGCTGCTACCTTCAGAAGTTAGTGAGCTCCAGCAGTCCGTCAGTAAAAGCTTCACTGCTGGGGAGAGCTGGAACAAAGGACAATCCCCAAAGGAATAAAAGCTCGTCAGAGAACAACCAACACCACTTCTTTCTGGTGTGCACTGTGTGTCTAATGTGTGTGTGTGTGTGTGTGCATACCTTTAACTATACAGCCTCGTGATGAGAACAAAACAAGTATTTTTGAGTTAATCTGTGCAAAATCACTCTGTAACTGCATGATGTGTTGTAACGTCAATAGCAATCAGAGCGAAGCTAAACAGTGTCTCTGTTCTATGAGCTACAAAAGTTAATTTCTGACTAAAGTTGTACTGACTGAGAGAGTTTGTGAGTAATTCATCATGTTTTCTCATCATGTCTCAATATGTGTCAGAACTGCTTCGATGACTTTTCTCTTCATTCTTAGTTAGATAACAATGAGGATTGTTGTTTTTCTTCTTTTTAAATTGCTAAGTTTGTCCCTGCTTTTTATTCTACCACTGCAACAAATCTCCAACTCAGAGATGAATTGTGTTGATAAAACTTAAGAACTTATCTATAGGAGCAGAAATAATAGCACTCTCAGCTAACCGCTATAATCTGTGTTTGTCTCAGTATGTGTCAGAACTTCGCTTCGATGGCTTCTCTCTTCGCTCTCCGGTGCCTCAGCTATCAGAGGCTGTTCTCCTGCATACTCCCTTCAGCACCACAGACCACAAGCTGCTGTCAGAGGTGAGTCTCCCAGAACCTCCACACGTTGAATTTATCTTCAGACTGGCTCAAGCTGAACTTACGGGAGTGGTTCCCACTGAATAGAGAATGTGGTTATCGTCTCAGGTCTGTAATCAGACTGAATCACGATTCTGTTTCATTTTGTGCTTCCAGAAGTTGAATTATTCATAGTTTTGTCGTCTTTGACAACAGTTTGTCCTCCAACATGCAGCAGCTGCCCCACAGGAGGACCAGAGTCTTTTGCCAGAGAGCTGCAGGGTCGGCCCCTGATCCAGACATTGTCAGCGAGGACATGTTGTATTGAAAAGTAATGTGTTGGAAAGTTGTTCATTTCTGTGGCTCATAGAAAATACTATGATTGTTCTGTGTGTGTTTTGATTGACAGGATGAGTAGATGATGACTGACTTTGTTTAGGGTGAAGCTGTTCTTTTAACCCCACTTACGCCCATCTTAGAACAGCAGCACAATAGAATGAGCTCCACACAGATGATTTCTGGTGGCTGGAAGGAGATGAGTTCAGAGGCGTCACCTGCTGGTTGGCCTTTAATCACACCGTGACAGAAGGACCATCAGTCAGATAAATCAGGTGTATTTTGTCTGCCAAATGAGTGTCGACCTCTTGTATGTCTCATGACCCTGCAGCAAAAAAACAACATCAGAGTACAGATTTATTACCTCATCAGCATAGACCAGGAGATTCACTGTGAGAAAGGTTTCTGCTCTAATATCACCTCCTCCTCCTTTGACAGATTTTGCATTCCATATTTAATTTAGGATTTTTTTAGTGGAGTATTCTGTCACCACATTCTGGTACTGAAACACTACAGTGAGTATCTGTTATGACAAACCCTTGAGTGGTTAAAGTAACGTCTTCTGTCCTAGGTATATACACTACAGCTGTAGTTGGGAGGAACGACATTGTAGCTGTCTGGAATGTTCTTTTTGCTTTGGGAGAATTTTCTGATGTCTGCAGTGCATGTCTAGGTTTGCTATTAATTGTTAATTGTGTTTGTCATGGAGTCTTAGCTGCTTTATTTCCCCATTTGTACACAGACCAGGCTACAGAGCCAGGTCTGTGTACAAACACCAGATTTTCTTCAGCTAGCAGACCGTGAGGAGATATTCACTGAATTAGACCCACTGAGGCTTTAGATATAAATGTTGTGACATAACGCTGCAGTTGTTAGTTAGATAACAATGAGGATGTTGTTTTTCTTCTTTTTAAATTGCTGAGGTTTTCCCTGCTTTCTATTTTACTGCTGCAACAAATCACCAACCCAGAGATGAATTGCGTTGATAAAACTTAATAAGGACTTATCTATAGGAGCAGAAATAATAGCACCCTCAGCTAACTGCTGTTTTAATCTTGAGTGTGTTCTCTTTTCTTTGGAGCAGCGGTCCCCAACCACTGGGCTTGCACCTTTTTTGCACCACGGACCGATTTCAAGCAAGACAAGTAAGACAATTTTCTACAGACCGGTCATCGCGCTTGATCCGGTCCATAGAAAATTGTCTTACTCGAAACCGGTCTGTGGTGCGAAAAAGGTGCAAGCCCACTGCGTTGGAGAATATGCTCTCTGGTCGCATGTAATTTAAAGATTTACGTCTGAAGAGAGCCACAACATCTTTTATAACCATTATTACATTACATTGTATAGTTCAGTAATGTGTTTTAATTAGGATTAATACGCACAACAATAAAAGCCCCTCTAGCCATTCATGGCCTAATACGGGCTATACATGCACCCCGGCAGCCTTTACTAGCATTAATTGGATTAGCAATAAAGGCAGTTAAAAGGAGGTCTTCTGTACACACTAAGGAAATAAAAAGAAGCATTAGCTCTTCCTGCAAGACAAATACTACAGAGTGGCTGTTTTATATGGCATATTATGTGTTCTGTGTTGGTCCTAACTATCTTGGCATCAGATAGTATGTCTTTGTGCTGTTGTGTACTCATTATTCAGTTCACACAGCAGAGTTTCACAGTTGAGGTGTGATTGTGTGTGCTACTCATTTATGCGTCCGTAGAGAGCTGGATGGGGAGAGTGTGTGTGATATCATCAGATCGCTGTACAGAGAAGCAGATGGCAATGATTGTTTTGGCACAGAATGTAAAAAACAACTCGGGGGACGACAAAACTATCACATCTCCACACTGCTGGGATAAATGACGATATAATGACTTGTACTCAGAAACACAAACACAATCTAAAGTGTACTCAGACAACAGCTATTAAGCCTCTTCCCTGTCAGGACTGACAGGATAATTACTGAGGCCCAGAATTATTCATACCCAACACAGGTTTAGATTAATAGTCAAGTTTTATTTGACCGTTGACAAAAGATGATAAGACGCCATTAGACGTGCTGTTGTTGATATTTTAGTAAAAATGACATGTTCAGAATTGATCAACTCAGTAAATGCCACAGCCGTTATTTGACAGTCACCAGACGGTTCCTATAGTTACTAACCAGATTTCTGCGTGTCTCCTCTGGGGTTTTGTTCCATTCGAGGTCTTTGAGGTTTGAAGGTTTCTTATTTGTCCCTCTGGTCTTCAGTTTCCTCCACAGATTCTTGATTAGATTCCGGTCTGACCATTTCTTTGATGCAGACTCCTCCACAGTCATCCTCTTTTCTCATGATGCCGTTTACTTTGAGAAGGCTGTCTGATCCATTGGCTGGAAAAAAAACCTTCCAGTGCATTTGATTTTCTTGACCCTGTGGATGGTGCTCTTGGGGCTGAATGCTTCTCCTCTCTTTGCCTTTGTGTCCAAACACCTCGGTAAGGCAAGCTTTGTGAGCCTGTTTTTGAGAAACTGGGTCCTGCTTGAAGATTAGCCTTGTTCAGTGTCTTCAGATGTTGATAGAAGAACTTCTTAGAATGAAGACATCGGAGCTGATCCTTGGACTTGTTTTCCATTTCAGGGATCACTTTTTCTCCTAGCAGCCCTTTGAGATGTTTCACAGTGTGGAGCTCATTGTACGTTTTCAGGATCATTTGTGCTGTGGCCACTGACCCCTGAGAACCCTTGGATATGACTTTATAGCCTTTAAAAGATCTTTGGTTTTAGCCATGACTTACATCAGCTGTTCTCAGTTTATAGTGAATTACAATGCTCTGAAACATTTTAAGATATGACCAAGACCACTGAAAAACTATTTTAGACATGGTTTTTTTTTAACAAATACTTTAAGAACAATTGTAGAAATTGTTGAAATTTCTCATTAAAGACCAGAACAAACCTATTGGACAAACTTAAAATGACTGTAAATCAAAATTTAAGGTGAATTATTTGGAGCTGTACATAACCGATAAACTTGTAGCCTACAGACAGATCATGTTGTGATAAGACAAGCAGCGTCATTATTGTTTGTCTGTGAGGATTCCTCTGGTTTTTATTAATGACGGTTTTTCATTTAAAATAGAATTTATTTAACATTTACCCTTCAGTGCTGATCGCCTGTAACTCGTGATGCGTTCAGGCCAATTCATGCTTCCGTGATGCAAAAACAAAATGACGCTTAAACTAATTTTCCATCATTCACACTGTTATAATTCATCATTAAAATACTTGTGATTGAAGCTGCTAGACGTTGGAAGTGCTTTGATTTGCTTTCCTTCTAAATTCTCCAGAAATCCTGTGCTGTCTGCCAACTGTCCTCGGCACACCTAAGGAATAATGAGCAACTGAGCCAGTAATCGGTTGAACCGTAAATAATAAAGGTTTCTATATGTACAATAACTAACTTAAAGAATTACAGGTGTGATATCAGTGAATTTTGGTGTTTTATGACAGAATAAAGTGCAAGAAGTCAGTGACGGCACCAAATACTCAAGCTCTGAGAGTAAAAAACGACTCTTAAATGTTTTTACCAGTTCTATTTATACCACAGTGAATTTTCTCGGGCTTCAGAGGTTTTGCTCTCAAGCATTTCAGAATGTGTGGGTGGGGTAGCTATCTTCCATCTCTACGGAGCTGTTTGTTAAGAAAGAGTTGTAAAAGCTGCATCGTTACGTTAAGCTGCATGTAAATCTGTTTGTGATCTGAGTGAGCGTTTTAAACAGGTTCACGCCTCCAGAATGTTTCTAAACTGTCTCTTTGGTTGTGAAATCTAATGCAGTCCAACACAACAACTCTGTCTTTAATTCTACTTTCAAGAAGCTTCTCCATTTTCAGTTTTTGTTATTGTTGTCAGAAACTTTCCGCTTATTATTGGGGTGCTGTTGTACTGCACTGCATTATATTTATGGCAGGGCTGTTTGTGATTTTACATATTCCTGATAAAGTTAGTTTTTCTGTTCTTTCAGTGAAAGTAGAGCGAGTGTTGCACCTTCATAGGAACCTGCTATATTTAGAGAACTCCTGCACAATCTAACAATGAGCTAATGAACAATGGTGCTAATGAACAGCTGGGTTATTCTTGGTGAGACATGCGTGGGATGCAGCACAGCAATCAGAACAGAGTCGCTTTTGCCGTAATTACATGGTGAGTTTAAGCATGCAAAAGAATTTTCACCACAGGAATATGCAATTCTACACAGTTACAAAGTGTGTTTTCAAGTGGTTGTAAGTAATAGAAACAACTAAATATTGGATGTCTTAATGGTCTGTGCGCTACATGCTGCATTAGTCAGTCTTTACTGGGTTGGTCAAGGATTAATAAACGTTCCCAACTTCCTCTAGAAACTGGAATTTCATACAGAGATCATTAAAATCTTCACGTTACTCTAAAATCTAAACAGGTCACTGATCAATAAATCATGAGACTGAAATGTTTTGTTTCCTCTGGATTCCTCTAATTTTCTGTATTAACAGATGACCCATTTTTAACGTGACACATGATTTATATATTATTGATTTGCTGGCAATAGTATGAAATCATTAGATAAGTGGGACGGCTGCAGACTGTTGGAATGTAGGTCTTTTTAAAATGTGAGCAAAAGCGTGTTAGGATGGAAAATGTGTTCGGGTTTTCATAATTAGCCAATTAATCCATTAAATGAATTACAGAAAGTCAATTAGCAATAATATTTAATAATCAATAAGTCAGGCTTAAAGTAATTTACTGAAAACCTGCCAGATATTTGGTTGAATCTGGGGTTTGCTGCCTTTTTATTCTGTTTAATATCACTGTCAGACTTTTGTTTTTTGGACAGAACCAGACATTGAGTCACTTTGACTTTTCCTTAAACAGTTGAAAATTAAAGCAGATCAATAGTTAATGGAACTAAGTGTTACTAGTCATCCCTAATGACCCTCCTCTTCCTTTCTTCAAACTTCTGGACATGTGTGGATGTACCAACATGTTTTTATTGTGAAGCTTCCACAGAAGAGTAAGTGTTCAGTTGCATAACATCTCCCCTGATCTCCAGATCCTGAAGCCGCTGTGATTATTTCTTTTCTTTTAAATGCTGCTTCTCTATGTGTCAGCCCTGCTGTTTATTTCCTTCCTTGTTTCATTCATTCCTCCTGTCTCCTCTCGGTGTGTTTGCAGGTCTTCCATTACTATGCTCCGGTTCTGGACTTGGTTCAGCTGGTTGATCTGTCAGAGCTGCCCAGCTTCCTGATGTCCAGCACCCGGTTTGAACTGTATCCTCAGTGTGAAGTGTGTCTATTTGTGTGCATGTGTGGGTGAGTGTGCATGCTTCAAAAGAGAACCAAAGGAACACAATTTCTAGTTCGAAGTGGATAAAAATACCATCACACCAAAGTAGAAATACTCCACGGCAGCATAACGTCCTGCACGAAAGATTCTACTTAAGTAACAGTACATGAATACGAGAAGCAAAATGTAGTTAGATTATTAAAGTAGAAGTCCTGGTTTGGTCCCTGAGAGTGATTTATCATAATACACAGGATGACATCATTAGATTATGAAGCTTTATATCCAGAGACATTACCGGTACATAAATCTGAGGGTTCGTCAGATGAACAATGAGGAGAAAGAAGAAAACAAAGTTCTGATCCACAGATGTTTCTGGAGCTGTTCTCAAATCTTGGTGAGATATCGGAGGCTTTGAACATTTACTGAAATAAAACTGTTTTAAAAATTTTGCGAGGAACAAAGGTCGCTATTTATTTGATAAAACTGTTTTTCAAAAAGGCTGGAAATCGCTAGTTTAATCTATAACAATGTGTTTTTCTCTTAAAAGCATGTTGTGTTAAATCATCTTCTTAAAAGTGAATGAAGCTGCCAATTTAAAAAAAAAAAAAAAGCAATATCATCCTCTGGAATGTGGCAGAGTGGACGTCATCCAGGTCATGGTTATCCTTGTGGTTTGAATCGTCTTGGACGAGAGATGACACATCTTTGATAAACTCAAGCAAGTCCAGATGCTACGATTGAAACCATGAGGATAACGTATAAAGTAGCAGAAAATTACATTGCTCTTTTATTTGTGCAGTACAACAGTAAATGTACTTTTCACCACTGTCTGCACTGTATATTGATATTTTAGCTTATTGATACTGAGACTGAACAATTAACTGATTTAAAATTGAAATCAGAATGTCAAATAATGCTATTAGCAAATCGAAAAGTCTGCAAATGTAGGACGTTTATTATTCAGGGTGTTTAAACTGTCATATTAAAGGTTTTACAAAATCAGTCACACTTATGATGGTATCTCATGTGAGGATGCTGCTTTACACATTTTTAAATCTATTACACCAGTGGTCCCCAGCCACCGGGCCTTGGACTGATACCGGGTCATGGGACATTTAGTACCGGACCGCACAGAAAGAATAAAAACTTTTTTTTTTTTTTAAATTTCTGGCAGAGTCCACAGGGTGTTTATCTTGAAAAATGACCAGATCGTCTTCCGTCATTTTCGTCTGTGCTCGTTTCCCGCACTTGACTTGGCAAAATTAATAAAAAAACAAATGTCTCTGGAGAGCTTCTTTGAAAAGAGGGAGAGACTCGAAAAAGTCTCAAACTGTCATTTGACTCAGCAGTCTGCAAACTTTTTTGCACCACAGACCGGTCCGTGGTATTACACAGTGAAAACTGAACTGAAGCCTTAAAAACTGCATCACAAATGAAACTTCAGTCACAACATCTGTTAGAAAAATCACAGATGTTTTCCCCAAATCGTTTAGCCTCATACATACAAACAGACTGTGTAACAATGAAACAACTGAGACTATTCGACATTGCAGCTTTTTACTCCTGTTATGTCTGGAATCTTATTGCACAGTTCCTTCACTGCTACCAAACAGAGGCCTGTCTGGGAAGTCGATGAAAGCTAAACTTCTGCTGGACCAGCTGAGGTCACTGCGTGGAAAGGTACCAGCCACAAAACTGTGCTCTGGAAAGTTGTAATTCCAAATTAAGGAAAATTAATTAGTTAATATCAGCATCGATAGCAGATCAGATTAATGTGTTTGAACCTGCAGGTCGGAGCTCTGTTCAGTCTGTCCTGTATCATCACCCCCGTCGCTCAGCCTGCAGCCACTCAGCTCAGCTCTCAGCGCTGGAGAGAGTGTCTGTCCAGGAAACCCAAGTCTTTACTGGGTAACGGTATTTTTCATAGCCTTCTTTACTGGCAGCCACATAGAAGAACCACACCATCTTCTGCAGGGAGATGAATCAGTAGCCAGGACTGCACTGATGTGGATAATAAAGTCCTGGACTGAACCGATGTGGAAAAAACATGATCAAACAAGATGTAGCAGATAAAACCAGAGCCTCGAGGAAATGTTGTCGATGCAGCAAAAAGATTGGATTAAATATGAAGTTTAGTTTATCAACAGTTTTTAGAGATTTCATGTGATACCAGCTCTGCTCCCAGCAAACCATACTTCTTTTAGGTGAAACATCAACACATTCAGAGCTGTGAATTATGAATGTATGGCACATTTAAAAACTCTGTGCAATATCAATTTCTCTGCATATACAAGAATCTGTGCAGTATAGATAAAATCCAATACTTCTCCATCAGTATTTCTACACATTAAAGAATCTGCAACACAAACATACGATGGATGTTCAATGTTATTTCACATCCAGAGGTATTTCTACAATCTAAACTTACTTGCTTACGTATGTATGTTTTTGTTTTTTATTGTTTTTCTACTGGTATTTCTTAAATGTGGTTCTGTGCTGCTGTGACGCTGCAGATTCCCCAAATGTATGCGTGAAATAATCATAATCTAAGCCCTAGATATTAAAGGGACGTGTTGCTCTGTCGTGTATTAACTCTGGGTGTCTCCTCTGTCCCTGCAGCGCCTGATGTGGAGGTGAAAGGTGAGGCTTGTGTCTACTTCCTGCTGGTCCAGGGCTCAGACGATGTTGGTTCTGGAGCCTGCAGGGTCAGGATGCTGCACTCAGACGGTCAGATCAATGGAGCCGCTGCCATGGCAACTGTCTCTGGGCTGCTGAGAGAGAAGTGGCTGTCATCACCAGGTAATTTAAGGGCTACTGTTTGTGTGTTTTTGTCTGAGTCGCTGTCACTTTTAGGGTTTTAGTTGTCACTTTAATTTGCTCAACTGGTAAATTGCAGCAACTTTGGTCTGATAGTCTGTTTGAGGGAGTGAGGATGATGACTCCATTTGTATTGGAGGTTTTCAGAGCCTGACTGTGTTGGTTCCACCCTCATACAAATTGAAGATAACTTTGCTTATTTACATATCTGCATGTGACAACATTGACAACATTAAAAGTATGCTGAATTAGCCTTCAGCAGTTCCTGTTTTAACTTTACTTTAACTCACTTATTTATTTGATGTTGAGTTGCACTGGTATCCTTCATGTAAGTGGTGGTATTACTTGTGGGCCTTGTGTGATTTAGAAAACACTCCTCCATGTCTTTGTTTTACTTGAATTTACTGACATTATCTCCAGATATGATATTAATAGATTGCCACGTAACAACTGAAAGACAGAAAATGTTCCTCCACCTCTGCTGCCATGCATGTCATCCATCTAAACATCCTCGAGATTTTGATCTTAGATTTGAATGGGCCTCCATGCTGTGAAGCGACATGAGCCTCTTGACTTTGCACCCAAAATAATCCAAACCGTTATCTATAATTGTCAGTGCAGCCAGTATAATTCTAGAGCAGGAAAGAGTCCGAAAAAAGCATATAATATGACCCCAAATCACTGAGATACCAACTGGCACAGGTCTACTGTTATCATGGGACCTCTGTGAAATAATTTGGGTAATCTGCATAATGTTTTTTGGTTAAAAGTAAGGGCAGTACAGTATGCACAACAAAGCTGAATGTATTTTAAAGGATAGTAGGTTTTTGCATTTACAACATAAATCAGCTCAGCTCACAAAATTAGGAAAGGAGGAAACACTGGAAGCTACTCTAATATAGACATAAGGAGGACTTGTAAGTGGATGTTTAAAACCACACTTACCTGTCCTTAGATAACAACAAAAGTACTCAGAGTTACATGTGCTTACTAACCAACTACAGGCAGCAGGAGCACTCCCAGGCCTGTTGACTTTACATTTATTTAACAAAATGTGCTTGTTACTAAGAGCACGGCTCAAGTGCTGCACTAATCCAGTGTAGAGGCTTGCACATGCTAATTTACATACAGAACTAGGACAAAGTTAATCACACAAATTGGACTCTAACATGCCAACATGGCATGTGTGTCTCCAGTAAAACCCCAGGGAGGTGAACCACGCAGTTTAAAGTCCTCCTCTATAATCATATATAAAGACCGCTCCAGTATTTTGTCAATATTTGTAGTTTTGGGAACATGTAGCAGTCATTTGTTATCTGCCACACCGTAAAGAGAAGCCCTTGAAATGCCCTGTTCTCTTAAAGCAGCTCCTCCGCCTGACTGGAGTAGAAACTCTTCTGGCTTCACTGTTTATCAGCTAGTCCTGTTTAAAAACCTCTCCAACACTGCTGGCTGTTCTTTATTAAAAGTCTTTTTCTGCCTCCTTGTCTTCCTTTGCTGGGTAGTTGCGGTTCTTCTGCTCATGTTTTCTTCATATTTAACTCTAAAATAAGAAAAAACCATGAAAGGACATTGATGGATAGATGTAGAGATAAAGGGGAGAAGGACAGGCCATGAGGAATACAGTGAATGAATGCCGGTCAGTAATTGTGTAGATTGTCCTGGTTAGAGGGAACTAGACTGGTGCCTTGTTTTGTTTTGTTCCCTAAACGAAAAGCTGCTTTCCTGATAAAAGTCCTTCATTGTTCTTGTGCTTTATCTGGGATTCAGGAGACCTACTGTGATGTTTCCTCCTGAGAGTTCCTGTTGTTGTTAACATTTTATGTAACCTTCAGGAGACGGGTTTTTTTCTTTACTTCAGATACTTTTAAATGCAGAGTGAGACTATAAAAGGTGCCCTAACTGCTTCAATGACACGGCAGAGTTTTCAATAAAATATACACACCTGAGGGCTGTTGCACCTGAACAAAATCATAAAATTCTGAGTACATCTTTGTATATTATACGAGGAAAATGCTTCAGGGTGAGTTTAAAGCCATAATGCCAGCCAAGGTGTTACAAATGGAATAATCAACCATATGATTTCACTGAAATATAATGGAGCACTGACCTGATACTGTTGATCTTTTAGTTTGCTAATTTAGTGGCTCCCAGCTTTTTAAACTTTTAACGAAAGGTTGTCTACTTAAAAACTCTTTGCAACGTGTTGTATATGCATAAAGTTCAGGGAAAAGACATTATGGCATGTGTCTGAAATATAGTTTGTCTGCTTTTGCATGTGATGAATTATGTTTTGACTCTTTAGACGCCTCCAGACTTCCAGGATGGCAACCACTATACATTAAAGACAATTTTAGAAATGCAGTTAAGCCAGAAATTATACATACCCATGGCAGATTTAGATTTTAAATGAATTTGAAAGTGTAAATGATGAATTGTGACTAAATCTGCTAGTACTGTGGTCAGATGAGGCAAAACTGGAGTTGTTGGGACACAGGGACTTGGCTTTCGTTTGAGGAAAAAGGGAGAACTCGAACCAGGCAACCTTCTCAAAGTGAACAGTATCGTGGGAGTTTGGTCTCCCCCAGAAAACCCTTCACATGCTTCAACTTGTACAAAACTCGACAGCGCGTATTATCACCAGAACCCCATTCACCTGTCACATCACACCCGTCTTGGAAAAGCTCCACTGGCTCCATATTCCATATCAAATCCAGTACAAAATATTTCTTCTCACCTTCAAGGCCATCCACAGCCTCCCCCCTCTGTACCTTGCTGACCTCCTCCACATTGCCATACCCACCTGCACCCTCAGATCCTCCTCATCGATCCGCCTCACAGTCCCCTCTACTTGCATCACTACCACGGGGGGCAGATCATTCAACCGCTCTGCCCCACAACTATGGAGTTCACTCCCCCCTGACCTCTGCAATATTGATTCTCTCTCACACTCCAAATCCCACCTCAAAACTTATCTGTTCAGGCTCTCCTACTCTCTGTGAGTGGGAGAGCCTGAACAGATGACCATACAGGTGGAGTGGACAGTTGATGCTGCAACTAAGGTTCATTTTTATTTCATATTTATTTGAAGTCCATATTTATAGATCTAATCATATTTGTAATTTTATTTAATTGTATTTTATTGCATTTTATTGTATGTCTCTCTATATATTATTTTTGTGCTTTTGTCTGTACAGTGTCCTTGAGAGTCTCGAAAGACATCTTTTAATAAATGGCATTATTATGAGAGAAGCCGACTGCATTAGGCTTCTGTAAGAATACATCAGAAAAACTTGACCTTGAGCAGCAGTGGACCTTTCAAGTGGCCAAGAAATGGTTAAACCTGCAGAAGAACATCCCAGTGGAGACCTGAAAGAAAGCTGTTTTTCATGTATAAGAACTGTTTGACTGATGCAGTGACAAAAACAGATTTTTACATTAAAATTACTGAAACATGCTATTAAACAGAGAAGTAGTTTAAATTTAAAAAGGTAAAGGCCTTCCACCTTTTGTCACTTGTTCATGTCATTTCCAGCCAGAAGAAACCTTGTGGTCAAATAAAAATTGCCTTAAAGCGCGTCATGGGTGAATAATGTGGAACTTAACTGTAAATATGGCGAGCTCTGATGAAATATTCATTTGACCCTCTCTGCCTGTTAGATCTCGTCATTCTTCAAGCTCCAAATATTTGAAGTAAACTGACCTTTTTGTGTGAAATCACTGGAGTGGCTCTTGAACTCTGGCTTGCTCCTGATGCCATTAGAGAAATATCAATCTGTTCTAGGGGCTTCATCTGATCACGTCTCTTCTTTTATTCACTGCTTATCTCTTGTTCGATCAGGAGCAGCTGACGGCAGTATCCTCCATACTCTGCCGTGTCTCCAAGGAAACGGGATGCTGCAGAGGGAGAGGAAGGTGGCTGAGGTTCAGACTCTGGTCCTCAAAGAATACCTCAGTAAGTATGATATCTGAAGAAGCCCAACATAAAACAGCATTGTGTGGACACAAAAGCAAATGGTTCAGGCTGTTTCGTTCATCACCACTTTGTGCTTTTATTAACTGCCTGCTTGCTAAATGATAGTAACCCAGATTAGGGCTCAGCTGCTCACCGAGATGTGCCTATCAAAACTTTTAAAGCCCCTCAGCAGGACGAAGAAATAGCCTCTCTTTGAGAACAGAGTGGATTTTAGGGGTAGATTTCTCATATTAGCTGGAATTCTCTGATTTTTGTTTTTACATAAATAATAACTGTGGTGTATCTTAACACTGGAAACTTTGATTTATGATTATAAAGCACAGAGTGATGGGGGCTGTTTGTGAAGGATGTTTTTGCCTTTTGTTACCAACTCTTTCCTAACCTTTAAGCTTAATTCAATAGTGCATCACAGCCTTCTTTTGTTGATGTCATTATTTTCATTACATCCAGATCGACCCAACATCAGCATCCAGTCTGAGTCTTTGTGCTTTAGGGATCAAATGCATATACAACATAATTTGTATTATCTCAATTCAGTTTGAGTTCTTTGACTAAGTCCATTTATCATTTAGTACATTTACAAAAATTGACAACTAGTTTTGTCAAAGAACTTGTAGCCAAACATTCACAGGTACTGAAATAAAAGGATTTAGTACTTCTCTTTGTCTTGTGTGTAAATAAACCATGACAGATCCTGTAAAACAAGTACATTGAATACATCTTTTTGGGCTCTGACTAATGGCAGTTGGCTGATGAACCAACAGTGAAAACAAATGGTAGCTGCAGCTCTGATGTCTCGAAGTAATAATGTAGTAATTAAAAATCTCTCCTTGAAAGAAGCTAAAGCAGGACCATCTGTGGAGTTACTGGCTGCACGTTTGCTTCATGCAGCTTCCCGCAGCTCCAGAGGAACAGTGTGTAATTTAACAGGAGCACTCAGTGTTGGCTGATAATATAATGTAATGGCGCTAAGAGACGTATCAGCTGTAGAGTCCACTCAGAGCTTCCTGAACTGTTGTCAGCCTGAAGTCTCAGCTCTCTGCAGCCCATTATTTTACAGACACACATAATGTCCCCTTGGCAGCCACAGATAGTGAAACACCAGCAGAATGGAGCCAGATTAAAGGAAGTGCAGAGAAATTCTTCAGATTTGAGGAAAAGTAGCGGGGTTGTTCTTTGAAAAGGCCATGAGCAGAATGTAGAGTCCTGACAGACCACAGGCCTTAACGAATTCAGCACAATTTGTTCTGACTCGGCATTAAATTGGAGAAAAGCATGTCTCTGTAAAGTTAGGACTGCTGAAAGTTTTTTTGATTATTGGGAAGTGTTTGCACAATCACTGCTCTGTCTTTTAATGTTATGGACTGTAATCCATCTGCATCTCTGCATTTGTGTGATAAGTATGCAAGCTGATGCATGTGAGTGCCCAGGACTTCATTTATCATTCTGTGCTTCTGTTTCACTGCTTCTCTAAAGGCCAGTTCATGGTTTCCTCCTGACAGCAGACAAATGTACAGTTTTATTCATGTTAAAATGCACATTCATATTAATAGGTACGCAAAAGGTCACAGTGCCTCAAATATCAGAGAAAAGGGCTCGGAGGTCCTGTGGAGGTTTCTGAAAGTCTGTCCGTGCTAGCTAAATATTGGACTGCAGCACCGTGCCAGTAATTTTTTGACATTACCACAGGATTTCTGGAGAATTTAGAACTTCCTGCTGTGTTTGGGCACTGTCGATGGACAGCATGTACAAATCAAAGCACCTCCAACGTCCCGCAGCAACTACAGCTCTTTTAATGATGAATAATAAAGCTTTTAGGGACCAAGAACTGCACAGCGCCTTTGTTTGAGCACCAGCATTTGTTTTCCTGGCCCTCATGCAGTCAGCGAACAGTCGGCAGCGTCACAAGTTTTGTGCACGGACATCACAGAGGGGTTTGCAGACCTTCACAAACAAAATTTCACCACATGCACCTCTACAGTAACTTAGCAAACATGAACTGGCTTTTAATGTATACCTATTGCAGTATGACTAGAACCATATCTGCTGTTTAAAGTCTCCATTGGTTGCACTAAAACCGTGGACTGGCCTTAACTCTCAAACATGAAACTTCAAACAGACCAAATACACCCATGTTAAAAATCTGAAGTATTTTGCATGTCAGGAAATCTTTGATTTAATGAACTTGGAATAGTTCTCACTGTGTCCTCACAGGTAGAAGGTCCTCGTTCTAATTTGGTTTTGGTCTTTCTGTGTAGAGTTTCCATATTCTGGGTTCTCACCAGGTTAACTGGTGATTCTAAATTATCTGTAGGTGTGAATGTGAGCGTGATTGATTGCCTGATTGGCTGTTACCTGTCCATTTGAACCTTCACCTTCAGTCATCTGGGATAGGCTCCACCCCCCGATACCCTATAGAGGATTGAGAGGTGTAGATATGATGGATGGATGGACTTTTTTGTTTTTGACTAAAATACATGTATTCTATTAAGGAAATTTCCATTTCATTAAACATAGACGCTATAAAACTCATTTCAATCATTTCATCATCTAGTGGAGCTTTAAAATAAAACTAATTTCATTTTTGGAGGAGAATTAATCATCAGACCACTTATGTAACTGTATTCTATTCTAATTTTTCCAGTAAACTCTAAACACACAATGACAACCATTCTGTCTTTGTGTGACCAGGACAGAAGAACGAAGCTTCACCCTCAATGTCGATACCCATCAGTGACCTGAAGGCCATCCTGAATCTGGCCAGAGAACAGTATCTGAAGATGGTCGACTCTGCTCTGCCCACTGGTGCCGCCTGTGTGACAGAGCGTCAGGCCTCCAGAAACTCAGGTATGGAGAAAGAAAGGCAATAAAACAAGCTGAGAATCCTGTTTTTACAGCTAAAGTCGATGCATACAAAGTGGAAAATTATATTTATCCACTCAACCATCTGAGCCCCAAAGGCTGCCAACAGGTTTGAAAGGCATGCTCTATTTTATCGCCAAAATTAAGCCATTTGTCCTGGCCAGACACTGTAAAAACAAAAAAAAAAAAGAAAAAAGAGTCACTTAACTAATCATGTGCGACACACATTCCAACTAGGAAGTTTAACCAAATCTAAGTTTAAAATTGTGACATTCCATCAAAGTCACTTTTTTTCATATATCTCATTTAAAAATTGCCAAAAATATACTTTTATTCAGCTGCGACCAACGTGACAAAGATTCAGACTTTTTGCTGAACTGCAGGCTGTGTTTACATAAAACTGATAGAAGACAAGTATGGAAACAAATCAGAGAGAGTGAGCACAAAATAAAACCCACTTCAGCAGAAAAATAAATGCAGCATGGCTCAAAAACAGTATACTGAAGTTGATAGCATGTTGCAGGTGAAATGTTTTATAGATTTGATGTACAGTTGAGGGAAAAGTACCTAGTTTGTAAAAGTTGTGAAAATGTAAACCATAGAATATCTATAGCAGCGGTGTGCAACCTTTTTTGGACCACGGACCAGTTTTAAGTAAAACAATTTTCTACGGACCGGTCATTGCGCTCGATGACTGGTCTGTTGAATTGAAGCATGGTGGTGGCAGCATCATGATGTGAAGCATGATGGCGGCAGCATCATGATGTGAAGCATGGTGGCGGCACCATCATGATGTGAAGCATGGTGGCATCAGCATCCTGATGTGAAGCACGGTGATGGTAGCATAATGTGAGGATGCTTCTTGGAAGGTCATCGCGCTCAATGACCGGTTTGCTTGAAATGGTGCAAAAAAGGTTGCAGACCGTTCAGTTAAATGATGTCACAGGAGAGAAAACAGAAATCTAACAATACTGTGTACCCAAATAAAACCAAGAAAAGTGTTGCTGGTATACTAAAACACCATTTACTACATGCACTTTCATAGAGTGATGGTTTTAGGAAACAATACCACCTAATAATTCACAAATAAGTAGATGCTAATAAAACAGATCCCATCCTACAGCTGAATGTGCAGCTCTGGTTCTGGTTCCGGTTCAGTTCTGGTTGAGGGGCTAATAGAGCCGCATATCTGCCGATTTTAATGTCATAAATGTTGAGACATTATTAGGAAATGATGTCTGGAGTCTCTGCACAGCATCGTCTATTATTATGTTTATTGTCTAATTATCTGTGCTCGTAGATTGAGGCATCGAGTCTGCAGCATGTGTGACAGTATTAGCATAAACACCTTCAGCAGCACTTGTCTGGTTCATTAAACAGCCCACAGAATGGCTTTCATTTAATGTGTTTTTTATTAATTTGGTACATACATTTAGCTGTTCCAGACAGGAGACATTTGAATTTCATGAGATGTGAACCAGCAGAATCATAAGTTGTGAAATGTTGAACACGTGTACAGACATACAGTCTAAAATCAAGCTATCTCTCCGATAATATTTTCCCTCCCTGTGCTCTGAAGAAGATTCTGTGTGTCTGTGTAGCCTAAAGGTGTGAGTGACTCTGTGTGGGCTGTCAGATTCGCTGGCGGAGAGCTTCAGTTTCTTCATACACCCCACTTTCATCCTCAGGCCATTACCGTGCACGAAACGCCCTCGCCTCATCAGTGAACCTGCTGTATCCAGATTTATCACTCTCTGTCCTCCTTGAGATAACGCACCATCACCCCGTCCAAAGCTACAGAACAGTGCAGAGATGCTGATATTTTGGATGCTGATATTTCACCTGTTAAGAGTTTCCTCTGCCAAGAGTTCAGTGTGTTGACCTGCATCAAGTGAAAGTTCAGATAACTCTTGTAATCCATCATGCAGTACCTGGTGCTGGTATTAGAGAGGAAAGACACAGTTGGTTTGTTTATTTACACTATAATGAAACACAGACCTGCTCATCTATTAGCTATGATGTGCTAAGCAGTCTAATATACAATACCACCTTTTGAATGTCTTACTGATGTTTTTTCTTCCAGCAGTGATGATTTTATTTCCTTTAATGAGCTGTGAATGTTCATCCATCAGCATGTGAAAATGATGGATAACTCCCATTTCTTATGTTGCTCCCACACCTTATTGAGCGGAGACAAACTAGACAGCATCATGTCTTTGTCTAAGTAGAACTTGTTTACGTACAGTTAAGCACAAAATTATACATAGCCTTTTTAGGTTTTTAGCGAATTTGTATTTGAGCATCAGCTTTCTTCTGGCTTGAAATGACATAAACAAGCGACAAAAGACTTACAACCTCTGTAAGACAATGTGTTACAGAGGTTGATGATAAATTTAAACTGTTTCTACCTTTATTTTTTACATTTTTATTAATCATACCTCTTGAAAGTGTAACAAATGTTTGAAAAACGGCAGCTTACATAACATTCTACCTGGTGATTTCTACCATGTTCTGGACTGTTCTTATACACTGTAAATGGAGACCAGTTCATGCTTTAGTTCTCCAGTCAGTTATTAAACAATAGCAGAAACCAAAGAGCCCAGTGAGCTGCTATTATGGTCCATCGCTGAGAGAAAATTGCACCTTGTAGCTGCTCACAAGATGGGGAAAGGCTGTAAAACCATATTTAAGTGTTTTTACCTGCTAGCGTATAATCAAAAAGCACAGGGAGCTCTACAGTGTAAAAAATCTCAAAGGGCATAATAGGAAGTCAAAAGTGATCCCTGTGCTGAAGAATGACAGCGCAAGAGGCCAAGAATCAAACCAACACCATCCTGGACCTCCACAAGGCTGGTTTCCATGAACAAGAAGGACTTTACTTCTCCAGGATGGACACACAGAAGCTCGGCTAACCTTCGAAAGCTCACCTGGTTAAAGACAAAAGCTCTTGTCATCAACTCTAAGGTCAGATGGGACAAAACTGAGTTGCTTGGTAAAAGAAAGAAGCAGCATTCAACCCCAGACACACCATCTCCACAACCCAGGATGGTAGTGGGGATGTGATGCTCCGGGGGCGTTATCAGCTGGTGGGTCAGACAGCCTGGTCAAAGTAAATAGTATCATGAGGAGAAGATGAAGACTGTGAAGGAAAACATCACGCTGTCTGCAGAAGAACTTGGCCTTGGGCAGCATTGGACAAAACAGTATTAACATTTTGGAGTGATCATTATTGAGATTCTGTGGGGGAATCAAAGACCAGCGTGATGACCTTAAAGACCTGGAGATCATCACAGAAGAGGAGAGGAACTAAATCCAGATGAAGATGTGCAGAATGCTTGTTAGCAGCTAGAAGAACCTTTTGTTTGTCTTCAGTAGCTTTATTTCCTTTAAGGAGCAGTGAAAGTTCATCCATCAGCACTTGAGAATGATGGATAACTCCCATTCCCTCTGTCATGTTGCCTACTACTGTGTTGTCCAGCCTCTTACTAGATAAAGACATGCTGCAGCCTGGGGGCCGAGCAATATTTGGAATTTCAGGCATGTCCATGTCTAACAGCTAAAGCCTTTCATACATGACTTAGCATATTTCTATTCAAATTAAAGCTCATTTACACGTAAACTGGTTTGGAAGCATAATATACTTTAGCCTCCATTGTTTCTTCATAATGTGAGGAACCCTGTGACTGCAGTTTTAATGGAAATCATCCATTTAAGGGTTTGATGGAGACGGAGACAATAAGTTAATTTTTCAACTGCATTTTTTTCAATCATTCGGAATATTTCATGCCACTAGAATTGCTCTTAACACACATCTTGGTTGTAGGGGGTTTTTAATTGAAGCGCTGCAGACAGCTCTTATCTAATTCCACCAGAATGAGCCTTGTTATTTTCATTCTCAGGGTTTCAGACCATTTCCCAGCAGCCATTTGACTGGCCTGAGAGAAGCGTCCTTCACAACATAGAGAACCTGCAGAGGAGGCGACAGAAGAGAAGGTACATGGGTTTGCCTCTGTTTGGACAATTTTGCTTAGAGCTGATTCTTATTTCCTAAAATATCTGATCTTAATTATATTTATTATGTGCTTTAGGTTTGGTCTGTTGGGTCCAGGCTCTAGTGACAGTCTGCTGGGTCCTAAAGACAGTCAGAGGGTCTCCCCTGCTTTACTAGATGCCAAAGAGCTTCTTAAGCACTTCACATCTGATGGTCTACCCACTGGGGAGCTGCAACCACTGGCTATCAATAGAGGGTAGGTCCAGTCCTCAGGTTTCAGACATATACCTACTATAGATGTTCATTTTCAGATTTACAGATCCACATACTGTAGCCAGATAAACTGTGTGTGTGGTTCAGTTGGTTTGTTTCCAGGATGGATCTGAAAGACAAACGCTTAATGAGGCCATAATTAGGATCTGATTATGATCATTAGCCTTTTACAGTGAGCTTACAACCTTTAGAGAGAAATTATCGAGCTGGGTTAGAAAACAAACTGGAGCAGAGCAGTCATCAATTAGAGCTAATAAAAATTCTGTCAGACCAAATTGTGCGTGTTTAATTAGGTCAATTTTGTTGATGTGGTTTAATGAAGTGAATATTAAATGGAGACGGTTTGTTCACCCTCCTCCTCTCTCTCTCTGTCCTCTATCTCTACTCTGTCTCTCCACTCTCTGGTTCTGTTCAGTAATAATGTGTTTCAGCTGTCACCAGACCTCTCCCCCCGAAGAATCAGCCAGATGCCCTTCAGCAAGGCCTCCTCCTCCCATTACCACGGCATAGAGTGAGTTCCTGTTAAGTATGCCTCCACCGTTCAGCTACAGTAGGTGCTAATGTCCAGAACAGGAGCTTTCAAACATTAATCATGTCAGCAGAAGTCCAGACTTTCACAGGAAGCCTCATCATTCTCCTTCACTTATTACTGCAACTTTTAATTTGGAATGTTTTTGTTCCTGTAGGTTCTGCCTGGATAACCGGCGCTCTCTGGACCGGGACCAGGCCTTCGTACGGCTCCAGTCCCGCCTGATCCGCTATGAAACCCAAACCACCTGCTCTAAGGAGCCCTGTGCCCTCCCCTTCGCCCTGAGTCCTGCTCCCTCACCTGCTGTGATGTCAGAACCAGGAAGTGTACCTGATGGAGAGACTCTGCAGAACAATGATGTAGCTCGACTCAAGCGCAGGTCCTGGGAGACGGACATCGTTGGAGGTTATCCTCGTAAGAGGTACGATGGCGTCTGTCCCTGCTGGTTGTAACATAGATGGTATAAAAAGATGAATTCTGTGATGTCATATGTTGGTTTGTGGACATTTGAAGCCTACACTTTTGTATTTTGGCTGTTGCTAGCTTGGTTAGGGATCAACTGATATGGGTTTTTCAGGGCTGATACTGATACCGATTATTTGTAAGCAAGGAAGACTGATTGAACTGATATACAATAAATATTATATTTTACCAGCATGTGATAGAAGGTAGCCTGTCATTCTTAACGAGGCTTCGTCATTTATAAGGATTACCACAGCTAAATGTGTACGCCAGCAATGGGAGTGATGATTTCAGAGCATCACCTGACACTGCAACACTCTTCCCTATTCCCTGTGACATTGATTGATTAAGAATGATCAATTTCACCTGCAATTTCTTCTCTATTTAATTCATCTTTCTCTGTTCTATCAGTTTTATTTCCCGACCTTAAAGCTTTATTAATTATTGTTTACCAGACTCTGTTTTTTGGTAATCTATGGTTGCCTCTTAACTTCGCTGTTAGCCGTTAGCGTTGCCTTAGCCACTGTGAGATTAACTGATTCCCTGGTTTGTGGCGACGGCATGTATTTTTCGTTCAGTTTTCAGATTGTGCCTCTGCAGTGAGACATTGCTGAGACCACAGAATGATAACAAACGGAGTGGCAGTTTCATCAGAAAAGTAGCAAATTTAATTTATCAATAGTTAGACAATAAAAATGCAGATAATCACAAAAAAAACAAATATCAGCCCAGATATCTGGAATGACTGATAACTGGTTTATTCCTAATCTTAGTCTTTGAAAATCCAACTTGGAGAATGACGGCTGGATCTGACTGAGAACTCGGGAACATGATGCCCATAAGGCGGTGACTCGTCCATCACAATTTAGCCACAGTTTAAAGCACATCTTGGTTTTATTATCTGTTTTTATCTAAATGGAACCAGAATTTACATCCTGAAACTAGCAATTAAGACCATAAACTCATGAAGACAATCATCTGCGGTGTAATAAAAAAAGTGAGAAGCAGGGGGATTTACTCATAGACTTGAATACAGCCAGAGGTGTCGCCCCTGCTGGCTGTTAGACAGAATGTAGATTGTCGTCACTTTTCAGCCCTGAAGGCTCCATCTGTCTTTTATATACTGTTTGCGGATTAGATCTTCGGTTTGAAATGTTAGTAATATTTACCATATGCGTGTTTATACATCTTTGTTCCAGGCTGGTAAAGTCGGAGAGCAGTGACTCTGTGTGTTCTCAGAGCAGTAACAGCAGTGGGACTCATCCTGCCATCAGGTCTCTACGACGGCAGGCCAGGTCTCAGTCCAGCTCCTCCTCCATCAGCACCGCTTCCTCCTTAGCCACAAGAAGAACATCAGGTAAAACAAGCTGAAGATCTAGTGAGCCTGATTTTCAGTGGGGGTTGAGACTTTCTCAAAGGCTTAGCAGACCTGCACTGTCATGGGTCTCAATTTTTCTGCATGAGCAAAACTCTGCTTCGGTTGTTGCTGGAAAAGGTGGGGAATAATGGTGACGTGACCTGACCTGATACTGGGCAGAACTTGCATGAAGTCACAAAGGAGTGGGGGGGGGGCTGTTGTTTTCTCATGAAGTTGCACATAGATTTTAAAAAATATACCGAATTTACCAATTAGAAATATATTTTAACAGTCTGTGGACTCTCTTAAAGGCAGTATACAGTATTTTAGAATAAGTTAGTATAGATTTTAAAGGTAATTTACTGTATATTTAAAAAGTGGCTAATTCTTTTAAATGTTTGATTTAATATTTCAATCAGAGGTATTTTTTAAACAGTTTATTAGACAGTGAGAATAGTCTATGAGCTGTGAAGTTTACAGATGAAGGACAGCAACCCTCAGTACCTTTATTACATCCTCTTTTGTCAAAATCAAAACTAGCAATAACAGACATCTTTTAATTATTCCTTCAACTAGAACCTACAAGAAATAACTGTAATCAGAAGTGTTACCAAAGGTTAAGCTTCACAGCATCAGAAAGCAGCACATGGTTCAGAGTCAGAATGAATACCTTTATTGTATTTATCCAGTTAAACGGTCTCCTTCTGACCATTTGACCACTCTTCTAAAACGTTTTATTCTTGGTCCTCCAGGATTTTGATCTGGAACTAATCCATTAATTCGTTGTCACCTAGTAACACACAGAGATCACCAGTGTTATGAGCTGGCTGCACTGTGACGATCAGCTGTGTGTTAAACTGTGAACTCTAAGCTTTGGCCACATTGAGTGTCTGTTCATTAGCAAACTGACGGAACATGTTGACCGTAGTGGAGAACATTTTGTACTCAGCAGCACGGTGTCCAATTAAAACTCAGTCTTTATACTTTCATATTTCAGTTACACAAATCTTTTTAAAAGGAATTTTCAGGACAGATTATTATTTATCAAAGACACCTATAACTGACATTTGGAACTCCTACACAAAACTTTGTTAAAATTCATTATATTCAAGTGAAAGAGAACTTTCCAGTATGTGTTCTTCCCTGTTGATAGACTTTTGCACATGGCATGTTCTGTGTTGAGACCATTGAGTGAAGACAGTAAATACAAAGAAACGGCTGCATCACAGGCAAATTAGTGCTTCTAGGAATTCATTTATTTTATCAGGAATCAGGTAAAAACGGTGAATATCGATAATCAGTTCATGTTTAATACATGCAGTGGCTGGACTCTTATATTCATTAAAGAGGCAGCACTGAATGAAACCTTGTAAAAGCCAAAGAACTTTTAAAATGAATCTTAGTCTGTATTTTATTGCTGCCCTCATTGCTGTTAGTAGACAACAGACGTGCAGTGTGAGTGTTTATGCAAAAACAACACAAACAAGACTTCTTCAACTTCTTCTGCTGAAGTCTGTGATTTCTTGTTGACCTGTAGCAGCTTTAGCAGATTAGTAGAGCCTAAACACAGTGACTGTTTTATCAGTGTGGCTCACTGTGTCTTCATCACCTGTAGGCTTGTGTTGGTTTTATCAGTACAGGTTAATGCAGCTGTTGTCTTTAGCTGTTGTTTCATCTCCTGACCTTTTATTTTCTGCAGATTTGGTGACTGTTCCCTGCGTTGACAGACCTAAACCTCAGCAGCAGAAGACTTGTGAGGACAAACCTTCCAAAGAGTCGCGCTCCCAGAAACACAACAGGGTGAGATCATACGCTTCTTTTTGCCTTGTTACCTTTTAATGCAACTACAGTTATTATTTTTGGTTTTTTGGAAGAACACTGATGCTGGCAAAATGGTGAAAAATAAAAATAAAGTGAATCGAACCCACAATAATGGTAACCATGGAAACCAGTTCTCATCAGAGCATGTTTATTTTTTTCAAGTACGCTGCCATTCATGCAGAGGAACACTGAAGAGCTCTTAGAAATAAAGTGTTGTAAGGTTTTTAGGGTGAAGCCTGAACTAAAGCAAAATGAAAAAGTAAACAAAGCTATTTTCTCTATTTTAAAAGAGAAACCAAATATAGTTGACCTTTAAAGCCACTTGTCACACAATGTGCAACAGAAAAGACTGCTGCATTTACTTCTAGGTTTGATAAATCATATCTTAGAGTAATATGACTGTGACCATGAGGACGTAATACTGCATTTACCTAAACAACTGCTCACTAGTTTGTATAAAATGTCAGTGAAGTAAAGAGAACTGTAAAGAAAACCACATTTTAGTAGAACTTTTACGTCCTGGTGACTCTTGCCAGTGGTTGTTACATCAGGAAAGTATTAGTTTCAGATGCTGGGATTTAGAGCTTCACTATATATCATCACATCACAGACAATTCCACATGACGTAAAGGAAGTTAACTGAAATATACGATGCTTTAGCTGTTTTTGCTGCTTGATGCAAAAGAAAAATTCACTTGGACCTCATTTCTGTGACTGATCTACAACAGAAGTCTATTTTTTAAACCTTATTTAAAAGACACAGTTTGTTGACTTGCAACAGGGACAAGAGAGGAACAATGAAAAGGAAGATTTGATTGCAAACAAACAGTAATTCAGCCTCAGTATAACAGTACAGCATTTATTCACTAGAGGCAACAGTGCTGGGTCTTTTTTCTTTATCATATTAAACACAGATAGAAATGCTCTAAATGTGCAGAAAGTTTTCGACATGAGCAGAAATATTGCCATGGATGTCCAGAGGTTTGTGAATTTATTCGAATTAACTCATTTATCATGGCGGTAAAAGGTGCCAGATACATATTTAAAGATTCCCAAACAAAAGAATACAGAGGAATAAATCATGCTCATGTGTTGACTCAGAAGGGACAGGACTAGATGAGAAACCTTAATGTACAGGAGAGAAATAATTGGAATTCAGTGCAGAATACCTGAGAGCTTCACTGCTTTATATTCCATTATGTTTCCAATTGTCACCTGATGCCTGAAGTTTGTGTTTTCCTTCACATTAATAAAGACATTTCCTCCATAAATCGATGCATAAAAGGAACAAATTGTACATAGAGAATGACTAGAATGCAGGACATGAAGTGTTTGATGTTCCTCGTCCCACCGTAATGTTCACACAGAATGACTACAGATGAGATCGAAATGTTTAATATTTTACTTCTGATGGGTGTGACTGTGTTTGCAGATTTATAACGCTGTGGCAGAAGCTCATTACCATCTGCTCTGTTATCGTGTCACCTCCACACATTATTCTCTGTCGTATTTCTATGTCCAGTCTGTGGACACATGAACACCGTCTGTCCCACCTACAGCCAACAGTCTGCATCCGACCTTGACTTGTTCTGATTTCTGATTACTATGCAAACGTGCTTATCATCCAGACCCAAAGAATGGGAAAGAACAGTTGGTTTATTCAGGAGTAATGATAGCGGTTTATTCAGGACAGAGATTAAAAGCTGCCTTTCTCCTCCTCATGAGACTGAATGGCACCGATGATTCCTCACTGTAATTTATGGTGTTTCCTCAGAACAGTCGCGGTGACAAGATTAAAGGTGGATCTATTTGTTTCAAGAATATGTTTTCCCTGTCGACTCCGCCGCCGGTGAAATATTTGGTAGCTGGGAATGTAAAGGCGGCGTTTCGTCAAGGACGTCCCCCAAAGTCAAGACATTTTGACATCCCTTCCTTTTAAACGGGGGCTGTGCTAAAATTAGCGTCTCTGAACCAGGATGGCGTTTGGTGTTTTGGGAATAAACACAACTACATTTAATGTGTGCTAATACAAAGTGTGTGTGTGTGTGTGTGTGTGTGTGTCTTTTGTGTCCTCAGATGCTGCAAGAGGTGGTAGCTAAAACGCTCAAACACCATGGGATCAGTGTCGAGCATCGCTGCTTTGAGGCCTGCAGCAAAAGACTGTTTGATATCTCCAAATTCTATCTCAAGGTTTGTGTCTTTACTGCCCTCACAGCATTGGAGTTGTTCTTTTGTCCGACAGCGTCTTTGTTTGTGTGTCTATGCAGCCAGGACGTGTGTTGTGTGTTTTTTATGCACCATTGTTCCAAATTATCACAGTAATAGGAGCCATTTGAAAACAGCATTTTTCTGTCATTCAGTGTTATTTCTACTGTGCCCTCTTGTGACTCGTAACGAGGTGTTTTTGTTTGATGGAATATAAAAGCAGAGAAAAAAACTGCCCCAATTCAGCTGCAGTGGTGGAAGATAAAATCAGACGCTTTACTTACGTGAAAGTCATGCAGACATCTTTGTTAATGTACAGTTAAGGCCAGAATTATTCATACACATGGAAATCTTTGATTTACAGTAAAACCTTATTTGACTTACTTAGCTGGAAATGACATTAATTAACAATCTAAGATGGTAAATCAGCTGGAAAACACTCCGAAGTATCACATTCGCTTCATGTAACATCATGAGGATTATTTTGAGTTAGGGCATCAGTGTTTCTCCTTTCTTTCTCTAAACCAAAGCCACGTCTCTGTGTCCAAACAGCTTCATTTTCATCTCATCCAACCACTGAACTGATGATCAAAAGCTTCCTTTTGTCCAGTTAACTTCTCAGATCCATCAGGATGTTCTTGGTGCTGAGTCTTAGATTCCTCTTGACCTCTCAGGGCTTACTTTTGACTTCCTATCATGTCTTTTGAGATTTTTTACAGTTTGGAGCTCCTTGTACTTTTCAATGATGCACTTGGATCATGGAAAACACTTGGATGTGACTTTACAGCCTTTTGTTTTCTTGTGAGAGGCCACAATGTGAAACTTTCTCAGTGATGGAACCTAACAGCAGCTCACTGAGTACTCTGGTTTTAGCCATGACATGCAGTAACTTCTGTATGAGCTGTTCTCAATTTATAGTGTATTAGAATGATCTTGGACAGCGGTCTGCAACCTTCTTTGCACCACGGAGCGGTTTCAAGCAAACCAAGAAGCATCCCCACATGATGCAGACGTCACCATGCTTCTCATCATGACGCTGCCACCACCAAGAAAGGCTGCAACTTTTTTTTTTAATTAAAAAAAAGAATAAAATTACTTTTTATTGCTAAATATGTATTTACTTTTTTGAGTCTCTCCCTCCTTTCAAAGAAGCTCTCCAGAGAGGTTTGTTTTTTATGAATTTTGATGAGAAACAAGCATTGACTTAAGTTGCCGGAAGCGGTTCTAGTCATTTTTCAAAATAAAACACCCTGCGAAAATGAAATATAATGTTTTTGTTTTTTTCTGTTTGGCCCAATACCAAGTGACCCACAGCCCAGTACCAGTCTGAGGCCCAGTGGTTGGGAACTGCTGGTCTAGAACATGGCCGATATTACCAGGACCGTTTGAAATTCTATGACAATTTTTTGTATGTAACATTTTAAATGAAAATATCAAAAAGGAAGTGTAGAAATAGTCAAAATCCAACATTAACATCTCTAACACAATGTCTTGTCTATTCCTGCTGGTCAAAAAACATTAACAATAAATCAAAATATATTATGGATGTCAATCATCTTGGGTGTAGCTGTAAGTTTTGTTAGTGCTAGATGTTTTCTGTTTCCTGCTCTTTGTTTTGTTGCGCTGCAGGAACTCAGGTTTCTATTCGACCAGTGGGTAGTTGGAAGCATCAGTGCTTTGGTTAGTTTGCCAAGATTAAATTAAACCGAAACACACGGACTTCTGTATGTATAATCGACTTATCTTACCTACATACTATTCATCCTTCAACAGTGTAGATGGTTGTTGGTTTCATAGTTGCTTTTACAGCTGCTTTATGATGCATTTTGTGTAAAAAGTTAATCTGACAGTAACTTAAACTGCAGTGGAGTAAAAAGTATGTAAGTATTTGCCTTTGAAATGTAGTGAAGTCAAAGTATAATGTAGTAAAAATGAAAAAGTACGTCAAAATTGTACTTGAATAGATTTCCTTCCACCACTATTTGCTAGTAAAGCCTAGTTTTACCTGACAGCAGTTGATCTGTGTAAAAGGAGTAAGTATGATCTGTGGTTTCTGGTTGATCTCAGGATCTGAAGACGTCTCGAGGTTTGCATGAAGAGATGAAGAAGGCCGCCGTCAGCAACGTTAAACAGGTGATAAACCCAAACCTCGGAGCTTTTCTGCTTGATTCACTCTGTGGAATTCACTCTTGACGTCTGTGCTGTGCTGCAGGTCATTGACTGGGTGCTGGAGAAGACCTCAGAGAAGACAAGGAGATGATGAAGAATCAGTGGGAATAAAGACTGTTTGTTCTTTAAGAGGATTTTACATCAGCAAAGTGCATCTTCTGTCCCATTCATGAATGTTTGATTCTCTAAGCCTCTCTGATTGGTCTTAAACTGTTACACTAAGCCTGTTTTAATTAACTTAATCCTTTATTGAATGTGTTTCCTTCACCTTTGAGGAGATCATATAGCATTCTACATTTTAAGCTGCTTTTGTTTGTTTGTTCAATCAGCCTGATAAACTGCAGAATATGAAGCAGAAAAACAAACGGTTCACTCTGCAGAGGCCACACAATCCTCTATGTTAGCGTCAGTCCTCTTTTCTTTGTTGTGGTGTTCAAACGTGATTTTAAATCTTTTATCCTCCTTTGTTTTTTTATTGTACATATTTTATCTTTTGTCATTTCCTGTTTTCGACACAATAAATGGATTTGGTCTGATGTTTTGCAGACTGAACCTCCACCTGAGCGTCTGGGTAGAGATGAGTGTGGCTGTGTGCTCAGTGTGTGCTGTCGAGGAAATATGTAATTTATTATCTCTTCTGACAGCTAATGGTCCGTCTGGAAGGTAGCTGCTGTTCAGACGCTGACAAAAAGCCACGAGCGCCGCAGTGCTTTGTGCAGCTCTGATGATAGCTGACGATCAGATTGTCCCCGTTTGTTCTCAGAAACCAACATTCATCATTCATCACTGCGACAGAATGCAAAGATTGTGTCCAACACTATGACTTCCTAAGCACAGGTTTCTGGAAACAAAAAGGCTGTTTGTTTCCCAAGGTAACACAAAATAATCAGCCTCTGTGTGAACTTCACAACAAACAGCCTTTGACCTGGTCAAATACGTTGCCTGGTTTGAATCCAACAGAAAACCTTTGAGGCTTTTTAAGGAGAAATTCAGAGCAACGTGACTTTAATAAATACAGTCTCTGAAGAACAACACAATGTGTCTCCAGAAAAATCTGCAACATTCGAGGACGACTGAGCCTCATCTAAAACAAAAGGTGACAAAGTGAGATTTGATTGTGAGTCATGAAAGTTGTTCTGACTTGTTACATTAAGGTCCTACTGTGGGGCCTGAATATTTATCATAGTAAGTCTAAACTATTTTTAATTTTTACATAAGAGCAAATGCTGTTAGAAGTAATGTGATTACTGTGAAGTGGTATCTATTTGGATCATTTGAGTGATATTGTGTCAGAAATACTCATGTTTAAGTGTTTGGTACATGTATTAATCCCTCTTAAGGCCAAATAGTTTTGTCATGTAGAAGTACAGGAGCTATTCATATGCACTATAACAAGCCTTTCTATGTCACCTTTAACTCATTAAATACCTGGAACAGTTGATAAAGTTATGTTTTCCTTCATTTTATGATAGAAATCATGAGTTAGTTACAGTTAAAACAACATGAGATAAGGACATATAAGACATTTATATTAAACATATCCTTGTCCTTCTGCTCAGTTCAGATTAACACTGTGTCCTTCTGTTTCTGTCTTCTGGCTGCAGGTTCTGGGTCAGTCTTCTGTTGTTCACCAGTTTGAACCACTTGTGTCCAGAAAGCTTCAAAGTAAGTTTCATTCCTGCAAAAGAAGCTTCAAATAAATCCACAGCCGAAAATAAAACCTGCACACTTTAACAGATTAAAACAGATGGTTGGTCAGAGTTGCTTGGTTCGATGTGGTTTGATGGAGGTGGTCGTGCTGTTAAAATGAATCTGTGTCAGAAAAACGGTTTTGCAAAAATGTTCTAGTAGTAAAACAGCTTGTGGATGTAACTCTGCTGTATGTCTGTAACTCTGTCATGAGCTTCTCTATCGACTGTAGTTTATACAGATTCATGCCCTGATACAAATTATACAATTTTTACATGTTTGCATGCTAAATAATGGATTTTAAATGGTGTACAAAGTTATCAATTTAAGACTTTGTTGTAAGATGAAAACTTTATTAACCCTGAAGAACAACACTACAAACCTGCTTATATTATCGGTGATGGTCTTTGAAGGTTCTCAGTCATCCGAGTCATGTTATCCTCATGGTTTCAATCGTAGCATCTGGACTTGCTTGAGTTTCTCGAAGATGTTTAAAACGTCTTCAAGAAACTCGAGCAAGTCCAGATGCTACGATTGAAACCAGGAGGATTATCAGTGATGGCACTGTGATTGTTATAATGTAAGATAAACAAGAAAAATGTAGTCGGTGACACTTTGTTCAACGTCTGCTGCTACTTTCACATCAGCTGACATCCAAGAATCAAGTTCTGATTGTGTTTTTAACAGCAAGGATACAGAGTAAAGTATTAAAGTTCATCTGACCAGCAGAGTCTGACGTCTTTAGTGTGTTTTTGTGGGGACAAACCTTCACATAATAAATGTGTGCTATCGGCATGTTCTGGTTGTATCGCAGTGCAGCAGATAAAACCGTTTACATGAGACAAACTGCTGCTAGAAAATGACCACAAAAGGAAACACTGTGAGCAGAGCAGGAGCCACTTATCGTCAGTCCTTGGTTTAATGTGATAAGAGGAACTAAAACATGTTTTCGTTCTGTGTTAGTCAAACATCTAAGCTGCAAGACAAAGTCAGATATGTAGCAGTTTGAAACAGAAACACCAAACTGGAGCTGGAGGGTTTCTGTGGAACAACAAGTGTTAAATATTAAACCTGCTGCAGTGTCCTGGTTTCTTGGTTTGAGTTTCAAGAGCCTGAATGATTTACAGAACATTAAATGAATCAGATGAGACGAGTCGGCCATCTGTTGCTGCTTGTTAAACATATAAATACATGTTATTAATGGCCGGGAGATGCTGTCGTTCCAGGGACTTGAAAATGAAGGAGACAGATGTGAGGAACAGACTGAATCAGATTCATGTAACTGAGGAGGTGAGAGATGATTTCTGAACTGTTCCATTATGAAAAACTCACGGTGGAAACGTCCAAGTGTGTGATAATGCAGCTCCATCACAATGCAGCTATTCACACATGAAATCTGCAATCAAAGCTTCACTCACACTTTTCTTTGTGCTGTAAAAAAAAATAACCGTCCTGTGATGAATTTGCAAATGACTGTAATTTCTAAACCCCAGAGCAGCAGATAACAGGGTTAAATCATGTGACCTGTGGATCAGACCTGTGATATCGTCCATGTGGAGGGCTAGTGGATCGTTAGTGTAAATATGTGACTCATGTGGATTGTTTCATTCCTTTGGGTTCCTCTGTGATATCTGATGTGTTTGTGAAACTCCACCTTCTATTTTTTTTATCTGGAATTTGCTTTGAGAAACCACAGTGTAATGGCAAGAAGTTGGGAAAGCAAATTGATCATGTTGACAGACCAGCTGTGTGCAAGTATGTTAACTAAGAAACTAGGTTAGTTCACGCATAGTGGTTCAGACAGCTCTTAACGAAGTAATCCACAAACCAGGCTTTAAACTAGGTAGACCAACCTCATGTATTTCCCAGCATGCATCATTTTTGATCCTGTTTTTTGCACGAATGCTCCATGTGCAGCTCCTATAAAACCATACAGTAACCTACTGATAAAAGCTGTTTCTTTTCCATGTAAAGTGAAGTTTGTACTCACCCTTAAAGGGATGTATTTGTTCAAACACTATTTTATGGAACCACAGACACCAAATGAAACTGAATGAATCCACTGGGGGTCATGTGATGGAAACTTGAGTCGAATATTTAGAAGAATATTCGCATAGAAAGAAGTAAAAGAACAGAAATTTGTCCCCAAGGAAGTATCAGGCCGACATTGAACCTTCTACATCTGCAAGTAAGAGAGGGTCTGCTAGGATCTGCTTAATGTCAAGTTTAGCATCTCCAAAATTAATTGTAAGCTCTTAGATTATCATTTATCTATAAGTGTAACAATCTGTTAGTGGTCAGTTACATGCAGAACTCTTATGTGTTTTCAGGAAAGTTTGAACTCTGGTTTCATGTGTGTGATGTAAACTAGACTCCAGGTCCTTCAGGGAGATTCCTCCTCATGTCCAAGAAGCTGTTTTTTCTGGTGAAAGTAGGACGCAGAGTTTCTGACGTAGTATAGAAACCATATCATGAGGTTTAATGCATTTAAAGTGAGCCAATAGGAAGAGAGCGTTGTGTTCACTGGTGTGTTATAAATGAGGAATATGGAATACATTTAGCAACAACTCAGCACAGTGTTTGTTTTATTGTTTAAGGTTGTTAGAGTCTGAGTGTAGATCTGTGCTGCTCAACATGAATGGGATTGGAGTCTCCCAGCAGATTAGGAAAGTCGTATAGTTCCAACAACTGAGCATCCGTCATGTCTGTGAGGGAATCTCGTCTAGGTTTAAGTTGGTCTGGGTGTTACAGTTTACACCAGGGGATTGGATGGTGTTGGTCTGATATATGAGCTTCACAGGTTGAGGAATGAAGCTGCTGCAGAACCTGTCTGATCCTCTGGTTGATCCTGTCAGGAGGCAGGAGGATGAAGAAGATGTGGCTTCATCATGCTGCACTAAGCTTCATAGATCTGTAGTATGGAGGAGACAGAAGTATCGATGGTTTTCTCTGTTCTCACTGCCCTTTATTTGGTCTTCTTTGTCTTGATGCTCTGAGTGGTTCCTCTGTACAAGGTGAGGAGGTTTGATGGAGGGAGGCAACTAAAAAGCTAAGCTGCCTTATAACAGTCTGAATGTACCGATGAGACCTGGACATACTGTCACTTCCTACGCTGTAATCAGAAGGAGCTGCTGTAGTCTTTAAGTAGCCGCCTGCTTAAAGACTAGGCAGGCGGCTGCTCATGTATGTGAATCACTGTTAGCGTGATGATTGATTCTGTCCTGTGAGGAACTGAAGAGTCCCAGGGGGCCTGGTCTGACATTCTGCTGCTTTATACAGCAGTAATCAGACTATAGGACTCTGACAGTCACTGTTCATGTGTGTTTAATTTTAAACATCAGTTTGTGGAGGTGACTGATTTTAAACGGGTGCATCAGAGTGTGACGGAGCTCATTTTGGCTGCAAAAACAGTAATTCAAAAAACATGTCATCAAATTGCACTTAAAGTGGAGCATTTAACTGAAATTACAGTTTGGTTTCCGTCCAAAAAACACAGTCTGTAGCAGAACCATATTCTGAAATACGAAACCAAAGTGGACCAACCGTGACCAGACAACATGCTTCCATCTCTGACACACAACTTCTCTTTTTAATAAGATCTGTTGTTTGTATCGGACTTTAGTAGATATGTTTGCTTTATTGATTAGAGTTGGATGAGAAGACAGAGTCCACTCATAAATCCAGTTCAGTCTGACAGTATTTTGATCCAGAGAATGAAAATGAGGTTTTCTGTAGACACTGTGTCAGAATAAATTAACCACATGACTGGAGTAATATACAATAACATTCTGCACAGGCATGTGTCAAAAAGAAAGACACTGGTAAAAGAAGCTCTTATTATATATTCGGTAGAGTTTACCAGAGGAGATATTGGAGACTCTGAAGTTAACTGGAAGAAGGTTCTTTGGTGTCATGATACCAAAATGGATCTTTTTGTCCATCAGACTAGATGGTATGTTTGGCACAAAACAATAAACATCACAAATGCACCACCTCCACCGTGAAACATGGTAGTGGCAACATCATAATGTGAAGCATGGTGGTGGCGGCGTCATGATGTGAAGCATGGTGGTGGCAGCATCACGATGTGAAGCACAGTGGTGGCAGCCTCATAACATGAAGCATGGTGGTGGCAGCATCATGATGTGAAGCATGGTGGTGGCAGCATCATGATGTGAAGCATGGTGGTGGCAGCCTCATAACATGAAGCATGGTGGTGGCAGCATCATGATGTGAAGCATGGTGGTGGCAGCATCATGATGTGAAGCACGGTGGTCGCAGCGTCATGATGTGAAGCACAGTGGTGGCAGCATCATAATGTGAAGCATGGTGGTGGCAGCATCATGTTGTTTGCAAAGAATAATCGGGACTTTTTTTATGCTTTTATATTTTTAACTAATTGATAGCTACTTGGTAGGTATGTGTTTTCACTTTGACATGAAAGAGTCTTTTTGGTGGGTGGTAATACTTTCTGTAGATACTGTACCTTTAATCCAAAAGGTATTATTTGAAGTTATTTTGTTGAGCCCTTTATGCCTGCGTGTTCAGTATTCACTCTTCTTTTAGATTTGTTTTGTTCTGAACTCCTGAAGGAAAAGTCTTTAAGTTTCTAGCTGCTAAATTCTGCAGATCTGCTGCTGCAAACATTCACATCACACTTAGAAGTTTAATTACTTTGTTGATGTAAAGATTCATTAGTGCAGCTTTAAAGCAGAGCTTGAATAAATTGTCTTTTCTTACATATAAATAGTTGAACTTTTGTTATGGATTTTCCACACTAACTCATGCAAGGTTTCACAAAGCTGCTCTTCATCCTGCCACTGTCGCCATAGCACTGATTATTTGCTTCGTCCACATTCGCCGGCACGCAAACGTGTTCCTGCTCTGAGGTTCTTTTCATCTTTAGTGAAGTATACCTCTCTCATTTGCTAGCATGCAGTATAAAGTAGAATACTGATCATAAACGAGTTAACTCCAGCAGAACTCATCTCCTCTGAGTCCTTCGTGTGGATTCTGCCTGAACCCTGCTGCTCCTGTTGTCAGTAGAAGCTGAAGCTCTGCTGATCATCACATCATGTTCCTGTGCTGTTTAAAGCAGACGGGTTCAAACTCCTGTCTTCATGACAGCGTCTTACACCTGTGGGATCCTCTGACATGTGCAGGAAAACAAAGCACATGCTCAGTTTGTTCTTCTGGCTCAGGTTCACAGTACAGAGAACATGTTTGTGTTGGTGTGATGGAGACGGGAGCAGTCAGGGGGAATGGAGGCTCCTGAATCCTCAAGCATTCCTTTGTTTCACCCTCATGCTCCCCTTCCTCACCCCTCATCTCTTTTATCATCATGTTCCCACAGATTAGTACTTTGTGTGAGAAAGAGGCACATCCAGGAACACACTGAGGCTGTGTACAGTCATGTTGTTGTGGTTTCATGAGCTGAGGCAACGAACGTGTATAGGTTCGATGTGGGCGTTTGTTTTCGAGATTAGCGGAGCTTGAAGTGCAGCCGTGGTTAAGTGGGAGGGTCAGAGCAGAACATCAGCTACAAACATGCCTCCGTCTGCCCTCTGATGTAGTAATACTCCTGCTGCTGTGTGTACATGTTGTGTACTGTGTGTACATGTTTCAGGGAAGGTTACTCATCCTGACTATTACCAGATAATAACAGGGACGGTGAGGAGATGACCCAGATTCTTTCTCCTGCAGCGCCAACAAACTGTGCTTTTGTCTCATAAATTCCTTCCTCATCCAGTCTGACTTGAAGCTACATTATGCTGCTATTTTTCTTTCAAACAACAGCTTCACATTCATTTTCATGCGACACTGACTTGTAATAAGGAGTCCTTAATTCCCTCCAAACTCTTGTGCTGGAACTTCTCCAAAGAACAGTTCTTCATGGCACTGTGTCATCCATCAACTAGCTCTAACATTCATCTTCACTTCAGTTCAAACTTTTCCTTCATTTTCATCAGGGAATGAATTGGAAACTATTACTGATGACAACAATGATTAGTAAGCAGGTTTTTCTTATCCATGCTGTGTTGGAAAAAAAGGAAAACAAAGGAAATAAAGTCAGTGAGAGCAAAAACTGTTCTGAAGCATTGATTAGTCCTTTTATATTATTACCTCCATAGCCAAGGAGGTTATGTTTTTGCCGGCATCGGTTTGTTTGTTTGTTTGTTTGTTTGTTTAAAATAAATAGTTATGGATGGATTTGGATGAAATTTTCAGGAAATGTGTGAAATGGGACAAGAAACAAATGATTCAATTTTTAGAGTGATCAGCATCACCGTCTGGATCCAGGATTTTTTTTTTAAATTTAAGAATACTCTGTCATTGGGAGATTGTGTTGGGGGTGGACTGAAGCTACTTGGCGGAGGTCTGTGCTCTCTGAGTGCTTTTCTAGTTATTTTATTATTATCCTGTTAATTATCGCCCACCCAGAATGACCTTATGAACCATAAACTGTATAAAAAGATAAGATATGTTATTACATAATTCTGACTGCTCTAACCTTCATTGAAGAATCTTAAGAGGCTAATATGTATATATGTATATATATATATATATATATATATATACACACACACACACACACATATTAAACCGAGGGGAATTAACAATATCTTCAGCTACAGTTATGACTATTTAGAAATAAACTGCAGATATCTAAAACTAGAATTACAACTAGTTACATTGCAGATATCTGCAGCTGAGTTCTAGATATCTGTAATAAGAAACCTTATACACATGAGAACATGTGATAGAGAGGATTTAATTTATCCTACAAGGAATGACATTATAAAGAAAGACCTGAATTAAGGATATCTGTAAGACATATCCAGCCCAGCTTTTAAATGCGAAAACGGGTGAATCTGAACTCGAGGACATTTTGCACACCAGTATGGAAGTTTTACTCTAAATAAGACCAGAATTCCCCAAATAAACAGCCCACTGTTTTCAAAAAGTCTTCAAACTAGAGATTGAGACCCTAAACTCACTAGAAAGTAGTTCACTGATGTATCAAATCAAGTTAAAAGTAGAGTCATTTTCTCATAGACTTCCATATAATCAACCTCTTTTTGCAGTCGCCCCCTGCTGGCCATTAGAAGGAATGCAGGTTTAGGGCACTTTCAAAGCACTTTAGAAGCTACGTCTAATTTGTTCACACAGTTTAAGCTTTGAGCACAGCTGAGACAAGTCATGTCTTAGTCTTAGTCTTTTCTTGATTATCTGAACTTTTTGACATGTTTTTTAATTTAGCACGAATAAAGATTTTGAGAGTAAAAATTTATTTTGAGTTGGGCAACATTAAGTTGAGTAACTTTCCCCGAATCCTGATTAACTTCATCCCAAACTTTAATGTAGCTCAGTAACATCTGCTGGTGTCTCCTACACAGTGAGTTCTGAACAGGCTCTTTGCAGCCACCTGCGACTCCTTATTCTTCATTTCTCTTCCTTCATTATTCATTTCTTGTTGCTGTCTCTTCTGTTTGGGCTGATTCTCACAAAATCCACATTTCAGAATCACATTTAGTAGCAATTAATAAACTACTGGACAAAACCCACATAAACATGGGAAGAACATGCAAACTCCACACATAAGACACCAACGTCTGCTGCTTTCAATGCATTTGTAGAAGAGCATTTTGGCAAATTTTCAAGTGTTTCTCGACAAAACATTTGTAGAGAGACAATGTTGTCTTCACCTAGAAAAAGATGTATTTAAAGTAGATATTTAACAAAAGTCTCAACACCTCTAGAGTAGAGTCTGAGTTGTCCAGATGGAACTTCGAGGTGTCCAGAGCGGTGATGGTCCTATTTTTGTCTTAAAAGATTTTTAAAAACTGGTCACATTATAGCTGAATTTCCTTGTCTCGTTGGAGGAAGGAGTCATGATCAGTTGAAATCATTTTCATCTCATTTCACTGTCCAGATTGGATTTGTGTCCCTCTGTGAGTTTAGTTCATTTAGTTTCTGGGAGCTGCAGTTTGAGCTAGAATAATGGAGTTTCAGAGATTTTTCCCTCCTGTATTGTTCCTGTAAGAGATATTGTTGCTGATTATAAGTCATTCAGTAGCAGTGATAAGTTTATGTCCAACAAACTGGATTCCAGCTAGTTATTACTGTTGTCTGATAACTTGTCTGTGCAAGGGAGTAAAGATTCAATATCTGGTCATTCAAACACTCCCCAGGAACTGAGACAGAGCTTCTGCTGCTCTTTATAATGAAAGGATAGTTGAAAAACACCACTGACGGTGAATCCCCTCCTTCAGCTGAGCGTCAACATCTGGAGAAACTCCCTCCTCTCATTGTATTAGAGCGCAACTGTAAAATACAACAGTTGTGGAATTTTCTTACCCTAAACCCCTTTACACCTGATTAATCTGCTGCTGATTCAGTTTAGTGAGTGTAGGAAAATTTTAACATTTAGAAAAGTTAGACAGTGTCACCTGATCATCACATCAGTGGCCAGGTGACATAATACATCAGATTACTTTGGTAATAATTGAAATAAAAACATGCTTTACAACTGCCAAAAATACAGATTCCACACAGTAACCACCTTAAACAGAATCCATCATGAAAGTTATTTGGTTTGTAACAATGAAAGTAGAAAGCAGTGATCAGCAGCGTCATCATTCCTGCAGTATTGTGTCCTTTAAACCCGGTGTTTAGTCCTGAAGGCAGCTTCTCAAACTGATCTGACTTTCCATGATGTTAAGGATGTAGAGTTTTGGTCTCATGAAGAGACTCAGCCTGGACGTCTCGGGACACATAAGGAGTTTGATGATGTTCACCAGAACTAACAGCTCCAAACAACATTAGTGGATCTTAGTGGTCCCTTAAAATATTAAGCAAAGATGGTCCTTTATGAAATACCTGGAGAAAAACCTTGAGATAAAATGAGTTTTACAAATAGACACCAAACAGCTGGACGTTCACCCAGCCTGCTGTCATTCAGGGTAAAGGCTGTCTGGGTTTTCTATTCTTAACCTCATAGTTTCACTTGTGTGACGCATTTGTCTTGAGTAGACTCTTATAATTAACCACTCATTTAGTAATTTACAGGAAGGTTTGAGGATCTGGAGAGATGGTGTCGGGGCAGTGTTACACACTGACAGCTAAAACTGAAATGTACGAAGACGATGGAAGAGTGATTTTATTCCCTTTAAAGAAAGTGAAAACAGATCAGCTAACTTGAGGTTTGTCAGTAGGGTGAATACGACCATTAAGGAGGCAACTGCGGTTTCCTCAAACCAGTTTAAAGATGGTTCCAGTGAAGGAAACAATGAGAAACATGCAGGAGGTAAAATAGAAGATATTTCAGACATGACTAGTCCACCAATAAATACACAAACATCCATTTAGAAACCTTCTTCTATCCAGGTGGAAGAATTCAATTTGAGTGTATGAAAACAGTAAGAAGTCTACGTACTGTATGGTAGTCTAAATGAAGATATGGAAAATCTGAACCTTTTCTAGTATTTCATTAATGATGACTGCGGTCGTCCCTCTTTTCTCTGCATGTGGATGAATATAAAATGTGTGATTTGTCAGATGTTCAGGAGCATGATGGAGTTATATCAGTAAGAAGGAACTGATCTCTGGAGGTGCTCAGATGTATGTGGACCACCTTTGGCCCAAACAGGTTAAAGAGATCCGGCTATCGCACCAGAATCAGAATCAGAATTTTTTGTACATCCAGAATACATCCACTTATGTCTGTGTCTGTGCACAGAGTACGTAAACATCCATCTGGTATCTTCAGCTTATCCAGAGTCTACAGAGGCAGCAAGATAAGAAGAACATTCCAAACGTCTCTCTCCTCAGCAACTCCTTCCAGTTCCTCCAAGGTGTTCAAAGGCCAGATGAGATATGTAATCCCTCAAGCCGGTTCTGGTTCCACCCCAAGGTCTCCTCCCAGTTTAATGTCCCCATGGAACCTCGAAAGGTAGGAGGCGTCCTAATAAGATGCTAGAACCTCCTCAGCTGGATCCTTCAGACACAAATGAGCAGCGACTCTACTCTGAGCCCCTCACCTGATCTGAGGCTGAGCTGCTTGTATCTGTGATCTCAGTCTGCTCACTACCCAGAGCTCCTGACCACCGGTGAGGGATGGAGGAACACAGACCGGCTGATAAATCAACACTTTTACCTTCTGGCTCAGCTCCATCTTTGCCACAACAGTCCAGTACGACGTCTGATGTCCATCCGTCCATGTCGTGCTTCTGCTTAAGATCCCAAGATGTTTGATGTTCTGATGAGGCGACTAAATCACATCATCTGCAAGAAGAAGAGATGCAACTCTGAGGCTCCCAGACGGCCAAGATCCAGTCCATGAACATCACAAACAGGATCCAACACCTGCTGGAAACAGGTCTGACTCTTTGCAGATAAGACAAACACGAATCTGTGTGTATTTTTAAAGTAACAAAAGTTAAAATTGCCATTTGGAGGAGCTTTTTATAACAAAAGAACACTGATGAACTAACCCAGCACTGAATGGCCTAAACACAACATTTAATGAACAAAGAGGACCTATTAGCAGCTCTATATTCACCTAGGAGGTTATGGAGACCAACCAGAGAATGTAAACTGTAATAAACTGATGGTTGATTAAAAGCCTCTGATAACTATAAATAACAGATTGTTTTGCAACGTTTAACATGGCGATAATACGGCCTGACTGTAATTATTATCAACAAGTAGCTGAACTAGCGAATTGTGAAGCATAGTAGGAGACCAAACTGATTCATGTTATTGTTGTTCTGAAAGGGTCCAACTGTGAGGCAGCTCAGAAAACACTTACACCAGTGAAAAGTGCTTTAACATCCTGGATAGATAGAATGTGACAGACTTTTAGGCCTGAATTTGAAGGCGATTGAGGAATTTGATGCACTGTAGATGAATGGATCCGTGTGAAGAGACTCTGCATTGTGAAATTCATGTGGCAAACAACACAAAGGAAAAGACTGAATGTACCTGGACTCATAAAGGCCTGAATTTATGCTGTTCGTCACACATATTTAGACATGTCTGAAGTTATTTGGCGCTAAACACCTCAGAAACACAGTATCTAACCAGATAGTTCCTCGGGATGTTAATGCCTTAGCCTCCAGTTCTACTGTAAAGATCCTCAGAGTTATTTTTGATCCGGATATTTCCTTTAACTCACACATAGAGGAAAACTCTACAATGGCCTTCTTCACCTGTGTGATGTTGTTACTGTATAATCAGGAACATCTTGTCTCAGAGTGATGCTGAGAAACTAGTCCATGCATTTGTAACCTCTAGGCTGGACTATTGTAATTCCTTATTATCAGGATGTCCTGATAACTTTCTTAAAAACCTCCAGCTGATACAAAATGCTGCAGCCAGAGTTATGCAGGAACCAGTAACAGAGATCGTATTTCTCCTGTATTAGCTTCTCTTCATTGGCTCCATGTAAAATCCAGGATAGAATTTAAAATCCTGCTTCTAACATATAAAACTGTTAATGACCAGCTCCATCGTATCTTAAAGACCTTGCTGTGCGAAGAGCATATAGTTAGATATGCTAGTTCTTTAGTTATGCTACTGGGTGACTTCCCATGATGCACTTAGAACCTCTACTGTATTCTCCTCTCTTTCACCTCCACACATTTATATATTCTCATTGCATGTCACTAACCTTGTGTTTTCTCCCTGTGGTTTGTGTTTTGTCCTTTTCTGCAGGTATTGCTGGATTCTTTATTGTTCTCTTAAATGTTGTCTGTTTTCTTTCTACTGTCCTAATCTCTAATCTCAGCCTAACCAGTCGAGGCGGACGTCTGCTCTCCCTGGGCCTGGTTCTGTTGGAGGTTTGATCTTGTCAAAAATTGAGCTTTTTTCTTCCCACTCTTTAGAATATAATGGAAGGTCCTGACATGACTCATGTCAAAATCAACTCAACTCTTCCTCCCAACAAGTCACCTGTAAATGTTCAGTTCTTTAGTAACTTGGACTTGTTTTGACTTTGGTCTTCCTCTTTCTGTCCAAACATGGACAGAAAGGCTCTTTACTTCACCCATGGGGTTTTACAGGTCACATAGCTGCATACAGCCTGAACAGCTGTGAAGACCTGTGAGGACCTGCCACAGCAGAGGAATGCAACCAGAGCCGAGCCAAGAGAAAAGCTTTCCATTCATCCTCCCACAAAAACAAACGGCTCAGTGGAATGTATTTGCATGTCAGTGACAGAACGACCCACTGTGGACCCAAATACTCACAGTTTATGTCTGACTGCTAATTGATTGGCTCCTTTCCAGGCCTCTAAAATGAAAAGCTGACGATCAATACGAGCCCTTCAGTCTCTATTAGTGAGCTGCAGGTTCGTGTGTTGACTGTTTTCTGTCTCGGTGGGAAAGTCGACCTGCATCGTTTGTTTTTTCTCTCACATGATGCAACGGTTGCTTTCTGCAGACGCTCTCTGTCCCGTCGAGGCTCGACTCGACACAAAGACGGAGGAACGGTGGGAAAATCTTCTGCTGAACAATGTCAACCAGTAAACAGTGTCAGGAGGTAGTGCTGTGTTTGAGCTCAGAGCCTCAAGTGTGTCTGCAGACAGGAAGGACTCAGAAGTGAAGGTTATGTTCAGAGCAGCTACAACTGTTCTCCTGCTCAATAAGCTTTACAATCAGACGCTGAACTCTCACTAATACAATAAATTAGCTCTTCACTTTTCACCCCTACAACATAAAACGCTGCTGGATGTGTTTCTGCTATCAATACGATATGAAAAATGAGCCGGAGCCAGAATCATTAGCAAACAAGTCATTTACATTTTAATTTGACAGAAGTGTTGATTTGCAGTTAATGAGAAGTGAGGACAATAAAAACAGACATCATGTCATCACTGCTGTTCAATACATGATTTATGTGCACCGTTGGATTAAAAACTAAGTGACAGTACAGTAGCTGCCCAAGGCATCAGAGTTTCTAATATCAAAGCAGCTTCAGAGCTCCTCTGGATCGTTTAGTATCAACAGACAGATTTTCTTCTACAGTGTCGAAGGATTACGAAGCGTAAATCATTGTTCACAGTGTAAAATGGAAACGTCTCAGTGTGTTGATGAGATAAAGAAGAAAAAAAAAACAGATTACTGCTGGCTGAGTGTTTCTGCACCTGGAACCCAAAGCGATCAGCCGTCAGAGCTTCATCCTGCCGCTCTTTAGAACTCCAACATTTATCTCTTCAGTCGTCTGAAGGCACAAGGAGAAGCCAGACGGACTCCTACAGACCTGATCAGCTGCTGCAGGAATGCAGAAACACTGAAGGCTGCTGACGTGTTGGTTTTGTCATCTGATCGAGTTTCAACTCTGAGACTTTCTAGAATCACTCCTGGCAGACAGTCCCTCGGTTAGCCGTTAAATGAAGATGGAAGCTGCGAACAGCCTCATCCTGTCTGATCAGTCTGGAGAGAAACGGTTCAGCATTCTGGGAAATGTGCTGACTGACTTCTTGCTGGGATTTAAATGAAGAGATGAGCTCTCATAAATATGAAGCCACAGCCAGGAGAACAGCTTGTCAGGTTATAGAGTCCACCTCTAGACTCACTCATTAACTCAGTGCGTATCACTGTTTAGCTCCAGACTATTCATATCCACAGCAAAGTTTGTTTATAATGATTCTTTGTTTGACCTGCAGGTTTCTTCTGACTGGAAATGACACCAAATGTGACACTAAGATGTTGTATTTGAGATGTTAATGATGAATCTGAACTATTTATTTTACACCCAGTAATAAAACTCTTTTTTGCAATAGCAGCATCAGGATGGTTCCTATGATTTACAAAAATCTCCAGTCTCTTCTTATATCTCCACATCTTGGAGGTCGGAAAACTTCACTCTGGTTTTAGTTTCCTCCACAGATCCTTGATGGGATCCAGGTCTGGACTCGCTCCACAATAAACATAACCATGTGCTCATTAAGCTGTTTGGTTTTAACCATGACCTGCATTTTACTAGTTACTGACCAGAGAATTACTGCATCAGCTGTTTGTATTTTGAAGAAATGCTATAGAAGCTGATTTCCCTCAGAAACCTGCAGATTCAATGGTTTTAGGGGTATCAATAATTTTGGACATGGCATTTTTTTTAAGTACAAATATTTTTTAAAAATGTAAAATGAGTTACAATCATCATTAATATCTCCAAGACAAAGGCTGGCTTCACTTGTTTATGTCATTTCCAGCCTCTTGGTCCAACAACAGTTCTCTATATACCACATTTTGCCATCTGTATGAATGACTCCTGGTTTGTGTGACAGAATATTTCTTGCTGATGGACAGTGACGTTCTTCGTGCTCAGTTTCAGATTGATCTGTTCATCTGGAACCAGCTGGCCTGGCTATGCCCAAAGGTAAGAACACCCACCTTATTATTACAGTACAAACTGAACGTACAGGACAAAACCAGGCTGCTGCAGCTGTGTAGCACTGAAGAGGAACACCTGTATAATCTAATGCTGCCAGGTAACAACTGTGTAACAAAATATGTACTTTAATGAAGCTTAACTTTTTTAGTTTGTGTTGTGATAATGTTTGTATGATTGAGTTCATAGTAGGTGGTGGAGCTAAACTGGACTGACTGTGCATCTCATTGGGTCCAAATGTGTAATATATGTTTACGTAAAGATGTAGTGTGGGGCAGAGCTGCTGTATGGCATCAGATGAGTCTCAGCAAGAAAACGTCACATTCACCTACAAAATCAAACTTTAAAAGATCTGGTTCGAATGTGTTTTCAGGATAATTTTAACGTATGCATCCATTAAACAGTATTTAATAGCTGTCAGATACTCAAACACCTGAATGTGTTCCAGGATGAGCTGGACATGGAGGAGCTCTCTGGGAATCCCTGCAGCTGCTGCTGGATGATGAATGCTGACGCTGCTAACCAGACGTCTCAGCGAGACTAATAGAGACAAATGCATGAAGTTTTTCCCACAGTGTGTTGAATGTTTGGTGGAAGAAAAATGAAGAGTGAAATTCAGAACGTGGTAAATAAATTATGGGATGGCTAAATGGAGGCAGTGTGCCATTAGATGGTAATTGAATTAAAACCTGCTACAGGAGACCGATCCTCCAACCTGCTCTGAACCATAAATATAGATCATCCTTCTTCTTCTGTGGTTCTTCAGTCAACATGTCCGTCCCTGCAGCCCTTCAGGTTTCCTTTACCCCCAAAAATCTGTCTGTCAAGAGAAAAGCGTGACTCATCTCCATTGTTTTGTCAAATAGAGTCAGAGACCAAAGCGGCCTATTTCCAGAGAGGCTACATTCACTCAGCTTGGGTTTCCAGCTGCAGGAGTTTGAGGTGTTTTGCTGCATGCGGCTCCAGACAGGAGGAGGAACAACGAGGATTTCTGTTCTCAGAGGAGGTGAATTGTGTCTTTAGAGGCTGTCAGGCCACCAGGCCGAGGCGGGAGATCTTAGCGGACAGGAAGGAGTGCAGGATGAACACGATCGGCTTCGGACACGAGTGAAGGTCCAGCTGCTGGAGGAGGAAGAGAAGGGACAGAATTAAAAGCAGAATAAAGCAGAACACGGCAGGAAGAAAGAGCAGAAATGAAAGGAAAGACAGCATGTAAATCACATATAACCACGAATACATATTAGAGATTAAGTTGACTCTGGACTTAGTCTCCTTTAGCAGGGACCAGACTGAACGCTGCTCTGTTCACTGAATCAACCGCGATGACTCACTTCCTGCTCTGAGGCCTGCAGGGAGCTTCAACCTAGAAATATAGACCTCAATTACCGTTCAGTCGCTCACGTTTAACCCTGAGAGACTACGTCATCTCCAGCAAACTGTGAAACACGAGCAGATTCACACATCAAGACTGAACCACAACACAGTTTCTGTAGAGTCACACAGTCAGATACACAGTTAAACCCAACGTCAGTCTTTGATTCTAATTTATAGTGAGTTTTTATGGAACCAATGAAATACCATGTCCAAAATTATTCATACCCCTTGAAAATGTTTTTGAGAAAATGCAGTTTCTATATGATTCCAAATGTTATTTTAATGACCTGCAAACAGAGAACAGCTGATGCAGTAGTTCTAGTCAACTATAAGTCCTGGTTAAAACCACAGAGCTTAGTGAACTTGACATCAGGATCCATCACTGAGAGAGAGGGCATTCTGTGGCAGAGGCTATAAAGTCATATCTAAGTGTTTTCTGGGTCCAGTGGTCACAGTGCAAAGCTAAATCAAGAAGTTCCACACTGTGAAAACTCTCAGAAGTGACTCCTGCACTGACAAGAAACACACTGAGAGAACTTAAAATGAATCCAAGGATCAGCACCAAGAACATCCTGAGGAATTTAAACAGTTCTGGTAGCAACATCTCCAGACAGACACTGAACGAGACTGATGTCTACGAACGCCAACCATTGAGGACTTTTCAAAAGAGACAGTAAATCTCAGCTAGACAAGTAAGGAAGCTTTTGATCATCAGTTCTGTGATTGGATGAGACAAATATGAAGGTGTTTGGTCACAAGGACGTGGCTTTAGTTTGGAGATATAATGGAGAAACATTCAGCACCAAGAACATCCTCCTCTTGGTCAAACATGTTGATGGGATTGGGATGCTTTGGGGTGATTTTCAGCTCATTGGTGCCAATTCTGCAGGAAAACATCAGATCGTCTACAGAAAAAGTGCTCCTTCAGCAGCATTGGAGCTTCCATAAGACAGTGATCCTCATACTTTCAATCGTACCATCTGGATTTGCTAGAGTTTATCAAAGACATTTTACCTCTCGTCCAAGACAAGAGGTGAAACATCTCCGAGAAACTCAAGCAAGTCCAGATGCTGTGATTTAAACTACGAGGATAACCATGACCTGGATGACTGAGAATCTTCACAGTCATAAGACAATGATGTGAACCATGCAACCAAAGAGGTGGAGACATGGTTTAGCAAGAAACAGTATGAACATTTTGGAGTCCAGACCTGAACCCCATCAAGAATCTGTGGAGGAAACTGAACAGCAGAGTGATAAAGAGGAAACCTTCAAAGACCTCGAGTGGAACAAAACCCCAGAGGAGACATGAAGAAAGACTGCTAGTAATTAGAGCCGTCTGACTGATTTGGAAAATAAAGGCTTTGACACTGAGAAGGGGTATGAATAATTTTGGACACTGCATTTTCAGAAAAAATAAATAAAGTCCACTATAAATCCAGATCTGCTTGTGTCTGAATAACTGGAGGCTTAACTGTACCTTGTTCTGCCAAGCTGACAGTAAAATCAATACTGTGGAATAAAAACAGAGCAGCTGATTCCACTTTCAAATAATGAGCCACCAGCTGGGATCCAATAAAACCGACTTGAAAACATTCAGATCTGTCCTGCAAACGAAGCCAGCAGAGTCTGGAGTCAGAGTCTTTGGATGTTTGCCTTCAGCGTAGACGAGGAATCAAACACGAGTGAATCTGAACGTGGACAGATTCTAGAAACACCTCAGTCTACAGTTCATGTTAGTCTCCACTGTAGTCTTCCTGTTCAGCAGTAAATCAGTTTTATGCTTCATGAAGGAGGAAACAGCATTTTTTTGCGTGTTTCTGGGAAAGTAACTGTTTCTGGGCTGAAGGAGGAAATAAATAAGCTGCTGAAGCATTAATATTCATATCAGCAGCGTCAAATAAAACCCTGAACAGACTCTCAGGATGAAGATGGAGGTGTAGAGTCCATCAGAGGCTCCTTCAGGTACGAACATGGACCGGTTCTGATCACTGCTGGGCTGCAGGAAACAGATTAAAGCTCTTACAGTAAGTGACAGGTTATTTCTGTTAGAGCTGAGAGTGAAGTTTATTTCATTTCTGCTGTGATGAAGTGCAGTAATCTACTCTGAGCTCGACTCTGTGTTTCGCTTCGTTTCCCAGAAGGCCTCGGAAAGCCCCAGAGAGCAGCAATGGACTTGTTCTATTTACTGTGAGCCATTCATGACCACAGAGAGCCTCGTCTCAGATTCAGTATAGAACCAGAAAGAACACAGTTGATCTTAATGGTCATTGATTGGGACTAGAGTTGAATGAAGCCACATTATGACATTTATAATTTGATTTACTGCACCTTCAGAACGAGTAGAAAACATTAAATAAGTGAGAACACGTCTAGTTGTCCTGTTAGTAAATAGGTCATCATCGTTACCTTCTGAAACTACCACACCGTGCAGTATAAATAACCATCAGACCACATTAATGTGAGGAAGCAGCACTATAGAACTATTAACTAGTGGAGCTGTGAAGTCACTATGAATGATCACACGTGTTCTGGTTTATTATTAATTCAATACATGATGTGAAAATTCACATTTGAACAGTAACATCTGTTAAATAAACAACTAGAATCTGGCCAACTGAAGCTACTCTTTTCCTTTTGGCTGCTCTAGTTACTGAACAACAGTTTTTAGTTCTTTTTGACTCCACAGGTTGAATTTCTTTTGGTTTTCTGTATGTTATTTTTTAGTTTTAGCATATTCCTGTCTACCTGTAGCCTCTTCTGTTATCTCTGATGGGCCTGTTTAAAGTCATTTGGATTTCTGTTAAGAATTATGTCAGTTACTTTGTGTTTTCTGTATGTATAAACTTTAGTTATATATTTTTTTCTGTTAATTCAAGTTTTTTGTCTTTCAGTTATATAATGTAGTTTATTATTTAATTTTTTTCTATTATAAATTATGTCAATTACCTCAGTTTTTTCACCTTCAGTTGTAAAATTTAGTTTTTGTATTTAAATTTCCATTTTCTGTTAAGAATTATGTGCATTACTTGATATTTTCTGTCTTCACATGTTTTTACTTGTAAAATGTTGTAGCTACTGTTGTCAGAGTTTTATTTTTCTGGGCCCTTTTCTGTCCTGTTATATAAATGTGTGTATAAATGCAGTACTATACGACACAAACATTTATTCTTTCCTTTTTTTCTACACAACATGAGCTAGTTGTACGTGTACACTGCAGTAATATCACTGGATATAAAGTTTCCAAATCAATGTAAAGTCAACGCACTGACAAATCAATTTCTACAACTTCGGCATAGCTATCTGCAAAAGTTTATAATCTTGCATTTATAGCTTCGGGCCTGACGTGAAAAACAAGAAAATATAAATCCTCGTAGTTTCAGTCATAGCATCTGGACTTGCTTGAGTTTCTCGAAGACGTTTCACCTCTCGTCCAGGAGACTTCAAGCCTCTTGGATGAGAGGTAAACGTCTTCAAGAAACTCAAGCAAGCTACGATTGACACTACGAGGATATCCTTGACCTGGTAGACTGAGAACCTTCACAGACAAGAAAATGAATAGATTCTATTATAAAGAGAACTACGTTTTTATAGTTTACATGTTTGCTGCTTGGTGGAAGGTTTCTGTTTGTTTTTATGGTCAAACATTAAAGTTTCCTCATTTGTAGCCAAAGACCTCAAGTTAAAGATGAAAAAATAAAGTAGGATCTCTACTAGAAAATCTCTATAACACAGAAAAACGGAACATTTTTACCACAGCTGTCATCTTATATGTTTATTTCTGGTGTTTTCACTGGTGTCAAGCTAAAAACGCTAAAGACAACCATCCTGACACATCACTGACTGTCTGAACGTTGCTGATATGTTGTAGTAGACTGGTAAATGCTGCTGCAGCGTAGATCAGAACTCTGCGCAGTTCATCCAACAGCAGCTCATTCACCAGAACACTGTCTGCATAGTCAGCAGTAGATAAACAAGCACATAAAACACTGAATTATAGCTTTTACTATTTTGGAAAGTGTCCATAAACAGTGTTTCTGTGACGGATCATTAGATCAAGTGGCAGCTCGTCGTAGCAGCTGAATGTTTGTTGCAGGATTAAACTCAGCTGCTGCTTCGTCTGTTACAGAGATGATTAGAAGTATGAAGGGAGAGAGGACTGACGTGACCTCAGAGGGTTCATGTTAGCGCCTCTGCGTTTCTTCTATTAAACTATGCTGTAGCTGAAGCTGAAGTATGACTTCAAGAAGCTCTTTCTACACAGAACGTTCTGAAAGTCGCTGGTCTGAGGAGGGGTTTCATGCTGTTTACTTTCAGAGCACAGAAGACGTCTAGTGTCAGAACAGACTGGTAGTAAAAATAGAAGACACTCACTATCTCCCCCTCCTTCCCACCAAAGTCGAGCAGAAGCATGCGGATGCCGTCGTCTGAGGACATCTTCAGCTTTTCGAAGGGGTATGAGAGCAGCACTCTGGGCTTAATGGGCGTCTGTACCACCTTGGCCTCAGCCTCCTCCTCATCCCCAGCCTTTGGGTCAGTCAGCACAGAGAAGCCCTGCTCATAGTGGATGACCAGTCGACTCTCCTGACCCCGGTACAGACAACCTGGAGGATACAGAGACAGGAGATGGAGGAGAGTCAAAAAAACACAAAGCTATGGACCATACGGAGGAGGGATGTTCATAAAGTGCAGCTATGAACTCAAGTTTCCATCAGCTTGTAGAGACCATGTTTATCATGCCAGTCTTGAGTTTCCAGTGACTCTTATAACTCAATTAAACAATTTTGGTTCTTTCATAGATTTATTAAAGGTCTTGGAAATATGACTAAATTTGCTGTGTCATGAATAAACATACTTGATTTATCAGATTTGGTGACGTAGAAACTGTGAATCAAATTTTCTTAGTTTTCATGGCGTCTTAACTTCTCGTGAGTTATACGATTAACTACAGCTGCTGACTCCAAAATGCATGATTGTTTTATTGTGACAAAAGATTCAAGTGTTTCAGCAATTCCATCATAGAAAATTCAGAATTACAGAAGTCATTGGAAACTAAAGACTGATATGTTATACATGGTCTTTATAAGTGGATGGAAATTTAAGTTCAAGACTGTAAAAAAAAGATAAATGACATTATGTCTTCAGATGGTTGACGTGACACAGGTGATCACTAAGAGCCTCGGGTTCCACAACAACAGCTCTGAACTCAAATGATGAAGGTAAATTATATTTTTGAGGAAAACAAATGAGCTTTGGGCAGTCCAAAAAAACAAAGACAGAGAGAAATGAACTTAAAAAGGTAAATACAAGACAGACACACTGAACATCTCCTGCTAATATCAAAGGCAGCACTGAAACTATCCATTCTGTAGTAGAGCTCTCTGTTAACTCTCAGTTATCTCTGTTCATGTGTGTTTACTTCAATAACACGTTACTGTTTCAAATATTTCAGATGCTCACTCTTCTCCTAAAAGCCCGGAGGAGGATTTCTCAGTTCTACGACACTTCTCTCCACACTCTTCCTGCTCTTTTCTGTCTCTCTTCTCAGCAGGAGTCTGGCTGAAAGCGGAGTGTTCTGTCTTTATCAGCTCTCCCAATTTAAGCATCACATCCGCCTGCTTGTCCTCTCAGTGTGATCCAGGTACATTCAGTCTTATTTTCCAGGGAACACTCGCTGCCTTCAGCACTCATCAGGGCTTCACGCTGAAAACTTCATTTGCAGCCCAGAGCTCCTCTCTGGATCACACCCGACCCAGCGAGCAGCGGTTTGCTGGACAAAGACGAGAAGATGAGCTGCTGTCTTTCATTGTTTGCTGACGGCCAAAACAAGCGTGAAATGTGTGAAGCGTGCACGGGGAGGTAGTGGGTGTTTGCATGGAAACAGAAATGCATGAGGAGTAAGTGTGCTCAGCCAGTGAGCTACACAACATCACAGCTTGTGTATTTACTGTTTACTGTGTTTACTGTCACTGCTTCAGTCTGTCTAATTCTCTGTCTGCTTAATTTCATTGTCAGTCAAACTTTGCTAATCACCCTCCACACACACACACACACACTCCTCGTTTTGGCTCTCTATCTAAAGGCGATTATGAAACCAAAGTTGGCTAACAGTCACACACACACACACCTCTGGTCAGTCTTCAACAGAAGTCTGTCCTAATGTACTATAAACAGGGTTCTCTGTGTGTCTTCCAGCAGGATGCAGCTGAATCTGCTGCTCCTCAGTAAATTTGTGGAGCACAAAAGGAGTCGGCTAAAGCGAACTGATTCTTTCACGGCCTCTAATTGTGCAAACAGATTAACCTTTCAGCACACTGTGTCTCAATCAGAGTCAAAGCAGACAAAGACATGAAGCAGAAAGACAGGAGATTGTTTTAAATCTCCAGACTCACAGAGTCTGAGGCGCTTTTCCTGAAGGTTAAAGGATGTCAGCTGTCAGACTGTCAGTTTGAAGGTTCTGATGTGAACCTTTTGACACGATTATGGACCTTTTCTGTGCGAGACATATAAATGTGGATGTCCTGCCCCAACAAAGTGTAGACAAACCAAACCAGTCTGCAAGGCTCTGCTCACTGTGGAGGTTATTTACTGATGTTTGTAGAACTGTTTGTATTTTCTGTCAAATATCTGCATAAGACTTTCAGATGTCAATGACTTTCCTTTTGGTAGTTTGCTAAAATGTATAAACACTTGATGTCACAAACAGGGAGAGATCAGCTGAGCAAGTGATTAAATTACCAGGAAACACAAAGACGAATTCACTGTTTAATGTCTATAAGGGTTTAATAATTGAGTTTTTAATCTATTTGATCATTAATCCACAGGTGGGATCCATAGTCAGAGCCCTAATCCTGATCACGGTGTCAGTCATTTCCAGCATTGTGCAGCTTTAACCAGGAAACAGTAGAAAAAGTTCCAGAGCAAGCATTTGTCAAAGGTGACGAACCAGAAGGAACATGAGGAATCCAGCAGCTCATTCTGCCGGAGGGCAAACATCATGTCAGGAACTAAATGAAGTCACAAGGAGGAGAATACAAACGTACAGCAGCATTAATATCTGTCTGGTGTGACGACTCAGAGGAAACACAACAAGATCATTTCTTCATTCTGCCGAAGGCTTAGCTGAGTTTAAAGTGTGGATCTCTGAGGCTGATGAAGAATCCCAGAACTTAGTGATGCTGCAGAGCTAAGCTTCATCTGTCAGGCAGTAATATGATCCATGTTTCATGTAATAAAGTCTTCTGCTCAGATATGTGAGTCTTTAAAGCTCTTTCTGTTTGTCCAACAAACACAGAACCACCAACATGTTTTACTGCCGCTGAAGACCGATTTTATGCCGCATCTTCTGTCAGACTCTCCTCCTCAGATTATCATTCCATAAACCTGAAACCCTGTTCAGCCAGTTATCCACTGACATGAATGAATGTGTCTGTTAGCGTCATCTCTTTGTCCACTTTGATTAAAACACACTAGTGTTGGAATATTAGTCTGTTTCTACAATTAAAGGTTGTGATTTGATCGATGTGCTTCATTTACAGGCTGCATGTGATTTATTCTCCACCACAGTGTAATCTGGTCACAGAGATGCAAAACTGTTTGTGATTTGTCCCCCAGAATCTTAATGTCGTCCTTTTTTCTCATGATGCTGTTTTCTTTGGTGTCTGAACCATTTTCTGAAAAGCTTCTCGTTCTCAGCCGATAGCCGGATGCTGTTCCTGGGATTGAATGTTCCTCTTTTCTTTTACCCAACAAAAGCCACGTCTGTGTCCAAACAGCTCTATTTCCATCTCATCCGACCACAGAAGTGATAACTAAAGCTTTCTTCTTTGTCCAGGTGAGCTTTCAGACGCAGCATTTTTAATTAAAAAAGTTTAAAAATGGAGTAATGATTAAAATTCATCACCATCATCTCAAATATAACAACTTACTGCCTTGTGACTCTTTATTATATCATTTCCAGCCAGAAGAAATCTACTGTTGACATGAAAATGGACTATAATCTATACTTCCTAACAATGCAAAGATAACCTAGTTTGTAAAATAAGTCAATAAAATATAAAGTGAATATTATCAGTTATCTTGCGTCCCAGTTTATTCCATTTAAGCTGTTTTAAAGGTGAATTTATTGCTGTGTTGGAAACCTCACTGAGTCCAACTCCTGATAATGAACATGAGCGTTGACCTGCAACTGATTGTTTAATTAAGCAGCTCATTCCAGACAACATCTTTTAGCTCCTCCTGGGATCCAATCGGTCCATCTCACGCTCCACCTTCCTGAAACTAATGAACAAGATCCAGAGATACTCAAACTTCTCAACCCAGAGGGAGATATCCAGCAGTCTCCAGCAGAGAATCATGACCGTGGACTCAGAGGTTCTGACTAGTGAAGGTCACGGCCTGATGAAGCAACAGAACCACATCATCTGCAACAAAGCAGAGACCCTGAGACCCGGAAATCCTCCTCAGACTGGCTGCACCTCGAGATCGAGTCCATGAACATCACAGACAGACTCAACTTTGTGCCGAGACTCTAAACACAACTCTCACTTTGGTTGTACAATGATTGAACGTCCTGGACTCTGGAAGTTCCTTCTACAGGGTTCCACAAAACACATGAGACCTGGAGAGTCAAATTGCCATCGATCCTCTGCAGCTTCACAAAGGTTAAGACCTGCTCCACAGAATCCATATTCTGCTCCTGAATCTGAGCCTCCTTTGATGGAATGAACTTTCCCTGGAGGCTGAGACATGGGTACCAGTCCTCCATAACCATAAAAACAATGTCAGGTGAGTAAAGCAACACATTATTAATATGACGTCTCTTATCACCTGTGAAGTCACTAAAACATCAGTGTGTTGATCCCAACCTCAGAAAACGGTGTTGATCACTTTAAATCCTTTAGAAGAACGAGGTGCATACAGCCAAACACACATAACATCCTGTTTTAACCGGCAGACATCCCAATCAGGATGAAGAATGAGGCTCATAATGTGGAATATTCCTCTAATGATGTATAAACAGTGTGGCAGGACAAACGTCTCCCTAATGGAGGTTTAAATGGGGCACACAGAGCTACTCTTTGTTGAGCTCAGGATCAATGTCGGAGCTGAAACTGGACTCTTCTTTCTACCTGAGAGGGAAAACGGCGTTTTCCAGCAGAGAAGAGAGTCTGTTCAGGCTGAAACAAAAGCCCTTCTTTATGTCTGTGTGACGGAGACGGGAGGAGGGCAGGAAGGCAGATAGCAGTGAGGCAGAGGGGGTAGGAGGGTAAATGAATGAATCAGAGGCTAACTGTGGAAACACTCACAGGTTATCACAGGACAAAAGTTGTTTCATTGTTATTTGTCTTAAACTAATTAGCAGCAGGAGACGATTTTCATCTCAAAAATCTAAACCTCACTGGACTGAAGTGTCACAGCAGCTAACAGGATGAGATAGACCTGCTGTTTAGAGTCATTGAGCTGTTTACCTGTTCATTAAGAATAAACCCAGACGACCTCCAAGACAATCTAACAGATCCTACAGCTGTCGGTTCGACCACATTACTAAGGAGCTGGAGGAGGGGATGCTGGATGACTGCCTTTAAACAGACTCATCTGAAGCCAGCAGTAAAGTAATTGTTAGAATCCTGAAGTTGGTTCTCAACCTTGAACAGGTTTGTAAAATTGGCCAAACTAATCTAACAGCAAATAAGAGGAAGCCACCAGACCCTCCTTTAGAAAGAAAACCTGTTCTATATGTTAAACAGACGAGACAACATCTGAACATCAGAGTTTATCCACATGTCAACACCAACGCTGGTCCAATAACATCCACATGGTCAGTCTAAATATCACAGAATATCCTTTATGTATGTTTGGTTTGATCTCCTTTACTTTTCTCTATGATTTCCACACGATGACAGTTTGTTGCTTCCAGCTGCTTGGGAGTCTTTCCTCTGACTTTATTTAATACTTGCATCATCAGACAGCAGCAGGTCCAGACAAGTTTCTCCAAACTGAGAGCTGTGCGCATTAATGCACCACACAAATCTGTTTAGCTGTTAAAGTTACAAATACTTTCCTGTCATGTCCAAAGTTTCATCTCATCTTTTCAGAGTCAAACAGTATTTTCTGTATTGGTGCTTCCACTAACTATATATACAGTAATCATGAAAACACATTTTATTGTACAATAATTTTCTGGACTCAGCAGATTTTCTCTGATTATTATCAGTTATTAATTTGGGGTTTTGTTTTAAAGGACTTACTATGAACTTTCCCCTCATCTGGCACCTGTATCTGTTCTCATAGACCATTTAAAGTGTCAGTCGCCAAATTACTATCAAAAAAGGCAAATTTAATGAGCACATGCTATATTAGTGTTTTAATAGTTATTCTCCAACCCACCTTCCTCAAAACCTCACTCCAACCTGCAGCTGAAAACTGGAAACCTGCCTCAGAAACAGCATTTCAGAAAACAATCTCACTACAGAGTCTGTTTGTCGGATAGATGGTCACTGTGCACCACTTTCGGCTGGCTTTTCTACTTATTAAAAAACTCTGTTTAATTAATCCAGACCTGCTGCTTCCTTCTGTTTCCATGTCTCTGTGCAATAACACAATATAACTCCATTACTATATAGTACAATGTATACTTATATTTTCTTAGCACAAGGCACATGTTTATATTTTATGCTTTTCTATCTATGTTTATGTTATAGGGCATATTTTCTACTAATTTTTATCTTATATTGTTTTCTAACACTTTGAATGGGAGCAGCTGGAACATGAGCAGTTTCCCGTCAGGATCAATAAAGTATATCTGATTCTGATCAACTCAGAACAGCAGAGCAGCGTCACTCTTCTCATCTCTGCAGCAAAGTGAATGAGTTACTTTCCAACATGTCATTTTCTCTGTCTTGGATCAGACAGAGTGATTTTAATCATTGGCTGTTATTAAGTCGGTTAGAGCTACAGAGTAAATCATGCAGTGAAGCATTCAGCAGACAATTGAACCTGAGCAGAGTTGAAATTGTGAATACGTGACGAAACACAGCTCCTCCTCCTCCTAACTGCTCTAAATGTCAGTATAGCCTGTGAAGTCACCTTGGACATGATAATAGCAGAAATTTGATTTCAGAGCCGAACAAATGAGCCGCTGAGTGATGGAGAGTTAATCTGTCTTCAGAACAAATCTCTGTCATGAGCTCTGACAGTGAATAAACCATCCCAGTGATTTAGAACGCTACCAGATGAACAAGGTCAGCGTAATGAGTGGACTCTGTGTGCATCAGAAGATCATTCTCAGAGAATCCAGCTGCTAACATCAGTCTGTTTCACACCGGTTACAGGATCCACTTTAGACAGAAACTCAATAGTGAGCAATAAACATTCAGAACCACAATCGTCTGTTGTGATGCTGCTGGCCGTATCACTGACCTCAATCCTGAATCATAATTACAGAATGAAAGCTGCAGTAACTGGTGCTTTCAGCTCTGTGAATCACAGTGTGCTGCTGCTGGTTTGCTGGTCCTCAATAAACTACCGGATGGACTGATGTGAAGATTCTCAGTCATCCAGGTCATGGTTATGCTCACAGTTTCAATCATAGTCCAAGATTAGAGGTGAAACATCTTTGAGAAACTCAAGATGCTACGATTGAAACTAGGAGGATAACAGATGGACTGATGTGGAGTTCTGTATATTTGGATGAACCCTGCTGACGTTGGAGATCTTCTGACCTCCAGCATCACTGTGAGCTACAGAAACATCAGCTCAATATTTCAGCAGCTGTTTGATGTATTGATATTATTGATTGGAACAGAAGTGTGTTTCTTTATCAGGATAAATCACATCAGTTTAGTGCGTCTCTGACATTGCATCTATCATCAGGTCACATTATGCCCATTTAAATGGGATCTTTGGATTGGTGGACTTTCTGTGTACATCTCAACCTTAATATTAGTGTTAAACAGGTTCATTAGTATGATAAATATCATTGAACAGTCAGAAACTTAATACCTACAATATCCAGGTAAACTTGTGTTATAATATTGTATGGTTTTAAACATAATATTTAAATTACTCAGGTAAATTTGCATAAATGATATTACATGGTTTTAACCTTGATATTGAAACACTAATCTTACTCCTCTGCTGTAAAACACTTAAAAGCCTGTTGTTTTAAATGTGCTTTATAAATAACTGGAACAATTTTAATGGATTTGTGATTAACTACCTGCAGAACTGTTCCCACCAGTCAGTCAGTGACCTGAGAGCAGCTCTGAGGATAGTCACAGCTTCTTTAAGGTCCCTGTATTGGTTTTTAGGAACTGCAGATTCCCTGTTTTTGATCACAGTGTTCCTTCCAGAAGCAGAAAGGCTCATTGTGCTTCTACATGCTGAGCAGAGGTAAGAATCAGAGCAGCTGTTTCCCTGAGGAGTAAACACTCAGAGCTGACAGGAGAATAAATACTGGACATACATTCATCTGGTGTTCAGAAATGAATGTTTCTCCAACTGCTGGATGGATGAATAAAAAGTTATTTGCAAACAAGTTTGCCAAAGAACTTTACTTTCTTATGCCCCAAACCCACCAGCAGATTTGAAAGGCAAGTTTTCTTCCTTTAAAAAAAGGCCAACAATACAGCATTTATCAGAGTCAGAAACTGTAGAAACAGAAAGAATCACCACATTTTCAACTTTCCAACAGTCCCAAAACTGATCATTTGGGACGGACAGTTTTTACCAGAAAAAAGAAAACCAAATCGAATATTTAAACAAATTTCTTTCTTTTACTTTCTTCTCCAAGCCCAATTCAAAAAGTTTGCACCAAATGCTAAAAAACCTACAAATTCTGTATTCCTCAGCAAAACAGAGAAACCATCAGTCACACTGCAGAGGTTTTCAGGTTGAACTGCAGGCAGTGTTTACACAGAGAGACTGAGAGGAAAGTCAAACCTCCAGGATCAATAAATAAATGCAGCATGGCTGAGAAACAGTGAACAGAGGAGACCGGAGCTGGAGATACACTCAGCATGGTGAAACATCTTTCTACAGCTGATGAGTCTGGAGAGGCTGGAACATGGAGATAGATAATATCTACAGGATGAGGAGACAACATTTCTCTTGGATATTGATTCCAGGGTTTTTGAATTTAACTTTTTCTTTTCTCTCGTACCTCATTAGGACTCTGCCCAGGTTGGAGGTGGGCGGAGCCATGCTGAGCAGTACAGATTTGTCTCACCAATAAGAATCATAAGCCTGATTTTACATGTCCTTGTAACACTCACATTTCACAGTTAACCACCATGACAGACACAGTCAGATTAATGCCACACAGCTCTGAGTGTTAAATCTACATTAAGCCCTGCTACACTGATTACAGCAAAACATTTCCACCTGGATCAGATTAGTTCAGGAAACTTTTAACAAGAGTTTGGTTTAGAGACTACGCTGACAACAAGGACAGTGAGAGGAGGTCATGCATCATTCACTGCTGGAAACATACATGAGCAGATTTCGGCCCGGTTTTATATATGGGGAGAAAATGGGACCCAGGGGAGAGGAGCAGTTCCCAGGACATTCTGTGCTTTGAGAGGGAGACCAAGAGGGAGGCCAAGGGGGGGAGATGGGGGAGATGGGGGAGGGATTCTGCTGGAATTCCCTGGACGACCAGTACCCAATGCCAAACACACACGAGAACAGCATTCCTTTCTATAAATAGCCAGCGCTTTGTCCACATCTTCCATATGGCTGTCAAATTACATCACAGACTCTCCTATCAGTGCTCAGGCCGTGGGAGGTTTAAGGCTGCCTTGTACCTCAGGCAGCCTTAAACCTCTCTGGATGTGTTCTACTGCAGCACGTCTGAACACGTCTGAGGAAGCAGCTCAGAATGCAGCACTGACCTGCACAGCTCCATCCACAGCTTCATCTACAGCTTCACCCACAGTTTCACCCATAGCTTCAACCACAGCCTCATCTACAGCTTCAGAGTTTTCTCACCCATTTTAAAGGTGCTACTGCATGTTCATGTGTGGTGTAGGAGGACTCACTCGTAGAGACTTCTTTGATCATCTCGGCTGACGCGTGGCATCCATTGACTATTTGTCTGGTCCACAGGGACAGATCCTTGGTGGTCTCCGTCCGAAAAAGGTGGGTCTCGATGCCGAGTCTTGTCCCGGTCCGAGTGGCGAAGAAGAGCTCGGTGCCAGAATGAGGAGAACCCCGGTCGGGACCTGAGTGGACCAGACTGAATAAACACACAAACACATAATATATCATTTAGTATAGAAAAGGCAGAGGATTTATTTTATTTTATTTCACATACCATCATTTTTCAGATATCGATATTTTATCATAATAATAATGAGATCTGCATGGCTACTTTAGTTAGCACTGGAGTGCACCTATGACATACCCCAGCACGGTTAAGTTGAATTTTGTTTTTTAAGGTTATTTAACCACTGTTAACATGGTGGGAAGCAGCGATGTCCTGATCAAGTGTGTTGTTTTAGCATGTGCTAAAATTTAGTCCCGATCTGATAGTTTTCTTAGATAATGCACACTTCAAGTAGATTAAAGTTATTAAATCAATCCAACATATGTGCTTGAAAACTGAGTTTTAAAAAAATATTTATACATCCAAGCTGTTCCTTAAGATAGATCAGCTGTAGTACCTCGTCGTTCCACCAGGTGGAGCCTCTTACTGTTTAATAAAGTAGTGGCCTGTAGAGGCGTCACTCAGACTACAGGCAATTCATGTTGGCAAGCAGAGAGCACTGTGGGAGTTTAGCTAGCAATGGGCACCATGACAAAGACTTCTGTGATTCTTAATAGCCCAAACGTAGAACATGTCTCCAAACTCTCTGTAACAAGCCTAATATGCATATGCCTCACCCCGAAAAAACCACAGAACTTAAACAAACCACTGCTGAGGTCTTATGTGCATGCACTGACAGGCTACAGCTGTTTTAGCATCATGAGGAGAACCTACCCAACTTCAAGCAGGTGTTTTAATGTTGTGGCTGATCAGTGTCTGTTAGCCTCTACATATTGAACCTACCGTGTTGCCAGCAGTGGATAAATGTGTGCAGGACTCTGCCAAGCCTCTCTGCCCCGTGGTAAACTGTCAAACAGCAACAGGTCCTTCTCTGTCACCACCACCAGCACCGGTTTCCAGCTCTGCTTCTCGCTCTCCGTCTGCAACAGATGAACAATGATCAGGAGCAGCTGTCCATCCATCCATCCATCCATCCATCCATCCATCCATCCATCCATCCATCCACCCACCCACCCTCATCTTCTGAAGGCTACTGGAGGACTGTGTTACTCAGTGAAACATAAAACAATACCAGCTGCAAATGTCAGTTACTGTCTTAATGGGTTAGCTCTAATCAGGAAGATTATCAACCCAAAAAGAGCAGAGCTGGTTCATGCTTGTTTCTCAGCCTGATCAGCAGCACAAAACAGTCCTGATAGATGAGGATAGATTCCCTTTTATGAAACAACTTAAATAAATGAAGCACTTTGTCCTGCAGGCTGCTCAGTGTGATGACTTTGTGCTGAGAGATTTAAAGTTCTCGTTCCCTCTGATGTTGTTCATAAATGCTGAAATCATCATCAGGCTTTTAAAATAATTAGCCATAAAGTGGCTCAGATCAGCGCCACATGGAGGAACGCTGTGCATTTAATGTGTAGATTCGCTATTGTGCATCCAGGTGGGAATCATCTAAAAATAAATGCAGGTACACTTCTTTCCACACCGCCTGGTATTCATCTTCCAGTGCTCCATAACTCGTCTCATTATGAGAGCTTATCTGCAGCCCAGCCGTGGAATCCAAAGCTGCTCTTTGAAGTTGTGCCTCAGCCAATCACACTGCAGGGTTTAGAGGGTCAGGGGTCATCATTTTACCATAATGAGAATATGTTGCTAAGTAACAGTATTGTCCTGCATTTGAAGGATCAAATACTGAAGCAGCCAGGTACGGATGTGCAGGTGTGAGACTGTTTGGAAACAGAGTGAAGCTTCGCTGTGTGAATTTCAAAGCTGCGTTTCTACAGTAGATGTGCTAAACAACAAATATGTCATCTCTGAAACAAACAGATCCCTGTTTATGCAACAAGTGCAAAGGTGGGCAAGTATCAGGATTACAACAGTTTCCTCTCTTCACTGTACGGCTGGTTCTGTGGAGAGTAGCCTGTGATGAGTTTGATGAATGGAATAAGTGATTATTGCATTTGCTGCTTCTCCACGACAGCTGGCTTTTTATGCCGCCTTCAGCTGTGACAGTTTGAAGTGCTTTAGCGACACACTGTTCCATCGGTTCAAAAATACCCAACGTTTGCACACAAACAACACAAACTGCATCTCAGGAGGATATTAGAGCTCTTCACAGACATTAAGTTGGCTTCATGCCTAGATGAGCAGTCTGGTCACTGCTACATAAAAAATATAGTGAAAACCTTATAAAGTTGGACCTGGTGGCATTAAAGGATCACTTTCAGTGACATGTCAGACAGAAGGAGGTTTTGTGAAGTGATTTGGGTCTTTTTTTCCACATTTACCACCAATATTGATCCATAAGCATCACACAGAGCACCAAAGACAGTTTAGATTAAGGAGACCAGTAATAAAAACCATTCACAGGAGCTGATGCTCAGTTCGTTGCTTCCGGCTATTTAGGAGATTTTCGTCTGAGTTTATTAAACATCTGCAGCTTTAGACAGCAGCAGGATCCACATGAAGTTGTACCCTTTTATGAATATGGAACAGCAGCAGAAACCTAATTAATACTTAGAAGTATAAATGATCCCTGACATGGAGACAGGATGGATGAGGATCTGACAGCAGATCTTTTCTTCACCTCAGACAGGTGAGCTGTCGGGATATTTGTATTTTACTGTGATCATCCTCATACATGGAGAGAACCTTCAGTATCCAGAAAATCACGAATAAACCAGACTATTAGTTATTTGGATGTTTTAGTCATCGTCTTTTTTATTAATTTATTATATTATGCAGTACTTCACTGGATGTACTGGCCAACATTGCGTGTTGACAAATAATACACCCTTCAGACATCTTGCTGTGTCATTGTGGTGGGTTTGTCTGAACGACACGATGCTGTCACTTTAACAGACTGATGAAGCAGCGATGTTACGTACTGAATATGTCTGAAAAGGACTTAGCATAGCAACCACCTAGCAATCAAAATTTATTTTATTAACAATAAAATAGATTTTGAAGGATTCACCTCAAAACGAGACCAGTCAATAAGCAATACAAATGAAACAATGCCACTAGAATTATTCTTAAACACATAAAAAACACCATGTGTATGTTTCACAGCTGACAGAGGAGGCATTAATGGGGTTTTTATACAGACACACACAGGAAGTTGTGTCTTTGTCCAACTCCTTCTTTACCCTTCAGTTAAACCAAGTCTTCCTTCTAAAACTGAATTATGACATTTTGTAAACGTGTCATTTGCTCCAAAAGGTCCCTGAGTGTAAACAAATTCATGTCCCCACAACTCCAGTGAAACCCTCCTACCTTCCCTGCCAGCCAGCCCAGGTGTCGGATCTCTTTGCTGCCGGCGACTCCGGTCCTGGACGTGTTCTGGATGACCTCGGCCAGAACCCGCTGTGGTCACATGACAGGGTGTCAGGATGGATGATGCTTCACAACACTGAACACATGAACTAGCTAATGATGCAGAGGGCTACCTACATAATGAATGAAACCAGACAGACCTGAGCCAGCGCCGATGTGACGGAGTGCATGGCAGAGAACCAGGACAGGGCGGCCGGCTGGTCCGGGCAGCGCAGCACCACGGTATGTCGGGCATCAGGAGAGTGGAGCTCCAGCTGTCTGGAGGAGCAGATAAGAGGAGTTAAAACAGCTTTAACCTCTGTTATCATCAGAGAGCTCAAACTTTCATGATTGACACATGAACAAAATCCTTTTTTGAATATTGAAAACACAGAGCCGCTCTTATCAGGAAGCCCCAATTTGGTGTCGACTAATGGTTTCTGAACCGGCCTGTTATCCATCCAGGCTCCAGCTCCAACAGATGCTCGTTTGTCTCATTCAATGATAATGGAACCCGCTCACAACAATAGAATGAAGTGCATTGAAATCTGAGTTCATTCAAGTCGGTTCAGAACATGAAGCAGCCTCTCTGGGCCATGTGATAGCATCCGTCTCCTCTGGATTTCCATAACTAATCTGCTTATATCATACGGGAGAGTTTCTGGCCTCCAGAGGAAAGCAGATGCTTCTCGATCTCTCTGAATGGCTCTCTGACTGTGTGCTCGCTGGATATGAATTTTAAAAAGGTACACGTGGCTGCATGCAGCGTATAAAGCTCAGCACCGGGTCGCTTTATGGTGCGGCATGAAATATTCAGCTGCATAAAGTAAAGCAGGTAAAGGAAAGGTAATCTGCCCACTGCTCTGTGGAGGAAGGAACGATAAGTGAGCACATTATTCCTGTTTCACACATTTAAAAAGACAAATCGTGATAATTGGCTGTTCAGTTTGGCTTCACGCTGAGATTTAGACACATCTGAAGAATTTGAACTCTCTGTTTATCGTATGATGCTCAAAATATCAGAAATGAAGCTTGACTGTAAAAAAAACCTAATCTTAAGTGTTTCTGTAAATTCAGTAACTCACATGTGTTTATCCCTCTGAGTCTGGAGGTGTTTTCAGGGTAATTTCACTAACTTTACTTTTAAGCTGTCTTCTTGGTCATTGTAAGGACTGCTCATAAAGGCTACATATGATTTTTTGCTGACATATTTTGCATGTATCTCACCATTAAATTCAGTATATTTCTATAACTGTGAAGGGAAGACTGTCTGGAATCTGGAAATATAGAGAACCAGGACAGTGAGATCCAGTATGACTCATAAATAGGTAAAAAAAAATAATGTACTTACTGCCTAACGGAAATAAATATCATTATTTTATCCCCTGGAGTGTTCTCAGACAGTAAGCTACTCTCACAAATGGAAAACCAGGTAAATGTTTGCCCCCAACGATCACTTTGTACTTCATCACTGCCTTTCTGTGCACAGCTACTCAACTTTTGAACGTTTGCAGTGGAAGCAAATCCATTGTTTTGTGTTTATTCTTCAAACAAACTTGGTTGTAATGTCAGAGCTGTGCTGGAGAATACGAAGAATTTAGTAGTAGTACAGTGGACAGGGTAAGTTCTGCTGTTTACTTTGATATGTGACTGGTCAACGATGTAAAAGGATACAAACTTTGTAACTTATATGTGAAAATGGGTGAAAGCTTTGATCTGTCTTCACTTTTTTTTTTTTTACAAATATTTGTGGTTTGTCTTTATTGTGATATGATATTAACATACCTGTGTGGTGACAAAACAACAGTAATGGATGAAGAGCTGTGTGCAGATTTTTAAAGCTAATGTAAACGCAAGATTGTTTTTTATCACCAACACTTCATCGCACAGACAAGCAGCTACAACTGCTGGAAAAGTCAGGTTATGCACTTTAATTTGATATGTGCTACACCTCTCTGTGAGCAAGAAGAAGGGATGTGAATTTGGATATAAAGTGCATCTGTCGAAGGGTTAGTCAGTATCAGAAGAAAAGATGGAAGAACGTATGTCAACATGCAGCCAGTGTTTAGAATGAACCGAGGCAACAGTGAGATACATTCCAGCAGTCTACTGTCGAGGTGCTGCTGCTCTATAGACTCTCCTCCAGATCCTGGGTGGTTTAACTCTGCTTCCTCTGCAGCTTTCTGTTATCATCACTGGAGGCCTGGAAAAGCCCAGCGGAGGAGATGAATTAGATCAGATCCAGGTGTTCCTCTGGTTAAAAATAGACCTGCTGCCTGCAAAAGGTGAGTTCATTAAGGACAGACGAGGGGAGAACGGAGGGGAGAATGTAGGAGAGAATATAGGGATAACCCCAGCTCCAGATGTGCATTTGGTAAGGGGGGTTCTTTCAGAATAGTGTTTGTTTTAGCAACAACTTCACTACTAGGAGGAATAAAAGAGATCATTTACCATTTTCAGGCTAAGATGTCTGCAGGGATAAAATATCCATCTGCTGTATGCATGATGCAGACATGGAGAACATAGGAATTATATATATGGAGAACATAGAGAGCATGAGGAACATGGGGAACATACAAGAGGAACATGGAGAACATAAGGAACATTGGAAACATGAGGAACATGGAGAACATGGGGGCATGGGGAACATGAGGAACATGGAGAACATAGAGAATATATATGGAGAACATGTAGAACATTAGGGACATTGGAAACATACAAGGGGAACATTGGGAACATGAGGAACATGGAGAACATTGAGAACATGAGGGACATGGAGAACATTGAGAACATGGGGAACATGAGGAACATGAGGAACACTGAGAACATGGGGAACATGAGGAACATGAGGAACACTGAGAACATGGGGAACATGAGGAACATGAGGAACACTGAGAACATGGGGAACATGAGGAACATGAGGAACACTGAGAACATGGAGGGCATGGCAGACATGGGGAACACTAAGAACATGGGGGACATGGAGAACATGGGGAACCAGTGGAGGACGTCCAGGACGCTGTGACTGTGTGGATTACATACATTACATAAGTCTGTTCCTGTTTGAGTGAAGTCGAGTCTCTGATTGATCAAAGCGAAGTCGTTCTCACAGGATTATTACTATATATAGGAGATATGTTCCAGCCTGGTAGAACGGTTCCAGCATACTGATGATCCATGCAGTGACTGGATTATTAATATTCATTCATTTCCTCTGTAACTCTGAAGGAAATGCTCCATGTTCTACTATAACGTTCTACTATTACATCTGTTTCAGAGCAGCAAGACGAGCGACAACAGAGCTGAAAATTCTCATGTTTTAAACTATTAAATTTAACAGAATACAGAATATTCAGGGCATCTGTCTGTTGCAGTTTTACTTCTGTACTATATTGTTTCCCGTTACTGTTTATTTTACCAAAAACTGATCCCTTCTCCATCACCTTATTTCCTCATTGAAGTGTTGGGGAGAGATCTTCATTGTCCAAATGGACATTCTAAGAATAGATAGTGTTGTATGATGTGTAGATTGTGAAACACTTACAGGACATTTTTGAATTGTGGTAGCGGTTAGTGACTTGTCCGATGGTGAGGACCCTGCTGTGTTTTCTGTTTTGCTCTAAATGATACTGTTTTGAAAAGGGCTTGAAACTAGCGATTGAAACCATAAACTCAATAGTAAAATATTTACTGATGCAGCAAATCAAGTGAAATTACGGTAATTTTCTCATTGACTTCTATACAATTTGATCTGTTTTTGCGACCAGAAGAGTCGCCCCCTGCTGGCCATCTGAAAGAATGTAGGTCTAAGGCACTTGTTAACTTTTAGGGTGAACTGATCATCAGCCAGGCCAAATACCAGAACTGATATTCACCATTTTTTTTTGGCATTTTTTGGTTAAGTAGCAGTCAATCAACAGTGAAGAATAAATGGTGAAAGGTTTGCTTAAAACTAAACATGTAAAAACATTTTTTAAAAAGACGTTTCATCAAAGTTTTTTTTTGCTTGAATCTAAATTTTGATGACAAGATTTTCATTTTAACTGCAAATGTACATCAGTTCCAAATAAAGCTGGTCCTGAAAAACATCAAATCACTCTGAATGTAAAACCATTTTCTGAAAGTAAAATGTGTAGGCAGCCACACCCTAAAGCACGTCCTGCTTTATCGTCTATTTTACTTTAAACAGGATAACTATTTGATTTAACACCCTGATGTATTAAAGGAGACCTGAAACTAACAGCTGAGACCATTATATCAGTAGAAAAATGTTTACTGAGGCAACAAATCAAGAGAGAAGTAGAGTCATTTTCTCATGGACTTCTACCAGAGGAGTCGCCTCCTGATGGACATCTGAAAAAATGCAACTCAGTCCTACCATTGTCATTCAAGGTTACATGTTAAGGTGGAAAACTTCATCAGCATGTTGGATATTTAAATACGAAGATAAATCAAGTCTAAAGTTAAATAAAGCTCTTGTCTATCTCTTTCTTCCCTCCTTCCTCATTTCTTTTGCTTCGTCTTTCATCTTCCTCATCACTGTGCGTGTCTCCCTTCATTCAGATCTCACTCTTCTTTATCTCCTGTCAGCCTTAAACACATTTTAAACAGCATCTGCTCAAATGAGGAGGAAACCCTCAGAGGGATGCGACGCTGCAGCAGCTTCTCCTGTCACTTAACATAAAGCCTCTTAAAGCATTTTATCCCTGAACCCAAAATAAGGAAAACAGAAAGCAGCTTTAGTGTCGCCCTGCAGTGTTTAACTTCAGCTCATTATCTTAGAATTCTGAGGAATAAATGTGAACTTTTATACAGTCTGATGGACTCAGTGGAACATATTCAACTTGGGCGTTTTTCCATTTAAACATTTACTAAAGTTTTACTGGAGGAATTTGTGCTGGTGAGGGAAGAACTTCATAAAAACAGCCCTCAGGCCTTATCAAACCACAAAATGGTTATCTGCAGAATAAAACCTCACTGTCACTGTATGAGATATCGACCCCGAATCTTTCCATATAAACTCACCAATAAAGTCAACGTTAAGGTCAGCAGAGTGAATGTTCAACTCCTAAATGGTTTAATGCTTCAACCAGACTGATGTTTAACCAACAGTCACTCAGGATTAAACTCTCAGGTACAAACAAGGAGGAGACATTTCCAGACCATTAGCTCTCACGTGGAATAAACTGAAACACCAAAGATTCAATAATAATCAGCAAGAATGAAGGTAATCATCTTAAGGCCAGAATCAGAGGAAAACATGTAGTCAGAGCTGCTCAAAGCTTAAAAAAAGGCAGAATAATTGAAGTAATGTATCTCAAAAACTAAAGTTTTGCTCAGAAACAGTGAACAGAGAAGCAAGTAGTTGGTTGCAGATACGTTTAGCATGGGGAAACATGTTCCTACAGATGATGAGTCTGGAGAGGCTGGAAACATGGAAATAGTTAAATATCTATAATATGTGGAGACGAAACTGTCACAGAGAGACATGACACAACAAAAAACAAGGCAAGAAATCACTCAAATGAGATAAAAAGCAAGAAAATGACAAATATGAGACAAAAATATGAGAGAAAACAACGAGAACCAGATAAAAACAAGAAAAATGAGACACAAAATGACCAAAAAGGTTCACAAAACTACAGGAAGACACAGAAAACATCTGGTATGTCAATAGATAGACACCTGGGGCCACTTGGAAAAATGAAATTCCACTTTCCTTTTTTCGTTTTATGATTTGTGGCATTGCAAGTTTGTTGTACTGAAATAAACCCTGTTGGCATTGTCTCTGCTTCCAGCTAATGTTTCCATGGAGCAGCAGGTCTCTATATGAAATGCCCAGAAACTGTTTGGGCTTCAGAAAGTTAACAAATAATAAAGGCTGCTCTCATTTCAGTCCCTAATGTAAATGTATAATTTAACACAATGACTTGAAGCAGCCTCATGTTGTCTTAATGCAGAAACTGTTTCTTCAAACTGAGAAAATCTGAGTGTAACAGTCACCAGGATGTTGATTCAACTTCTTATCTTTAGTTTATTGAACGTTTTCCAGCCAACAAAGAACCACCTGCTGAATGATGCTCTGATTTTCCATTATAGTGTTAGTTTAACTGACTTCTTCTGTTCTTCTCTTCTTGATTCTGTTCTACAGGTTCAGTTTTGAACAGTCCAACTCTGCCTTGAAGTCGCTGCTATGTTTTCAAGTTTCAGCCACCTCAGACGTCTAAAATCATACATATTCAGAGACGGAGGGATGGAACAATGAGGACGTAGTGACAGAGAAAGGGAATAAATCGACAGCGACAATGACGGGAAGACAAAGGAGACGGAAGAGAGGATCGATCCAGACATGCGACAGATAACAGACAAAGCTGGAGGCACAAAGAGACGTGGTGAAAGGGAAGAAAGGGAAGAAAGGGAGAGGACAGAAGAGGCCGAAACACACCAACAAGCACAAAAGACTGAAAACAGAGACGCAGAGGAAGCGCTGGCTGGGACAGACGGCAGACAAACTGTGGCTTAAAGCAGAGAAAGGAGGAAGAAGAGGAGGGAATGTGTCCTGGTGGCGTCTGACCGGGTCGCTGAGGGATTAGCAACCCATTAGCCTCCTAACAGACACCCCCCCGCTGACTGAGTTATAGAAACACCACTTCAAATGCTGCTGCTCTTTAAGAAACACTTGAAATAATCTCCTCAGGACACAGAGGGAGGCGTCTCTGTTCCGTCACCACAGAGGAGCTAGTTAACCTTTAGTTCATTAAACCATCTTTGGTTGAACTCTGGAACGTTTGTCCTGTCAGGAAGTCACCAGACACACAGCTCAGCCCCCAATCAGCCATCAGCATTATTTATAGGGGATTTCTGTTCAATCAATAGACTTCCTCCGGCTGGAAATGACTTTAAGAGACAAAAGACAGCAGGACAGTGCCAGAGATGTTAAAGATGAATTATAGCTATTTCAATGGAACAGTTCTTATAATTACTAACAGTCTTCCTGCATGACTCCTCTGGGATTTTGTTCTACTTTGTGATGTTGGAAGGCTTCCTCTTCACGCTGGTCTTCAGATTCTTAATGGGATTCAGGTCTGGACTCTCAAACGCTGATATTTCTGTTCTTTTAACCAATTCTTCTCCATTTTGGCTGCACAGTTCACATCATCGTCTTGTTCTAAAGCTGCCTGAAGTTGAGCCTTTCTGCAGACAGCCTGGTGTTTTCCTCCAGAATCTTAACAGAACCCTTTTCTCTCATGATGCTGTTCACTTTAAAAAGGTTTTCTGGTCCACTGGATAAAAAAAAATAAACAGAGCGTTGGATTCCCACCACCGTGTTTGAGGGTGAACACGATGTTTTTAAGGATCAAGGCTTCTCCTTCTCTTCACCACATCTTCAGCTTTTGCCTCATTCAACCTCAGAACTGATGATCAAAAGCTTTCTTCTCTGTCCAGGTGAGCTCTTCTTTCTGTGTCTGTCTTGCAGAAGCTGGTTAGTGTTCATAAAGATCAGCCTTCTTCAGTGTCTGTCTGGAGATGTTGACACTTTAAAACACTTGAGAACACCTTGATATGACTTTATAGGCTTTAACTGTCTTCTGCTCTCTGTCACTGTGCTCTTTGGTTTTAACCAGGACTGGCATTTGACGGGTAGCTGACAAGAGAACTGCTGGTTCAGCTGCATATCAGCTCACAGTGAATTAAAAAGCTCTAGAACTCAGTAGAAATGGACAGGATCATTTGGAAAGGTGTAGAAACAACAGTTAGCAACGATTTCAGTGGCTTCAGTGGGTTTAGACATGGTTTTCTAGTAAACATGTGAAATAAAACATGTTAGAATTGATCATTAACTTCCCTAACGTTCAGGTTCCATAATGAACTGTCTTATTATCAGCTCATGTTTCAGTTTGACTCTAAAGCCTGGAAATCTTCTATATCTTTCCTGTTTATCCCATAAAACGACTAAAAACCCGCCTCTATAATTTTTCATATTTCCCATCTGGTGTGCTGTGCATCAGTTTGTTCCTACAGAAGCTATAAAACTTTAAAATTCTTCCAGGTGAAGCGGCTGGTGGGACTATGTGAGCAGTTAATCAATGAACTCCTCATTAGCGAGTAAAAACAGCAGCAGCATACAGATGATGTCATTTAGAAAAGACTGGAGTCTCAGGTGAGGTTTCTGTTACCTGTTGTCGGGGTCAGGTGTGGTCATGGCTCTGGTTACGTAACACATCCTCAGTGGGATGCACCTCCGGTCACCGCTCAGAGACAGGGAGGGCTGGCTGGGAGAACTGGGAGAACTGGGAGAGTCTGGGGAGGTGGTGGTTAAGCTGCCGAGGCGAGGAGACTCTGGAGGAGGCGTCTCCCAGCCGATCTCTGACACCGGAGAGCCTTTCTTCACGTACGGAGTCGCCTCACGCATGTACTTTACTGGAGAGGAAGGAAAGGTGAGAGTTACAGTCAGCCACCAGGTAAACGGCTATATACTGAGGTTTTTAATCCAAAACTTTATCAACTAACCTACAGTGTCATGAAAGAGTATTTGCCCCCTTCTCAAATTCTTATTTTTCCTGCATTTTTGCCCACTTTAATGTTTATGAACGCATTTGGCTTCTGCAGCACGACAACAATCCAAAACACACCAGTAAGTCGACTTCTGAATGGTTTACAAAAACAAAATGAAGGTTCTGGAGTGGCCTAGTCAAAGTCCAGACTTGAAGCCAATTAAAATGCTGTGGCATGACCCTAAAAAGGCCGTTAATGCTGGAAAGCCCTCCGGTGTTGCTGAATTAAAACAATTCTACAAAGAAGACTGGGCCAAAATATCTCCACAGAGATGTGAAAGACTCATTGCCAGTTATAGAGAACGCTTGATTTCAGTTGTTGCTGCTGAGGGTGGCCCAACCAGTCATTAGGTTTAGGGGGCAATTACTTTTTCACACAGGGCCAGGTAGCTTGGAATAGTTTTTTCCCTTAATAAATAAAATAATCATTTAATAACTGCATTTTGTGTTTACTTGGGTATTTTCGTCTGATATTTGCATGTGCTTGATGATCGTAAACATTAAAGTGGGGAAAATATGCAAACAAATAAGAATTGGAGACAAATACTTTTTCACGTCAATGTACATCAATGTTTGCTTTGTCTACTTTGTTTTTCTCTGTATCTCTTTTGATTATTTTCCAAACTCAGGACATTTAAAAACTAAAGTATACAAATGTACAATAAGGTAAGGAAAAATACTGCAAATTCATTTTTTTCTGTACATTCTCCCCAAAGTCTGGAGAAGCTGATGCTAAAACATCCCTAAATAAAGTGCCAGTTAAAGCTACAGCGGCTAAAAATCCAACTTGTTGTAACAAACAGAGCAGATATTTATTTTATGGGACAGAACATACAGTTATTTTCAGAAAATATCACTAGGCAACATCTGCATTGAGATCCACGTGACAGACACCAGCAAAACAGCGTTGAAAACTGCAATGTTCATGCCGTTGTGCAAAATGGAAGGAAAACGAGAACAGAAACTCTTCCTAAATGCACGATTCCAGCAACAACAGTCCGCCAACAAACACATGAGAAGAAAGCTATAGTAAAAAACCACGGACCACTGTCTACAGAGACATGGAAATAAATGAAAATTCAGAAAACCCAGTGTCCACGTTTGATAATAAAGTAAGAGAACCATAGTTTTATAAAACACGTAATCTATACATCTACTTTTACATTTTAAATGTTGAAGTTTGGAGGGAAAAAATAACACAAAATAAATCAAATCGTGGCCAAATGCACCAAACTGGAGCTGTTGTGTTCTTTCTGCTGGTTTTGTATTAACCTCATTTAACACAGAGGCTGATTAACATCAATGTCTGACCTTGTATCGGTCTTCTGATGTGAAATCTGGATGAATATCAGTTGTAAACTGTGACGTGGTGTTTTGAAGGTAGTTTGCACAGATCAGCTAAGGGATGTGGGATCCTGCAGATGTTTAAACACAAGGCCAGAACGGGAACTTTTTAATTATAGTCCAGATGAGTCACTGGGTGAGTGTTAGCAGCGCAATGATGATTCTCTGTGCAGTAATGATGCTGGAGGCCCAGGAGGGAGTGTGGGTCGACTGTTTAATATCATCCGATGACGGTTAATGGATCGATTCCAGCCGAAGACGTCAGACCCATCCACCCGCATCTCCTGCCTCACTATCAACTGTCCAATAAAAGATAAATTGATCTCAGAAACTGTACGACTTGTTGAAAATGCAAATACGGCAGCTGGAGGCCCAGTGAGCAGATGAGCTTCCATGTTCTTATTACAATGAGCTGCATGGTTCAGACGATAACAGGAAATGTCAACATGCCAGAAGCCTGAAGACACTCAGGAGGCTTCAGTTCATTTGTCAGGATATAATGATGCTTTACTCTCCAGAAACCCTACAGCAACACCCGACAAACCAAAGACGGTGACAGCACAGTGGGAACCTCCACAGGCTGATAACTGTTTTAAATGCCACAGGTCTGAGGAGAAAGACGGACAGAAACAGAGGCAGGGATAAAGTGGGCTGATTGTTCTGGATGCTGGGTGGTGAATGGGAACATCCTCTGTGCTGTTATGTGTAACTGGCATTTGGCCGGTGGCGTTCGTAATCCAACATGCCAACTGTTCTAACTGTAGAGGAGTCCTCAGCTCAGGAACCCACACAGTCGCATTACAGACCTGCTGAAAGCATCACAACAAGCCACAATACAAGTGAATTATTCAACCGGCTGAAAAGATCAGATCAGCTCCGGTCGAGCGATGACAACCGTGTCTGGGTTTGTTTTCTAAGAGCCAAGCATCCGTGGGACTAAAGGAACGCGTGGGATTTAAATTTAGAAAAGGAGAAAGAAGGTTTTTGAATCGGAAATGTGATGCAGGGATACACAGACACACTGCCGGCTTCTTTTTATGTAATGCAAACATGATGAAGCTGAAGAACAAGACAGATTCAGCTTTAACCCGCCGTAGTGTTTGCCAGATTAAGTCTTGGTTCTAAGGCTAGAATCCTCCAGTGAAAGATACCGCTAAAAATACTGAATCTGGAGTTTTGTTTAAGCCAAAAAACATCTCCTCAAAAACATACAGCATGAAATCCTTGTAGTTTCAATCGTAGCATCTGGACTTGCTTGAGTTACTCGTCCATTGGATGAGAGGGGGAGCATCTTCAAGAAACTCAAGCAAACCCAGAAGCTACAATTGAAGCTACGAGGATAACCACGACCTGGAAGACTGAGAATCTTTACAGACATACAACATGAAATGAGAAGAACCACTCAGAATCTGTTGCTTGTGTTTTCAAGGTTCTGATGTTGGCATAGAAGACAACAGATTCGGTTATCTTCTTCTTTCCAATCGCCTTGGTTGCAGAACTTCAACTCACAAATCTGCAGATTTACCTTAAACCAAATACATTTCAGATGAAACTCCAACTATGTAGCTAAACAGCTGGTTGTTTGGCGATAATTTGTTAATTAAATCCAGTGACATCCACTTCTCTTATGCATGACATCCCTCCAAAGTACAGACCATCAACAAGTGACCTCCAGAGTCCATCTTCACCTGCTTATCCAGAGTTGGGTTATGATGGCAGCAGGATAAAACATTCACCTCCCAGCAGCATCCTCCAGTTCTCCAGGTGTTCCCAGGGAAGATGAGATATCTAACCTAATGAGTTCTTGTTCAGGTTGCTCCACCAGTTGGACGTGTCTGGAAAAACTCTACAGGAAGTCGACCATGAATCAGATGCTGAAACACCTCAGCTCTACTCCGATCTCCCTCCAGATGTCCTCAAATTTATCTTTAAGGCTGAGTGAAGTCGCCCTACAAAGGAAACTCCTTTCAGTTGCTTGATCCCCAAACCTGCAGAGTTTAGTCAGATGTCCTGGAGATCTCCTCATCAGGGGATCTCTGGTTTCTTGTTTCCAATCCATCTCCATCTTTTCCTTCTACCTCCTGCTGGTAGCTGTTCTGTCCCCGTCTGTAGATCATTATTGGCCGGATGACATCCAGCAATTATAAAAATCTACCGTTTAGAGGATGATGTCTTCCCAGAAAACACTCACAGGCTGACAGGAGGAGCTGTAAACTAATTGGGCAGGATCACAGAGCTGAGAGTTTCCAGAGGAGGGTGTATCCATGCCATCATTACAACAGGAACATGTGTGTGTTCCCTCGGGTCGTGTTTCTGTTCCATTACAGCAGCAACACAATAACCTCAACAGCACGACAACAGCTAGCAGAGAACAGCGCTTACACTGTCTAATATGAGCTGCTCCTCTTCCTCATTCACTTTACTTCTGCTGTGCTACAGACAAATGCAGTTCACACAAAACTAAAACACAACACTACATCTTTTTCATCATGACTGCCATTTTCACCTCCATGTGGAACCAGCAGCTCGTTGTCATGAATCTGAATCTCTCCAGCTGTTTAGCTTCCATCAGATCCTCATTCTGGTGATGACATTTAAACACTATTTTCAAACTGCACACGATCCGTCACTCTACACATTTAAAGTGTGAGTCTTAAAAACACATTTACAGTGAACGAACACAAACCGGTGCAGCTGCTCTATCGGCCCCTTTCTTATTTAATGATCTTTAACAGAACTTAATGAGGTCTGGAGCCGTTGGACTTTCTACCAGATGCTCCCAAAGTGAATCTTTATTTGGTGAGAAAATGGACCAAAGGAAAAAGAGAAGAGAGGCTCCGTTCATTAAGTATGTGGGAGAGAAAGCAGGAGGTTTAACAGCAGAACAAAAAGGCTCGTCTGACTGCAGAATGTGAAGCTGGATACTACAGCAGCACAAAGGCCTTTACAAATCCACCCTCAAGGCATCTTTTTGTAGGATTTTGACCAAAATCTCAAAGATCTCCAACACTGCTTAAAGTGAAAAATGAGCAGTTTCTCAGGTGAAGGTCTTTTTTTTTTTTACTGAAACCAAACTCTGAAGCTGAAGTCAAACAGAAACTGACTTTAAAGACACTAAACTTTCCACCGGTGGAGAAGAGATGCTGATAAGAGTTTACAGTAAATGTTTGGATCTGATGAAGAAGGAGAGATCCAGATAAAGATGACTGATTTACGAGACGATAAGACTGAGCTGATTTTAGAACCGGAAAGTTAAGAGCTGCAGTGACTTTTATTCTGTGTGAAATATTGAATGTCATAATTTATTTTTCTGTATATTGAGTTATTCCATCTCAGATCATCAGCAGCCTTCTGACCAACTTTTTTTTTTAAAAAATCACAGATATTTAAAATGGTATCTGTGAAGTTTTACCTTGAGGTATCAAGAACTTTAAAAAAGAAAGTGTTTTGAAAAACTGCCCATCCATCCACTTTCAGCAGGCTTTTTCACACAATGAAAGCTGAGACTGTTTGAACGACAATATCTCAAGAAAAAGATTTCCAAAAAGCTCAAATTTCACAAGTATCTATAAAAATCCTTCGCGGCATACTTTCAACAACGTGTTGGAAACATTCCTCAGAGGTTTTGGTCCATATTGACATGACATGATAGCATCACGCAGTTCCTGCAGATTTGTCGACTGCACATCCATGATGCCAATCTCCAACATCCCAAAGGAGCTCTATTGGAGGAGATCTGGTGACTGTGGAGGCCATTGGAGCACAGTGAACTCACTGTCATGTTCAAGAAACCAGCTGCTGGAAGTAGCCATCAGAAGATGGTCCACTGTGGTCATAAAGGGATGGACATGGTCAGCAGCAATACTCAGGTGGGCTGTGACGTTTAAATGATGCTCAGTTGGTACCAATGGGGCCAAAGTGTGCCAAGAAAATATCCCCCACACCATTACACCATCAGCAGCTGCCTGAGCCATTGATCCAAGGCAGGATGGATCCATGTTTTCATGTTGTTCACGCCAAATTCTGAACCTACCATCTGAATGTTCAGCTGAAATGGAGACTCATCACACCAGGCAGCGTTTTTCCATCTTCCACTGTACAGTTCTGGTGACCCTGTGTGAATTGTAGCCTCGGTTTCCTCTTCTCAGCTGACAGGAGTGGCACCCAGTGTGGTCTTCTGCTGCTGTAGCCCATCTTCTTCAAGGTTCAACGTGTTGTACGTTCAGAGATGGTCTTCTGCATTCCTTGGTTGTAACCAGTGGTTACTTGAGTTACTGTTGCCTTTCTATCACCTCCAACCAGTCTGCCCATTCTCCTCTGACCTCTCACATCAACAAGCATTTTCGTCCACACAGCCGCCGCTCACTGGATGTTTCCTCTTCTTCTGACCATTCTCTGTAAACCCTAGAGATGGTTGTGGTGAAAATCCCAGCAGAAATGCTCAGACCAACAACCATGCCGCATTCAAAGTCACTTAAATCCCCTTTCTTCTCCATTCTGATGCTCAGTTTGAACTTCAGCAAGCTGTCTTGACCACGTCTACATAAATGCACTGAGTTGTGTCCATGTGATTGGCTGATTAAATATTTGTGCTTTTTAGCTGTTTCAGGCAAATCAGAGGATCTTTGAACAGAAATTGCCCCGATAATTGAATCACTGTAGTTTGTGTGTAAAGTTTATCTCAGAAGAAGTATAAAACGTGCTGAATTCCAAAAAAGGGAAGCTTAACTGAAGATAAATGTAACAATCGGTATTATTTTAACCGCACTGTGTTCAGAACATGAAATTTCACATCTCACTTCTAATAACCTGAACTTGAATGTCCACAAACCTTTACCATTACATTAAATTACACTAATTTAACTGATGCTTTCAGGACTAACAGTGGACTATGTGAATATTGAATAAAACATAAAATAAACTCAGCAGGTTTGTCAAGCTTCAGTCAGAGGAACGTTATTTCACCTCTAAAGAACACAGGATTACATCAGTTTGAGGGGCTAAAGGTTGTGCAACAAAAAGCCTCGTTCATGAGCTCTTCTATTGTGTAAGATCTTAATCAGCACTGATCCCTGCATGCAGCCTTCAGGTGCATAGTTTAGATTTTCGGTAGAAAAAGTAGTCAGTCAGTGCATTAAAGCCGGAGAGCTGGGTCCTGTATGTTATTCTGAAAGCTGCTCACATGATGAAATAAAGTAATTAACTGTCTCTTCTGATGTTGTCTGATCAACTGATTCCAATTCTTACAATAAATAAGCTTTAATTATGACATCTGGGCTGTCTGAGGAGGTTACTCAACATTTTATATCTGCTGCTTTTCCACTGATTGTATATGAAAACATGCCTTTAGGCTCAGTGTGATCATGTGATTAACATGAAAGTTACAGTAACGCAGCCTCTGTGGTTAATTCAGCCTTCAGAGGATAGAGCTGCACAATAAACAGATGTATTCAGGATTTCTACATTGTACTGAGCAACAGTCCAGCAAACACAGCATGTTACTGCATGTTTTTTCTGCTTGTTACACAAAGAAAATCTGCACAGTTCTAATTTGAAATGACTTCTCTACAATAGAAGTGTCTAAATATTATAACTGACTTCATTTTAAGGCTTCTTTCCAACACAGAGGGTTTAGATTTTACTTTATTCACAGCGAGCAGACGTTGTTGTCCTGCAGCTCCACGCAGCAGAATGACAGAGAAAGATTTGTCTGAGAAAAACACCTGCATTTGTTTCCACTGCACAAGGAAACGCAGCTAATTAGTTTTACAGTTTAAATCAGCATCACAAAGCTCTGCATGACAAGGACACAGTCAGATCTGGATGCTTTTTTAGATGCCTTTGCCAGTGTTACACCTGCTTTTTGTTTTTTATTTTTTATGTGTATGCACTCATCTACAGAATCACTGTAGAAGAATTACTTTTTTCCAAATAGACTCATCTGCTGAAAATTCCAGTGTTTCTTTTACACCATATTTTATATATATGTATATATAAAACACAGGGAAAAAAATCACAATATCATTTTTTTTCCCAAAACCATGCAGCTCCTAAATGAAACCAGACTTCAGGCTCTGTTCCAGAAATACAGAAAGTAAGTAGAACAAACACTGGAGCTGTAGTATTCACAGACTGCTTCTAGAACGCTGGTTGTTTTTATGGTTGAGGACCTGCACTTCCATGTTCATGGTTTCTTAAATGGAGTTGTAGTTTTTTTCTGTGCTAGACAGATGAAAGGAATTCTGGTTCAGAAAGGCGAGTCCAGACGTGGAGTCATGACCTCTGCTCACCCACACACACTCCGCACAATCTGTGAAGGTATTTATTCTGTTTGCTCATGAAGTAAAATCCACAGAGGCTCCTCCTGCTGCTGCCAAAACACTGTGTGCAGAAAGTCAATGAGTCACTGTTCACCCAGGTGAAGAGTAAAATGCGTTAAATTCTTTATGATCAGTGTTCAAACACGTTTCTATCGATGGGAACTTACAGTAAGAGCAGATGGTGGTTTACAGTAACCTGCTGACTCACTGATTCAGCACAGAAACAAACCTCAAACTGATGTATAATGACAACAGCAGCAGTGGAGCTCTTCAACAAGACCAGAGACCCCAGAGACACACTAATGCTCTGCTTTTGAACAGGATTATTATCATCCTTCTGCACTTTGAGTTGTTTCCCTTACAGGCTGTGTACATCTGCACATTCCTGCACACTGGAAGTATTTCTACAAGTTCTTGCGAGTTAGAATTGCTGTTGATTTGACTGTCAACACTTTTTTAATCCATATGATGCTGTTTATGCACTGAGTCAGATTCCCTGTAAGTTAAACTACTTCTGATAAGGAAACAAACACAATGAGAGCAGCTGGAGGGGAAACACAGAGGAATGAATGATTCAATCTATTATCTGCACCACAACAATCACTACTGTTGTTATTATTATCACCATCATCCGCTCTGAGTCACACACACACACACACACACAAACTGACTGCAGTGTTAGTCTAGACCACACTGCTGATGAGTAAACCTGAAGGGACACCTGAACACACACTGCTGACAGTAGCATGTTTACACACACACACACACTCTCTCTCTCTCTCTTTCCTCCAGATGTCAGGTGATGACAGGTCGGGCTTGTTAAAGGCTCTCCAGGACATTGACTCACTTCCTCTCTGCTGTACTGAAGCAGCTGCTCTTCATTCTGTTCAAACTTCTCATTCTGAATTTCTTCTGCTCCTGTTCAGAAACTGACAAATTAAACTGAAATATAAATATGTGGTGTAATATTTCCTCTAATGCGTCTGCAGCCAGCTCCACTGTATTTAAAGTGTTGTGTCTTTTCCAGGTTCCAACATTACAATTTGCCCTGGCAGCATAGAGCAGTTTTAGTGTTTGAGGTGAGTCATGGGTGAGCTGGTGTGCTGAGCTGCAGCGAGTGAGGAAAGGATGGGACTAGATAGAAGCTGCACATCATAGATCTGCACATTCTAGGGTGTAATCTAACTGTGTAATCTCTACACGTGAGACATTTAAGGGTAGGAAAGGATCAGCTTCATGCAAAAAATCTAAAATTTTAAGTTTTTATGGGTTTAATCTTCAATCAGAGGGAATCTTTAAGCAACACTAATGAAAAAAAGAATGTCCAAGAAGGAATAAATCTAAATATTTCAGCAAGTAGTGTCAGCGAGGAGAAAGAACGATTAAAAACAGTGACAGCATTCATTCAGTTCTGCACTTCTTTCCTGATCATTTGGTTTTGATCAAACATGCGATCAGATTTAATGAATGCAATGAACCGACTCCTGATTCGTTGCATTTAGCAGCAGCATTCTCTGTTAATGAATATCACGAATCAGCTAAATGCACTGTGTTAACACATCTGAATAAATATTTTGCATTGTTCTCTGACAAATCTCTGAAGATTTCATCAGTGCTCCAGAAAACGACTCTCCAACTGGTAAAAACTCTCAGTATTACAGCAGCTGCTTCCCTCTTCAGCCTTCCTGCAGACAAATTCATTCAGTTTACAGAAAAACAACTCAACTAAAACTTTGTCGGGCCACTCTGCTCAAAGGAAGACAGTACAAAACTTATGTACAGTAGCTAGCTACAGGCTCCGGTGAAGAATATGCAGATCTGGTGGTTGAATATGTCCAATATTTTAAGACTTGAAATAAGAAAATCCTTGAAAGCAATGATCTGAACCACCCTGACGTCAGTACCAGCCTACACTTCACTACATGAGTAATCACAGATGAGCATCACACATACATTCGCTACATACACATGCTGATCTAATAAGTCACTCTCTGGAAGCATTTTTCCATGTTCCACCAGCGAACTGAACTTAACCTCCGAAGGAATTCTTCTCATTTCTTTTCATCTTAACCAAACGACGCTTCACGCTGAGGCAAAGAAATAAACTTTACACCCACATGGAGAAGTTTCAATCATCACCGCATGAGCTAACTGATTGTTTCTGACGGTGGTAGGACGGTGATGAGGGTCAGCATTAAGGCATGTGATTGGTTAAAAGAATCCTTCAGTGCACCTGAAACAATCACAAGTGTTCTGGGAGAGAAAAGACTTGCGATCTCCCTCCAAGAACTCTTTCTGCACAAAAGGAATCACGCAAATGGGACAAACAGCGTTTCCTCAGAGCGGCACAGTGTCTCCACTCAGCACTGTTAACGGTGATGAGAGAGAAGAAGTCTCACCTCCAAGAGAGAAAAGCGTAAATATTAAAATTAATGATGGCTGAAATCCTGCCAAATTTATTCATCATGAGTTTAGTATTCATGCTTTTCTTATACAACAAGTCCAACTGTCCATGAACACAGTAAACCAGAGCCTCTGTCACACCGACCGGCTGTTGTTTAAAGGTGACCTCGAATAACCTTCAGACCAAATGCCAAGTTGTCCTGCAGCTAAACTGTACGTCTGTCATTCCAAGTCTCTCCATCAGTGTTTAATTAAAGGCTCCATCAGATCAGTGTCTGGCTGCTGGGACCTGTGCGACGCTGCTGCAGAGCTTTGATTGATGCCCTTTGAGAGTCTCCCTTTCGGCCTGTCAGACTCCTGCTGAGCACCGAGCAGAGGCTCAGTGTGACGCTGGGGGACACTCAGACAAAGCCAGCGCTCTCTGACATCGTGGTTTGAACCCCAAGTCTCCGGTTAGAGAGCAGATTCAAACCGCCGGGTCAAACCGCTGCCCTCTGACGGTCCGCAGCAGGTGGCAGAAAGAAGTTGCTCCTTATTCAAGATGCATGTTCCTGCTAAGTGCATGGGGGCTCTCAAGCAGACGTTTCCTATCTGTGAGTCCACATTTCTGCAGGACATTAAAACCTCAGCAGCTCGTTTACTGACTGGTTTGTATTACTAGTCGAATGTCTGCAAAGGATTTACAGATTTTCTTTTGGTAGTTCACTAAAATGCATTAACACTGCATTGTGTGCTGCAACAGAGAATGAAACATGAGTTCCAGTGGTGAGGCGTCATGTGCATTGCCTGACTTCCTGCTAATCCAAAAATGAGCCAACAGGTGACAGTACTGACCTGTCAGTCAAAGTGTTGCCTAAACATGCACAAATTTAAGCCTTGATATAATTTAAACAGCTGAGATAATTACAAATGCACCACATGTACAGGTTAATGAAAGGAGAAATCAGTTGCAGAGACCAGAATAATAATGTTTTATACCATTTCCGCTGTCAAGTCGGACATGAACATGGAGGTCGATGGGGATTTACTCTCTTGTGAAGCAGCCTCAAGTGGCCATCTGAGGAACTGCAGTTTTGGCTTTCTTATTCAGCATTGTCAGTCCTTCATCCTATTAATGACTCTCCAAGATGACTTGTCAGCGCTTTAGTAAACCACAGTGTTTACTAATGTTCACACACAAAATGCACTAAAACTCAGCAGCACACTTTGTTTCTCTGAGACGGCCACCATCTCCTCAGAGATCAATCGCGCTTCCTCTTCATCCTGTTTCCTCGTCGGAGTCTCTCAAACATTACAAGGTGTCTCACACTCAGGAATAAGAAAAGGAGCCATCACTGATTTTGGGCTTTACATAACACCATTCTCTGTGTTTCATTCTTGAAATGAAAGTGTACATGTTGGCGACGTGTTCTGCAGCTTCCAGGCAGAGACACACGAGATTGACTCCTGCTGCTGTGGTGAAGCAGAGACTCCGTGTTATCTTTAATTTAACCCTTGCAGCCGTCGTTAACCTCCTCGTTAGCTCCCTTCTGTTTCTGTCCTCCCTCCTTCTGCCCATTAAACTCACATCCAGCTCCGCCAGCATCAGAGTCCTGCCTTCATATCTCTATAAGTTTTCAGCTGGGACCATATTCTCCCTCTGCAGCCCCCATGGGAAGCTTCATCGCAGCATGTGTGTGTGTGTGTGTGTTAGATAAAGAGAGAGAGGAAGGGGGGCGAGAGACACTTTGTTCTTGCTATCTCGGGTCCAAGAGTCCTCACAGGAGCAGGAATAAAGAGCTCTGGAGCAGACACTCGTGTGCAACAATTTCCGTTGTGTGTGTGTGTGTGTCTGTGTGTGTGTGTGTATGTGTGTTTGCAGGGTTTTTAAAATGACGTTGGAATCCTCCTGCCCTCAGCATTATCTTCATCACATCTTCTGGCTGTAAAGCACCAAAGCGACTGCATGTCTGAGGAAGTGGAAGGAAACTCAGAGCTCCTGAGCAGCCTTGAGATGAGTCTGATGCTCCCGCAGCACCTGGAGCTGCATAATAAGGCTGGAAACCTGTTCTGTTCTGTTCTGCATGATGTAACCAGACAGTCACCTGGTATGAAGTCAACCTGGCAGGTACCAACACTGAAGGTGGTGCACTGTTTTGGAGCTGCAGTAATTAATCGACTGGTTATATTGCAATAGGTTTAAGTAGTTTTTCAAGAATAAAAATGTTTAAAATTTTGGAATATTTTCTGGTTTCTTTCCCCCTCTAACATAGTAAACTTAATATCTTTGGGTTGCGGTAAAAACGAGACATGTCAGGACATCATCTTGGGATTTGAGAAACAGTGATCGACATTTTCTGACTTTTATAGACCAAACAAATATTCGATCAATGGAGAAAATACTATATATTAGATTACGTATGGTGCATTTTCCTGTAATTAATTTCCTTGTAATTAAATACATTTACAATGAAAAAAACTTCGTTCAAACTGTGACAGTAAACCAACACAGCTGTTGATAAAACACAGTGGTGGTTTTAACAGCAGCTCCAGAGTCCCGCTGGTTTCTCTCTGTTCATGTAATCAGCTGGTAGAACAAAAACCTGAGGACCAGCAGGAGAAGCTCTGCAGGAGATCTGACATGTTTCCTTCATGATAAACCTGATCAACATGTGACACAACGAACCCAGCTGTTGTACCCGCTCAGTGTGAACTTCCAGGACAGGATCTCTGCCTACCTTCCAGAGTCACCTCCTTCCCGGCCCGTTTCAGCGCCTGCACCGCCTCGTCGTGCGTCGCGTCCCGCAGGTTCATTCCGTTCACGGACAGGATCGCGTCCCCCACGTACAGAGCCTGGGTCTGGTCCGCCGCCAGCCCCTTGAAGATCTTACTGATGAGGATGGGCATCTTGTTCTCCTTCCCTCCCTTGATGCTGATGCCGAGTCCGCCGACTTCCTGCTTGCTCACCTTGACGCTCCGCTTTCTGTTTGCGATCGCCTCCGGGACGGTGTCCGGGAGGTCGGTGAAGGCGGTGCGCACCGCGTGCGGCCCGTTGTTGGAGTTGGTGTTGCTGTTGTCATGGTAAGATCCGTTGGTGACGCCGCTGAAGTTGCCTCCGTCGTCGTCGCTACTCTCCTCGCAGCTCAGCGTGAGCGCTTCCTCATTCAAGTTGACCCAAACTTTGTGCCAGCGCTCCCTCACCAGAACCTCCGCCAAGCCACTTTTCTGCACTCCGGAGCCGCGCGGACCTCCCGTGGCTGCCACCACCGCCATCTTTGGAGCATTTCTGGACAGCTCACATGTGCGTCGGTTCCCAGCGCGCCTTCAACGATCCTCCTGCGAGCTCCGGCTGGACTTTGGCCCCTCTGAAGTTTCCTGCGTCCCGTCCAACCAGCCTGGAGCTGCCCTCCGCTCCGCCCGCACGGATCCAGTGTGCTGGGTGGAGTTCTCCTCCCCCCTGCCGGCAGCTGATCAGCTCCAAACCTGCGCTCATCATTTCCCCAAAGTGCCTGAGAGCTGATGGAGAGCTGAGGAACCAAGCAGCAGCAGAATGTGAACACATTACTGATCCGTGCAGTAGCATCATGACATTTATCATATGATCTGTGTTGTTATTATTATGGGCTGTATGATTCTCTACTGGCTGTGAAGGGAACAGACTTCATGGATTAAACAGGGTTTCTGCGCTTTTTGGCCAAATTACGCACCAGAGTGTCCCCTTACTTCATCCTTTATAAAAACCTGCTTTAGATCAGACCAAACATCTGACTCCAGCTGATTTCACTCTTCAGGGTTCTGTACATGACCGCGTTCACGGCGCTGGAGTGAGGCGGTTACGCGCGTACAGGAATGCACTTGTGCCGGTTTGGACGCGTCAAAGAATCTAAATATCTAATATCTAAATATCTATTAATTCATTATCTCGTCCCTCAGTATTCTGTCAGTCTGATGATCCTGCCGGTAAACTCTCACCAGGAGGTCAGCCGGTACAATAACCGGAGCTGCCGGTGGACAGACGGACCCGGTTCAGGCCCACAGACAGACAGACTGGGTTCATGATGATGCTAGGAGCCCTGCTGTTGTGTCTACAAAGGATCAGAAACTCCTCCACAGATTCAGCTTTTTGTTGTGCGCAATTTTTATTCAACAGCTGTTTCCCTGAAACTTCCTGCTCAGCAACCAATCATCTGTCAGCAGTGCAGCTACGACACCTGCCGGTTAGACTGAGGTCTGAGGGCCAGGATGGAAACCCTCAGGTGAGTCCACTCAGGTGAACACAAAGATGTTTTATATGAACCAAGACAACAATAATCTAATTAATGAGTAGTAGAAACACCTTCTTTATGCTTTTATTACATCTTCTGAACCAACATTTGTACTTATTTATTTTTTGTTAATTATTTCTGTGTTTTTTTTTTAACTCTCTTGTCTTGTTGTTAATGGAAGACACATTTACTTCACTGGTGCAGTAAAGAATATTATATTCTAAAAAAAAAAAAACAGTGACTGATGTTGTATTTTGACATTTAAAAAGTAAAGACCACTAACATGAATAAATCCTGAAACATTCAGGCTGCAGGATTTCCCAGAATATTCACACCTATTAAGCTCAACAGTGTTAAGGTGTTTCATTAAGACCTGTTATACACATATACATGGATGAAAGAATATGTCCCTTAAATTTCATTATTTTGGAGTCCAACTAAAAACACAGTTAAACCCTAAATTATTCTTGCCAATGCCAAATTTAGATTTATAGAGAATTTTTATTGACCAAAAGGTTTACCGTATTCTAAATGGAAGTGACATAAACATGGGATGTTAGAGATGTTAGTGATGAACTGTGAATATTTCTGTGTTGTTTTTTTTTTGTAATTAAAATAAAGAAAATTCTAAAACTTCCATGTCCAAAATCATTCATACCCTCTGAATTTGCTGCAGAGTTGCGATAACTTGCAGCTACACTGTTCCAAATATTCCTGGTCATTTCTATCATGTTTTACGGCATTTTAATTCACTATAAACACATATATAAATAAATCTATTTATCAACAATTGCATTGTTGGGCTGTTATGATGATTAATGATTAATTAATGAGATTAATAATTATTTTTATTATAATTAATGAAAACAGCTTGAAACAATGACACCTCTGGATCTTTAATGACCAATAAAGAGAGAAATAAAGGCTTTATGATATATTTTGATCTTATTTGTGTAATTATGGGATGTTTGGTGGAGAAACCGTGTAGCAGCTCCTCTACATCAGATCATTACCACTGAGCTAGGATTAACGTATTTATTCTGAGAAAGAGTATTTTTGGTCTAATGAGCTGAAGAAGCTACAATTGATTTTTACTTTTATATGGAAATGAGGCTTAAGATGAAATGTTCACTGTTTGTTGTGGCGTCGACCTTCAAAGCAGACAAACAGAGTGTAATCTTATCAAAGGTATTAAAGGTGTTAATGAATCTTTGTAATGCTGCAGAGAGGTGAAGCCACACAAACACACACACACTGTTCTGGTGGTGTGTGAGCTGGTTAGTGGGATCATTAGAGAGTGAGGTGTGCAGGTGAACAGACTGGAGGGGAGTCAGGCTGGCTCTCTGCTTTCTGATTCAAATGTGAGATTAGTTCATTAATAAATGTTTCGACCCAGTTTTGTTCTGCTTGAAGAAAAAAACTGCTTTGTTCTCTTACATAATGCTTCCTCTCGACTTTCTTTCCTGTGTTGCTCTGTTCATCTTTCGTCATTGAGTCCTTCCTCTTCACTTGTTGTAATCCTCCTTGTTTAATATGTCAGTTTCTCTCTCAAACAGTAAATATGTGTTTTGTGTGTGTGTGTGTGTGTGTGTGTGTGTGCCATTTCTATAAAACACTCATTATTTGTCATGTTTTGTTTTAATCATGTGTCCTTCAGCTTGTCACATGCTGTGCAGCTCTTTGCTTTTTGTTTTCCACCAGCTCTGTGAAGTTTGGGGTTAAAAGCCAAAAGTCATGAATTGCTCCTGTTCCATGGGATCATATTTATATAATTGTAGTTTGGCCAAAAGGTGGAGGAAGCAGGTAGGCAGGGAAACTCGGCAGACTTAGGTGAAGATGTTATTTACAGTGCTTCTACTTAAAGGAACAAAACAATACAAGAAAATAATGAACCCTAACCAGCTCAGCCTTGCTTCACCTCCTTATATATGGTGCTCAGTTGACACCTTCATCACTTCGGCTCTTCCATCAGACAGCATGGAGACACACTACACAACCTGGATGCAAACAAAACCACAAACAAAACAACATCATCACAGAAACTACAAACTCACTGACGTTTCGAAACATCTCTATGAGCTCAACATCCAAATTCTCCACTGAATGTTTTATTTTAATATAAAAGAAACATTCAGAGAGAAATATAAAAGCCCAGTGATGTCACTCTGACATCACCAGTACCATAAATCCAGGAAGTGCTGGACGACCTGCTCCTAAACAGTAGGGTCCTGCATGGAGAGTCAGAGCAAAGGAACATATAATGAAACTACATCTGACCTGTAAATAACTGAAACTAAATACTGTCTGTTTGTTTGCTTTAATCCAACATACGATGATAATGTTAACTCTAACAAACCCAGGGTAGTTTGTGCTGCAATGTCACACCAGCACGGTTAAATTAAAGCCAAATACACAGGGAAAGTCTACTGTAGAGTGTAATGTACAGAATGAAAGAGTCCTCACAAACTGTGTCACAATATCTGTCATATTTTAGTAATAATCATGTCTCCATCTCTGTGTCATCTTTATGCTGCTGTTTCTCTGAGTCTGTAATTTATTTAATCTGAAACCGTCCTAGCTCTGATAGTAAAGAGATATTTTGCCAATCTATAGTCATAGTTTACAGCCTAAAGGTAGCTATAAAACTTTGAGCTCTAGTTTGATTTCCAGCAAAGTCTTCTGTTCATCACCGATGCTGCCTTGTATTTTATCTTCACTATGTTGCAGAGCTACACTTTTATTATTATGTTACAGGGATGAACATCAGGTACGTTAAGAAGAGCTTTAATGAATGTGACACTGATTAGGCAGTTAAGCAGTCAGGAAGAAGGCTGGACACATATCACACACACTCCAGTGTCCTCTTCCATCAGTTATTACTGTGCAGCTTCCTCAGACAAGTAATAAATTCTCTACAGAACTTAAAACAGAAGTATTTTGTAATCCTCACGGGGAAATTTGATAAACAGCTTCTGGTGTTTCCTTGTGGTGAAACACATTTGCTTCCTCATTTGTGAATCAGTTTTTCTTTTAGATATAGAAGGTATTGTTTTGTTTACACATGTTTAGATGCCTAATCTGTACTTTTTTTTAGCTTTAATTAGCATTTTGACACTCAGACCTCTCTGTGCTTCCCCTCCACCAACTGGTGACCAGCAGAATGAAACTGGCTGCAGGACTACACCAGTATAATACCGTAGACTGGCTTTGTGCTCATGTTAAACCATGAGAGAGACATTACATTTACAGGCAAAGAAACCCCCAACTGGTGAAATGTTTGGTTAAATATTTATGTGATGATAAACTAACATGAAGTTAAAGCCTGAAGCCTGTTTGTAGCTTCTAAAATTTTACCTATGGTCTTAAGATTTCCCTTGATAATGTGGTAAGAGGCTTCATTCAGGGTAATATTCACCAAAATTCGATTTCCTCAACAATATTTAAATACAGTGTGAAGTAATTTTAAGTAAGACAAAGGAAAACATCAGAAACCACATCGTAACCTCAGAGAGCTGCACTCAAAGAGCTCCTGAGATGAAAACCGGAGGTGATAAAGAATTAGATGAAAGTAGTGATGCAACCCCTGAGAGGCTGCTGCTCCCCTCACATCTCAGAGCCTCCTCAGTGAGCTGGATTTATTTAGAAGGAGCCCACATGTTTCCACTTTTTCGTAACATTAGCTTTTATTTACGATTATATAAGATTCATCCACAGTCCTTTCCCTGGACTGATCCTCACAACTCACATGTCCACTTTCATGTTGCACAAACTACCGCAACATGCTACCTAGCTCAGTGATGTCTCTCCAGGACTGCAGCCTCTACTGTTAATATGAATAATAAGAGACCAGCTGATCACGGTTAGCTTTGTTCTTTGGTTTCGTTTTTACATTTTGCCTTCAAGAAAGTTTTTTTCTTGCTGATCCTCAAGTTAAAGTGAGTGAAGTTTCTGCTGTTGCCAATCTTTATTAATTACATCATGAATTAGTGATGACTCACCCTCATGCATGAATCATACATCAATAATAGCCTAGTTTCCTGCTGCATGGAACATGATGATGAAAAAGCTGCTTTATTCTGCAGATGATCCCAGCTGACGGGGGCAGGAGGAGGGTTCAGCCTGGACAGACTGATGGAGCATGACAGGACGACACAGACAGAACCAGCTGGTAAACTACCAGGAATGAGTTTGGACTGTGAGAGGAACCTACAGCTCCAGAAAACCCTGACAGACACAAGGAGAGCATGCAGACTCCAGCAGGCTGGAACCTTCTAGCTGTGATGCTAACAGCTGCTTTTCCACGATGAAGAAAAAGATAATTAGAAACACACTGCAAACATCTGTCCTTCTGTCCTCCTACTGTCCTCCTCATCTTCTCCTCTTTTCTTCTGCAAACTGTCATTTTCATGTCAGGCATTCTGACTTGCAGGAAAGTACACATGAAACAAATGAGGTTCATTAGCAAGTGTCCCAGTGAGGCAGCAGCCCTGAGCTAGGTCACCTGCATTGTTATCATCTACTGTGACGGGCCAACATCTCTCCCTGTCTTACTGATCAGGGTTAATGATACGACACAAAGCAAATAAGTTAAGCATGAGTCAGTAAAGGAGGAGCGTCTCTGCATCCTCATCAGAGAAATGAAACCTAACACAGCTGGTAAACAGTCCAGAAGACACAGCAGAGCTTCCTCATCCAGCAAGGTCAAGTTCAGCTGTGCTACTACTACTACTACTACTACTAATAATAATATTATTATTATTATTATTATTGTTATTATTATTATTATTATGATCATACTAGTCATTTTATCATCATTGTGTCTCGTTTGAAAAATTGAAATATTTAAATTATTGCAGGTTTTCCGTTAGCCTAATCTTTACTTTACTGTTTTTTAATACTGGCTCACCTCCACCAGCTGATCCAGAGACCCGGCAGCTGATGTTTCCAGCTGTGTAGAATGTAGAATCACCCCAGCAACTCTGAGGAGTTTAAAAAGTTTTGATGACTGACGGCTTTAAACGTGTCCTACAGGGATGGCCATTGCCTGAAGCTCCCTGTCTGACAGTCAGTTCCAGAGCTCCATCTGCCTGGACGTCCTCACCGAGCCGGTTACCATTCCATGTGGACACAACTTCGGCTCGGCCCGTCTCAGCAGACACTGGGTCGACACTGCTTGTGTCCACTGTGCAACGAGAAGTTCGCCAGAGACCTCAAGCTTTGTGTTAACATCGTATTCAGGGAGGTTGTGGAGAATTTTAAGAAGCATTATGTGGATTCCTCAGTGACACCTGGACAGGTGCCATGTGACTGTTGCCCTGGCAACAAGATCAGAGCCTCGAAAACCTGTTTGGTGTGTCTGACTTCCTATTGCGAGACACACCTAGAGCCTCACCAGAGTTTCCTCCCTCAAAAGACACAAACGGATTAATCTTGTGCACAAAGTGGAAGACAAAACATGCCAGAAACACAACAGGCTTCTGGAGGTCTTCTGCAGGGACGACCATATCATGGAGCTCATGATACTGTTCCTCTGGAGGAGGAGTACGTAGACAAAAGGGCTCAGATGGGGAAAAACAATACACAAGTGCAGGAAATTAAACAGAAACAAGGAAAGAAGGCTCTGAAGAAAGTGGCAGAGCAGAACAAGAGTAAAGGCAAAGAGAAGGCAAACAGTGTGGGGTCTAATCAGATGAACCCTCAGTTTGCCAGCAAACAAACCTACATCTCTGTAAATCACAGCCTTCCTGACAGGTGCTTCTACTGCGAAGCTGAGGCCAGAAGGGAGACTTCTGTGAACTTAGGAGTAGTCAGAGAGCTGATGTATAGGAACAGGACATCCTTACCAAACTCTGGAGCTGGACACTGGATTGTCATGTCGGAGGGTAAAACCTGCTGAGCTCCTCTTCACATCCATTTCTGGGTAAACAGACCTGTGGGTATCACTCTGTTTGTAGGTCATGAGAAATGATTTGAGTCCTTTAGTGATGCAGGAGTTCCGTTCCTGATATTCCCTTCTGACCGCTGCAAATGTACTTACCTTAACAGACCATTAAAGAGGAATGTTGATATCTGGGCGGTTGAATCCCTGCAGGAGGATTGTGATGCAAAGATGGCATCAGCCAACCAGACTCTCTCTGACTGACACCTGATTTGATTTTGGTTATGGTTTCTTCTTTTATTTTAGTAAACTGTACCTTTAGCTGCAGCTCCTGTGTTGTCTTCCCTGATGTACAAACTTTAAACTGACACCACTATCATGTGTTTAAGACTCTGAGCAGACAGACACCACTAGAGGGAGCAGTTCACCCATTGTTCATTCTAACAGACTCCATCAGACCAGGGACTGAATCCAGAACATTACAAATAGAACCAAACTTTTTTAAAGTTTAGTGATTCCCAGAAAATACAAAATATGTGAAATAAGAGAATAATGTATTCTAGACAGAGAACATGCATATTAAACCAACGCTTTATAGTATTACCACATAGTTGTTGAAATACAAGTAACCTGGGGGAAATGAAAAGATTCAAAAAATAGCATAATATAAAAATCCTCTGGGCTCAGAACAGTTTGCATCAGCCTTTTTGAGTTAAGACAACTTCTAATAAAACTATGTTTAACCAACAAACTTCACTGAGTTCTAGGGATCAGACTCTTTTCTGCAATCAGAGGTACCTTTAATGGTCAGTTTCAGCTGTGAGAGATTGTCCAGGCATGTTCAAATTTCAGGGCATTTAAAATTCTGTAAATTGTTAAGTTACCTCAACTTGAATTCAGTTTAAAATCCAATAACACAGAAATTTAAGTTTTAAGTACACACAACATTAAGTTGATGAAATACTAATGTCATGTTATAATGTTTGCAAAATGAATCCTTTATGTAAATCAGTAAATTATTTAGTCTATTTTGCAACCATACATTTAATTAAGTGGTGGGAGCAGGTTCTCAATTCTCAGATGGTCTCTAAAGGTGTCCCTCAAGGATCAATGTTAGGCCCACTGCCACAGTTAAATATGTCTAAAAGATTTAATACTTTTAGCAGATTATTCCACAAAACGAATGTTGAACATCTTCATAAAAACTGAAAGCGCGAACTGGATTTATATTTTTCAACTAAGGTTCTTCTTTCCAGAAGCTCCTGTTGCTGCCACATTGGCCATACCGCCTTGTGGATGCCTGATCTTGTCAGATCTCGTAAACTAAGCGGGGTTGGGCCTGGTCAGTACCTGGATGGGAGACCATGAGGGAACACCAGGAAGCCTGGGTGAATGCAGTGAGTGAGTGAGTGGTCGGAGAGGCCGATGGCGCAGACTGGCAGCCTCACCTCCGTCAGTCTACCCCAGGGCAGCTGTGGCTACATACGTAGCTTACCACCACCAAGTATGGAGTGAATGAATAATGCAATGTAAAGCGTTTTTGAGTGTCTAGAAAAGCGCTATATAAAACCAATGCATTATTATTATTATTATTATTATTATACCACAGCTTCATTTAGTTCATGTCTTGACAGAATAAGCAGTTTTAGATGCATCAGTGTTTCTGTCTTTTGCTCCTCAGGCTACAGAGATGTTGAGAATTTAGTGTTAATAAACCAACCTGGCTTGGAAATGTTGGTTTCTATTGTTGTGCACCTTTTCTTGTGGTTCCTAATGATCTTTTAACACTAAACCAACACATGCAACAGTAGAATAGAAAACACCACCACACACCTCCTCAAAGCTGCGACCAGATGTTCTGAACCCTGTGTGAGTCCAAACTGATCCGAGCTGTGATCTGAAGTTTCCACCGAGCTGCTATTTTAGGAAACCCTGTCAGTCCCAGAGGGAATATTAAGGTTTTCCATCCTGACCTCCCAGGTTGGGTTCAGGGACAGATGTCAGAGGATCACCACCCACCGTCAGCCTGGACCCATGTGATCACATCTGGACTGGTGATGTTCCGAGGATTCAGCACTATCTGATCTTACTGGATCACTTCACAGAGTAAAGCCAGAGCTGATGGATGTAAAGCAGCCAGATTGTTAGTATAAGGTGACACCTGACATACATTGGACTGACCTAAAACCCACTTCACACATGCCTGAGGAGAACATTTCTAACAGAACAGTGTGATGTAGGCCACATCAGAAAAACCTGCTGCTTCATGAAGGTTTAATGCAAACTTTATCTAACATTTAATCATTAAACTGCCTCATCTTCTCTCCTGACTTCACTTATTCGTTATTTCCTCCTCCTCAGCTGAATAATTTCCCTCCAGTTGATTCATAAAGCATCTCGCCCTGCTTCCTTCTGTTATCCTACGACATCTTCTCCCTGCATTCCTCTGCATTCTCTCACAACAAAATGAATTATCAGATTTTGGACTTTGTGATGGTCCACTTCATCAGTAATTAAATCTAAGCCTAAAGTTATATTATTTCAGAAAATCACTTTATCCTTCATGCCTCATTTATAAAATTGCTAAAATATAGTTTGCTTCAGCCAAATTCTGCAGAGAACAAAAAGTTTTGCTATTGTTGAAGCAACAGTGAAGCCATTAGTGACACGGCTGCGACCAGCAATAATGTGACAAACATTCAGAGACTGTTTTTGGCTGAACTGGATTGAACTGCAGGCAGTGTTTACACATAACAGATAGGAGATGAGTATGAAAACTATTTAAAAATGCAAGTAATAAAAAGTAGCAAGTGAGGGCACTTAAATATTAAATATAAGAACTGAACTTACATTTTTTTTTTTTTGATAATGGCAGTGTAACTTACACTATAGTCTTATCTAAGCTTAAAATAGATTTTTCATGAGAATCATTATATTTTGTGTGTCTTATTTTAAAAATTGCCAAAAATAAACCTTTTGCATTAATCAGATTCTGTACTTGGCAGTGTAACCGTGAAGCAATTAGAAACTTCACTGTGAATAGTAGTCACACAATAAAAATTAAAGGACTTTTTGTCTGATCTCAACTGAACTGCAGGCAGTGTTTATACAGAACAGATAGAAGATGAGTATGGACACAAATTAAAAATGTTAGTAGTAAAATTAAATTTCTTTTCAGTATTGGTCTAACCTTAGGACAGTTAATTGGAAAAATGTTGTTCATGTTGATTTTAGTTATTTTTTCAAGAAAATAATAAAAAAAAAATACAAGTTTCACTTTTATTTTTTTTTATGATTACAGCATTCTAACTTTGTCATACTGCACAGAAGAGAATTTTGACTTCTCTGAACTTCTCTTCATGGTTGTTCTCAGTGGATGCACTTCCTGAGGCACAAAATCAATCTGCAACTTCCATTACTGTATGACAACAGAGACAACTAAAGCCTTCATTCAAAAAATACACATTTATTGCTTTGTTTTGCTGACAGATACAGGAACCAGCAGAGCGAAGCACAGTCCAAGTAGACAACATTTATATCACAAACCAATATATACAACTCGTATCGTCGCTGATTAACGCTGTGTATTTGATACACACTCAGTCTATACAGCAAGTATTTACAGAACTTTTGTCAGTACAAACAGCTGTTATGTGCACTACTAATATCAACCTAAACCTAAAAAAATTACATATGTGAGGGTGAGATTCCAGGCAGACGTTAGAAATACCACCTCAGCTTCATTGAAGGAGTCTTTGTTCAGTTCAGTTATTTCAAAAATGTGTCGGAGAATTTCAGGGCAGAGAGAGTCGAACGTTACTGATCCCCTTCTTCTGCTTCATCAGTGTAATAACAGTATTATTTCTCTATTTTTTTCTAATTACTCTGTAGTTCTTAAACCCACCAGCTGCAGAAGCCTGTGTCCTCTTGACCTATGCAGAACAAGATACTCTGCTTTTTATGTTCTTTGTCTACAAAAATGCTGCAAAATATGAAGGCTGACATGTTTTTGACCTCTTGAGCAGCTTTAAATTAAAGTTTGATGGGAGTGAACTGCAGTATAAACTCCAAATGTCACAAGTGCTTTGATTAGTGGAGGTAGCACTAATCCGTCCACAGGATTAATTTTCTTTTATGCATTAAATATAAACTATGTGGGCGTTGTTTTTTAGTCCTCCAGGTCAAAATAGTTCTAGTTCTCCTAGAACTATTTTGCACTGTGTATATGTTTTAAACTGAAGGCATCTATACTGTACGGCTGCACCATGCAGATGGTGCAGTTTTAATAACATTTTAGAGTTAATAAACTCATAGTTTAGAGCTTTCATCTATGCATCTTCTCAGACTCTCATGCCGCTGTACCCCAGCTCTGATGGCGGCCACACGGCGTTGTCTCGAGGGCAGTGGCTGTGGCAGGCGCAGGTCAGGATCACCATCACCGGCCTCCTGGAGGTTTTACCGTTGGGACACTGCAGGTCCACCAGGGCGGTCCTGGTCCTGTGCGGTGTGCAGCAGCGGCCGTCTGTGCAGGAGCCACAGTAGCGAGGCTTGTAGGCTTGGAGGCTGGTGCAGTTCTTATAGGAGAGGTGGACGGCTGTGTCACTCCGCACCATCCTCTGGCACTTACTGCCTCTCTGCAGGGAGACACACATAGAATCATTTTTAAAAATCTGCATGCAGCTGAGCAGAAATGATTAATTCCGGTGGCTGGAACCTCCACGTACCCTCGGTGCCAGCTGTGAGAGCGGCTCCTGCTGCTGCTCACAGGGTCTGATCACGCACAGCCGACTCTGTTTGACCATCTCACAGCGCTGGTTCTTGTTGGTGACCCTTGTGGAGACCCCTACGCCGCAGGTCCGAGAGCAGGCGCCCCACTCAGTGGTCTGCTCAATGCAGTTCAGGCTGGGATCCCAACCATCGAAGCTCACGGTCTCCTCCCGGCGGTAGGCTGAAGGAACACAGAGGGACACACATCTGCACATCAGCCAGGAACAATATGACAAAACTCCAAACATATTATAACATTTAAAAAATGCACAGTTCAAACTGCTTCATAGTCGTGCTGCAGCAGTGCAGGTAGAACCCGAACAGTTCCTCAGTTCAGAAGGACAGCTGCTGGTCCATCTGCTTTCTCAGTTAAAGCAGTAAAAGTGGAATTCATCCCCTCAAACTTAAATAGCAGATCCAGAAGCTGAGCAGTTTTTAAAACCAGCATCAAGGTCTGGAAGTTGACACTAAACTGTCACAACCAATGATCACCTTTAATTTATTTTATTTACTGATTTTACTTCTTATGTCACACTGATGGACTTTAAAGAGTCATATTGTTTTATGTATTTGTAGCTCTTTGTGGTTGTTAGTTAGCTGATAACTCTGGTGCAGTCACTATTAACTGTGAACTGTCCCTGCAAAAATAAACTAAACACCAAAATGAAGACGGACATTTGGTGTGTGTTTTTACCTTTGTGTCTGTGAGCAAACCTTTGCAAAATTAATGTTTTAAAAGTATTGTCTCTAAAAAACAGCAATCAGGATATTCCTTGAAATTCACAGAGTAATCTATTACATTAAACACTGATATAATGATACTGTTGTTCATTCCTCAGTGTTTCCTCCTCCTCTATAGTTTCCTCTTTCCCTCCTTCCTTGCAGCCTGAACCCTGAGTAGGTCAGATCAATGTACATAACCTCCAGTGTCTGACACTTTGGTGATACCGACGTCAACAGGAAGTGTTTGTGTGTATTTGCACATACAGTGTATATATGTACATGCAGTGTGTATCAGTATATACATTATATATCTGTATGCATATAGCATGTATCTTTACATACAGTGTGTATCTGTATATACAGTGTGTATTTGTACATACAATGTGTATCTGTGTAGACATTGTATACCTGTCCATATACAGTGTATACCTGTACAAACAGTGCGTATCTGCATATACAGTGTGTATCTATATAACAGTGTGCATCTGTGTATATACAGTGTATTTTTATTTACAGTGTGTATTGTACACAGTGTGTATACAGTGTGAATCTATATATACAGTGTGTATCTGTATGTATATACAGTGTGTATCTGTGTATACACAGTGTGTATCTGTACATACAGCGTCTGTTTGTACAGTGTGTATCTGTATGTACATTGTCTATCTGTTTGTACACTGTGTATCTAAATATACAATGTGTATCTGTATATAGAGTGTGTATCTGTACGTACAGTGTGTATTTGTTTGTAGAGTGTATATCTGTATACATACAGTGTGTATCTGGGTATACACTGACCTGCCATGGCGAAGCCCCCCAGAGCGCTGGCCTCTGTCTGGGGCTCACAGACCCACTTCTCGCAGCACTCTCCAGGCAGCTGGACCCGGCGGGGCATTGGACAGTCTGGTCCAGGCAGCATGATGTCCACGTTGCAGCGAGGCACACAGCCGATCTGTCCGTCCCTGCAGATGCACTGGTATTTACAGCTGGGGAAGAAGGTCTGACCGTTCTGGTAGACAGAACCGTCCAGAACACACACGTTCCCCTGGTGGGCTGCAGCAGATAAACCAGGAGGGATAAAGGTTATAGAACAGACGGATTCAGAGGCAGCAGCTGCAGGTAGCTGAGCTTTAACTCACCTGTACACACTCCGGTCCTCCTGTGGACGTCGGCTGAGTAATCACACTGCAGCCCTCTGCGGATGTCACAGGGGTTCAGATCAGAGCAGATCTGACCTTTCTGAGCAGCACAGACCAGGCAGCAGGCACAGTCATCCAAGACCAGAGGAACTCCAGGCAGACACAGAGGAGGCTCCTTAGGGCAGGGACACCTCCGAGGACACACCTGGGACAGGACCAGGGCTAAAACCTGGAGGGGGGAAGAAGATGACCTGATGCACATGCTGGGAAATCACTCAGGGTGGCCTTTGCTGGACAACTGAGGGTGAATATCACATCACAAAACAAAACAGTAAAGCTGGTAAAAAATAAACAGGCTGGTGCAGTTTTCATCTTTCAATTAACTTTTGTGACATTAACTTTCTTAGTAACAGTAAAACAAAGCTAAAACACATTTTCAAATTAATATCAGTTTAAGATAGAAATGAATACTTTGTGTTTACACTTCTTGCTGTGCATTTTCATCTTAAAATATTGTCAGAAAAAGAAAAAAGCACACTCCTATCATTCTACTAGTTAATGAACTGTATTTCCTACCTGTGCTGTAACGAATAACACAAACACACTTCTATCTGACAGACTGGTCATCTTCCCCTGAAACAGAATCAAAAATATCTGCAGTCTTAAATGTTCTCTCCGAGCCTTCTGGTTCAGGGCTGGTCCTCCCTCCTCTCTGGTTGCAGCAGAAGGTGGTGTGTCTTTGTCGTTGTGCCTCAGACTCTGCAGAGGAGCAGTTTTTATATCCAGCCGGCACCATGACGACAAACAGGAAGGAATGCTGGAGACCAGAGTCACATTTTATCGTGAGATCCTGTCAGAGAGGGAACCATAAACATGAGAGAGGCTTCAGCCAGTAGAGCTCAACCTTCTTAAAAACTATTATTATTATGTGAATGAAATCCAATTCATGATAATTCCTCTAGGTTATATGTTTTTATTTATGGTTGATTGTAAAATCAGTCAGCCGTGATGTATTTTCTGACACACACTTTACTTTTTCCTACTTCTACATTCTACAGTCTGATAGCTTCTCATTATGACATGAGGTCTGCTGATTCCTTCACTTCTGACCTTGTGACCTCTTCCCTTTCTCCCTACCTGGGAGGTCGCAGTGGAAACCGTCTCATTCCCAGTAGATTTGGCTCTTTTTCCTTAAATAGCCTCACAGTGGAAACTTTGATCCATCAGTGGTTTTGAACAGTCGACACATCTGGTCAGCTTCCTCCGAGCAGAGCCATGTCAGCGGATCGGCTAGTGAAGGTGACGGAATCTCTGAAAGAAAAGTCCTTGAAAAGATCTGATGGTTCGATTCTAGCCGCTCCAGTGTGTCTGTGAAGTGTTGCTTTAGTGACTCATTCTTTGAGGCTCTGCAGAAAACAGAGAAAGAAATCGGAGAAACAAGAAAAAACAAGTTCTCCTGTTGGATGGAAGGTTATGCTCTCCCTAAGAAACTGACTTTAAACCAACGTGAATCAATCAAAGCATCTTCTGTACAGACTTGGAAACAAGTTATGAAATATTATTTGAACTTGTGGCAGAGCTGACCGTAACAAGAACATAAAGAATTGTGTAAAAGAAATGTGAATATACATTTATATCCTCTGGACATGACTTTATCCATATCTTTTGCTTTAGTGCCTTTGAACCACACTGCACTGTATTAAAAAGTGCTTCAAGTTTTGAATTTTATATCAACTAAACATGATAAAGCCACAAATACTGAAGTGTTCTGCAAAAACAGCCTAAAAATGATCCTCAAGTTGAATTAATACGTTTCCAAAACAGCTAAAACTAAAATGGTTGTTAGTATTAGAAGAGTATGAATTATTGTAGTAGACTGTATTAGTTTTAGGTACTTGTATTTTTAAAAAGCATTCTAAATTTGCTTCCTGTTTTTAGCATGGGACTGGCAGCAAGAAGCAATACAAATGAGTAAAATCCATTATATGTTGAATTTATATGTTTGTATTTATTATAAAGTGTGTTAAGAGGAAAGTAAAGCTACTAATTTATCTTTATTTAAACTGTCAGATTTCACCTTTTTATTCTGTACATGGGATTTATTAATGTCCCACTTTGGCACCTCCCAGTGGTCACATGGAAAAAGGCCCCTGACTGATTCACACTAATATTAGTCACCGAAACTTGACGGAACTTTCCACCAGCATGACTTGATGCTGTCAGAATGATCATACACAATCAGAAAGATGCTGCATGTATAAAAACACACAGACGGTGGTTTATTTATTCATTCTAAATCTGGAGGTCTATGGAGGAGGAAAGTCTGAAACCACATCTGCAGAGAACCGGGTCACCTCCAGGAACTACTACTGTTATGGCAGAACTTTTTGCCATGAAGATGCATTTTAACAACCCAGTCAGCCCCCATTAATCCACATACAGCCAAGAAGTTCTAACAAAGCAGGACATATTGACTCTGATTCAAAGACGATGTATGATTTAGTTGTATGGTAGAGCTGAAGCTTTTACTGCAGGGATGAAACCTACTCTGAAGCTCTCTGGACACATCCAGACTGCTGAACGATGCAACACTGGCAGAACCTGCAGCCAGAAGACAGAAGGGAAAGGCTGGATGTCTCAAGAATCAGTTTAATCTAAGAGTCATCTGTATCCTTGTTTTACCTAATTCAAAGTGTAATGATCTTGAGTGTTATCAACAATTAAAAAGCAGAAACTGTTTCAGGTTTTAATCCAGTGAGGGTCTCATAGAAAACCTAATAAGCTGCACTATGTATTATATATATATATATATATATATATATATATATATATATATATATATATATATAATCATATCATATATGACTAATATATATAATAATATGAATACATTATATATTGGTTATTCTACATGCTGCATAAACACATGATGATAAACCTGCTGACTCCACCTGTGTGACACGAGGTTACATCAGATGCTAACTGCTAGCATGACATTATCCTGCAGGTGAGTCAGGTCAGCTGATCCCCTGTGTGGACCTCAGTTTCACGTTTCGAAAAGTTTCCAGGACTTGTCGGATCTTTATTCATTCCTCTGGACTTTACCGTCCTATGGATTTTTATCAGGAGTCCACCGGTTAACGGCGGGAAGGAAGGACTCACCTGGTTCAGGTAAGACACTGCTGGTTTCACGAGCTGGAGAAATGTTTGCTGTGCTCTGAAATGACTCGTGGTCTGTGTGAAAGATAAAAGCAGCCGACAGATATGTCCTTTATGATTATAATCCGGGATATTAATGCAAATCAGCGTCTCTGTTGGGATTTAACACTCAGCTCCTGGTTGATGTCTCCTGTTTGTCCGCTGCAGGCTGAATCCAGTCTGTATAGACATGCTAATGACTGAGATGTGATGAGGCTGTAGCTGGTAATCAGCTGAGATCAAGTGTACATGTGTGTCAGATCAGAAGTCTTAAATGTTTCTGCAGAATCCAGTGTCTGCTCTTTCTTTCTATCCAATTTAATTAAAAGTGTCTGGGAGTAGCTGATTGATAGACTTTAGCTGTACAAGATTTTCTGATTTGTTGTACTTTTGAGGTAAAATTCTCCAGAGCTTACAGTTCAAAGAGGGCAATGTCACTGAAACATGTCAAAGTATTCAAGACTTGTATCACCTTATGTATCACCACATGTAGATTTATCATATTAAAACACAGGCAAGACCTTTATTTTCTCAGTATTTCATTTATCTGTCCTGACTCTGCGTGACCATCTCACAGCGCTGGATCTTGTTGGTGACCCTGGTGGAGACCCCCCATGCCGCAAGTCTGGGAGGAGGCTGATTTTATTTTAGTATTACAGAACGAAGCTGTGTGAAAATACAAGTATGAAAGTAGGCTCAAGCAGCAGCAATATTTTGCAGGACTTTGTGTTCTACCATCTGGTTACACTTACTGCCACAAATCGTATTTATTGCACTGTTTGTTGTCGGTTGCTATGGCTTTATCTTGTTTTCGGCAAAGTTAAAGTTTGAAAAATATGTGACCCAGAAACTGCTGACAGCTTCCACATCACAACATTTAAAAGCTTGTTCCAACGTCTTCCTTGAATGTTCCACCTCAGAAGCCTTGTTGTTCTGGATTGTCTGCTGCGTCTCCAAGTTAGGAATCAGAAGAGGTTCAGCTCAGCACTCTGAATAAGGGCTGATTCCAGCTTGGAGGACGGTTCTGCCAAAATCCTGATTCAATGCTGTTCAAACAGTTTTGCCAGTGGAAGTTGAAGAATGTCAAACTTCACAGGATGGCTGTGTTTGCTTGCTCTGTGTGGATTTCTGCTGCTCTGCCTCCTCTGCTTTGGTATTTTCTGAGCAAATCTGTCTCTGTTCTGAGAGACAAGAGGACATTATCCCAGACATCACATCACAGCATCACACATGGAGAAGCATTTTAATTGAATCAATTTTAATTTAAAATGTTATGACACTGGAAAAAAATCTGAATTCAGCTGAACATCTTGCACCTAAACTCCCCTTTCCTCCTCCTTATTTTCTCTCCATTGTCAGGTTTTCATCAGTTAGTCTACAATATTCCCGTGACATGAATCATCATTTACCCGTCGCTCTAGGATTTCCTCCTACTTTACCTGAAACAGGACATCTACTTGACTGAAGGAAACATTCAGCGCTTCAGACAAACTTTATGTGTTGGTGGAGCCGGTTCTTTTTCTGTCTCTTCCCAAACACATTATGTAAATCTGTAGATTGTAAACAGTTCAGAAGAATGTTTTGTGCATTTGTTATTCATAGGATTGATGTAGGACCTAGAAAGAGGTGGTTCTTCTAGGGTTCCATGATACATTTAGTGTTAAATCTAGGTAAGATTTAACTTCTTATTGGTGCTGAAACATTGTGGGGAAGGAGGCTGCTTCGTCTGTTCACAGCCGTGTTTTAGCTGTAACCTTTGCAATAAATGCAATCCATAATGTCAGCCATGTTAGCATGTTGCAGTGTTTCTCACAGGTTGGGAGTTTACTTGTGGTGGTGCAGTGAGACTCGTGCAGCTTTCTGCAGCTAAAATATACAGATTTCCCTAAATGTGTCACATGCAGAGTGACACTATAACTTACCAATGTTCCCTGACTGCATCACATGCATTGGTACCAGCCAGCTGTACACAGAGAAGCCTCTAGTCTCCACTTGGTTGCTGCAGTTGCTGTTACAGTTTACTGGCATTCTATAAATCCCCTCAGCCAGTGTTAAACTTTAGCATCTGCAAACCCTCCACATGGAGAAGAAGCTACAAGAGCAGTGGTGTTTGGCAGTAGTATTTATGAGAAGAATACACAGATTCGACTTACTTCATGTGTATCGAATGTTGTACTCTAAGTAGACTACAAGAGTTTAGTATAAAAGCAACAACAGAGCATCCATGGTGACAGCTGTCTGTGTACACATCAACATGAGACTATAATCAAGGCTTTACATGCATGTCTAGACACTGATTTACCAGTGTTCACTAAATGCCTCAGGAGCCATTGTACATGCTACAGGGCAGATGTGCACAGACAAGCTTCTAGTCTCCACTCAGTTACTGCAGACAGGTGTGTGGACAAGAATCAAAGAATGGAAGTGGAGTGAAATAAGTATGACTGAAGTGAGTAGAGGATGTTTAGTCACACTTGACTGATTATTGGTTGCCTCTTTAGTCAGTTTCTTCCTTTGCTTTTAATATTTTTTAAAATATATTTGATGAATTTAAACTGTCTTCTGAGCCTCCCTCTCACTGGTAGCAAAAAGTGGAATCTAAATTGTCCCATAACTTTTTCCTTGTCTCCACATTTCTCCTGGAACACTCTGTTTTATTGGCAATCTAAAAGATAAAAATGCATTTGTGAACATTAGCGAAAAGCCTAAAATGCAAATACATCCTGGAAAAAGCTTGTTTGCTTGTGTGACAGCTTGGCACAGTATGTCCAAGTGTGATATCTTCCAGGAATGAGGTGAGAAGTTTGCATACGCACATTCATGGTATCTGCGAAATATTTCCAGTGCTGCAGATCAGAGGGAGGAAGGTATGGATGACAGGCAGGTGGATGGAGATGGAGGAAGAGATTAAAGATGAAGGACAGGATAATAATAATGGATGTTGCTGGTTTTTCTGTCTCCTTTTTCCAGGGCAGTTGTTGAGGCTCTTCTGTTATTGTCATTCTTCCTTTGTTTCCTTCATCCTCTGCTGGTCGGACACATTTCATCTCCACTTCAGAATAGGGTTTGACAGATTCTTCTCTAAACAAAGGTGATCACAGAGTTAAAGCATTTTACAGTCCGTTGGTCTGCTGGTGTTGGTATTAGTGTTGGGCTGCTGTGGTCAGGCCACACAGTGGAGCCTCTGAGTTTACAGGATTCATCCAACAACATATCAGATCATACAGTAACGGTGGTGGTCAACACCCTGTGTGGCTCAGCGGCTGCAGCACCTTTGTTTTAAGTATTTATGACCTATTACATTCTTTTCACATGTCTTTTCATATCTGTACAGTTTATGGTCAGGATTTTACAAGTTGTATTTGGAGTCTCACATTAGATATGGGCTCATTTCTTCCTTTAAAATCTTGTTTTGGCTGGACTCTGAGTGATCCTGGTTGCACACAATGTTTCTCTGTTTCAGCAGTAGTTCAGTTCTATTTTTCTCATAACGTCTGAATAGATCTCTGGTACTTTCCATAAACTCGTTCCTCAAAAGTGACTACACAATTTGTAGAAACATGATGGCTGAACTCCATCTCGGCTGAGTCTAATCTGTGGATCCAAGCAGCTGGATGAAGTTCTGAAGTACAGAACAGACTTGGGCTAAACTGACTGGATTCTCTGCTGCAGAATGATGTAATTACAGGAGCAGGCTGTTTGCTTTAACTATGTCTGAGCATTAAAGAAGAGCAGCGCGTTTCCAGAATGATTTATATTTTTCTCCAGTTTAAGAACGAAGAATATCAAACTCAACATGCAGAGTTCAGTTTGGGTAAATGGTTTGTGTTGGATGTGATTATATGAGCAGAATAGGCTGTTTAGTGTAGTGAGAGTTTAACCACCAAGGACTGAGCTGCTCCATGAGCCTTCTTCCAGAGGAAACCCAGAAAACAGTGAATAACTCCACATTGCTTTAAAAAAAAAAAAAAGCAGCACCTTTAATCCAAATATCATTTCAGTCTTTGTGCCTGCAGCTCCAGTTTACACATGACATTTACTGAGGGGAATTGTTTGGGCTGCTGGACACAGAATGGAGATGCCAGTTTAATGTTCTGTACGACCGGTCAGCGAGGTAACGCTGCAGATGTTGCCTTGGGGATCCTCCGCAGAGATTTTAATGGGAGTTCATCTCGTTCTGTGGCAGAGCTCAGGGAGGATTTAAGTGTCTTAAAGAAAGTGGCTGTTTGTCGCCTCACATAATTGGATAATTTGCTCTGGGCCAAAAGGTGTTGGATAAATGTCATTCACTCTCTAACAGTCTTTTCCTTTCTTTCCTGCCGTCTCCTCCCTGCACATATTCCAGTTTACAACACAGCCTTGATGGATTTATGTATAAAGTTGAGTGCTCGTCATAATTTTCAATTTGCTCGCCAAGTGGTGGTCGGTCGGTGGGTTTAACAAACTGGGAGGCCACACAAATCTCTCACTCTGAGTTTATTTGCAGTACGCTACTGTACATGAGCTGGATCCTGGTCCAGAGCCTCTTCTGGTGGGTGGCAGCCGATGGACTCGATGTAGAGCTTCCACTAATAGAACATGTAATATGGAAAAACCTCAGGACGCCTTTCAGCAGGAAGTCGGAGGCTTTATGTTCTGTTGGTGCAGAGAGGTGGAGGAGGTTTTATTAGAGAAGACAGACATTCAACAATAACATTAGTTGGGGTAATAGAAGTAATAGAAACTGATCATATATATTCTGTAACACTTACTGGCCTGAATTTGCCAAACTACATGTTGTTTTAAAGAACAAAAGCCTTGTAATTTATTGATTTGATCCTTTTTTTTAAATGCAAGTGTCGTAATGGTACAGTCTGTGGGAGGAATTTAAGGGCTTTGCTTAATCAATAATTGGCAGCAGCATCAATCAATAAGTGATGACATCTGAACTGATATTGCTGTTTCAGTCAACAGGCGTGACATTAAACCCAAAGCAGCTCTGTACCATGAGCTACTTGGATACAGGAACACTGTTAATGTCTTAAACACACAACCTCTGACCAGACGTCATTAAGCATCACAGAAGTCTTTGTCATGGTACCCCATGCTAGCTAAACAATGCTCTCTGTTTGCTAACATGGAAATGCCAATAGTCCTTGATCAGGACATCCTTTGTAACAACAGCTCTTTCCTTTTTAAAAGTAAACATAAAGCAAAACAATGTTCTTGTTTTTTAAAAACTTTTTTATGGGTTCCTGTTGAATAAAATGTGCTGCATTTTCACAGTAAGAGTACAATGAGAAAGTGATTCAACCTTTTACTTTAGTCAAGTGCAAGCAGTAATTGTGATTGTGGAGGAGGCTGGGGTAGGTGGACAGGTCTCTAAAACACTGGATTCCTAAACAGGACCTCCTGTATCAAACTGATAGTCAATGTTTGGATCTGGGTCTAAGTTTACCTCCAGGAAGGTTGTGCTACACCCCTGTGCAGAAGGCAGGACTTTCCACTGAAGTCCAGGAACTCTGAATGTTTTTGGATGGTCAGTTGCAGATACGTGTTCCCAGCTTTTTACAGCCACCATTTTATTTACAAATGAAATAAGTTTAATTAGTTCCCACGTGTCGTTCAAACAGTTGCAACTTAACATGTTTCTATCATTGAAGGTGGTCATTTTTTGCTGTTTTAGTTTGTCAGTATTTTTGTGTGCAGTTTATGGAGACATATAGAATATATATATTCAGTTCAGCACTGTCACCCTGAGGATAAAATGTTGATGTGATGATTTTAGTGGTAACGTGGTGTTTTTGTTCTCTGTATTAGTGCTGTGATGCAGGTTTTGTATGAGTGGGTCCCTGTTTTCTCTATTTTATGCATGTTCATGAGAAAATTTTGGTTTGTTTGCAGGAGGTCTGATACAATCCTACATACAAATATCATCCACTAATGCAGGAGCAGGAAACAGGAAAACTGCTAGTCCATGGATGTCAACAATCATCATCATGAAATGTGTCTGAAAAGTTGGATTTCAAGTGTTTTATGACAAAGAAAGTGTGTTAATCCTCAGGGACTTTATTCCAGGAAAGCACTGAATGTAAATATAAGTTTGCTTTGTTTGCAGGAGAACTTTGTGGAGAACCCTTAGCTTCCTCCAGCATCATCCTTAGGTTACAGTTGTTGGTTATTCTATGACCCTAAACCAGCAGAAGAAATCAGCTGTGTCTGTCTCTCAGTGTGTTGTTAATTTGAGCCAGTGGATGCACTGACAGAGTTTTCAGCTAGATTTTGACAAAGTGCCTCCTGTTTTTGAATCCTAAAGTATCTGATGGTGCAGTGGTGCTGCAGTAACATGTTTATAGTCCCTCAGACTCAGTCTTTGTTCTTCTGGGAGTCACAGTTGGCAGCAGAGAGCCAACTGCTTCTGTTCCAGGGTGATGTTTGTTTGAACGTCTCCTCGGCTGAAGAGCTCAAACACATGGCTGCCACTTGGGGGAGATCTTCTGTGCAAACAGACAAAAAGAAAGAAAAAAGAACTTTACAGCCACATTTGTAGAGGAATTATTTTTAGCAGAGCACCAAAACAGAACAAACCAGGAGGTCTCAGTGGAAAAGATGAAACATGAGTTGAACCTATGTTAAATTATTAGCACTGAATCATTTTATTAGCCATTATTTTACCGTTTGAACTGATTTATACATGGTGTTTCTGGAATAATTTTCCTGTAGATGTTGTATTTAAAGGTTTGTTGCTAAGTGCTTGTTTGAAATAAGCTCTTAATGCTAGATGTTAGAATGAAGCCACCCAGTGTTTTAACATCTCTGACTGTGTTGCTGCTGTTTGTTTGAGTCTGGATGTAAATCCGCTGTTTGTCAGACACATAATAGTTTAAAGAAAGTGACGCAGGTTCAGAGACGTTTAAGTGATTTACACGGAAAGCCTTTTTACACCGTTCACATGTTCTCAGCGTGACGCACTTTGACTTTATGATGGGAACCAGAGCTGCAATGATTAATTAGGTAGCTGCCAGCTTTTCTTTTTATTGATTGATTGGTTTGTTTTCAAGAACAGAGACTCAAAATTCTCTGATTCCAGTTTCTGCAGTGCAAATAAGTTTGGTTTTCCTTCCTCCTCTGTGACCGTAAACCGAAGATCTTTAGACAAAACCAGACAGTCATGTAGGGCTTTGGGAGATACCAAGCAAAATATTTAATCATTTTCTGGCATTTTATATGAAACAATTATTGATTAATTGAGGAAATAATTAACAGATTAATCAACAATGAAAATAATCAATAGTTTTGGCCTTAACTGTAACAGAAATAGTCATTTACTTTATTTTTTCTAACTACTAAACACATTATCTCTTTGTCCTCATCTTCACTTTATTTATTGCTTCTTCCTTGGAACAGATATGTTTTTAGTTTTTTAAACACAATTTTGCTAATATTTATTAGAAATATTAGCAGGAACCTGGAAGGAACTTGGCAAATTCATGTCTACATTTATTAAAAATGGGACTTGAAGTTTCCAGATAAATCCGTTAATCTGCTGTCACAAACCACATTTATTATAAACCGTGAGAATAAGTGTGGATTCAAGCGAATTAGAAAAATTAAGATCTCTTGAAATTTCTCAGAAAAAAAGTGTAAAGTATATATATGTCACCACAATTTCTACTGTGACATATATGAACTCTTTATTCTGCTGTGTATCGTTTGTGTCACTGAACTTTTTTTGACTTGATAGATATTAAACTGAATTTACACAGACACATTTCACAGGACTCTTGTTCCTCAACATATCTTCCCTCCGGCTGACCTTCTGTTGTAAAGGTCATGGAGGTGCTCGGGTGTATCCATGGCAACCGGTGACCTGCAGATCCATACATGGTGAATTATGTTTACGTGTCCCTGTGAACTGGATTCTGGCGTTCTGGGAGCAGGAATGTTGGGTTTCACCAGGGAGAGGGACAGACGGAGACTTTAGGGTTACAATTTACAGCAGCTTTCTTATTTGTTGTTTACTCAGCGAGGACGACCTGAAGGCCGAGAAGAAAAGACGAACAGGAGAGAGAAGGCATGAAATAGGAGCTGAGGTCAGGGGTGTCTCTGCTGCCATCGCCTTTAGACGTTTAACTACCGATTGTTCTCAGCATCAGCAAACACATCCAGCGTCATGCTGCAAGATGTTTTATATAGCTGCCTGCTTTAAGGAATGACTCCAGAGGAAATGTAGGAGAATGCATGTTTTCTTCCTCAGGGGGAGCAAAAACTGAGTCTGTTGATGGCAACCAGCTTCAGAAACATGCAGCAGGTTCTAGTTATGGTAAATTGTCTGCACTTATATTACGCCTTTCTACCTTAGTGACTCTCAAAGCTTTACAATGTGTTTCTCATTCACCCATTCACACACCAATGGTGACAAAGCTTCCATGTAAGGTAACTGCCAGCCATTGGGAGCAACCTCGAGTTCAGTGTCTTGCCGAAGGACACTTCAGCATTTGGAGGGGCTGGGGATCGAACCACCAACCTTGCAGTCAGTGGACAACCTGCAACTACCACCTGAGCCACATTCTATTGATCACCTGTTTGTATTCATAAGTTAAACAAATAAAAAAAAATAAAAATTCTACAACCAGAATTTGCAAATGTGTGTAAATTATACATTTGAGGTCAACAATGACAGACATGTGTTGAAGAAGTGCTTTGGAACTGTCCTGTGCAGAGGTAGAGCACCCTCTTCTGGAGAGGACAGTGGATGAAGCAGTATTTACAGGTCTGATCTGTTCAACAGAGAATCACAAAGTGCTTCTATTTGATTCATTTGTATTTAAGCACTGAAAGTAACAATTATTTTCACTGCTGATTATTCTATCAAGTGTTTTCTTAATTAATCAAGTAGTTTGGCCTTTAAAATGTCAGAAAATGATGAAAAATGTTGAAACTAAATGCAGAACGAAACCTGTCAATATTCAGATTTTAAAAGCTCAAATCAGACAATTTTAACTTTTTTCTTTAAATGTTGCTCAAACTGATTAATTGATGAATAAAATAGTTGCAATTAATTTAACTGTTGGCAGCTAATTGATCAGTTGTTGCAGCTCTATTAGTAGCAGCCTGAGCAGAAAGGGGAGCAATATTTATTTTTTATATTTATTATAATCAAGAAGCACAACATGGCCACAGACCGACAGACCACTCTGGTTTAGTGTTTGGTTTTGTTTTGTTTTAACTGCATTTAATATAATAAGTAATCCAAAATTTTATTTAAAGACTGCAGACTGACCACAAGAGGGCAGCAGCTGTACAATGTGAAATTAAGATGAAGCTGAATTGACACACACACACACACACACACACACACACACACACACACACACACACACACACACACATACCCTCTTGTCAGTTGGACAGATGCAGCATTAATATTAAAAGGCCTCCATCAGCAGCATCAGATCAGCTGTTTATAACTGACATTCGTTGTCCCTTCAGTATATCACATTACATTATATTAACAGGTCTGTTTTTCTAGAATTTAGTATAAAACTGTCACCAGTTCATTAGCGTCATGTGTTGCACACCTTTATATGATAAAAGTAAGAAATGAATCTCACTGAAGGTATAGAACTTCCCTGTTTGCTTTGTTAGTTTCGTGTTAGTGAGCTAAGAACCATGCGTTCATCTCTCCTCCATTATAACTGAGAGGATTGTTGTGATTGTGCTCGTCTCAGATTCCAGTCTACAACTAAATGCTAAGGCTGCACTTAAGACCGAAAAACTTCATGTAAAAGCAGAGATTATTAGTGAAAAGAGAAAATGAGGGGGGAAGGGGGAAGGAGCAAGGAAAGTGTAGGTGAAGTAAAAATGACTGAATTGAAGTTCTTAGGGGTGCTTTCAAATATTGACTGTATGGTATTTTAACGTGTTTTCCTATTTGCTGTCTCTTCATAGCTGAAGGATGGATGCTACTGTGTGAACTGGACTGGACCTTAATAGTGACAAAGTTTAGGTTGATTGTGTGATTTCTGACCCTAAACTCTTCCTGGCTCCACCTGGAATTGAAGATTCCCAGCTGCTCTTTTTGCTGTTTTTATTCTCAAGACTTTAAATGAGGCCACAGTGCAGACATACTGAAGATCTGACATCTTAAGAATAGTCTTGGTGTATTTTCACAACTAATCTGTGTGAGCTGATTGATAAAAACCCAATTGGTTTGTTTAGTTTCTGTTCTGTTCAGAACTAATATCTGATCTGGTTAAACACAGTGAGTCCCTTTGTTCCCTCCTGAACCTTCTCTTCACTCCATCAGCTCATTTAGGAGCCTTAAAGCTGCAGTGAAGCTCTGGTTAATGTGATGAAAGGAACGACTGCAGCAGAGAGACTGAAACAGTTAACAGGTTAATGATGTGTTTAGGGTCACTGCTCTGCTCAATACATGGAAACAATAAATTATTTAAATAGAGAAACAACATTGATGGTGTCTTTGTATGTGAGTTCATCATCATTTATATTATTATATTTAAATTCAATCAGAGGCAGCCATCTCCACATTCTAATCTCAGTAAGCTGATGCTCGAGACTCTCTGTCGTCTTGTTTCTGTCTTCTTGTCAGACTTCAGTGGGTAAAAGGAAATTACAGCAACATGTTCCAGATTCAGTCTGAAATGGAGCTTTAATTCAATTTGAGATTTAAAACAATGAAACAATAAAACTTCTCCAAAAACAACAGAGAGCAGCTCATCTCCTGCTGCTCCACTGGTTTCATTTTAATAATAGAAATGTTATGCATAGATGCTGCATTCAAAGGTGTGTTGCTTGCCTAGAGTGAGGTCTAAATGTTAACAGTTAGCATGAAGACACCCAGAGGTGTTACATCACTGACTGATCATCTACACCGTCTGTCAATCTATTAATAATATAATTAATGAGACCTTATTATTTAATCAGTGACATTTAAACACAGAACCTTTTACACAGTTCACATGTTCTGAGCTAGAGCTGCAGTCATTAATCAATTAGCTGTCGACTATTAATTTAATTGGCAACTATTTTAATAATTGATTAATTAGTTTGTTTTTAGGGACAGAAATTCAGAATTCTGTGACTGCAGCTCCTTAAATGTGAATATTTCCTGGTTTCTTTCCTCCTCTCTGACAGTAAACTGAAGATCTGTGGACAAAACAAGACATTTGAGCAAACTCTGATCCGCACTTTTCACCATTTTCTGAGGTTTTATTCCAAACATTTATTTGATCTAATGAGGAAATAGCCAACAGATTAATCGACAATGAAAGTAATCGATAGTTTTGACCTTACTTCTAACAGAAATAGTCATTTAGTCTTTTACATTATCTCTTATCCTTCAGCTTCTCTTTATTTATTGCTTCTTTCTTGTTTTTCTTTATTTCTTTAAATTATGATCAGGTACTACAGTTATAATAGAGACATGGTTAAATTTTCATTCAGCTGTCCCCTGCCACACAACATTTTAAGCCTGTGTGTGTGTGTTTGTGCTTGAAATGGGAAACTGTTTGTTGAACAGATCTCTGCTCACACAAACACTCAGGTAGAAGATCTTAACTGGACGTTCATGGATCTATAAACTGTACAAGCAGCAGCTTTTCTGTCAGTGGTGGAGCCTTCAGTCTGTTTAGTGAACTCTGACACAGACAGAGATGATATCAGTGCAACACATCGCAGCTCCGTGGAGTCAGGAAAGCTTTTAGGGCCATTAGGTCCTTCAGAGGCCGGAGGGTCTGGGTTTTCCATTTAGTGACTGTGGCTCCTACTTAACAGACTCAGCTGGTCGGTCACTGTGACCTGGAACACGGAGCTTCCGGAGGAGATGTTCAATTTCAGTGTTAAAGCTGAGATTACTTCTGTTCCTCTAAAAAATCTTATTTACAGACGGCTGATAAATGAACCCCAAACACTACTGTAATGTAAATTTCTGATGCAGGAAGTAGAGCAAACTCAAAACTGTCTGTAGTTATAACGCCATAAATTAAATTCAATAATTTAAATAAATAGATGGAGGCTTCACATACTACAGATATTCTACTATTTGCATTTCTTGAATTTCCCTCAGGATCAATAAAGTACCTATCTATCTTTTAATTGTTTTATGTTCACTTATATGTTTCCATAAACACTGCCTGCAGTTCAGCCAGATAGTCCCTTCATTGTTGTTCCTGCTGGTTGCACCTGTCTCACTCATGACTTCTCAGTTGTGACAAACTTTTGTGTTTTCTACAAAACTGGTAAATGTTTGAATGCAACATGTAGAATGAAGTGATTTGGACGAAACATCACAATTTAAAGCTTAAATGTTGCCTATCATCATGACTGAACGTCAAAAATGATTAGTTCAAGGATCGTTGGAAAGTCAAAATCCAGCTATTTTTTTCTATTTTCAAAGTTTCTTCCCATTATAAATACAGTCATTTTTGCATTTTTTTTTAAAGAAAAAAGATAACATTCCCAACATGTTTTGGGGTTCAGAGGGTTGAAGGGAATCTGGAGGAGATCCAGTGGTTCTGTTATACTGTAGGGAGCAGTTTACTGTCCAGATTAAAGATCTGAGGAGTCACTGTATAGTTAGATTTTTGGACCATCTTAGACAGAACTCTATCACTGTTTCTAAAACATGGAATAAAGAAATATCTTTTGGAAGAATGATGTTTTTTCTCATGTTTGACTGATATCAGCCGATCTGTATTGGTATGTATACCCTTTTATTTTGGAGGTTCTGACTCCATAGTTCACTGCCAGCCTGTGTGCAGCGCATGTAGCAGAGAATGTGTTGGTGTCTTAACTTAAACACTGATCCCATCATTTTATATTCTAGAAAAACGATTCAGGTTCTGTTTCGTTCCGTCCGGTAGAGTTCCAGAGACTTTCAGATGATCTGTAGGTTTTCCCTCCGAACACCTTCTCAGATGTTCTATGTTGGTTTTTCCTTGAATTTTTAGGAGCTCTGATGATTCGGAGCAGTGATTATTTATAAAATCATTCAGTTTATTTTATACTGTAGCTCCTCCTGCAGCTTTAACCTTTCAATGATTTACATTTCTAGTTATTTAAAATGTCCACAGGATCATGGAGGATGCCGTTAGTATCAGCTTGTCAAGACATTTTTAGGATTAAATCTAAATAACACAAGAACAGAATCCTCAGTATGTCATCATGGTTTATTTCCTCAACTGAACTTTATATTTAAAATACACAAAGCAGCATCCTGTTCTTTAATCCAGGCAGAGGAACATGCAGGAGGTCAGATGTTAGTACCAGTCAGAGGCTCCACTGATCAATACACCAAACAAACACCACATCTCAGTCTTTACTGCTGGCCCTTAAACATGCACAAGAAACTGATCTGAGTTCACTGAAATTCTTTAATAGTGTCAAACTGAGTTTTTATCTCATTCAGGATCCAGATAGACTTTAAGAACATGGACCTTAAGTGACCCAGTAATCAGCTGGTCTGGATCAGAACATCAGCACACACCAGCAGGGTTCCAGGATGGTTCTGATCCAGGTCTAGGGTTTGGGTTTGACTCCTAGACACAGAGCCAGTTCGTTCTTCTGGATCTTTCCGTCCTTGTTGACGTCGCAGTGACGCAGAAGAACGAGTCTGAGTTTGTCCAGATCAGGACCAGTGATGTTCGGCTGTAGAGGGAAACATTTAGAGGGAAATGTGGTGTTAATAACATGCAAACAGCACCAAGGAATTTAATGAAGCAGTTTCTGTTCGTTAGACTCCAGGTTATTGGGTATTTAATGACTCAGCAGTCCTGAGTTTAAAATGTTAACACGTAAACAACAGAAGACATGCTGCCATACTGTGCCCAGAATTCATTATTTCTATACTTAAGGTAGTTAAATGTAAATGCTGCTGCTAGTGATGCACAGCAGGAGTCAACCAGTGTGTTTTATTTTAAGGTCCGATACTGATTATTGCTAATCAATGAGACTGATTACTGATATTTGGAAACAATATGCATGTGTGTATTTTACATATTTTTATTTAAAAGATAATATTTCAATATTTATCCTTCAGTGTTGGTAAATTCTTATTCGTGACGTGGAGCCAACCACATCGTGACATTGAATGTGGCTGCATCAGAGCCATAAACTGGATTTTTAAATTATTTATCTGGAATTAATTAAAGAAAATGCCAATAACAATCGATTTATTTATTTTTAATTCTAGGAGATCCAAAGCTCCAAACTAACTCTTTACATCGGCTGCAGTTTATTTAGATGCACAAAATCTATTTCACTGTGAGTTGTACGTTTAACCTTAACTGTCAGTATCAAAACACACATTAGTACTGATCTGTTTATCTAATATCTATCTCAGTGATTGTAAACAGGAAGGTGCAGATAAATGTTTCCTACATTTAACCTGTTCAGGAAGATCTGAGATGTCAGTGAGTTGGTAACCCTATTTTGTTAGTACATGACCACATTCTAGCTTAGTAACACGACAGTCATGATGCATGTTCATTAAAAACACACACACACACACACACACACACACACACACACACACACACACACACACACACACACACACACACACACACACACACACACACACACACACTCTCTTACCCTGACCAGCCCCATCATGTCTTTGACAAAACCGTCCACCTCCGGACCCTCCAGAGCTCCGGTTTTACTCTGAACAGGGAGGAAAGAAAGAAAGAGCCAAAGGAAAGATGAAGAAATTATTATCGTTATTTATCAGTTTTTCTTATGATGCTCAGTCCGCTCCCACAATTTAAATGCACAATCATAAAGCAGGAAGAGCTTAGATGAGGGAAAAAAAATCAGTTATTTAAAATTAATTGCAGGTAGTGGTGAAACAGCTCCTATAAAATGGGAAACGAACAAATAACTAACTTAAACTTTAACTGTCAGCATTTAACCAAAGTTGCAGTTTGATCCAAAATCACACATGTTGGTGTAAAATGGCAAAATCTATTGTTTTTCTAAAAGCTAAAACCTGAACAGGTGCTGGACAATAATTTACAGAAGCAGCTCACATTTGTTTGAAACATCCACCTACAGGTTACAAACTGTTTAGTGCAGCTTGAGTGTCACATTTCCAGAGAAACATGATGGTTTTGTCGGAAATCTGACAGCAAATATGCATAAAAACTGTTTCAAATGAGGCCTAATGAGGAGTTTTTCTGCATGAAATAGACTCTTTCATTTTAAAATCTGTACCTTTTCACATATTTTCACCTTCTCTAAGATCAGAAGATGATGTGTGAGTATGTGCCTTTAATACAACATCTGCAAACCTGACATAAAAGCTTCTTATTGTAAAGTACTAAACTATAAATACAGGTCTGTCAAAGGTAAACTATTAACTACTCTGGCACTTGTCTTAGCTGACATCAGTGATCACAGAACACTTCTCAGAAATCATATGTGAGCATTAAAGTTAGTTCCAGGCAGCAGAAAAGGTTTCAGGCGGATCGTTTGTTCGAAGATCCTAAACTGATGGTACAGAATAGAAGCAGCTCATCAGTGACCCTCCATTAATCAGAATGACGGTCAACTCTTCACCCTGCAGTGTGACTTGACTACGAGACGCCTGTTTTATTTCATTACAGAGATAACAGCAGCTAAATTGACTCACTGCGGCCATACTCAGACCTCTACTTACACCAAACTGCATGCAAATCTGAGAATATTATCTATTGGCAGTGAAAAATATTAGTGGAGGTGATTCCTGCTCAGATCAGTGGCGCAGTAAAGTGTGTTTTAATAAGAAAAGAACAAACTGAAGAGTCTGTTGATGCTCTTAGTTCTTTGTCACAATCTGGTTAAGTCACAAAACAGTAAAACTGAAGTTAAATAGTATTTTTCTGGTTTCCTACTGTACAGATATCCTCTAATAACCACTTGTTCTGTGTTCTGCTTTGAGTTCTTTGACATTAATTCTAGTGTCTGACATTATTTTAATAGGGACTGTCTGGATTTGAACCCAGAATCTCTTGCACCTAAAATGGCATTCTGTTTGTAGAACATAACTCCCCCCTCATAGAAGAATAAGTGTGTTTGCATTGAGAATAAAACTTGTTCTGCGGTTTTTCTCTGTTTTAACACCTTGATCTGCTGAACAAGATGATATAAAACATGTTTTTAATATTGGAAGTTGAAGAACTGAGAGGCTGAACAGTGAGTTTCCCATCAATTCAAGCTTAAATGAAGCCAATCTGAATTAGATATTAATATCTGTGAGGAAAAGGTCCTCGTGACTCCATTTTAATGCCGATTAGCTGCTTTTGGAGACAAATTTGAGCAAATTTGAGCAGGCTGGAAATTTTCCTACCTTCTCTCCACACTGGCTGGTTATAGGACCCACTGATTAAACCTCCAAACGGCTGAAAAAGCTTCACTTAAAGGTAAAAATCTCCAAAAGTAAACACTAAAAATAAAGCATTAAAAGATCATACTCTTTAATGGGGTCCGTAGATGTACATATGCTTTTAAATCATAAAAATATTAATGTTATGTCAGCATTGAAAGTCACAGTCAACACTTCAGCTTTTCTATCTAAGAAAACATAATAAAAAAGACGACAGAGTATTTTAGATTTTCCTCAAAGACTTATTTTTTAGAAGCTCAAAACTATTATTCAAAACGAAACTGATCTTATTTGTGGCTGTAAACATTTGACTGACATGAAGTTTAAAGGAGGAAGTTGAGGATAATATCTATAGATGTGTTATTATGCAACGGTATGTTTATATATGACAAGGAAGAGCAAAGAAAGAGCTTTGTGATTATGTTTGTCTCATATTTGTTCACACTGAAGTAATAATGTTACGAAGACTGATCAAACCTCTACATAGAACTGTCTTTACTCATTTATTCATCCATGTTCAGGTTGCTCGGTTGAGAATCATTTCCTATCATAGACCTGTAAAATACCAAAATAAACGGCTAACATGAGCCTTTATGATGATTTAAGGTGTTTCTCTGTGCACCAAAAAGAGCAATCAGGTTTTGAAATCCAGCAAATGCCTCCAAGAAAGGGCTGACGTTACATTAGATCCAACTATGTATGAAAAATAAATGCTAAATAATGGATTTGTAATTGCAGTGATTCAGAAGAGCAGGTCATAGTTCCGTCAGGAATTATAGATATGATAAAATTATGAAACATGAAAATATAATTAGCCTCTTTGCTGTACTCACAACATCATAATGGTCAAAGATCTTCTCAAAATCTCTCTTCCTCTCCTCTTTGCTGCAGGCCTTAAAAAAGAGAAGCAGGTACAAATCAGGAGGAGAGTAACTTGACAAAGATGAAAAATTAACCCTGATTTTATTTTTTTTTTAATCGAAAACAATCAGTTTTTAATTGCTAAACACACTTACATCCATCTGGAACTGGAGCAGGAAGTTCTCCTCCAAAGCCAAGATCCTTCAAAATAAATGCATGTTTTAATATGAATACACAATATTTTAGTTAACACAGATAAAATGATCACAAACAGCCTTTTTCTTCTTATAGATTCCTTTGAAAGGATGGTTTATCATGAAAAGGTTAATGATGTTGATCTGAGTAGCGATAATGTAATATGTGACCTTTCTAATCATTTTAAACTGTTTGACCCTGAGTACCTGGCCAAATCGTTCAGATCCAGACGTCCATCCTTGTTTTTGTCAAAGATTTTCATCTGCAAGAGAAATAAAATAAATACAGAAGTGTAAAAAAACTTTAAACAGCTGGTTAGTTCTTAAAACCACCTGGACTCATCATTCTGTGTCACTTTAAACAAATAATAAATATGACATATTCTGAAATCTAAAAAAAAGTGCACAAAAATCAGACAAAGTTTCTCCAGAAGCAACACAGGAAGTGAAATAATTAAATAGATTTACTTTCTACTCCCTTCTTTAGTCTTTGTTCTGTGACGGCTGGACACAAACTAATCTAATTTATTTAATGTAATAATGGTTATTTTTATTGTATTAATTTAATTCTTTTTTTTTTTACCCTTTATATACTTACTTATTTATGGATTCATTTATCTACTATTGTTATTCTTACTTCTAGCCTTGTCTTTATCATTTTAACCTTCTATTTTCTTTTGAATGTGGATTTTTTGTTTCTTTTATAATTTTTGATTCATTCATTTTGAAAATCTTTCATCACGTTTAACTCTATTTCCTTCTTCCTTCTATTTTCCTTCTTTTATGTTTAGCACTTTGCAAACTCTGATTTTTAAAGGTGATATAGAAATAAAGTTATTATCATTATTATTATTATAACTATAAAATCTCAGGATATCACAAGTTAGAAATCTCTCTTTAAAATAGCAGTTTTTCTCCTTGAGAACTGTATTTTTAATTTAGCAGTTGTTTGGTAAAATAGTTTATTGCAGCAAGTCAAATATTTTCAGTCTTGTGCAGCTTTTACTCAGTAAAATAAATATAATGATGATTTGAGGACAACTGCTGCATGATTTTTTCCATTTCAGTTATAGCACGACTAGGAAATTGCAAGATCTGACTCTTAACCAGCTCTGTGTAAAATAAAATATATGTAAAATCAGCTCTGATAAATGATATATATAGTAGATGTACAGCCAAAGAGGAATGAATAAAGCAGCACACTGAGTTAATGGTGGAACATTCAGAGAACATTCAGAGAACGGACCTGACTGAACATAACTGAAATAAAACGCTGCCTCCAGGTGTTTTAAAGCTGCAGCAGATGCTAATGAACTCAGACTTTCTGCACATAGATTCCAGATAATCTTACTCAGTTACACCAAGGAAGTTCTGCCCCTGAGTTGTGCTGTGGTATGTGTGTGTGTGTGTGTGTGTGTGTGTTCCAACCATTGCGTCGGTGTACTCGTCCAGCTTGTCAGAGGACACTTCCTTGTGGTGCTGCTGGAACAAGTCTTTCAGGAAGGCCTGAGATGTTTAATCAGACAACAGAAAAGTCAGTTTACTGGGTGATAAGTTTAGATAGAGCTTACACGTTCTACAGAAGTAAAGGAAGCTTCATTTTTGCATGTTATAAAGTGAGAAAGAGATTTGAAATGATGTGGCAATAAAATGCAAAAGTCAATGAAAATAAATGATAGAGGTGCATTAATATCATTAATATTTATATTAAACGTAGGAATCCCTCCTGTTAGTTCTGGTGTTCTATTTCTAAACTGACCACAGCTGCTCATGAATCTGACCAACAATCTATCATGAATCTGTGCTTTAATTAAAATATGGAGTCAGAAACAGACAGAGATCTGAAGTGTGATGTCAGAACAGGAAGCAACTGTGAGGTGAAGCAGATATTCAGGTTTGGTTCTGTTGTGTCATGACGTGTCGACAGTCAGACCTGGAGCTCCTGAGCAGATATGTAGCCGCTGCAGTCGATGTCGTACTTCCTCCAAATCTGCAGCAGAGAGGAGGACAGATCAGGAAATACATGTGATGAATGGGGGCTGGTTTAAAGCTGGTGGTCACAAAGCAAACTTAATACATTTGCTGTTATTGATCTGTTTTTATGGGATATTTGGTTGATGAAATCCAGGTCTGCAGGTTGGAGTTGAGCCACTGAATGAATATATCAGAGTCTTCATGGTGATTTTTGTTTTTCTGTTTTGTTAATTGAGACTCCAACTTAGTGAATAACAAACCTGTAAAGTGCATTTCAAAGCTAATGGGAGCTGACCGTTGGAGTGTTGGAGGTTAATTAGCTGCAGCTACTGTCAGCTCATGTCAACAGAAATGATTAATTAACCATCAGCAGCCTTTAAGTGTTTAGGAAAGCCCAAGTCTTAGTGTGACACTTATCTAAATGTAGTGTTTGTTAGGAGATAAAGGCGGATGGTGTTCAGAACAGTTAGATCTTTTATCAGAGTTCACTTGAATGCATCAGAACATTAGTGCAGAAGTGTTCAAGTCTCTAAATATTCATGAAACTCTGCAAATACACCAGTCAGGCATAACATTATGACCACCTGTCTAATATTGTGTTGTCCCCCTTATGTGGTCAAAAATGCTCTGAACCATTGGACATGGACAAGAGGACCTCTCAGGGTGTCCTATGGAGTCTGGAACCAGGACGCTGGCAGTGGATCCTTTGGGTTCTCTGGCTTGACCAGAAGGGCCTCTGTCATTCAAACTTGTTCCACTGCATCCTGTTGATGCTTGATCACAATGGGGTGTAGGAAGTTTGGAGGTCAAATCAACATGTTGGACCATTGCCATGTTCTTCAACATGTTCTTGATTGGTTGATGTTTTTTCCATGTGGCGGGGTGCATTTTCCTGCCGGGGATAGGCCAGTGACATTTGGGATTTGCCATTTGCATGAGGGAATGTGCTTGTTTTTGGACAATGTTTATTTGGGTGTGTAAGTCTCATCAAGGTTTTCCAGCAGAACAGCACATAGTACCAATATGATCAATGTTATTCACTTCACCTGTCAGTGGTCAGAATGTTGTGGCTGATCTGTGAATATTTACAATCGCTGAATGATGGACTAATGGTGGTCGGTTGGAATGTCAATATATCACCCAACACAAGAGATTCAGTTCAGATTATTTTTTTAAAAAATTCTGTTGTCAAAGTTAAAAGTCAATTTTCTTTCTGTATGAATGTGGGTGGAGAACTTCCTCATGCTTTGTACTGTAACTCTAAGTCACAGAGACTTCTGGCTTGTTTCTGGTCGGTCTGCTTTTATGATTCAGGAAAATATTCACTTGTTGCTTCTTTGAATTCGTCTGTTGATCCTAGTTTAAGTTAAAGGCCTTGAACGAGTCCAGCTACACAGCCAGGAAGCTTTTAGTGCTTCTGTATAATCATCACTGTCAGTATCATCTGTCCCAACACTTAAAATTATCAGTTGATACAACTTGAGTTCATGATTTAGTTCTGTTTGGTGCATGTTGTGACCTTACCTTCATGAAGTCGACGCTGTTGTCCAGAGGAGCTTCTCTGTGGAAAACTAACAGGAAGTTTTCATCCTCAGGCAGAATCATGTTGGCCAACTGGAAGACAGGTTAGAGATGAGTTATAAGGATGCTGTCTGAGGATTTTACCTCAAAGCATTCAGTCTGATCCCGTCTGGTCTTTAACCCTGATCAGGCTGCAGGAAAAATGATGCATCAGATGAAACAGAGTTCTATAAAACCTCTACAGATATAACTGAAGCTACTGATGAACTCGATGCTCCGGAGCTTCCTGGCTTCCCTCCAGTTCATGTTGCTCTTCTCTTCTTTAATAGCATCAGCCTCCATTAGCAGATTAAACTGGCCGCCATCGTCAATTCAATAACAATTCAGGATGATGCTGCAGCGACGAATCTGAAATATGGCTCACAGTTAGAAGAAGCGCATTGCACCATCCTTGTTCCAGCATCAGCAGTCAGGTCATATCAAAGCAGGAATACAAAGACAGGTTATTTAATCATGTGTTGAATTTGTTGTACAAAATGTAGAATTCAAGTTTTTTCTGGGTTTTCAGATTGATTTTGTCGCACGAGTGGGGTTGAAAATGATTGGCTGCTGGTAGAACATTTGTTATTCTAACAAACACGACAGATTCCTAATGGAGGTCATAGAATAGAAACCGGGACCTTCATGTTTCCAACACTGCAGAAACGCATCCAGGTGGAGTTTCAGTGGAAGGTTGCTGGTTTAAAACGTAGCTTGTGTCTGTTTAGTTTATGGCCCTACATGTAGAACTGTTGCTGCTAATAACTGATCAATGTTTGGATTCAGCAATGTAAAAGTACAAAACAGAAATCACAAGAAGAAAGTGTGAGAGCATGCTGCAGGTCTGCTGTAGGGTTTAGGGTTTAGGAGAGATGGTTTCCTGTTGAGCATCAAAAGTGGTATAAATGCACAGTCAGGTCACATGACGCTGCGACTGAACTTCATGCAGCAGCTTTAACTCAGGAAGTCGTTGCTCTCTGATCGGCACACTGACATCCTGTAATGCCAGCTGTAGAGCAGAATAGGAAGCATGTCCAGAAATAACATGACAAATCACTTTAAGGGCAAAAACTGCCAGAGACACATGCATCAGAGATACCACAGTACTCAGTGTCTCTGTTACTGTGACATGTCTGACACTTGATACCAAATCTATTACCATCATCATAAATTAAGTTGGTGCATTTGAATGTTCTTTGTGAAACATTTTAGCTTCTGAACATTTAGAAAGCATGTTTTTCAGATTGAATGCCTGCTGAGAAAAGTCTGAGTTCTTTCTTTCTTCCAAAACTGTGTGACAAATGTGTGAAAACAGAATTATAAGCGGATTTAATGTTATTCTTCTATTGCTAATCACCAATATTTTACTGATATTTATGTATTTTCATGTTCAAGCTGCTTTTATGTCAGAAATAGAGACCTGAGGTTCTAATGACAAATATGTTTACACTGGACATGCAGTTTTTGATAAGATCAACAAGAGTTCTGTCAGTTCTATTTGTTAAACTATTTGATTTTTATGTTCCCTGTCCTTCTACACATTCTGCCTTTCTTCGTATTGCAGATGTTTGGATTTTGACGTTTGGGTTTTCTGTTGGATTTTATTTTATTTCATATCAGGCCTGTTGTTCCACATGTTGTTGTTGTTAATGTGCAGTTTATCCAGGACCTTTAACATCTGCAGTGAAACCTACAGTTCCATACAGAAACACAGGTACAGTCATATTATCAGAATTTTTCTGTTAGAATTTCTTGTTTCTGGATGTTCTGGTTCTTATGACATCTCTGTTTAGTCTGTACATTACTGTCTAGTTATGTAGTTGTCAGCTGGACATCGACTACAATGACTGGATCGGCATGAGGACAGACACTGTGGATACAGTTTTGTTCTCAGTGTCATTCTAGGATTTAGAGATGTTCCCAAGTAGAGACTTACAGAATCCTGGATGGAAATCTGTTGTAGATTCTGAAAATGCCAAAGATATTGGTTGTATAAACATGTCTCAGACTTTCCCCCAATAAACCAAACATCTGCTTTGTAAAACAGGGACAACCAGCTGATTGTTGCACTGATGTAAACCTGTAAACTTTAGGAAGGAGAAATAGAACTTTAAATCTTATTTTGTCGCCAAACTTTTCAAGCACATTTGACCAGATTTGACTTCCTACTTACAGTTTTTACGTGCTGGTGACTTTTAGAATTTGTATGTATGACTCTCTCCCCATTCATTTAATTAGAGACCTGGTCTGTCAGCACGAAATCACTATGAGACAGTAAGAATCTCTTTGGAGTTATTCAAGTTCTAGAACATGGTAGGTATAAATAGAAGACAGAGAATCTCCTTCTGACAGAAACATGAAGATCAGACCAGACGGTTCCTGCATTGGCTGCACTAAATCTTCAGCAGGCCACTTATGGGAGATGTATTGATCTTTGTTCTTCAGCAGTAAAAGCTGGAGGGTCTGTGGGTGCGATGCATTAAGGGACTGGCCTAATGAATGAATGAGTGAATGGATGAGATGCTGGAGCTGCTTTAATAACCCAGAGAGCCGCCTGAGAGCTGAGCAGCATTACAATCCAACTTTACATGACCAAGAGCAGCTGCAGCTTGTTCAGATGCCAGTCCGGTTTGATTAATTAAATGAACCGACTCCAACAAAAACTAATTTCAGACTCAACCTTTAATTGCACTAATCTGCTGTGGATGTTTGGCTCTCGACCATCAGAAGGATCTTTTTGCTATTTAGAACTGTGGAGCCGCTCAGAGTGGATCTTTGTTTGTTCTCTGCTACTGTAAGTGCTTTGAGTGCTGCTCTGCTCCACCTGCTGAGAGCCTTAGCATGACTCCTCAGCAGCTCAGTAAATTAGCTTTCGTTCTTCTTGATTAAGGAACATGCTGTATCATCGTCATGGAAACATGAGGTAGATTAAAGATGAAGTAGAGATACAGCAGAAGAGGAGGGAGCAGATGATGGAGAAGAGGAGGAATATCTGGATGAAAGAGATGTTGGCAGGAGGAGCTAACTAAGTTTCCGCTGTGGTGTGAGGCTGGATGATGGAGGACACACTGAGGAGACTATCGTAGAGAAAGCTATTCATTGAGTGAAGTGAATGAAGGCGTGATTTCAGTCGTACCTCCTGAATCTGTAGCTTCCCGTCAGCCGTAGCATCGTATGCAGACATGAACCTCTGCTTCAGTCTCTGGACTCTTTCCTCAGTGACCTTCTCCTGCAGAGAGACAGCAGAAACCCAACCTGCTGTGTTTTACTCTGATTCCTTTAAATTAGACGTGACATTTATGAAAACCCATAAGAATTATATTAGAAAAGATTTCTTGGCTGAGTCACACTTATTTTAAGCAATATCACCATGGATACTCTTTCAGTTGTTCCCTCAAGGTCTGCCTCCTCTGGCCCACAGCTGACTGTTCTTAAAGCTGCCCTTGGACCATCTATTCTTTCTGTCACACACAATGAAGCACATGAGCCTTAAACACTGCATGCATACTGCAGAACATAAAACTAATCTGCTGAGTAACTTAACTCACGCAGATTACAACAAAAGATTACATGAGACTGTAAAAAGAGCTGCGGAGTTCGCCAGTTGCTTATCTGAGGTTTCTTTAGTTTCCTGTGTTGTTTCACCATCAGATAAAAGCTTGTAGCTGCTAAAGTCATCTTAAATTATACGTAGGAGCTGATGTTCTGCTCTCTCTTGTCCTAAAGCTTCTTAGGTGTACTGTAGCTATAGAAACCTGTTGGTTCATGGCTTTATGCAGGGCAGAGCACACAGTCTGCAGACTACAAGGTGCCATCAGTATTTGTCCTCACCAGTGAATCTGATGCTCATACTTGGCTCCAAGAGTGTAAAAATCTAAGCAAACCTGATATGTGACTGGTTTTACTGAAGCTGTAAACTTAACACATGGACCTGATTCTGCTGTAAGTCAAGAGCTGCTGCATCTGATGCGTTAGAGAAAAAAAATGACAAACAGATAAAAGCTCCCTCTGTGGCTGATGTTGCTCAACGCTCCAGCAGCTGGTCAGTATATGATAGAGTGTTTTTGTAGCCCTACTTCTCCTGGAGGCATCACGGTGGAAAGCAAACATCAGAGAAACAGAGTGACATGTGGTCAGTGGTCTGTTTGTCTTAGTGCAGCCCAATTAGTATCCAGGAGCTGATAGATGGACGCCTCACTTCACTTTGCTCAGTAAACATGGTGCTGCTTTTCAGGTCAGTTTGTAGCCGAGTGGAAGGCTTTTCCTCTGACAGCTTCCAGATCTCAGTAATTGTGTTACAGTCACTCCACCCAGCTGCCCACACAGCAGAGACACCAGGAACACTGACTGACCTGAGTGACCAGTTAAATTGTGGAGAATGATTCATGCAAACTTTGACGTTAGTGCAAATTTCCAGACCAACAGTTTCCCGTGTGAGCAGGAAATGAATCTAAGACGTAGAGTAAATTCAGATCACCACACTGATGTTAACTCTTCTGCTTCTGTCAGTGATGCTACATCAAACTGTCACATTTATCAGATGGACATGACACCCCAACCTGTAGCTCTGTGTTTGCTCAGCTGCATTGAACTGCTGTCATCACTGCTGATGGATCAGTGGACTCACCTGTGGACCGAGTCTCTGCATCATGTGACGGAAAAAGTCATCAAGCTCTTTTCCCTCGATGTAGCCATTATCTGAAAATGAAAAGCAGGTTGTACAGATCCTGAAGGTGTGAATGCAGTTTTTGATCATGAGCAAGTTGTTTCATTTTGGGCTGCTTCTCATCCTGAACCTTTTTTCACTCCAACTCCTCTCAGACATGGCATCTGTTTTAAACTGCATTTCGATTTAAGGCAGGACTTTGCAAAGAAACAGCCAAAATACACTTATTTTCTATTTTTGTTAACATTTTACCAGAAACTTAAATAACTTTCTAGGTTTTCATCATGATGAAGGACATCCGTGGCTCCACTGATGTCTAGTAGCAGCAGAGGATCACCTGCAGACACTGCTCTGTCACTGGGTATAAAATATCACATTAAAGGTTCTTACCATCGGCATCAAAGTGCTGCCAGATTTCCAGGAAACCAGCTGCATCCAGCTTATCAAAGGCACTGTCCATGTTGATACAGAGTCAGCTGGCAACTTTTAGAAACAGTGGATTCTGAGAGGCTGAACTGTGCTGCACTGTTCAGAGCAGTGACATATGTTCTGTGTGACTGAGAGAAAACCACACCTCCTCTGAGGACGAACACAGCACAGGCTTGTATTTGCCATCTGGTGGCTGATGTGTTAAACTGCACAGAGCTTCAGTTTGACAAACGAGGCGATGCAGAGATGTTGTAGCCTGTAAAATGATTTTAATCAGTATTAATATTTGAAATGTCCAACAACAGACTCAGTGAAACACACGAATCCATGACAGAACAGAACAAGGGGACTGAGAACATGACCAACATGACGCAGTTCTTTCTCCAGCTCAAGAAATTAAACTTGAAAGTATACTGATCACATGTGAGAGCAAATTATTACATACAAAGAATTAGTTTCTACACGTATGAACACAATGTACAAGTGAGAGAAAACCAACAAAGAATCCAGACGTCAGCGGCTTTTTTTATTCCAAATAAGTTAGAAACAAACCCTTAGTGTAGCAGTGTACTCAGTACCAAACATAGAGGATTTGCTGTGTAGGCGTGTGAATACATCAGTGTGTATATTACATGTGCATCTTTACACACACACACCTACATGTAAGAAAGCACATACAGTATATACATCCAGTACAACTCACATCATGCAGTCACACACACACACAGAGACTCACAGCTCCACACTTTATGCTACTGGCTAGTTTCACGTTTCTCAGTGCTCCAACAGAAATGTTATCAGTCTTCAGTGCAACAAGTTGCTGAACAAAGTACGCGTCCAGAGAGGGTCCCTGCATCAGGAGAGTGGTTAAAATGCAGAATACAGCCACTTGTGTTTGCTTTAAAGGTATTGCAAAGCTGCAGCATTTTTCTTTTTTTTCTTTTTTAAAGTGTCCTGGAACATCTATGAGACAAAAACGTGAGAGCAGCTGTTGACATCAGGGACAGTTTGACTATATACAGCAGGAACAGTGTAAATAATATTAGTGACAGAGAGACATCAGCAGTTGGAGGAGGAGAACTTCAGCACAGTAAAATAGAAGCCTTTTTCACACTGAACATCCAACATCTAGTGCATCTAAAAGGACAGCTGGAGCACAGTTTAGCACACAGCTGTAACAGAAAACTATTTTCTGTTTATGAAGCATAATGCTGCATTCAAGTCATATTAGAGGATTGTAAAGATGAACAGATAAAGTAGCACCATGTCCAGTGATCTGGGTCTATCCTCTTGTGATAACGTGATGATCTTTCAAATGCAACAAACCCGAGGAAGCATCTTGTGAAAAGCTTTCTGCATCATGTCTGTGAAGATTCTCAGTTGTCCAGGCCACGCTTATCCTCGTAGTTTCATTTGGAGCATCTGGACTGTCTTGAGTTTGTCGAAGATGACATCTTGGCCAATTACTTTTCTCTTGAACAATTTACCACTTCAAAAGAGGTCATCCTGGGACAAACGGACTGTTAGCCCAACCTTAAATCAAAAAGTCAAAAAGTTTACCGTTTTTTACATATGTAGTTTGTCAAAGATGACATCTTCGACAAACTCAAGCCAGTCCAGATGCTCTGATTGAAACTACAAGGATTTCTGCATCGTTGCTTCTGGCTGAACTGCTCCAGTATTATAACTTGCCTCTGTGTAATGTTGATTGTTTTACAGTGTTTGAGCAGACGTGTAGGGGAGCTTGAGTGCTCGAGCTGGCAGGGACAGAGTTACATCCAGACCAGTTTAAGGCATGAAGGAATCACTCTAATGGAAAAGTTCCTACATGTCTAACTTTGACACACAAAGATGAGTTTTTAGGGGTTTAATTAAAGATGAAAGGGACTTTAATATAACTAGTGTGACCTGAACGCAGCAGAACAGATCAGTTTCTAAAGCGCTGTATTTGAACATGATTCCGCATCAAAGGAAACTATCTCATGGTTCAGGGACAAACTACAGGCTTTATTCATTCATATTTGTCATCAGAGGAACTATTTGAACCTGGTTACTGAGTATCTGGTGCAAACTGTGCAACAGTGTGAAAAGGGCAGTTTTTGCAGAGGAATGAGCCTGAGAGCAGAGATCCATGTGTCCAGAGCCCAGCTACTGTCAGCTCACTGCTTCCTGTTGGACTAAGGCAACATGATGCCAGGTAATGCCAGAGTGACTTTTTAGGGGCAGATTGTAGAAGAAATGTTCCTCGTGTCAGGAAAGAAGTGAAAGATATCTGAGTTTTCAGCGTCCCACAACCCAATGAGGTTATTATCTGGCTCATTCTACTAAAACAAGACCTTTTATGACTATCCTCTTGTTGAAGTAAGTTATGCTTTACATCAGACCATTCACACACCAGTGGAATATTAACATAGCATGTATAATGTTAGTGAGTTATTGGAAGTGAGCATTCATGTGTCTTTCAGAGCAATTCAGAGTAAACATGTAGCTTAAAGGTGAAGACTGTTGATATTTAGCTATTCAATACGTCTCAGATTTACCCTCCCTCTTATTTCTTATTTTTTATGAACATCAGATGATAGTTTTTTTTTCAGTTGTGAAATATTTTCCTGAATTTGACAAAACTAGAGTAGAGTCACTGACTTTATCAAGCTGCTTTAACATTTAATAGCTAAATTGGATATGTGCTGCAGATATCTGAGGGTCAGTTCTTCCTGGTCTAACTGAACATTTCAGTTTTCCACAATTATCATTCTCCCTAGGACACATTACATCACATCTACTATTCATGTGGACAGGATTTTCTATAAGCAGCTAAACAATGTGTAGTTGTAATTCTAGCTTCAGATTTGTGGAGTTTAATGCTGACTAGTACATAATTCTAATTCAACATGTCTATATTGTCCTTTATAGATAAATTAGGTTGGAATGGCGTAATAGATGTCCTGAACTGGAATTTCACCTTGGAAAACATGTAACTACAGATATCTTAAATTACAGAAATGACAGTGCATTAATCTGTAGTTATGTTTTAAATATGACTAATCATTTTAGTACCACGTCAGAGCAGCCTGAGGTTCTGGTAAATCTCGAAAACAAACGTCTAAAGACAAAGCTCTCATTGTTCTCTCTTGCTGATGAGCTTTTTAAATTGTCATGTTCTAACAACTGAATCTAAAGGGTCAGTATCCAATAGGAAGCCTCACATTGGCAGCATCATGCATAAGAGTTCAGACTAGTTATCATGATGTCTGTAATATCTGCAGCTATTATTTTGACCAGTTAAAGCTGAATCTGACAGGTCTCAGTGGAATTAAGTCAAAAATGAAGTAATTTTAATTCAGATTTTACTATTAAATGTGAAAACAACTTGTTATACTGACTTTACCTTCTATTTTATTTGTTCTCAGGAATGTTCACTATAAATCAAACTGTTAAATTTGGTTTAACCAAGCAAACACTGGATAAATCCCACGCTGTGCTGCTCATAAAGACACATAAATCCTCCTCTTCACTGCCCATAACCCGCAGATTATCAGAACAGATGTTTTCCACAGTGGCTGAGTACAAACAGTGTTAGTTAACAGTGCTGAAGCCGTGTTGATTATCAGTGAAGGTTGGAGACTTTAAGGAGTCTTCAGCTGTGAGCGAGTCCAAGTCATCCTGCTGGAAAAGCTACTGAATATTCTGATGTGTGAGACTCTCAGCTGAAACCTGTTTATTCCTGTAAAAAAACATGAATTGCATAATGGATTCAGTCACCTCTGAAGCTCCGGAAAACCTACAGAAAATAGCATTTAGTAAAATCTGTACAAATATAGTGAAGGAGAGGAGTGCAACTGGTCCTGGTCTGTTAGACTTCAAGTACAGGACAGAAACCTGGAGGACTGGTGGAGAGTTTGGTCCCTGCAGCAGCTACGGAAAGGATTTTACACTCAGCTTCAGTCTCGCTGCTGCTTGTCTCTTTTTTTAGCGACTTATTTAACTTCAGGTTCCATCGTTCACACACTGAAGCTCAGTGACTTGCTTCCTGAAAAGTTTTTTTTCTTTAGAGACGAAGATTTAAAACCTGACAGTAGAACAGGAGGATCCAGGATAAAGGCTGTCTGTGAGACGGAAGCTCTTCTGAGATTTAGCACAGTTTTGGTTCAGGAGACACGAAGCGTTAACATCCATCAACTTAAAACTGAATTCTAACAGTGTTTGTTCTCTGTGGTCAGAAGGACTGACACGTACAAACTAATAGAAATGAATCAGAACTCCATTCCCCTGTAGCTGCTTCTCTAAAAGAAACGGGACGCTGTAGAAAACATTCCTTACTCATATTAAAATAAAGTCTTTGTCTGCTTCCTCCCCAGAGTCCGATGACTTCTTCCGTGCTGCCTTGTCCTTGTCTGGATTCAGACCCTGGTCTTTGGTCTTCAAGGAGCCGAGATCCTCAGAGTTGGAGGATCTCTGGACAGAGTCTGACCTCACTGGAAGTAAAGACAGGAAGGAAACAACAGTGAGATCTGTTCTAGCAGTGCATCGATTCTTCTGTCTGTATTAAAATGACATCCTTGTGGTTTCAATCGTAGCATCTGGACTTGCTTGAGTTTCTCATATGAGAACTCAGATGCTATCACGAGGACAACCATGACCTGGATGACTGAGAATCTTCACAGACATAAAAATTATATGAATCCTCAAACAAGTAATTATTATTGCTTCTGTAATACGACATGATATTATTAAGATAAAGGAGCCAAAAGAAAGAGTAAAATCTGAATTTATAGGATTTTATAGATTTTTATGGAGGTCTTGCAGTCTATCCCCACATAGAAATGTTACAGAATTAAAAAGTTATCAAACTGGAAAAGCTAAAGTTTGCTCCAATCGCAGCTTTACACCCAGTTAATAAACAGAGCTGATCTCAGGTTACCACAGTCCAGGTTTGAGTATCCTGACTTTGTTGATTCTAAGACCTGGACATGAGGAACGTCAGTGTCTGAACCTAAACTCGATTCCCTTCGTGCAGCTCAGCTCTGCTCCCAGTGCTCCTGCCACGCTGTAAAAATCACCAAGCACCATCTGGAATTTCTTCTCCACTGTGTAAAAATGGCTGCTTTTAGACCTGAATTTAATTTTGGGGAAGATAAGGAGGTCACATGGAGCCAAATCAGTCAAGTTTAGTTTGAATTTGATGTTTCAGCTTCATGGTGAAATCGCAAAACATGACTTCCATGAAAAAAACATGGCAGGAGCACTGTTGTCCTGACCTGACAGTAGAACGGTGTATCGTTGCACAAGAAGACTACTTTGAAGAGGACAGAGGCCAAATTCAAATCAGGTTTGGTTTTTGCTTTTTTTAGGCGCCATCCTGGAACCTATTGATCGGACCTCGTACTGTTCTTCTTTTCTCCACACCACTACTTTTGATTATCTTCAACATGTGTAGAGAAAATTAAACATTCTGTCACGCAAACTGCCACCATGATGTGTTCCATGTTGTGAAATATAGACGGCATCATTATATCTTAAAGTATGAGAAAGAATGTCAGTCTTTTTGGTTCTCAGTCTCTCTGGAATCCTTCACTATTCATTCTTAACATATCAACAAACTTCTATCAATCTTCTACTGAGGATTAACGAAACACGCAAAACATCAAGAAGCTTTCAGATATAAATGAAAGCTCTGAAGAACCAGGAGACTGGACAAGAAGAAGACAACATGTCGGTTTCATAATAGATCAGAGATGAGAGGCAGCCTGACCTGAATCCATCAGTCCGTCGGATTGTATGGACAGAAGCAGCCTGAATACTAATCTAACTGATCAAACATCCAGCAGCGTGTTTGGTTCCAGAGGAAGGAGAATAAAAGTAGCTCCACTGGATTAACCAGCCAAGGATAACTATTCTGACAGACTGACCTTCCTGAGTGGTTTTGTTGGAGACTCCTGACTCCTTGTCTTTCTCTGACAGCGCCCTCTTCAGTGTCGGAGGCAGAACTGTGACTTTAGGAGACAAAGTGCCGCTGCCGGGAGAGTCTGAGCTCTCATCTGTGGGAAAATGATCAGAAAGATCAGCAATTACATCCATCATATACAATAACCTCGGTATAGAACAAAACATGGTTGCTTCTTTAAACTTGGTTATGAGCCTTTAACCTCTGGTCATACAGGTACTGACTGTTGAATTCCTAGTTGTGCATGGTAGACCAAAGTTTATATTTGCAAAATTGAATATTAATTGTCTTATAATAGACTGTATACTATAGACAATAGAGACTTGGTACACTGCATGCTCTTTTGAGTAGTAATGAAGTTCTAATAACGTAAATCCTAAAAGTAAAAAAATAAACAAAATTTGAGCTTTAAATATTTATTTTACAAAAAATAAGGTGCTGCCAATATTATAAAAAAAATGGTGGCTTTACATATAGATATTAACTATTTACGTTTTTAATTTGATCCTATATTTTCCATAAGCACAGCCTGCAGTTCACCTGAAAACTCCCCGAATTTCTATCGCGTGACTGTTGGTTGCAGCCATGTCACTAATGGCACCACAGTTGCGGACCGGAATGCAGAATTTTTAATTTTTTACAGAATAATGTCATCACTGATTATTGATTTTTGGCAAAGTTTTAAATGACACCTAGAACTCCATTTTAAGGCTGTTCTTCTGTCAGTTTTCCTGATGGGTTCATGTTTCACCATGATTAGTTCAAGACTGTTTAGAATCTTTCTGTTTTTGTAATTTCTGACCCTGACTTTTATTAATTAATTAATTGTTTAACATGCCTCTCCAACCAGTGGGTTTGGGGATCAGAGGGTCAGGATGTGATACAGGAAGATGAAACTATTAAATCACTGGGACAAAAATCTAAGTTCAACCCAGGACTTGGTCCATACCGATGCTCCTACTGCTGCTCGTGGTCCTCGGCTTCTGCGGTATTGTGGGTCGGGCAGCCAGCGCCGGCTTCGCTCCCGTAGGCACCGGTGGTTTAGGACTCACTGGTCCTCCGGGGGAACTGGAGGAGGACGTGGCTCTGAGACGAGGAGCCGGATCAGGCTTAGTCTCTCCACGAGGGGATGTCTTCTCTGGAGAACCAGGGTCCGGTTTGTTGAAGGAACCACTGGGAGACTTGCTCTCTGGAGCGGGGCTCTGTGGCTTGGCTGCCAGACACGTGAACATTAAAAAAACATTTAATTGTTTATATGCATACAAATAACACACACAGCTGTAGTTCTGCATCAATCATTAACTTTTTAAAGTTAAATTTAGCTGTCAGAGTTTTAAATACTAAATTGCTTCTCTCTGACATCTTCTGTGTTTATCAAAGCAGGTAAAACTTCTCACCTGTTGCGTTGCTGTCGGGTCTGTCAGGGCTGGAAGACTGAAGGAGACACAAGGACAACATGTCTGATCAGTACATGTGAGTGCAGAACGGTAAAAATATTCATTTTACTCAATTTTATGACATCTCTCATATTAACAGAGAACAAAATGACCCCTTCTATTTTACACATTGCAGTCAAATACATGCAAATAATTATAATTTTAAATTTTCAAGCTTATCCTATTTTTGTCTGACTGGAGAAAAGCAGCATGTCCATCCCTGTTAGGCAACATTTCCACACAAGGGGGCGCCATCCTTCCTAAAAATCACACTCGGGTTTTGCATTAAAGACCTCTTTTCTGATTGGGTCTCTCCATTACAACTGCACACGCACACACACGTGCACACACGCACACACACGCGCGCACACACACCTGGACGGCAGCCAGAACAAGCAGATGGCAGGAGAAGCTTCAGTAACTGATAGGAGGTCAGAAAACCCCCTAAAGCAGCATAAAGCTCTGACACATGCTCAGTCTGTTGTGACGAGTTAGAGACGGATCCTAACCGCGGCAAACGCAGCCGAGCAGCATTTAGAGGAGCACAGACACACACTTATTTAGATCTGTGCATGTGTGTTGCTGCACTGGAATCCAACATGGATTTATTTTACATTTAGATTTACTCTCATGTGCTTCTGAGGAAATAAACAGGTCAAAGTAGGAAGAGAGTGGGAAGTGAAACACTTGTGGTTTAGTGAATTTGAGCTGAAATATTCCTGGAGTTGTGTGACAGAGAATTTCAGCATCAGCTCTTTTTTCTCCTCTCTCCTTGCTGCTGTTTGATACAGAATGTGTGTGTTTTTATGTCGATGTGTTGTCACGTGCAGCCTGAAGACAGAACCTCTGTAGATGCTTCTTATTTTACATTTCCTCTCAGCTGGAAACCAACACTTACTGAGTGTTGAACAAACCGGCTCTGACAGGTGGAGGCTGAACTCCTGCAGCGATTTATCCCAAAAACAAGCTTCTCCCTCTGGTTCACTGTCACGCCACCATGATGGTACCTTTAACTTTGGTTTGTAATTCATCTCTAAATGTGCATACTAGATAATAAATGTAAATACAGCATGAATAGACCAGAAAACACTATCTGACATGTAGAGATACAGATATAGTGTGTCTAATCCAGGCTCCTCGGTTCTGTTTTATAAGTATTTTATCTTGTTTATGTGAACTAGCTTCATTTAAGCTCAATATGAGAATCTACCTCTGCTACAGACCTCAGTGAAACCGATATTAGTGGGACAAAGGTGAAGTGTAGTGTATAATGCTAGCCTGGGCTAATGGCTGTGATTATTTTTGTCTTTGTACTCAACCTCTCTGGCTCTAAATGAAATGTGAAAATAGGAGCAGGTGTTGATCTGAGATGCTTCCAGAGATTCTGATTTCACATACAGGACATTTAATTGCTGTCTTCTTTTAATAATTTAAATGACTACAGACAGATTTCAGTTTTTGACATAAAACAGTCTTCGGGTATCTTCTAGTTCAATAATTTGTCTGTGTGACTATCAGAGTCATCCAGGTCCTGCTAATCTCAGAAGCTTCACTACAAAAGGAATTTTTCTTTTTGGTTCTTGAAGATATTTCACTTTTCAGTAACCCTGACCTCCACCTGTTCTCTTGAAGGTTCTTGATGATGTTGATGATGAGGAGTTTTCAGTTCTGAAGAATCTATAGATGAAAGTCTGGCATTTAGTCAAAAACTAAACTTTGGAAACTCTTGCAAAGAATAGAATTACTGAACTTAAACTTAAAGTATTTTATCTCAGCTCTGGGAATAGAACCTGCAGGTCGACTGAGGACTTTCTATCTTCATGTCTTCCTGTGGTGCTCTGGTGTCCTCCCACAATCTAAAGTCATGTGTGGAACATTAACTAGTGATTCTAAATAGGTTTGAGTGTGGATGGTTGTTTCTCACATTGTGTTTTCTCTGCAGTAGAATGGTGACATGTTCAGAGTTCGTCATATAACCTGGAACAGACTCCAACCCCTCAGACCTTCTACTGGATAAAACAGGTTCAGCTGATGGATGTTTGCTGTAACTGTTTTGCATTGTTTTTCAATGTGAGATGCACTCTGTAGCTGAAAGAAGTTCCGGGGATTCTGATCAAACCTCACGGATGTTTCTGCTTCCTTCCTGTGACTTCAGTGTTTGAACAGCATCACCCTACCTTGTGCGCTCTCCTCTCCTGCTTGGCCTTCATCTCTGCCAGCAGGCCACTGCCCATCATCTGGACCCCTGGGTACCGCCTCCCTCCCTGAGGACTCCCCCGACCGTCTGAACCCTCCCAGGGTTCGTCTATGGAGTCTGGTGTCCTCACTTCCTCTGATCGATCTGAGCTGCTGCTGTAGTCAGTGGGCTGAGAGCGACTGGAGGCGTCTCTGCAGCGGAGACAGAAATTGTCACTGAGGACATAGAGGTAGACACAGCAGCAGAAAAATATTAATTCTGCTGTTCTGTTTCCATCTTTACCTTGACTTCGGCTCCAGTGCCGGGCTCTTCACTGCCACCTTCGGAGAGGACGGCTCCTCTGGGATGCTGGATGCAGCTGTAGAGGATGAAGATGGACCAGAGGAGGCTGCAGCCGCCTGATTTTTCTCTGACTTATCAGATTTATCAGATTTGTCTGATTTGTCTGATTTGGAAGATCGTTTGATGAGGTTCAGAAATCCTCCTTTACTCTTCTTCTTCTCTCCATCCTGAGATTCTGAATTCTTGGAACGTCTGAGAAGACACAGAAGCACTTTCAGTACATCAGTTCTTCATGAGAATGATACAAACAGAACATAATCCTTACTTGGAATCTATCTTGGTGACTTTTTTAGAGAAGAACTCGTCCACTCCCTCATCCACTCTTCCCATGAGGCCGTTCTGTTCTCCATCTTGGGATGGAGTGCTGCTGATTTGCTGAAAGAAAAGGTTGAAGAATCGGATGTTTTCTCCGGATCTTTTGATGTTTCATGACTTGACTATGACTGCAGATGTTTTCAGTTTAATCTTATGTTGCAGGTAAATCTAAGTACATCTCTTTCTAATGCCTTAAACCCAACATTAAAAACCCATTTTAGTTTTGCAGCAGAGCATCACTCACAGGAACTTTGCTTGAATGTGTTTTTTTGTTCCTCCGCGGTCGTAGCTTGGTGAAGTGCTGCAGCTTCTTCTCTTCCTCAGACGGCAACTCGGTCATTCCACCTGAAGGACGCTGCTCCAGTCTGGGGTGGAGCAGAGATGGAGTAGGTGGAGTCTGGGAGGATGCTGAGGAATCGTCCATGTGGACGGGAACGTCCTCCAGGGCCTTGTCAAGGTCAAACTCCATCTCTGTGGGTTTGTAATTTGATAAGTAAGTGTTCTCTCATCTGTCAAGTCAAGGGTGGATCAATACTGAGGGATTATACAGCAACATGAAAACATGGTGTCCTATTAAAAATACAGCAAAAACATAACAGACTTTATCCTCGTGGTTTCAATCGTAGCATCTGGACTTGCTTGAGTTTCTCATTTCATCCTAATAGATTTCAATATCATTTAAGCTGTAAACTGAAAATATAATAAAATACCTACCGAAGGCGCGGGACACAGGCCGCAGCATCCTGCTATGGATGCTTTTCCTTTTGGATTTAGGAGTCATCTGAAGAAAGGACCAAAGAATGGACATTTGTAAAAACTGTGGACAAAAATTCTAATTTCTACATGTCACAACTAAATTATTGCATATTAAAGGCCTTATAAGTCGTGAGCACCGTGTGCATGTAAGAAATAAAAGCAACATTCAGTATTTGTCAAAAAGTAACAACAACTGAACCTGAATCCTAGAAAACCATTAAGGTGTTTACTAGTAAAGATACAATCAGTAGAAGTCAATTCTGAATTAATAACAAACATGGAGGTTATTACAAGCAGCTGGTATATAAAATCTGTAGTTTAAGCTAAGGTGGCCACTTACTAATACAGACATCCATCTCTGAACTAGAACTTCTTATGCTTTTACCCTCCAGAATCTGTTTATATTTCCCTGGTCCCTCAGAAGACTGCACTAAGAACAAGAACTAAACTAAAAAGCTAAAAACTATCGTAAAAACTATTGTAAAAATTATATTTTTTAACCACTAAGTTCAGCAGCTTATTTCTAGCATGAATACAGACGGTGATTAATACCAGACTAATCAGTTTTCTAATCTGTGTTCTATTAGCTGCATTGTAAAACTGACTTCACAGCAGGACTAAACATTGGAAACACACAGTATGATGCATATCCCTCATCATTGACTGAATGCATGTAGATTCCCATGCCAACGCCACACATACAGTTTATGCTGCTGCACCTTCATTCAGGTTTATAACGTATTCCTTAATCTTAGAATCTCTATCGCTCATGGAGAATACTGGGGACAAAAAACTGGTGAAAGGCTGGTTCTCCTTACAGCTGACATTAATCCAAAACTCTGAACATAAGCAGGTTAAGTTGCCATGGTGATGGAGAGCCATCTTTCCTTCGTGACACTGAAGACACATACCAATTTATTATTTTCACTCCATAGCACACCCCTCTGATCTTATACCGGAGGACAAATTCAATAAATTCTGTAACTGTCATTTTATTTCAGCACAACATGGCATGGCATTAAATTTGCCTGTTTGGTTTCTTCATATTTGTAGCTCAAGACCTCAGCTAACAAATAAAAGTGCTTTTTAAACAGGGTTGACACAACATGAAGTGTTTTCCTCATTATAAATCCCTCTGTGTAACTCAGTGACAGAACTGGGGCAGCTGTTCGGGTTCTGAAGGAACATGCAGCTCGCTTCTCTGGTAGATGGAGTCACCCTGAGGCTTTCATTACAACTGGTGGTGACAGAGAGTGTGTTTAATGAAGAGCAGCAGTACAGCGTGACAAAATATAGAATAATAATAATAATATAGAAGAATATTCAGTGGGAACTCACAGTGCTCAATAAAGTAGTAAAACGGGTAAAGTAGGCGTCTTTACTGGTTTTTAAAGAGATTAAATTGTAGATAAAGTTATGCAGGACTGTGAATAACGCATGCACAGTGTAGAGAGACATCAAAGGGAAAGTGAAACAACAGTAAAGTGGATAGAAAGGAGGAGAAGGCCGGACAGAATTACTCACGCTGCAGCACAGAGTCTCCATGGAGCAAAGGTAGAAAAGAGAGGAAAAGATTGAAGAGAAAGGAAACAACATACAGTAAGGTCTGATGAAGACAAAGAGGAAGGTGAAAGAGACGGCCATGTAGCTACAGAGGAGGAGGAGAGGACGGAGGGGATAGAAGATTAAAAAGGGAACAGCAGGGAGGCCAGAGGACAGAAAACAACTGCAGATTTTCCTCCATATGATCACGTCGATTGTCTATTTTTGTCAACAAATTTACCTACAAGGTAAACTAGACACCGCAAAACATGTCAAGCTAAAAGGAAGTAAAGACAGACTTCACAAATGGCACTATTCAGTTACGTATCTGCTGATAAAAAACTTTGAACTCTCCCAGAAACACAATATCAATAAACTGCAGTGTTCTGAACGCTATTCGACCAAGTTTAAAGCAAATCCTTCGCACCAAATGTGGTTTACTTAAATCATACAAACTTCAAGTGTTGTAAATTAGCTGTAGTCCCTACTTGCATCAGCAGGGGGAGCAGTTCAATACTGTAGTGACCAGAGGAGGAGGGCAGAGAGCACTGTGGGGTTTAACTAGTAGAGAGGCACCATGATGAAGTCTTCTGTGAGGCTTAATGACCACCGACCAGTATAATAAATATAATACTGTAAACATGTAATGGATGCTTTTGTGGCATGACCGATAAAAGGTGCGCTTAAATTGTTAAATTATATTATCAACCAATCAATTGTTGATTGATATTGATGCACATATTACGTGAATAATGGTGTAAACAAAGGATCGAGCTTAGGTTCTTGCTAATATCAAGAGTTGGAATTGAAAATTGTCTCGATTGGCCTCGACTCTGATCAAAGGATGGGGCTCAGGACATCCTAACAACAGCTGTAAGTTATAGAAAGTTACACAAGAAATGAGGGAGTCTGGAGCTGAGAGAACGGACAGCAGAGTAGACTACTGTGTCATCTGCATAAATATGTGCTTCCATATAACAGTGGGTTCTGTCTGCAAGGTAGAATCACTCTGTAGCCTAAACAGACTCTAGTACACATTAGCCAACACCAGCCAGCTACTGAGATCTAACTCTTAGCCTTAACTGCGCCTGAACACACACTTGTTGTCCTCTGATACCTACCATACATGTCTCCAGATCTTCCAGCCTCTCGGCCTCCAGTATCTCCGTCGACCCCCGTTTAGGAATCTTCTCCTCGGGTACGTCCAGATCCACCGACTCCTGCTGCATCAAAGGACGACCTCGACGGACCAGGTGGTCGGCCTGAGAGGACAAGAAGGAATGCAAAGGTTTGATGAAAGAAAAGGTGGAGGAGAAGGTGTGGATTAGCAAGAGAAAAGGAGGATGAAGAGAGAGGAAAGGCGATAAGCTGGGATGTGGTTGTTAGGAACTAAAACTGAATAAGTCAAACTGGTGAATCAGTGAGTATTTACTGTTGTTGTTTAGAATCTTACCAGAGTGTGTTGTGACGTAGACAGAGCCTCCAGAATCTCATCAACAATGCGATCGGACAGAAAGGAAGCTAGACTCAGCTTCACCTCACTGACAGACAGAAGGTTTATTAATGACTCAGCAGATCCAACCACAACCACAGAGATCTTTAACGTAACCACAGACCCACCTGATCTTGTTGATGATATCCACCCCAGACTGCTCCAGGAGGGTTTTGGCCACAAAGCTTTTAGGAACAACCATCTTGGACGAGCTGGCCTTCACCAGCTCTGGACGAAGGTTACTCCTCTTCATCACATGAGGACACAGAGACTCTGCTGTGTCCATCATCGACTCCAACAGAGTCTGGAGGAGGAAAAGGATGTGATGTCTGATTAAAGTCCTGATATACTGATCTGATGAACCGACATCTAACTGAAACCTTCCTAAATGTCTATGCACTGATTGTGATGATATAAAATCAAGCAGCAACCTTCAAACTCATCAGTTTAAATCGTATTAATGGTTAAAATTGTGAATTATTAAGGGAATGGCTTCTTTGAGTAACAGGTGAGTTCTGTCGCAGATTCGAGGTGAAAAATAAAATATAAAATGATTATCTCTGATTATCTAAATGTCGTAACTCTACCTGCAGCTGTTGGTCCATGACAGTGGTCACCTCTCCAGCCATGGACTCCAACTTCTCCTGGATGGGACCAGCTGATGAGCTGTTCACCTCCTCTCTGGATGCTGATCCCAGGTGGTAGAGGTTAGGAAGCAGCTGAGGACACACAAACACAAGGAAACTGTTATACACAAGGAGAACAAACATGTCAGCAGTCTCTAAATTAAATAAAGGGGCTCCTGTAGTAGTTGTAGTAAAATAGTAAAATAGTAAATATTTACTGACTCACTAAATAAGTGATGATAATCCAAGATTAATTTGTACACACAAAACTTTAAGTCAGCTGTGTCTGTCCTCACCGTTTTAGAGTTTCTGGCGTCTTTGATGAGGTTCTCTGCTGACCTGACATCTTCCAAGATGGCGTCAGTCTCAGAGTTCCTCAGAGAGTTCAGATGATCCTGAACCTTCACACAGATCCTGTCGATCATCTGCAGCACAACAACAGCAACAAGACATCATCAACAACAGCAACAACAACAATAACAACAACAAGATGTCATGTCAGGTTACATGTCAAAGCAGTTTCAGAACCAGTAAAAATTCAGCATTTAACAAGTGATAGCACCTTTGAGTTTCCTTCTGTACACAACTGTACCTTGTACATGTTTGCACCACATTACTTTTTTGTACAGGTTCACCAATATGCAACATCAGTTACTGTTTTTAGATTCATAATATACCAAATTAGCTCCCTTTAAATAAATAAACTCTCATAGACACACTTGCACAAACTATTTTTTCTACTAGATGTTACATTTTATATTTTCACATTTCTTATTGTACTTTTTAAAATGCCTGATAGGATGCTACTTCATGTCGCTGCACACTGTGCAATGGCAGAGATTCTATTCTATTCTAATGTGTGCTACTGTTTTAAAACTAACTGATTAAACAATCACTAGTTATATAATAACTAGAGGCTGTTTGTTTCAGTAGACTAAAACAGTTTTGTCCAAACTCAGTATCAACAAACAGAAATACAAAACAAAGTCTCCATCTATGAAAACCTCTTTTCTCAACAAACTCACTCTGGACCTTTTCAAAGAAGGTTCAGTTTCCAGGTTCCAGTTCACTGACTCCCCTACTGTATGAAGTATTCTAGTTCCAGTACAACAGATGGCCGTGGAGATGAAGTCAGTAATGATTGTGTCTGTTTGCTCACCTGCTGTGTGGTTGTGGTAACGATGCCCTGCTGCAGCCGATAAGCCTGTTCCTGAAGGTATTTCCTGGTTTCGTGGTTCCTGTACAAATAATTCTCAATCTGGGGAAACACAAAGTTCATGTCATGATAATGAACCAAGAGGAGGACAATTCAAACTGACAGGTGTTAGAACTTGGTTACCTTCAGCAGAGCATCTTCTGTTTTCTCAGGACTCGCCTTCAGAGCCTGGGAGGCATCGATAATGGGGATGGGCATGAAGCGGATGGTGAAGTTCCTGATGGAGGACGAAGACATTATCCCACAGTTAGAAGAGAAAAACACAGTAAATCAAACAATAAGAAGCTAAGTGATGCATCTGAAGACAGACGCAGTGTAGAGTCATGCAATGTGATGCACAGATCAGACACAGAGGATGAAGCTCTTCACTGCCATGAGGTTTAGGCTCCCAATTACAGGTTTTATAACGTGACCATCTTCCAAAAAATGATTTCTATCCATGGCAAAGCTCAGTTTCTATCAGTTTCTATTTGCCTACAGTTGCTTTTATCTAACAGTCATAATGGGCAAATACACAACGTTTCTGTTGTTTGTTGCAACCAAAAAATTGTGAAACATTTCTGATTATAGACAAAACTAAAGTATCATTTGATGTTTAGCCTGTATTTGTTGGTTTGCTTCTCTATATTTGGATACTAGACTAATTAGTAAATACATTTACTGATTAACTTTATATACAAAATAAAGAAATGATCTCTGGAAATAATCCTACGAGCTACCATATTTCAAATATAACTCATTTTAATGGATTAATAACATTTCATGTAGGGGCTGCAGTCCCTTTATGGGGAATGAAAAGCTGCATTATATGAATTGAACTGGTCCTTTAAAGCCATTTAAAGCAGTGCAAAGAGCTGAGAACAGATCGGGTGAAATAAGGCAGAAGCAGAAGGATAACAGCAAAAGAGATGATTTGATCCAGATAAAAGCAGCTGTAAACACACACAAACTGCAGAGGATCACTTTTTTGCCTGTATTTGATGGAGACAGTGAAGGATGGAGCAGATATTAAGAGCGACAGGCAAGAGAGTTGGAGTGAGACGCTGGTTTCCAACCTCAAAAGCAAACATTGCTCAGATATGAATCATGATAAACAGACAATGAAGCACCGGAGAAAAAACCCTGACTTCTGAATGAGGCCGTCTGATAAATCTGCTCTGAGAATAGTCCAGCTCTTTGTGTTCCCATAAACCACCATCAGCGCTCTCAGAAAGCTTCCATGTGCAGCTGAATACTGGAGACTTTCTATATTTTATCTGTTTACTTGAAAATTCTTTTGCATCAGAAAAAACACCTTTAAAGAAGAACACAAGAGGCACAAGGAAATTGAGTTGAGGGAACAAAAACCCTGGATGCTCTGATCAGGAGGAAGGAAAAAGAGATTCCAGTAATACAGAGACTCAAGAGGGGAAACGAGGAGATGTGCTGCCGGAGAAGATGATAAACTGAGAGAAGATGTAGCGTTGAGTCCCAGAAGTAAATTCAGTTTGATGCACAGAAAATTGAACATTCACATCCACAGCAGGAAGATACCGGAGACTAAAATCTGATTGTTTAGTCTCTTCATCTGTTTTCTCGCTCTTTCTTCGCCTCCTCAGCAGATTTCCTCATGTGTCTGTTTTGCTCCCTGTTTGTCTCTTTCACTCTGCCGCCTCCTTCCTCTCTTCTTCCATCCTTCCTGTTTGAACACCTCAAACTTTCCTCTTACTCAGCACAAAGCAGAAAGACGTCTGCGGCAGCTAACAGCACTTCCATCGTTCAGCGTCTACGCTTTTAGAATAGAGGTATGAAGTGAACTGCTGTATTCACAGATTTGAGGATTTCATGTGGATCCAGTAAAACACCAGCAGACATCAGCACATATTTACATGCAGAACAGATGAACTTACTTCTCTAGAGCTGCTGCGACGTCCTGCAGACCCTGAGGGCTGCTGTTGTTCTTATCCCAGATCACAGTCCTGCACAGAACCAGAGCAACGAGAAGTTAGCCCAGAACATTCAGTCACTATCGACTCATTACCAGGAGACCGTATGGAATATTTATAGTCATAGTTCAGAAGTAATTCTCTCATAAAAGGACATATGCTTTGGTTTTAGGTTCAAATGACAGTGACTTTAGTCTTAAACCTCCTGCTGGCAAACTTAATGACAAACATAATCCAGTGATAAACTAACTTATATAAATCTGTCTTCACCTTTAGTCCATTATCATTAACTTTGTCTGTTTGTATATCGTTTCTTATCATCAGTATCACTTTACTTTATGACATTATCTAAATCTATCTGGTTTGTCCAGATGCAGAAACAAGAGTTCTGAAGTGTTAAGATTCATATGTTGACATTAAGATGAATTTGATCCAACAGAGTCTGTTCACTTCTAAAGACAAGTGTAAAATCTTCTCGTTGGGAGGTGGAAGACATAAAACAAGGTTCATTAAAGGTCAGGAGTTGAGAAAATGAGTTTTGGGTTGTTCCAGTTGTTGGTCATCAGTTTTGAGGTTTGAGTTATTCTTGTATGTTTAATCGTCTGATGGTAAACAGCTGATAATCGACTGTTAATTTAATTTCTTTTAGACAGTTTAGACATTTTAATTGCTTTCATTTTTTGTTTCTTGTCTCGTTGGATCAGCAGTGATTTTCTGTTTTAGTGTAGTTTACTGGTAAAACCATCTACAATAAAGTAACAGGAGGAATGTGGAATTTCTTAATTAGTATGATGTCAAAGATCAGTTACATCTGCAGCCATTTCAGTTGTAAGATGCAGTTTGTCCTGGAATATGAAATACAGTAAAAAAGACTCAGCGGTGATCAGACAAACCTACATGCATGTGTGAGAGGCAGATCTGTGGGTTAATAAAAGGTCTGAGGCTGAGTAACATGTTGATTCAATTCCTACAGCAAAGCAAATTTTAAAAAAAGACCTAAAATCACCTAAAACATGAATTCTGTCACAGTCTGTGTGGATGATTGAGAGTAATTCTGAAAAATCTTAAATAAATATGTAAACTTTCATATACAACAATTCGTAATTTACTAAGCATCTTTAAATGAATCATCTATCCCACTGTTTCATAGATACACTTACACATACTCATTTTTCTAATTTTAATCTAATTGTTTCATGTGCAATAACAATAAAGGAATAATTCAAATGTAATGTCTTTAAACTCAGGTGATGCAATAAATGCGATTATGTACAATCAGGTCATTAATAAGAACTGTTGATGAAACCATATACAGAATAATCATATAATAAATTCTTTATAATGCAATTATGAAGCAGCTTCAAGTGTCTTTTAATGTACATATTAACAGCTTTAACTGGAAATTCTCCGGTATAAACAGATAATATGACGAATAGATGATGATATTATATATGTTGATGTACACCACATGCTGTAACGTCTGTACCTTAGCTTGGAGTTGATCTGCAGGGCCTTGGCCAGCATCTTGGCTCCCATATCTCCCATGGCGTTCCCACTGATGTCCAGTCTGGTGAGAGAAGAGTTGCTGCCCAGAGCGTTGAGGACGATGGTCAGGTCCGTCTTCAGCCTGGAGTCGGCCAGAGACAGGGAGGTGAGGGGCTGGAGGAGGAGGAGGAGGAGACGTTGTTGAAATTAAGTTTATATCAGGAGAACAAAGGGTGAAATGTGTTCATCCTCTGAAAGTTTTCTTCATCAGAACTAAGATAAAACTGAGATTCTTCTTATGTGGTTGCAGCATATGGCAAAACAAATTCTTCCATCAGCTGGTTCCCTTATTGATCTGGGTTGACTGTCATCTAAGTTTTGAGCGGCACAAAGTGTATCAAATATTTAAAAATCTGAGTCCATTTTATACACTATGATCTCATCACACCTGGATTATGCAGCAGCTTTTTTACCTGATGGACTATAATACTTTTAAAGCCCTTCATAGACTCTCTCCCACCTGTAACGTTGACCTTTTATGCACCGGGACACATTCTGAGATCATCTCCAGAGGTCTTTTGTCTTTTTGGTCCCAGGGTTATGGATCAATCTGCTCGAGGATCCCAGGTCAGCTAATCAGTGATCTACGTTAAATTCATACTTTAATCTGAGAGCCTATTTTGGAGACTATTTTTTAAAATTCTTTAAAAGAAGTTTTCACCTTTTCCAACACTGCTTTCATTTTTATACACCAAAGTGTGTTTTTATCTGCCTTCATGATTGGATATTTTATGAGCTGTATTTTAAAATGTGCTCTATAAATCTGTTGTTGTTATTATTATTTTATGACTGTCAATAATATAGTTTTGTAAGAATCAGATCATCTCCTGATATTTGTGTGTTTGTTCAGTTTTGGCAGCAGGCGCAGACACTGAATGGATCCTTCACGGACCTCACTGTAAATCACTGACGACTCTAACAAAAGCTTTGGTACATCAAATCATTAATATTCCTCTTGGCAGCTCGTTTTCCTCTCCGAGTGTCTGTCCCTGTCTGTGTTGTCTGGTTATTACTGTTAATACTGACTCTGCTGGTTTCCTTCAGCCTCCCTCTGATACTTGGCTGGAAAGAAATGAAAGCTCACAGCCAGACTTTGACACTATGACAAACGTCTGTGAAGCTTTTTGAAATCAATGAAAACAGAAAAAAGTCACATTTTTTACATATTTAAATACAGTAAGCCTCGTTTGATGACAGCAGTTTTAGCTAAATTATTGTCATTACAAGCGTTATAAATCTAAATGTTATGTGTAAAATTGATTTTGCAATCATACCAGTAATTAACAGTGGACTTACAGGTAACTCAAATAGAAAAACATACATTTATCAGAGGATGAAGTGCAGGGATTTTCTCTAAAATGTTGTTGATATCGTCATTGTCATACTTATTTTTGGTGCAACACATTCAAAGTTGTGAATTATGAATATTTTGTACATTTTTAAACTCTGTGCAATATCACTTTTTCTACATATAGAAGAATCTGTGCAATATTAAAACTTCTCTGCCTGTATTTCTACTCATGAAAGAATCTGCGCAACACCACTGACGTGCAATATTGTTATTTCCATCTGGAATAATGAGGACAGTCTGAACTAGTACTTCTGTATATTTCTGGTTGGTTTTTCTACTAATATTTCTGTATGTTTGCACTCTGTCCTCTTTGCTGCTGTAACAATGCTGATGTCCCCACTGTGGGATAATAAAATCGTTTTGTATTTTAAACTCCACAGGGCAGTGAAGTGAAACGTTCAGCTAGTGATCGAGTGGATACTCTGTGATGTGACAGCGATTCGAGGGTTCATTATTTTCCAGCTGTGCGATGCATTTAGCAGCTGGGACCATTTCTGTATCTGCTGTTACCGGAACAGCTTTTAACAAACTCAGAGAAAAGTGATACAAACGTTTCACACACTCGTTTTCATCCTCGTAGTTTCAATCGTAGCATCTGGACTTGCTTGACGTTTCACCTGAGGTGAAACAAGCAGCAAGGAAGCATGACCTGGATGACTGAGAATCTTCCCAGACACTCATTCTCATCTCTGTCAGCTGTTGTATTTCGATTTGTCAATCACAAATGCAGAGAGAGTTTTCTTCCTGAAGGGGGCATCGACAGCAGTAGCTCTACTCAGTTTAAAGCTACAGACACTGAAACAGCACAGGACTAAAACCAGGAGTTCTACAGTCACAGTGAAATTAAACATGTCTGTGCTGCTTTGAACTGATATTTAATGATACGTGACCCTGAAGCTCAGTAGATCGTCATTTCCTCCATTGATGCTTTCTTTCTAATGCATTAATGAGCTGTAACACCAATACAGAATACTGACTATGCTTCATCTTGCATCAGCTTCGAAGGAGAACAAATGCTTCCTGTGTTGCAGACAACAGAACAAGATCTAAATATGAGTGACAGACCTTCACCTCCTCATGGGTTTACAGAGTGGATGTGTGCTCTAATAGCAGACACAGAAATGCAAGAAACACTTCCTCTTTAACATCAGCGGATTTCAGAATTTAACACCTGACTGATCAGAGACAGAAAGATTCAACCCAGAGTTCATGAGTTTGTCTTATTATAAAGTGAGAAACAGCAACAAATTCTGATATTCAGCATTTTCCTTCCTAATACACCCTTTTGTTTTTTTGAAAGGAGTAATAAAGAAAAGGATATTCATGGGATGATCTCGGATGCGGTGGCTATAAATTGCTGTGTGTGAAAACAGATAATCAGCGTGGTCATAAAGGCAGAGAATGACTTGTTTATGTCGTATCTGAGAGAATATTTACAGCCTGTATGTGCAGAAATTAAACATGCAAATATAAACAGGTTGATTATGTTCTCATATCCACGCTAACTGATTCTCCAGGAGGCCAGTCGCTGAGTTTCAACAATAAAATCTGTTCTCTGAGCCTGATGAGGTAGCTCAGCGATAACACTAATAAATGTAGATGAAGGGAGGTTTACAAGATGTTGAGCTTACAGGAGGAATTACAGGCTCCATCCTTCCTGAAGAAAATGAGCCTTTATTATGACTGAAATTAAGAATTAATTACCCGCTGGGTTCGTCCTGTTTATTAAAACCAAGAAAATGAGAATCTGAAACCTGAAACATGCAAATAAAAGTGACCATGCATCAGAGACAGATGAACCTGTTTAACGCCTGTCCATTAAAATGATAGATGGGCTTTAATACCGGGATGAAATGGAAAAATCCTGCAGAGCGTGCTGAGCAATATAGCTTCCTATAAAAACTATAGGGGAAGAGAGTGATTATTATTATTCCCAAACACTATAGAATCATTGTTGTTGCACAGGACAGTTCTTGTTCTGTCCTCTGCTGCATGAAGCTCGAGGTTTTGCAGACGTTGTAATTTGTACAAGAAAGAGAAATATAAGGAACAGTCCCAAACTATTTATACTCAGGCCAGATTTACATTTATAGTGATTTATATTGAATTAAGAGGTTTGTTCTGGATGATAATGACATCAACAGGATGGTCAGTTACTGTGTTATATGCTTGTGAAGGAGGTCTGCTAATTCTGGATTTTTCTTTCTTTTGGTTAAAAGGATAGATCAGCGTTTTTGAAAAGAGAAACTAAAACCACTCTAATGTTTAGAAATCAGACATTTCGCCACGTTTCACAGAGTTTAGCCAAGCAGCTGCAGGATAAAGCTTCTATTTAGCATCCAGAAGCAGAATATACACACCCTCAAAAATAAAGGTACGAGACAAGAACATTTCTGTACCTATAGGTACATTTTTTAAGAATGTTCTCTCAAAAGTACAATATTGGTCTTTAAGAGGCCAGAAGTGTACCTTTAGAGGATCAGAAAGGGTTCAAAGTGATATAAAGTACAAATTTGTACCATTTCAACCCTAAGGGTACCTGCAGCATTGAAAAATGTGTGTAGCTCATAGATAATAACTATTATCAGAAGTACTTCTAATACTAATAGTAGTAAAAAAAATATTTTAGGCATTTAGAGTGATAATAATAATAATAATAATGATAATGATAATAATAATAATAATGAAATAAATGAATGTAATAATTATTAATAAATTATTCACATCTTTGATTATTGTCATAATCTCTAATTTATTCAATTTTATTTCTCATTTTTAACATGATCTTGTTTATTATCATATTTATCCTTCAAGATTTTACTTATTGTTGTGTATTTTGCTTTTATTGTCTTTAATTATGGGTTCAAGCACACTTTTACACCATCCTGACAGTATCAACTACTTAAGAAGTTTCATGCTTTGTGAAGCACTTTGGGCTGTATATTTGTATGAAAGGTGCTATATGAATAAAACTGAGTTAAACGGAGTTCTTCTAAAGTCAATAAACACACAATAACCTAAAATGCGCCACGCAATATAGTTCCCCAAGGCAGCAAAATGGTTGCCAAGCAACAGCGGCGCATTAATACCACAGGCCTCGGCCAAAGCCGCTGCTGGCTCCGACTCCGTTCGGTGCTGAGGTCAAAGGACGGACGTTAAGCGCGGTGCTCAGGAGTTTGTCAACGGAGGAACTGGAAAAGTTGGTGGTGGAAGGAGCATTGTTTCAGAGGAGGAGGCTCAAAAGTTTACAGGTAAGTTAAGTGTGATTTTGATACTAATTTTAACCAATGAGCTAAATTTAGCGAATATCTGAGGAGCTATCTTTAACACGGGTCATAGCTAGCTAAGTTTTATCCAGTGACTAACGGGCGGTAGCTATACTAAAACGCCTCTATGCACTGCTAATATGTAAATGTGGTTATCAAAATATCATTAGTAAGCTAATGTTATTGCATCAGCCATTAACTACATTACTGTGAAGTTTTTGTTAGCAAGGACTCCCGTTTTCCCGCTCCAAGTAATATGAAACAAAGAAAAGTACAAATTTGTACCTTTTCAGCTTCATAGGGTTCATGGTCCCGCAGCACCGTCAACTGTCACGGAGAGATAAGCTAACTAGCTGTGACGCTAAGGGGCTAACGTGTACCGTTCACTCGTAAAAACGACAGCCAGGTCTAACACAGACGGGTGTTTTACCGTTGTACCGGACTGATATACAGGAGATTAATGAGACATTATGTAGAAAAAAATATATATTACAGGCACAGGTCTGTCTGTAATCGTTGCCTTGGTTACGGAGACTCAGACTGCGGCCTGCGGCTGAATATCTCCAGAAGGGAACCATAGATTTGCCAACAGTCGTTTATTGATTAATCATCTTGAGCAAGCAACTTATGTTTCACAATGTGACACCCCAGTGGTTAAGATCTGGGTGGGTTTAAGGACAAAAACCCTTGGTTGACATTAGGCAAAGCTCCTATTTTTGGGTTGTAGTTGTCACTCGCGAAATCTTCTGTAATTCTAGGGTTAAAATAAATAAATAAATAATTCATCACTGCAGTCATTTTGGCTATGTTAATTAATGCATATGGCATTAAATTTGGCAACGTGTTGCTACTGAGGATGTTCCTACGAACATCTGTGTGAGTAAGAACTGGAATGCTGATTAGGACAGCAACTAACGATTATTTTCATTGTCAGAATAATCGATTACTTAATCTGGTCATAATATTGTCAATTATTTTCAGTATTAGTTTATTGAAAGTTACTGAAAGTAGTTTATTTCAGTAATTTTCATTATCACCTAATCTGCTGAACATTTCCTTGATTAATCTATCACTTGTTTTGCAATTTAGAAATGAGTATCAGAGAGTTTTACTTTTTTCTTTCAAGGTATTGCTTAAACTGACTGAATGATTATCAAAATAGTTGGCAATAAATTTAATAAACAATTATTCAAGTAATCTTTGCAACTCTAAAGCTGATGCCAACTTGAACTATGGACAGGACAAATTAAAGCACTTCAAATTTATCCCCAGTCTGTTTATGAAAGTTGTGAAAGGTTGTTTAAATTATTTACATAAAATGTCTTTCTTTCTTCTATTTTTCTTTTTTGAAATTTTCAGTTGTGCGACGAGGTTGATGCCATGCACCCCTCTGAAGTCAACATCTGCCGCCGCTTCAGTGAGAACTTCACATTTGTTCTTCCAAACATCCTTAAACCTGTCAAGGATTTGCCACTAAAGGTCTACATGGAGGCAAGAGAGGATGCACTGGCTGAGGACGTTACAGGTGCTGGTTTGAGCAAATACAAATAGTCCATTTTGTGACATAATTGTGTCATTTGTGCCCAGTCCCTTCTAAAGAGAATGGGAACAGTTGCATGGAATTATAAGAGGATGTATAATGCAACATTATCTTAATGTTTTTCAGTTTCTTTCTTACATGACCTGCAGTAAAATAGTGACTCTAATGTAGTTGTCTGTCTGTGAGAATTTGCACGTTATTTATACCAATTGAAATTTGATGAGGTGCTTTTGCACTTACAGTTGTACTATCTGTATGACCTAGGAATTGACTTCAACGGGGGGACTCCTCTTGCCATCAGTCTTCAAGGAGAAAATTGAAGATCTCATCATCCTTGGAGAGGTAAATACCTAGTGCCGTGCATAGCTACTGGCCACGTTACTGTTCTTTTGGATCACTGTGCATACCTTATCCGATCAATCTCATTATGTATACTAACATTTCATTCCTCTTGTGTAGAATAATCCTGTAACTCCATACCCAGCCATTCAAGTGAAAGACCAGGACTGGAAAACTGCCCTCTCCAGACACTGTCACAGTGTTGTGAAAGTGGAAGGAATTGAGGTTTGTTCCTGCAGTTCGCTGGATGAGGCCTACATCGCCCATACTTCAAAAAGACACTGATATTTCTCCAGAGTCATGCCATGTATTTAGCCATGTACACACTGAAGCCATCCCTTTGTTCTTGAAAGTCAAGTACATTCTGAATGTTGACACTTTTTGGGTGTTGTGTGGTAAACCGTTAATTCCCTGCTCTTACGACATGTTTCCATGTTTACCAAGTGACAGCTGACAGTAACTGGATTCTGCTAATTCTAGGAAATGAGATAAACTTTCAAGCTCTAGACATATTAAGTTGATGATAGATTGTTTGTTTCTTTGAGGTATTCTGTGTAAATATGTTGATGTGATGTTTAAGGCTTTGACATGTATTTATTTTATGTGACATGTATGTGACATTATGTAGCAAATATTGTGGACAAAAGCAAAAATTGCAAATAAAAAAGCAAATATTGTGGACAATTGAGGTACATTTTTGTCTCTTTAAAGTCCAGAATAGGTTGTCGCTGGGGGGGTACCCTTATAAGTACCCAATCGTACCATTCTCAATGGGAACATTTCTGTACTGTAGTTTAACGGTACATGTCTTGCAGGGTACATAATTGTACTTTAACTGGTACAACTTGATAAGGTACACAAATGGACCAGGACTAAAGGGTACAAAAATGTCTTTCAAAAAGGTACACCCCCAGCGACAAGCATTTGTACCCTTTTAGGTACATGTTGGTACCTCTATTTTTGAGAGTGATAAAGCACATACAACTTGTGGTAGCAAATTCAAAATTGCATTAATGAAGCAGACAAAAACATCCTGACGTCCAACAGCAGTGTGTTTTCTCTATGACACAGGAGAAAAGCTGCTCTGCTGAATAAATTTAAACTTGTTATCTCTACAAACCTTTACTCATCTGTCACAAGCAGACGTTTTGCAGCAGCACAGCTTCTTTTATCAAACTACACGTCATTCTCTGCTGCCTCACCCTGTTTATTCCTTTCAGTCCACCTTCAACCCTTCATATCTCTTTTCCACCACAGATCCATTAAGTTTCCTCTCCTGTCTTTGTATTTCAGCCTCCACCTGCTCGGCCTGATAACCGGCTTCACATGCAGCCACAGAAAGAGCACCAAGAGACCAGATCCATCCCAGAGCAGCTCGACTCTATCGTCAACCTGCAAATCAGCTCTGTGGAGGAGAATCAGCCGAGGCTAAATGTGTTCCAGCTCCCTGATGGAGGGACAGATAGCATGATTGGATGACTGACGCTGGACTACAACTAAGAGAAGAAGCAGCTCCAGGACACGTCAGGTTACATGTTAGTAACTGGAATGGTTTCACTTTACGTTCATTGATCAGTGAATTCTATTAACACAGAGCTCTGCTGCTGAGGTCAAGGGTCATCAGAGGAGCAGCTGCTGCAGATCCACTGATTTACTTCAGCAGCAGGATTTAAACCTGAGACATCGGTCTGAGAGATGCTCACTGTCACCAGGAGAGATTAAAGACTCACCGACTCCTCCTCCTGAATCATGTGAACCAGGCTGTCCAACACTGGAGCCAGATTCCTGAGGCAAGAAGAAGTAGAGAGGCAAGAAGTCAGAAAAAAAACAAACATACATGATAAAAAACTCTGATGACATTTTGATCACAAGATCTTGTACACCTGTTTCTTTTTAACGCTTTCATGATGTGCTTTAATATGTATTGGAGGAGTAGAAGGAGCCTAGAAGTGTTTAAGTCAGGATTCAGGGATCAGTTTTTAAATACCAGCCTATATTGTGTGGATGTGTTGCTGATGTTTTAGGCCCGTAAAGGACGAGTCATATTTTCTGCATCTGCAAGGGGACATGGGTAGATTTTATTATTTAAGTCCTCAAAGGTCCACACAGACCTTCTGCAGACATGTGTAAACAATGAGCACACACAGCAGGAGAATAAATGGTGCTTAACACAGGTTCTCCATCACTAAAAGATCTCCAGCAAAAGTATTCGCTGCAGGACTTTGGAGGTGTTTGATCTGTTCATGCTTTCCATCAAGGAGTCTCGCACTACTGGGAAGCTCCTCCTCATTATGTACACACCAGCTGAACAGCGTCTCCTCCTGAGATGTTTTCTTACTTGGACTTGATGTTGTTGAAGTTCTTTCCCAGAGACAGATGTCTGATGGAGCGATTCTTAGCCAACCAAACCAGCAGGGTGGACAGATCCGAGTCCAGGCCTGGAGGAAGAGGAACATGAGATCAGTGGAGTTTACTGATGTTTGCAGGTGAGGTTTGTGCTTTAAGCTCAGTAAATGTAGAGTTTACTGCTGCTGCCTCACCGTTATCAGAGATGTCCAGGCTGGAGATGTTTGGGATCTCAGCGATGCAACCTTCAAGGATCTGAGAACCTCCAGAGCGCAGCTGGAAAGGAAGGAGACACGAAGCTTCAATTTATATAATAACATGTTGATTTTGTACTGTAGTAGTGAAAATCCTGGACTATAACTGAAGCATGTAAGTATGTAATCTTTAAACCTAGATGCATCTGAGAGTCAGTCAGTCAAACATGCATTCAGTCTCTACATTTAAATCATTGATGTGTTGATGGAAAAATGACACATGATTTAAAATAACAGCAGCTTTTCATTTCACATGGTAACGAACAAAGGGATCCAGTGAGAACACGAGCAGCAGGAAAATAAATGATCTGTAAAACGCATGAAAACAAAGAACATAGATGACGTGTTAATTATTAGGAAGGAGCACGGTGGTACTTACACAGTGACCGAGCTTAGAGAAGCATTAGAGGGAAGAGACGACAGTTACAACAGAACACACAGATGTTTCATGATCACTAGTGTTTAAACACGCTCCAGCAGGAAGTCCTCATTCTGCTGCTGTCAGACTAACGCCTCATTAAGGCTTCACACAGCGACGCTTCGTTTCCTCTGAGGGAATCTGGAATCTGACTTCCTGTGTAGCTTCTATTCATGAGTTATCTTTAGAGGCCACTTCAACCTGCAGCCTCTTCTGTGAGAGCGGCGCTGAGATGAACCAATCAGAGAGCTGGAACCTCCTCACCCACGACATCCTCCTCACCCTCCTCATCCTCCCCCATCCACATCCTCCCTCACCCATGCCATCACCCTCCTCATCCTCCACATCCACCTCATCCTCCTCACCCTCCTCAGCACCTTCCTCACTCTCCTCATCCTCCTCGCCCTCCCCCATCCTCCTCACCCTCCTCATCTTCCTCACATTCCTCATCTTCAACACCCACCACACTGTCCTCACTCTCCTCACCCTCCTCATCGACATCACCCACGTCACCCTCCCCTCTTCCCTCACCCTCATCATCCTCCACATCCACCTCATCTTCCTCACCCTCCTCAGCACCTTCCTCACTCTCCTCATCCTCCTCGCCCTCCCCATCCTCCTCACCCTCCTCATCTTCCTCACCTTCCTCATCTTCAACACCCACCACACTGTCCTCACTCTCCTCACCCTCCTCACCGACGTCACCCACGTCACCGTCCCCTCCTCCCTCACCTTCATCATCTTCCTCACCCTCTTCATACTCCTCATCCTCCACATCCACTTCACACTCCTCATTCTCCTCAACCACCTCCTCATCGTTCCTCATCCACTTCATCCTCCCTCATCCACCTCCTCCTCCTCCTAATCATCCTTCCTCACCCACCTCCCCCTCCTCCCCCCCTCCTGCCATGTGTTCCATTATGCAGCCTCTTCTCAGTGTCTCTGGCCATCAAATGGTTCTGGAGTGGATCCTAAAAAGCTGTTAAAAACACCCTCAGCACCTGTACAAACTGTTATCTATTAACAGGAAGATAGAGGAGGAAACAAAACCTCCTGAATCCACCAGCTGCAGTATTTTCATTTGACATGACATTCACTGTATTGTACAGATTGGTGCTTATCTGCTGCTGAGTGTCAGAGGCTCTAACTGGTTATATTCAGATTAGATTTTACAGGAATGGATTCATTTTGCGCAAAAAGTTTCCAGCAAAGCCGCAATGAATATTAAGCCAATCACCAGCTATTTTGATAATCACTTAACTGGAAAAAACACTCGGAATCCAGCTTCTTATAACTGAATATAAGAATATTTTGTGGTTGAGCATAAAACAAGACATTTGAGGACGTTATTTTGAGTTTTGAGCAACACCGACTGCCATTTTTAACCATTTTTGCAGAACTGGAACTATTTCAATCTACATGTTGAGCGATTGCATCGTAGGAACTTCTGCATGAAAGCAAGGAGCCGGTTTTTGTTTGGATTGCAAAGAAACAGTCTCATAGGACCTTGTTGTTGCTGTTTTAGGTGTGACAAAAAATAGTACCTAGAGCTCTACAACAATAATACACAGTTAAAAATACACATTTGTAGTCAAAAATATAATGAAAGATTCAAATAAAGAGAAGGACAGAGAACTCAAACATGTTTTCAAGGCTTTATAACAAGGCTATAATGCCATAAATCATAAAAAAGAAAAAGAAATGTTAAATTTTGTTGATTATCTATTCTATAAAAAGTAAAAGGAGCTGGAATCAGCATGTGCAACATTCTTCCAAGTGTCCACAAGTATTATCAATTCTGTGAAAAAATACTGGCTCAACACACCGTAGATAATTTAACTAATTATACTTTTAATTTGGTTCCATGCTTGTCTCCTGTCTGCTCTGTGTTTGCACAACCTGCAGTTCAGTCGAGTTCACTTAAAAAAGTTCCCGAATTTTTGTCAGATTACTGCTGGTCATAGTTGAAACATTAATGGCATAGCGGTTGAGCAGAGGAGGAGAGAGTTTTGGATTTTTTACAGACTCTGGTTTGTGCAAATAGCTTCTTTTTGGCAGGTTTTTAAAATGAGGCATAGTGAATAATGTGATTCATTATTTGGATATTTGTTTTTTTTTCCTATGTGCTCATAGAACTGAGGTTACGTTCATTAACTGCTGGTTTTGGTTGTTTTGTTGCAGTAGAAGCTGGTAGATTCTCCACAGCATAGGAAGCAGAGAGGTTAAAGGGCTGAGAATGTGTCCGTTCCTGTAAATGTCACCTTACAGAGTGAAGCCACCTTCCATGAATCTCACCTCACAGCAGCTGAGGTCCAGAGACACGTCCTTTAGATTGGGGTTACTGGCCAGGCCGAGCAGCAGAGCTCTGCAACAGGAAGATAAAACACATATAGAGAGTTAAAATAATAAAAGATTCAAGAAAACAATTTAAAAGTGGAGGCCAACTAAAGCCTGTCTCGGTTTTACCATTTTTATTAAAACCAATAAACTCCCGTGTCTGTGATTCAGCCCGAAGAGACAAGTTTAGTTTTTACCTGAGGGTCTGCAGATATACATCTAATGGTGGTATAGATATTAAAGAAAGATCAGGAATAACGTGTACAGAGCTGCTGCTCAGATGCATTAGATGTGAATGAATCTCACTTGAGCGCCTCCGGAGGCAGCTTGGTTCCCGACACGTTGATGGAGCTCAGAGACTCGGCGCTGCTGAAGAAATGCTTGAACGAAGGAGGAACCTCTTTACCTTTCCTGCAGAGACGGAAAGAAAGCGGTAAAATAACAGCACTAGATAGATATTTAGTTTATTCATGCCCTCAGGGAAATTCAAGGTGTCCAGCAGCTCACACATGTTACGTGTAATAAAAATAAGGTGCTACACAAACTACACACAGATCACATTAAACTTTTCAGACAACAGTAAAAGCTTATTTTTAAAGGAGCAGACAATAGATTCAGGCCAACATTAAGACTTCACTCCTCTTCATGTGTTACAGCTGATGACCCAGTTTATCTGTGTTTGAGAAACTCTTCCTGCTCCTCAGATGAAGCCACACAGACGAATAATAAAAAGGAGTTTCAGGCAAAGCCTCAGATAGACTGAAACTCACTTCTAACAGCGTCTGGCTTCACTGCTTCCTCTCTCCACACTGGCCTCAGTATCCTTTATTTCCTTTTATATTCACTGAACTCTCCTCCTCCTCTTCCTCACCTCCCTCCCCTCCTCTCCTCTCCTCTCCTCTCTCCCCCTCTTCCCTTGATGCCAGACCTGAACTCCCAGGAGACACACTGGTAAGAGGAGATAATGATGGGAGAGAACTCCGCCCCTCATCCATCTGTTACACCAACATCTTCACACAGTTTCAGTCCACTGGTGTTGAGTTGTGATGACACCTGGTGACCAGCAGGGGTCACACACCAACACACACACTGATTCTCTGCTCCTCTCTCATTTTTCTTCACTGTAGTTCATTTTTCATTGCAATTTAAAGTCCTGCAGCTCTATGGAAACCTAGACCAACCATGACTAGACGTAGAGAGAACTCAGACATGTCTTCCGTGCTGTATGATAGTTAGAATGCCACAAAACATAAAAAAGAAATAAATGTTGAATTTTGTTGAGTACTTATTCTACATAAATTCAAAGGAGCTGGAATCAACATATACAACAGAAGTGTCCACAGGTGTGATCACCTCTGAAAGACATTTTGGGCTCAGTGTACTATAGATGCTTTACTGTTAGATTTACATTTTAATCTGGCTCCATGCTGTGTTTGCACAACCTGCAGTTCAGCCAAGTTCAGTCAAAAGGTCCCTGATTTTTTTGTTACATGATTGTTGGTCACAGCTGACTCATTAAAAGCTCAGTGGTTGTGCAGAGGAGTGGATAATTTTCAGTTTTTACAGAATCTGGTTAGCACAAAGATATAATTTTAGTCAAATTTTAAATGAGGTATGTAGAATAATGTGATGTTGAGGAAATATAATTTTACACTCAGACTCCCAACAGAAAGGATTCCTTGTATATTTACAGTTTCTGGCTCTAATAAATGGTGTTATTTTGGTCATTTTTTGGTTTAACATGTCTTTCAAACACAAGAAGACACAGTTCAAACAATAAGAGGCTCAGCAGGCACATGACTGATGAAAAGGATATGTCATGTTTGTGATGCAGCTAATTATCGATCCTACATTTAGGTCCTGAATTCACAAAAAGATGCAAATACCTACAGATACAGTCTCAGCAATGATTATCTAATTTTCAATGATGCAAACAGATCTAAAACAGCATAACTTGAGATGCACAGCTGCTAAATGTCATTTAATGAGTTTAAAAAACACCATCCTTTAATAAAACTAATCTATCTCAGTGGACTGATTCAACCTGGTTGCTCCACCAATCAGATGTACACAAAGAGGCTGACTGTGGTTAAATAATGGGGTTTTTAAGGGCCCTGATATGTGTTGAATGCTGATGAATCTGGTGCTCTCATTTCTAACATTTCCTTTGTGGCTACACCCATGATCTGGAGTCTGTTTAACACATTATTTCCTGTACATTCCCCTTCTGTTCTTCTTTCCCACTGACTATTCAGTTGTAGAAGATGCAGGACTTCCAGTGTTTTCTGACAATCATGACGACCAAATGCTTTAAGAAACAAGCTGCCCAAAGTTAACTTTTCTCAGCAGGTTTCTGTCGTTTTACCTGTGAGGGAAGACGCTCTTTGACACGTTGAGAACTGAGAGATGCTGGACTGATCCTCGCAGCAGAGCCGAGCAAACCTGGAACACACAGAACACACCATTAAAACATTTAACAGTCAAAGCACTGCAGGATTTATTGGTTTAGAAACTCCTGCAGTGTGTTAAGAAATGTGTATTTACATGTGGCTCTATGTGGAAGAAACATAATGTGGTTTAGAAGCTAATCAATAATCAGCGGGCCTGACAGCTGGCTACATCTCAAACTAATCAATACGCTGTGTTTGGCTCTCAGACCTGCATCAATACATCACATACAGTATTCAGCAGCAGACTGAGGGAGATTACACTGCCTGCAACACAGAAATTAATGCCGAGCAATTAATCATCTTACAGCGCTGCACAGCGAGGTGAAGCTATAACAGCATGCTGCTCGTTAAAATAAACATCTATTCACCTCAGGCACCAGGCTGGATGTTACCGACTTACCTGGTCCAATGAGCAGTCAGTGTTGGAGAGGTCCAGGGTCGCCAGGCTGTTGGGTTGACCCAGGAAGTGGTAGAAATGCTAAAATAAAAGCATCAAAACACTGTTCAGTGTTAAAACAGGATAAATAGTCGTTAATATCCTGTTAACCAATCAGGTTTTTATCATGTTAAAGCTAAAATAAAAATAAAAAACACCTGAATTTCCTTGTGTTTAAATATCCAACCATTCAAACAGGCTTATTTGACATCAAGGGGGAAAAAATTGTAACTTTTAGTAATATGGCAATCTTAAAAATACAGTTTACAAAAATGCAGGATCCCAGAAGGAGCAAAGCAAAATTGAGATAAGGTTAAAACAAGAAGACAACAGATGCAAAAATACATTTTGCAATATGTTAAGATTAGGAAAGACACATAAAATAATGACACCACTCAGAAGCAAATCTATTAAAATGTGTTTTAGGAAGTGATAAATGAACAATGGAACAGATGGAGAGAAGCCAGGATCGTGTGATGTGATCTCGTGTGTTTAAACATTCTGGTGACTTTTGGTTTCTGACAGGAAGGAGGAAGTTCCAGAAGCTGAAATCATTTCTGTCTCTAGAAATCTGCTGGGTTCGATCAGATTAATGGATCAGAGTAAATATTCTTTTGTCGATTGTGAATGAAGGACAAATTTAACAAGATATGGTACCATTTCTTCATTAGCTACCTACAGGATTCTCCCATTAGTGATCAGTGAACTGTGCTAACAGCTGCTAAAGCCTCATATTTATATGAGGCTCGTTTCAGTCTTCTCATCTGTGTGTTGCTGCAGCATCAAAAGCATTGATCACAATATGACAACTGGACGTGCTAGACTTTCTGTTTTCATCCATGTTTGTCTAGAATCATTTATGAAGGGAAGACTGTGAAGCTTGTAAATTCACTAAGAGAAACAGAAAAAAGAGTCAATGTGTTCACAAACATGGCCAATAATTCTGATGAAACAGAGTTGGAGAAACGACAGAAGCTCTAAATATGGATGCTGCTGCAAAGAAGCAACAGATTCTAACATGTGATCTATTTGGAATATGGTCACCGTCTCCCTTCTGTTCCTGAATGATTGCACCGAATTATGGCCACAAAAGTGTCTCTGCAGAACACGATGAATGGTGCTTCAGTCCTTCCTTACTTATGATACATTGGTCCATTCTTTATGAAAGGAAATGTCCCACAATCCCTTGTGGCAGACGTGTAAATGAAGTCAGATTCTCTTAAGCTGTCTTGACGATGTGATGCCGTCTATCAAGGTCGAGGAAAAGTGTGTAGGAAAGACACACGTTTTTGACTATTGAACCTCAAACTGAGTGATCATGTAGCCAAATTTAAAGAAATTACCTCAATGCCTCCCTGAGAAATCATGCTCATAGGAACTGACAGTAAAATAATCTCTCTGGACACACCTGTCCTGCTACAGTTTCTCTCTCCTGCTTTTCTCTGAGTGGATTCTGAACTTTCTGAAAAGGGGCTTTTCCTGCAGAGTGACAGCAAACTGATCTGATCTGAAGCCTCTGACTGGATCAGAGTCACTGATAGCAGCTCTGAGAAGCACCAGAAGCTCTCAGTGTTAGATTGTGTGTTTACAGCAAACCCAGAAAAATCTCTGCAGACATTAAATCAGCTTTTCTTCAAATGTTAATGCAAAAAAACAGAAGCCATGTTTGTGTACCTGCATGTCGTCTCCTCGGAGCAGGTTCCCTGAGAGGTCCAGATGGACGAGGCTGCTGGGGATGGACTGGTTGGCACTCAGTGACTGGCAAAGGCTGTTCACCCCTACAACACACACACACACACACAGAAACACACGACGTCAGCACTATCACAGCCCTCACATCTCCACTTGATATTTTGACAGCATATTGAAGGAAAGGCAGCGGAAATGAGCAGCGGGTGAAGACAGGAAGGAGCTGGATCAGAATGTAGAGCGAACAGAGCTTCATGGTTTCATAAATATGATACCAGTGTCAGACTACATTCAATATGAGACAGTCTCTCTATCACAGTAAATAAATCAACCATTAAACCCACCAGCAGGCTGAAACTTTTTATTAGAGCGAAAAATGTTGAAAAGAAATCCTTGGATTTTCATCATTATGATGGTTTGTGAACTAATCATGTGTAATGTGTAGCTCCATCAGGATAATTGACCAAATCTGAGCTTAAAATCTGGATATTTGATCAAAATCCCTAAAAATGTCCTTTAGATTTTCATTAGTCATGCGCCTGCTGAGTCTCTTATTGTCTGTACAGGATCCCGAAAAAAACACCAAAATAAAACCATTTATCAGAGCCAGAGACTAAAAACACCAAGAATCCCCTGAAAGTCTTTGAACTCATCATAACGTTGTAGCCCTCTATCAGGAATCTAAGTTCAAAATCTGGATATTTCATCTACATCCCTTCATTCAACATGTCTTATTTAAACATGTTGAAAAATAAACAGCTTGCATTCACCAGACTAAAAAAACTAAACTGTAAAAAACTAAAAATTCTGCGCTTCTGAGCACAACTGAAGACATGACTGACTCAGCTTCAATTACCAGTCATGTGACCAAAATTCAGGGACTAATCGGCTGAGCTGCAGGCAGTGTTTACACCGAGCAAAGTGGAGACAATCACAGAAACTAATTCTAAGTGTAAGCAGTAAAATATCAGTAGTATGCAGAGCAGAGTATGTTTTTTTCTCAGTAGTGATAAAACCTGGGAACACTCAGTAAAATGTTAATTATCTGTTTTTGTAAGATTTTAGTCATTCTCACTTTGTTATGTTGCACAAAGTACTACTTTGTCTAACTCCAGCCAGTTCCCATGAAACTACAGGACTATATGTTACAGTAAAAAGAGCTACGAACACCAGAGACTGCTCTCAGTCCAGAGGTTGGATATTTATCTAACATCACGCTGTAAAAAACCTCATGAGGGGCTTCAATCCTTCACTGATCACTAAGTGCTCGACAGGAAAGTGGATTTCTACGGTTCAGTGAATGTGTCTGATATTGACGAACCGCTGACCTGCATCATGTCTATCACATGACTGGCACACTGCTCCTTTAGTTCTGTGAAATCCTGACTCTGCAGATAAAGACACGACTGTCCAGCGTCTGACTGGATCAAACCAGTTGAAAAATGACAGAAACGAACAGGAAAAGATCAAATGAGCGATCTGCTGAATTCTGTCCAGCACCAACCAGAGTTTAAAACCTCCTCCACCCTCTGCTGCTGCTTTCAGATCATATTATCAGTTTAAACAGAGCAAACTCTCTAACATGGCAACTTCTTATTGATCGCCTCAGAGCAGAGCAGGTTCACTGTCCCTGCAGACGCTGCACAGTTTATTTTGGATTAGGACCAAGAAGAAATTCAACCCACAAACAACTGTTCACAACACACAAATTTAATCTATAAAACACGATGAGACCAGCTAGAAATCCTCTGCAGGGTTTTATACAATCAGGATTCTATTATTTCCATCATGTATAAACTGTATCAGCTCCACTGGTCTCTATAGCAGCGTTTACACGGATAAAACATGCAGACTGTTCACAGATTGTCTCTGAACAAACACTTTGCAGATCCGTCTCTCACTTACAGCGTTAATGGTGCAATAATTAAGTCTCATTAGCGTCGCGGCAGGAGGTCGATCACAGAAGTGGAAGATATGAATTGCTGCTGCTCGTAGGGGAGCAGAAATGAAAAGCAGAAAAAAGAGAGCCTGCAGATTAAGGCACAACATTCATATTACTTTATTATACTGTAATGAATCGTTACCTTTGGGTGAGAGTGAGGTTTTGGAGAAGTTTAAATGCTTGAGCCCCAGACGGAGTTTGGCAAACTGAGCAGCCAGCGAGGAAACGCCTGCAGCAGGAGACAGAACAAGAACAGCAGTTTATTGTGGTTCACACTGCTGCTGTTCTCACTATCAGGACTTTTTCATAGACATACAAAGCCTGTGTATATAAATGCTCAACTTCTACATTACTGCTTCATTAAAATCTGACTTCATTTTAACCTCAAAACCTGCTTGTCTGTTTGAAAGTTATCTGTTAAAAAAAGAAACCAAAACTACGTCATTAATCAGAGCCAGAAATTAAATAACAGAAAGAATCGCTGGATTTTTTGGAACTAATCATGTGACATGGAGTTCTGTCTGGAAACGCAACCACATCTGAGCTTTAAATCGTGGCATTTCACCAAAATCACTTTATTTGACATGTCTCATTTAAAAACAACACAAAAATAAACTAGTTGGGTGAATCAAATTCTGCAAAAAAATAAAAATTCTGCGCTTCTCAGCACAACCATGAAGCCATGAGAGACTCAGCTGTGACCGAGAAGCACATGACAAAAATTCAGGAACTTTTCGGCTGAACTGCAGGCAGTGTTTCCACAGAGCAGAGACGAGATGAGGACAGAAGCAAATTAAACATGGAAGTAGTAAAATATCTGAAGTATGCAGATCTACTATTTTTGCAATATTGGTGACACCTGTGGACACCGTGGAAAAATAATAAAAATGTAAATTTCAATTTTTGTCCAATTTTTGTACAATAAATAATCAAAGAAAATCAGCCGTTTTTCTTTTTTAGGATTTATGCCATTGTAACTTTACTGTTTTGTACAATAAACAGTTCCGTCTCCTTCTTCAGGGTTGTTCTGTTTCCACAGAGGTGAGGAAAAATGAGACAGAGACAACTCCAGTGCAGCTTTTGAGAAAAATACCTTTTATTTTACTTTTAAAATATATATTCCTAAATGTAATCAGTCACAATAACTTGTGAACAGTGAAAAAGGTAAATTTTATATAAATATGAGACATATAGTCTAAACAAATGAAGCACTGATGTACTGTGTGACAGGAGCCTTTTCTGGCGGTACATTTTACATGACGACAAATGAACCAGAGACTGATGAGCCCCAGAGATCTGTAGCAGGTTCACATGTGACAGCCTGAATATTTGGTGGAATGTATCTTTAATTCATGTGTACTGGATAGAAGGAGCTGATGAAATATTAAACTCATTGCAGTGCAACAAGGGAACATAAACTGACTGCTGTATCATGATGTACAGCTGAGACAGGCATGTAGGAGGAACTGAAGTCTGATCATCAGTGGAATCTGATGGTTGGTAAATATGGCAAGACATTTCACCGACTTTTGAGGCTTTAACATCAGTAGTATTTAATGTGGGGCAAGCATAGCAAGACAAGGCTCAAGAGTCAGGTCACAAAATGTCTCGTAAATGTCCGAAACGTCCTAAATGACTTGAAACATGCCCAATTGATTCAAAATTCTCCCAAATTAAAAAGTGATTCAAATTCTGACTAAAATGACTCTCAGTTACCAATAATGAATAACCATTGGCCATGAATACAGATTAGACTCAGTACCTCGGTCCTCCAGCGGGTTGTTGGCCAGGTTGATGGTGGTGAGTCCTGAGCTGGGGTTGTGGCCCAGAGCAGCAGCCAGCTTCTGGGCAAAATCCCTGCAGATAGTGAAACAGAGGATCCATTATCTGATCAATGAGCTGCACAGAGCCTGAGCAGCATGAATATTCTGCTCCTACAGTAGGACTGGTGCTGCAGCGACCGAATGTGCTCTACAATAAAACCTCCTTAAACAGCTGACTACACAGAGATGGTATGAAAAAGAACCGTGTCAGCACTGAGTTCAACAGGACCTGACCCAGAAGAACCATTTTCCTCATGGAGTTCAAAAAAAGCCGACATCACCAGAACTCAGTTTCTGCATGTTTGGCTTTTAAGGGGCAAATATCTGACATTTAACCTGATTACATACAAACTAAACTTTTCTTCTGAGTTTCATACCCATTAAATTAATTTAAACAGATTTCTACTGCAGATGTGTGCAGTATCATATAAAGTCAAACAGCAATGTCTGACCTTTTCATCTTAAAGTTCATTTCAGTGATTTTGTATCATAGCTTCATATACTTAGGGGCCTTCTTAAAGATGAATAAAACATTCTGATAAAAATATATGCAACTTATAGCTGTCAGTATGAGTCAAGCTACAAAATAAATGCAAAGTAGCCTCTTCTGCGAGACCTTTATTGTGAAACATCTTTAAATCTCAACACTTCTCTGCAAAATGAAGCTTTAACTTCATGAAAGTTGCCACAGAGTTAACCCTAGTTAACCCTAATGACTACACACGAGGCCTCACTATCTGTGTCTGAAATGCAGAATTCTTTGGTTGCTCCTTCAATCATTTAGACTATCTTACGTTTTGAGTCCTGCGTTGTCCAGAACCAGCTCCTCCAGCCGACTGGACCGAGACACCACCCGAAGGATCTGCTCGCACACATCTGCAGGCTGAATGGACAAAGAGGTCAGGTGACTTCACACCTTTTATAAGACAGCAAAAACAGAAATCAGATTTTCAACTTTCCGATGGTCCTTGAACTACTCAAAGCACGATATTTCATCGACATAACTTCTTTCTACATGTCTCATGTAAAACTCTGGTAACTCTGGTGTGATTATAGAGCCATTAGGGACTCAGGGAGTTTTCGGCTGAACTGCAGGCAGTGTTTACACAGAGCAGAGAGGAGACATGCATAGAAGGAAATTCAAAATGTAGGTAGCAAAATGTCTACAGTTTATAGAGTCACTGTTTCGTTCCAGTATTGGTGACATTTGTGACTACGTGGTAAAATGTTGTGCATGGATATTCCAGTAATTTCACCTTTTGTAAAATAAATAAATAAACAACAAAATCCTCTTTATTTAGTGAAAAGAAGACATTTTGGAGTTCTCTGAAGTTCTATGAATGACTTTGCTGCTTCCATTGAGGTGCAAAACTTTTTCCTACAGTGAAAAATGACTGAAAAATACCCAGAGTCCAATAGATATTACAGTAAAAGCATCTCGACATTTACTAGTTTTTAGTTTAGATCTCTATACTAAGAGTGATATAAAACATGTTAAAAAAAAGACATATTAAGAGTTGCACCCACAGCTGTGTAGTCAGTCTTATCTCTCTGATCAATTAAAGTAGTTTTCACAAGAATATACTAATTAACTGAAGCAGCTTCGAGGCTTAAGAAATGCACTTTTATCTGGAACAGCCAAACTCACCGACTACAACACTGAAGGTCAGAGGAAAAACACCGAGAAGTACTTTAAGTTTGATTCCCTCAAGTGTTTCTGAGCGAACGACTCCAGAAAGCTGCTCATTTATGCTAATTAAAGCTGCAGAACGTTAGAAAAACAAGTGGATTCTGTGTGTTCCACTTAAAGGCCAGCTATGCGTGACGAAGACAGCCGACTGTGGACACGTCACTGGAGGAAGTTTGTCGGAGCTCCACAGGAGACGAACTCTGGGGAGCATGGGCACTCAGATTTAGAGAAAATGAAAGATTCAGCAGCTGAACGTCGACGGCCACCTACATGTTCACTGACCCACTTCACTGAGCGCTGCGTCATCCTCAACACACAGCCCTGCAGACTGACTCACAACACAAACAGTCTCCATTATAATAACACAACTTTACTGCCCCGCTATGTTGGTATTAATCTTCACAGTGACGTTACAGCTAGAAGAGGCTGGTTCTGTTCAGCCTCAGTGGACAAACAGAGGAGGCTCTGTCCAAAAGAAAGAGGGGAGATAATGGAAGAGACAGAAGAAGGCTGCTATTGTTCACATGTTTGTGAAACTATGAGTATTAAAGAAGAGGAATGATGATGGAGGCAGCGAGGGACGACACATAACCCAGCAGGAGATATGAGGGTGGTGAGGGACGAAATGGAGACAAGAAGCAGAGCAGCTAGGCAGAGGTCACACAAAGAAGTCACTATTTTCCACAGCAGCCACAATAACACTGCCGGTGACGGCATGTGGATTGTACCATTTACACTCATTAAACAGCAGCCTGGTCACGCCGGGCGGTTCTGACCCGGTTCTGCTGCAGAATCTCACACTGAGGTGATCAGAGGTCTCATTCCTGCCTCAGCATCCTGATTAAACCACGACACAAACAGGCTGATTGAACGGAGGATGAGCAGCTAATCCTGCAGAGTGTTTGTGTGTGTGTGTGTGTGTGTGTTATTATCCAGTCTGCTGATAGAGATGGTTATTCTGTGGCCTAAAGGCTGCAGATTTACTGCTTCTTCTTTTCTTTTCCGTGTTTCTTTTCTGAGACTTGAGCACTATCTGCTACTGTCACTGTACTTCTTTTCTATTGTGTGCAATGGTTTCATGGTGCACTTTATGTTTTTTTAATATTGTAATATGATGTCTATCTTTTAAACTCTGATGCACCAGGCAGGAATAGTACAAATCTCGATGTATCCCCAATACAAAGACAACAAAGGTTTTCTTCTTCTTCTAATAGTTCACCAAATAACAGAACAGTTCAGACAATGGAATGTTTAGTTTCTCCTGTCTGTCTCCTGATTACTGAAATTTTTCTACTTATCAGAGCTGGAAATTGTAAAAACAGTCCTTCAACTGTTCATGTGTGTAGCTTTTCCTTTTAGAAAAATGATGTAAGTCTAAGCTTAAAATCAGCTGTGATATTTCCTCAAAATCACTTTATTCTACATTTCATTATATAACAAATAATTCTTTAACCCTCTGAACCTCAAAACCCTGTAAAAGAGTTTGAAAAGCACGTTATGTTGAAAAAACAGAAAAAGAACTCCATTTATCAGAGCTAGAAAGATTTTTAACTTTCCGACAGTCCTTTAACTAATTGTGTGTGGTTTCATCTGAAGAATTACACAAATAAAAGCTCAGAATTGAGATATTTCCTCAAAATTCAAACATCAGCAGTCACATGACACATGTTCAGGGATGTTTTTCAGGTGAACTGTCCTCAAACAGAGCAGAGAGGAAAACAAATCAAAACCTACTGGATCAAAAACATAAATAAAGCATAGCTCAGAAACAGTAAACAAAGAAGACAGTAGTTGAAGATACATTCAGCATGGTGAAACACCTTTCTACAGCTGATGAGCAGAGTAGAGAGAAAAAGTCTGGCAAGTCACGGGACAAGAATTCAGGGACATTTCAGCTCAACTGCAGGCAAAGTTCACACAGGGCAGATAGTATGGGAAGAAATGTATCTATAGTATGAAGAGCCTCCATTTTTTTCTAATGTTGGTAACATCTCTGGACATCAGTGTTTTTCATTTACTTTTACAGCATTATGACTAGAGACATTCTTTCTCGCCATGACTGTGCTGTTTCCATATAAGTGCAGGGATTTATACTGCAGTGAAGCATGAACATGGTAAATAAGAAAGTACGGAGCAAAAAATGAACAGACTCATGTCCTTCTTCATCCGGCATCTCTCCCTTTGACCCCATTGACCTCAGCGCTTTACTTTCTGTCATCACTTTCCCTCTTTCACTCTGTTCCTCTTGTTCTTCTGTCAAACTTCTATTGTTTCCATCTGCACAGTTAGAATCATGCTGCAGGTCATATTGCTACAGAAGCCCTAAATGGCCATGGTCCAACTTAATTTTTTCCGCTCCGTTTTCTCGAGAAAACAAGATAATTCTCCTCCGTTTTCTCGTTATAACGAGATAACAAAATCCATTTTGTCGTGATGACGACAAAACTATCTCGTTACTATGAGAAGACAAAATCGTTTTCTCGTTATAACAAGTTAATTTTCCGGTGAGGTGGAAAGCGAAACCAACCTGCCAGACCAGAAGGTGCTCTGCTGCCGCTGCACACTACCGACTGTAGCCAGGCCTGGACTGCTCTACTGCAGCCACACACTCTAATGAGGTAAGTGAAGCCTGTTCATGTGTTTGTTTGTACTATTGCAAGTGCAGATACAAGCTATCGTCCTTAACAGTAAGTAGCTTGACCAGAAAATTATCTCGTTATAATGAGAAAACGGAGGAGAATTATCTTATTTTCTCAAGAAAACGGAGTGAAAAAATTATGTCGGACCATGGCCCTTTAGGGTTTCCATATATTGCAGCTTCTTTATTATCACTCCTCAACAACAATCACCAATTTCGTTGCGCAATTCTTGTGTACAGTGACAATAAAGGCTATTCAAACACACAGAAACAGAGGGGGGATATAAAGGAGACTGGACTCCAGTATAAATAAAGTAAAGCACCCAAAACATTCAGTCACTGTCCAAACATAACAAGTGGCATCCATCACCAACAATACCACAGAAAACACTCAGGGTCCATTATAAGATACTAATCTCCAACAAAAAGGACCAACGTTAGACATTAGCTTGCCTCAACGTTTGAGCCTAAGTCTGCACACTGGATGTTAACACAGATACAAAAGGAACGGTATGTGACGGAGGCCTGAAATAATTGTTTGGACGGGGGGAGCTGTGTGTGGTAATCGGTGAGACCGAGTGAAGTCTGGGGAAGCTGAGCTGGTAATAGAGTGCTGCAGGGGGGCAGCAGCCAAGACATGGAGCCCCTTTGTCTCGGCTGGATTAAGAGTCTTATCACACAAGAACATTGGACTGATCCTCGGTCAACAGACAGCAGGAGACAAAGCGGCAAATACTCTGCACAGGCAGATACATAGAGCCAGAGGTGGAGAAAGATGTGTGGTGGTGAAGAAGAATATGCAAAACAGTTCAGAGAGAGACAGAAATGATCCATCATCCAACCGAGTTTCATCCAACCGGACCAACCAGGAGCCAGTTATTACCGTCCAGAACGCAATAATAAACTTCAGTCCTCTGCTCTTCATCAGAATTGGTATTATCACATGAAAATATCAGAGCCAGAAACTGTAGAAACAGAAAGAAGGATTGGATTTTCAACTTTCCAATCCTCTGAACCTCAGAACCCTTCAGAGGGGTCTGAAAAGCATCCTCACAAAATAAATAAATACTGCAGACACAGAAAGAACGATCAGGTTTCCAACTTTCTAATAGTCCTTAAACTAATCATGGGGGTGGTTTTCTTTATAGAAATTGGGATTTCAGAATGATAATCTCAATTCTCATTCAACTCTGGATGCATTTTAACCATGCCTGCAATGAGGCTCCATGGAAAACAACATCAGCCTTCAACTTAGCATGTTAGCATTCTGATGGTAGCCATTAAAGCTCCTCCCATAATTTCAAGCTAGAAGTCAACATTTATTTGTGTCTCCACCCAGGTCCTGAGAGTCCTCCATCTAACCCACCGTTCCACCACATCCTGTCCTCTCTTTGCTATTTAAACCATCTAATCTGATTGACAAAAAGCCCTATGATTGGCTGAAATGTCATGTCACTAGACAGTATTTCTAAAGTGAAGTCAGGATGCAGAAGTTTCCTCTGAGAGTGCCTAAATTACAGAATGCTGACAGCCTAGTAAATATTTTTTTACTCAATAATGCCAAAAGAAGAACAGCCTACCCCAGCTTTAATTAGAAAACCCACTGTCTAAGAGCAGTAGGCTTTGCTATGACTAGATTCTCCATCTTTTGGTCTGATCAGCTGGAGTCTATGACCAGTTGATGTGATTTAACAAACATTCATTAACAATTATTCTCCTCTGCAGGAACTTGTGGCCATTTTAAAGCATCCCAAGCTCTCTGACAGAACCTCTTTCAAAGGAGGACAAAAGTACCAACCACTAATGCTAATCAATTAACCTCAGAGAAGACAAAAGGTGGTGTTCCACTGAAACTGGAAACAGAGAGGCTGAAAAGGCTGATGCCACCTCGCATCTGTTCCTGCAGTGGAAAGCTATTGACAAAGCAGGAACCACGGGGCTGTAGTGGAGCAGCAAGGAAGTGAGAAACAGATTTACACAAGTGAAAGGAGGAAACTGACAGCTTTCCCTTGGTAGTGCTTCAGAATCCAAACTGGACAGAAGACTGACACCACATCCTTCATATCCAGCACAGTGATGGAGAGTTCAGCAACATTTGAAAGCATGTAAAGAGGTGAAAAAAAACAATCTTTCTGTAATATTCAGTGTACCCTAGAAAAGCTCAAAACAGTCTAACAGCAGCAAACTACAGCCTCAGAAGCAACCACACAGCTGGATCAACACCTAACTAAACCCGAGCCTTCATTAGGGAACCTACCAGTTTATAGTCCTTGGTGGAGAGTTTGGTGAACCACTGGTTGAACTCCAGGACTGCGATTATAGCGACCAGATCCCTGAAGACAAGGAGAGAAAAGGTCAGAGCTGCATCACACATTCTATTCATCAGTTCCACCTTAACGCCACATATTTACATTAAAATAAGTCACGTAGCCCCTACAGTGAGCTTCTTTCTTTTTTTTGTGCCACATGGTCAACCATCTGTGCACACGTGGAGTTTTTACTCACCTGTTCTCCAGGTGGCTAAAATCCTGCAGGTTGAGTTCTCTGGTGTCTTGTGTCAAATAAATGGTGTCCACATCCTGGAGAGGAAACAGTTCATTAAAGATGGCTGGTTCTGACCACAGAAAGATGCAAATGCACAGCAGATCGACCAAATTCTCACTGATCAGACAATCAATGTCGATTCTTCCGAAAGGAGAAAAGCGCTGCAACAATAGAAATCCAGGATTCAACCTTTTTTTTAGCAGCAGGAGGGACAGATCATCCCTGAACACTCCCACACTTTCACAACTTTGAACCTTCCCATGGAGACTATTAGTGGAACTCATTTTACTGAATTCGCTCCAGACTAGTTGATGACGTGTGGCTTCATGGTGTTCAAATGGATGGACAAGAAATTCAGGTATAAACTTTTCAAAAAGCTCAAAAACCAACCTGGTAGATCTAAAAACAGTTACCTAGTCTGCTTTCCAGTTGATATAGTTCTATTTTTGGAAGTCAATATGGGAAGGTGTCATTTAAGTATAAAATAATCAGATTAAAGTGATTTAATATGCTGCAAACAGAAGCTTTTAATGTGTATTTTGCTTCATTTAGGCTGATAAATTTAGCAGGTAGAGCTGATCTAGTTTGTCTGCAGACAACATGCAGAGTTTGAGGTAAGATCTGAGTCCATTCCTTTGTTAACTGCAGCACTATTGTACGGACTGGATTAAATATTTACAGCAGCAAAGATGCATTCTCTTTTGGATAAGAAGCAGCACAAAACAGATCTTCAGACAGAGACAGGAAGGAAAGGCTGCTGCATAGATTCATATGTTGTTGTGGTTTTTCTGTTAATGAAAAGACTTGATGCAGTTTTATGCCACTCAGCCAGCAGCACAGTTGAACCAGCATCTGTCAAAACTACTCACCCACTGCACCTCTTCTCTGTATGGCAGCCCCAACCAGTCACACACACACCTGTACATCTGGGAAAACCCACCTGCACACACATGGAATCAAAGAGAACAAAACAAAAGGGGTCTGAGACACACACACACATAGCTGCAGCGTTTAAAGGTAGAATCACACAGCAGTCAGAGTGGAGGTTCCTACCGCAGGGTCCAGGTTCTGCAGGCTTGTTGTTCTCCCACAGAGTCTGCAGAGGCGGCAGCCGGTCCGGAGGCTCCATGCACACCTTCTTCATCACTTTACTGAAGAGAAAAGACTCCAATTATTAAAAATGAAACCAACTGAATGGAAAAAAAGAAGCTCCAAAATACAAACATGAGCCTTTCGATGAGGTCAAACAGCTTATCTGGTTCTCAGGGGGAGGTTGTGCAGGTTTATGGTGTTATATCTGTGCTCATTTCTGCATTATATTCATGCTTCCTGTTCTCAGCAAAACATAATTAATCAGATTCATATCCGTGCTGCAACACATGTTAGTATGATTTCTTAAATATAAAATAGAGAACATGTAGCTGTGACTCATACAGAAAAAGCTGAGTTTATGTTAAACTAAGAATTACCTGAATTAGGTTTTGTACAAATGTTTTGAAGACCAACATAATTTTAAACTTTAGTTTTCTCAGTAGTTTGTGCAATATCAGTTTCTGTATCGTGTAGAATTTAGTTTACATGTGCAATATGTCATTTCTTGGGTGCAATATTTCATCATCATGTGTGATATTATTTATTACATCAGTATAATTGCCAACATTACTTCTTATTGTTCTAGTCTAGTTCTAATTCTAATTTAGTCTACTTACTTTATTTCAGTAATGTTTTTATATCTTATCTCTTTTCTACTATGCTGCCACTGCATTTAATTAAAATAAGATAAAACTTCATTAATCCTGTAGGAAGCTGTTACGCCAGAGTACAATAAAGAATAAACAAAGGTTAGTAAAATATACAAAATTAGAAAAAATTTGTAATGACGCCAATTAAATAAGGATATTAAGTACAAAATTCAAAGTGTCTGAGTGTGTGTATAAGTGTGTAAAGTGTCTGAGGTTTGTTGAATAGTGCCTAGAAAATAAAATAAAACAAAATAGGTACAAAAATATAATATAAGCTAAGAATTGAAGTAAACAGATGCATTGGCATAGAAATATTGCACTTAACAATGATGATGCTGGTAGTGAAAATACACATTTTCACATTACTTCTTTACACACACACACACACACACACACACACACACACACACACACACACACACACACACACACACACACACATATATATATATATATATATGTATACACTGCTTTTCTACTTTTCATTCACTACATTTTTTATGTTATATATGTATATAACATAAAAAATGCAGCGAATAAAAAGTAGAAAACCAGTAGGATATCAGTACAATACACTACAGAAATAAAATAAGTAAGCTAAAATAAGGCATAAGGCTGGAATAGAACAGTAGGAAGCAATGCTGGTGATTACATTTCGCTTTTCTGAGCAACATCTGATAAAAGAATTTCCTTCTGCCTTAATAAAGTTATATCTTATCTTGCGGAGTCAGATCTTTAAATATATCTGGTACATTTAAATCCACACATACAGCAGGTGGGGATGATAGACTGACCTTGGAGGGAGACCAGGACATATCCTCAGCAGACAGTTTCCTATGTGAGCCACCACCTCATTGACCTCCTCTGTAGAAAGCAGCTTCAGAGAGAAGGAGCCTCGTTCGTACTCTATGGAGAGCTGCACAAACACAGCGTTCATTAGGGATTCAGTCTGATTCTACAGAACACAGCTGGTGAGAATAGATCATGAGCTGTTCAGGGATTCAGCATGAATCATGTTCTTCCCTTCAGTTCATCTTTAGCTTCTCTGCTCCCATGAATCCATCCTCTGAATCTACCAGCCATAATAAATCCAACACCTACTCACAGCTTCATCCCACATGTCCTCGTTAAGCAAACGTAAAGATTTAATGACTTTAACCAGGACTGGCCAACCTATTCCACGTTCACTGTAATTATGCAAATGCTTCTGTAAGTTGAGACGAGCCTCTTCAGTATGGCACAATTATCATAATCCTGTGTGGTGCTCTGGAGACCATCAGTCAGATATCAGCAGCTCTGACATCCGTCCAGACGAGGAGCAGCAGAGGTTCAGCTGCAGGATTACCATATTTTCTAGGTGCATTCTGCAGACTGACAGCTCAGCGGCTCCGGTCAAACAGCCAACAGAGGCTCAGAGCAGATTCTGCTTGTGGTTTGTCACGTAGTAATGAGTTCCCAAAGATTACACTAGAATTCAACATATTCTGCTGCCATCGTTTCAGATTTGCCCTTCTAATGAACCTGCTGTGATTCTAAAGCAGAGGAGTTCATTTAGGGTCACATTTGAGCAAACATCCATCCTGTTGAAACCGAATCCATTAGTGAACTTTAGCTCCACACGTAACAAGAATGAACACCATCTTTTCATCAAACTCTAAGCAAGAAAGTAAATAAGTATATTTCCTAAAATGTAGAGCTGTTCCTTTATAACATTCTTGTTTGTTCAGAGTGTGTTGGGCAGCGTTGTTTTGGTGTAAGGTTGTGTACCTGTGTTGGCTTGTTGCAGGAAACTCCCTGGATCTCCAGATAATTAAAAGAGTGTTCCACCTAAAAGAGGAAGAACACAGAAGTCAAGTTTAAAGCTATAAAAGTTTCATACAAAGTCAGGACCCAGTCATAAGAAAAAGAAGGACAATGAAAGAGGCATTTGATGATTATCTGGAATATATACTGGTTACTAGGACATACACAGTGTTATACAATACTACTGCTACTAACAATAACAATAATGGTATAAAGTCCAATATTAACCCTCTGAGCCCCAAAACCCACTGGTAGGTTTAAAATGCATGTTTTCTTTTTTAGAAATCACCCCCATTACAGCATTTATCAGAGCCAGAAGCTGTAAAAAGAGAAAAAAAACTCAAACAGCTGAATGTCTCACGTTTGATATTTGGTTCTGCAAGAAAAATATTCAAACCTAAGCCTGATATTTTGATATTTCATTAAAATCCCTCGATGTCTCCTTAAAAATTCATCAATCATTTGCACCAGATCCTGTGTAAAACAAAAAACTGAGAAGCAGCGTTTTCTCAGCTTCAACCAACAGTCACGTTACAAACATCCAGAATGTTCAGGTTAAACTGCAAGCAGTGTTTCCACAGAGAGACTGAGAGGAAAACTCAGACCTAGTGGAACAATGAATAAATGCAGCATGGCTTAGAAACGGTGAACAGAGGAGACAGTAGTTGGAGATACATTCAGCATGGTGAAACATCTTTCTACAGTTTCCATTATTTAATCAAAGAATGGAATGCTGTGATGATTACTTTTGAGTATTTGAGTGAATGAATATGAAAAAGTGTTTCTGTATAGTGTATACATATATACAGTATCTGTACTAGCAGTAGTCCAGTACAGTGTCTGTCTGAGGAATGTCGATTACAAGTACGTCTGTTTCATAATTAAAAGGCAGAGCTGCAGTAATTCCTCTCTCAGAACATTTCATCATTTAGCTAATGTGTAGCATCAGCAGGTTCAAGACAAAAATAAAACGCTGACCAGCTGAGCTCCAGTAAACTATACATACTGTGGCTGACTTAGTCTAGAATTATTGAGCCTTTTCTCTTTTCACTGTTCAACATGTGCATCATTTTCTATTTCTGATCCATGAGAGCATCTCAGGACAAAGAAAACAAAGACAAGCAGTCGGTCTTGGAAAGAAGATGGGAAACCTGTGCATACAAATCTAACACTGACAGAGCAGCGCCTCAGGCCAGACCATCCCAGACCATTCCAGACTATTCCAGGTGGGCGCTGAGCTCCTGAGGCTTGGCTCAGAGATGAGAGGAGGGAGTCTGTCTGTCTGCTGTCTGAACAGTCGGCGTTTCAGCCTGCGGCAGCTTATTCCACCATAAATACACAACAACATTCCTGGTAGAGTGTAAACACACAACAAACACACAACAAACACACTGCAAACACACACTCCTGCAGCTCCATTCAGTGTTTTAATGAGTCTGATAGACAGCAACACAAAGGAGGAAATCAAAGCCCGGTTAATGACACAGATTCAATTAATTATTATCTTTGACGAGGAAACATGTGACAGCAGAACCAGAGAGATTCTGGACTCATGTTTTCATAACTAATGAAAGAGAAAAATAACAGATCTTTCCTCGTAGAAACAATAAAAATGCATCCTCCCTTAATAACACACACTCTGATCTGACAGCCTCCTTTGTCTGATATCATAAAGTGGTTTATTTAAAATAAACAAAGCAGGATTTAGGTAGATGTTGCAGCATAACTGACAGTCATCCTTCCTTCATTATGTCATGTAAAACTGTAAGATAAAACCTTCAATGGACAGCAACTACAATTTATAATCACAGTGCAGATGTTTTTTTGCTCACATTTGCATCACTTAATGCTCATTTTTCTTCACTGTGGTTCATTTTTCACTGCTGTCTAAAGTTCTGCAGCTCTATGGAACCAGAACAACATGAGGAAGAAGAAATGTCTTCTGTCAGTAGGACTCAGTTAGAATGCCAACAGTCCTAAAAACAGGTCTGTAATCCCCACATACTAGACTTTTCCAACAGATGTTACCAAGACTGAGGAGAAAATGATGACCACACAGCCTACTATATTTTACTATTTCTATTTTTAATGTGTTTCCATGCTTGCGTCATATCTGCTCTGTGTGAGAACACTTGACTCTGGGTGGCAGCTGAGTCACTCACAGGTTTACTGTTTTGCAGAGAAGTGCAGAATGTTTGTGTTTGTACAGAAGGAGACGGGCAGAATAAAGTGATCTGGATGACATGTCATAAAGCTTAGATATGGTTCATTTTATTGGTGGAACGGTACATCACACACACAGGAGTAGTTCAATGCTGCCAGAGAGGGGAAAATTTGATTATTCTTTCTGTTTTTATTGTTTGTGGCTCTGATTAGTGGTCTAATTCTGTATTTTTTTAAAGGCAGCATTCCTTTAAAACCTTCTGGGGATTGTTGGGGTTCATCTAAATGTCTGTATATCCTGTGACACGTCAGAGTGAATATCACAAGATATTTCAGAGTTGCCAAAGAGCATCTTAAAACAGCATAATCAGAAACCATTTGTGATTTTGTGAAGACAGGATACTTCCAAGTGTATTACTGTATTTATACTCTTTTCTCAACAGTGTGTGCAGTATCAGTTTCTGTATTGTTTGTACTATTTCACTCAGTATAACGTTTACTGTTCTATTCTAGTCTTATTTTAGTTTACTTACTTTATTTCAGTAATTATTAGTATTAGTAATGTACTTATATCTCATTGCTTTTTTTAAAGTTGTAATTTTCTTATGTTATGTCACTCAGTTTTTTCTGAGCGATATCTGGCACGACAATTTCCTTCAGGTTAATAAAGTCTTATCTTCTCTTATCACCTATTTCTCATCAAGCACTATGTGATGGGAAGTTAGAGCACACCACTGCTGAGATACTGAATTGATTTTTGTGAGTATTGACTGTCCTAAGGTCTGAGAGTACAAGTGCAGTATTCCATATATAGTGTAGTACAAATGGTACAGTAATCTACAGTAACATGTACTATGGATTTAATGTGTTTTCTTTTATTGCAAACTATTCTCAGTGTTCAGACTAAGTTGATGAAGGTCAGTTTATGAGTGTCTTTAGTTCAGCCAGTAATGGTTTCTGGTTTTACAGTCAGTCAGTGATGAATGTGATCTGCAGCCAGAGGAGGAGTCATGCTGGGAGGTGAGGAGGAACCAAAGGCCTGAGTAATTGCATTGATCACTCATTCGTTCACTGTCCGTCTGTCGCTTTAACTGAGGCTTTTCTGTTTGGTGTATGTTCAGGATCCTCGTAGTTGGACTTGCTTGATTTTCTCTTTTGAGAAACTCAAGCAAGTCCAGATTTTACGATTGAAACTACGAGGACAATCATGACCTGGATGACTGAGAATCTTCATAGACAGATTCAGCTGTTGGCTTCTAATGAGACACAGTTCAGGATGTGGAGCAGCTATAAGTTTGTTTCAGGGTGACATGGTTTGAATTACATTAACTCTTAGGGGTTAAAGTTATGGAACGTATTCTTAGGTTAGGGCTGCACAGAGTATAGTTTCAGCATCTACACTGTCATATAAAGTAAAGCAAATTAACTCAAACAAATGAGCTACACTAAGAAATCTTGCTCTGTTTTCCTTTCTAATGACTAATCTACAAGATAAGTCTGTCTGATAGAACAGTTTACTCTGAGTAATGGGTTCATGGATAATTGTTTTTATTAACTTCATTTACAAGACACTGTATTTGTTGGCATGTAGGATAAGGAAAGAAACATGGAAACTGTTGATCTGGTTGCAAAAACAACCACAGCGTTGCTTGTTAGAGTACTTATATCAGCAGCACAAAGCTTGGTATGATGAGTGTAAGGCCTGATCTGAAGCAATCATAAAACTAGTATCAGTGTCTTTTTTCAACTTTTGAAAAAATGATTTTTTTTGCAGATGCAAAATTATTACCCCAACCATTCTAGAGTGATTAGTGATTTCCACATAATGATTAAAGTCATCAGTATTATTTCATATCACAGTGCATATTGCCGAGAAGAGGTATCTAAGATATACAGCAACGAGAAGATAAATACAGAAAAAAGAAAGAAGGCAGATATGAATCTTGTGTTTAGTCTGTCTGACAGACATTAAGGCCCTGCAGATCCTCAACAGAAGCCAGATCATCAGACAGAAACACCCAGTGAGAGGCCTTGTTGGAGCTGGAGGGGTTTCAGTTATTAGCAACAGAAAGTGTTTATCAGAGAGTTTCTACTTTAACATTAGGGCCCTGGGCTGCCTTCACAAGAACAATACAGCACTGATGAAATCCACCTACAGTTAGTTCTCTCATGTTCCTGAACGCCTCACTACTTTCATTTCTCATGTTCACATGCAGAGTAGAGATAAAAACACTGCCTCCAGTCCATTCAGAGAAATTAACAGCCAGCAGATTCAACAGAACAGCTTTTATCAGAAAAATAAACCCACAGAGGAGGAGCGGAGTCATCAGCTCACGTGTTGGAACAGCGAGCAGAAGCTAATCTTCATTTGCACTTGATTCATCCCCACTGTAATATGGATTTCACATTAAACTAATCAATACAAGGAGGCACAAGCAGTAACAGTCAGCTATTTCTATGGAGGCTGGCAGCTTCATCTTTAACATCCAGCAGCAAGACCCCAAATAAAAAGGCTCCTAATGAAGACGAATCTCATAAAGTGGACAAGAAGTAAACCATTTTTAAAATGTAGGCAGTTTCTCGGCGTTTGTTGTTGTTGTTGTTGTTGCTCCTGTCACATTTTCACTCACTAATGACTCTTTTTTTATTGTAATATAAAAAACAGAACAACCTTGACTACAGTAGATGTAGAGAGAACTCAAATGGGTTTTTTGTGCAGTTTGACAGAGTTATAATGCCATAAAACATAAAAAGAGAAAAAACTAAACTTAAAATTCTTTGATTATTTATTTAAGAAAATCTGAAAAAAAAAAACTGGAATCACCATGAACAACATTTACCCCCATTTGTTACCAACACTGGGAAAATGGAGGCTCTACATGCTATAAATGTTTTACTATGTACACGTCATATTAAGTAGACTAGTCTCCTCTCTGCTCTGTGGAAACACTGCCTGTAGTTCAGCAGAATAATCCCTGAATTTATGAGAATGTTTATCACAGCTGAGTGAAGTGTGTCTTCTAAGTTTCACTGACAAGTACAGAATTTTTTATTTTTTTCTTGAATTAGGCAACTGCAAACGGATTATTTTGGTGATTTTTAAAAGTACAACATGTAGAATTTAAATTATTTAATGATATATAATGATTCTACGCTCAGGTTCTGTAAATTTTTCCTACAAATCACACGAGTAGTTCAAGGATCTATAAAAATCTAACAACTTCCTCAGTCCTTACAGTTTCTAGCCCTGGTAAATGGTGTCATTATGGTTATATTTTTAAAAAGAAAACAGGCCTTTAAAATACAAAAAAGGATTATTAAATTAATGGAAAGTTAATCAACAAGAACTGTCATTTATCGTATCATTGTCAGTTGTGCATCTGCTGAATTATCTGTTGAAAGCTGCACAAAACTGCACTGATTAGGTGAAAATAATCCTGCAAAAAGTCTGAAATTTGAACCGATCCATTGGTTCTGCTGAGATAAAAACCATCAGATTGGATTTGAGACATCGTTGATTCCTGCTGACCTTCGGTACAGTGGTGGGTGGGGGAGGAAGGGGGAGAGACGGAGGTAATCTGGGTTGATGAAAATGAAGAGGAGGATGAGAGCGAGGAAGGTGGATGAACGGCTTAAAGGAAGGAGAGGAGGGTGAAGGTGATCCGTTTTCTGCAGCAGGAGGAAACAGTGGAAACAGGCTGAGACATACAGGAGATAGGGATTAGAGGTCAGTTCTTCATGAAGCAGGTGTTTCATCCCCTCTGGTCAACGCACTGATTCATACCAGATGCAGAGCAGCTGAACAAACACAACCTGAACCTGAGGCTGGAAACATGGCGTCGGTTTAAACGCTTTTTATGGCCTCCAGTGAAACTATAAATCTGTTTTCAAGCAAATAATCAATCAGCTAAACCGCCCCTGAGGCCTTTTATCCACTAGGGAGCTCACAGCTGTTTGAAAGGTTCCTGGACCTGCTACAAGACATGATGTTATTATGGGATGTCATGAAGGAAACACTGACTGCTGCTTTCTCTTATCAGGAGGCATCTTAGGTCTGGACGTAGCAGTTTCCATCTCCTCACAGCTGTGTTAGATTCTGTGAATCTGCCTGTGGTCAGACTGGAGGGTGTTTTATGGCTTTTTTAATCACTGGTGCTTAAGGCTGCAGACACACAAAGGTCACTTCGTTACAATTTGGGTTTCAGTGAGTTACTATCAGAGACTTAAACCTCTGAAGCCAGAAACCAGGCGGTGGATTTCAAAGAAGAAAATGCCAAAATCACACAATTCATCAAAGTCAAAAACAGACTGAAACGTCAAAGTTTCAACTTTCTGACAGTCCTTAAATGCACCATGCGCTTCCATCCAAAAATAATTATCAAATATTATCCTAAAACTGTAATATTTAATCTAAAGTATGTTACTCTACACGTCTCATTCTAAAATTCACCAAATCTCAAAATAAAAAAAACAAAAACACCAAAATGACATCATCATTTTTCGGAGACAGAAACTGTAAAAGCTAAAATATCCAACAGATTCTCAACGTTTAAATGTTTCTCAAACTCATCATCTGTGACGTACTGTTTTGCGTGGAAAATTAATCAAAGCTAACCTTAACATCATGATTTAATTATTATCCCTTTATTCTATGTGAACTTATTTTAAAAATTTACCAAAAGTAAATTGTTCGCACCAGAGCCTAAAAAAAATAAATCAAATTCTGCACTTTTTGGCACAAAGAGAAGCCTCTAGTGAGTCTGCTGTGACCAAAAGTCACATGACAAAAATTCTGACTTTTCGGGTGAACTGCAGGCAGTGTTAGTACAGAACAGAGAGAAGACGTATGCAAGAGAAATAAATAATTAAATAAATAAAATAATAAATACAAATATATATAATAAATCAAACAAATAAATTATATATATATATATATAATTTATATAATAAGTAAATTCTAAAGTTTTAAAGTTTAAGTTCAAAAATGGTATTCTTTAGAGTAAGTAGTCAGAAAGTTGTTAGAAGACACAGTTTTTTATAAAAGACATCATCAAAGAAATTCAACTTTCTTTTAGTTTTTGATGATTTTTCATGATTTATGTAGTTATAACTGTCTCATGCTGCACAAAAGACATGTTGGAATTCTCTGTTCCTCTAGTCACATTAGTGTTATTTCCAACAGGACTTGTAAAATTTGCCCACAATGAATAAAAATGTAACAGGAGCTAAAATCACCCAGCGCCCAAGCTCATGTGCTTGGAGATCCAGCTATACTAACTAGGTGATAGAGTGAAGCCAGCAGCTGTTAAACAACACAGAATGAGCTCAGTGTCAGTGGTGATGGTTGTGTAACTGGTTGTATGACTGGTGCTGCTGGAAGCGAACATCTGCGTTGTGTAACTGCTGCTTGTTTTTATGTGGTGATGCTGGTGAGGACGATGACAGATATTTTATTGCTGGTGATGGAGCTAATGGCTGCCATCTGTGCTCAGTTATGCCTCGACTGTACATAATCAAAAAGATGGTCAACCAGCTGTATAATTACTTTATAACCAGGTACACACAGTTAGACCTCTTCTTTGGAAAACACACAAACTCACAGGAACAGCAAAAGAGAAAAAGGGTACACAAACTGCTGTAACATAAACTTCAGAAACTAACATCTTCTGCCACGTTTCAGCAAAGCTACTGCACATTTCCAGGATTATAGCTGCTCTAATTAGTATCTATATATTAACAGTGGATGAAATGTAATGAAAAGAGTCACTTGGGATAATTATTTCTGGACTCTACTGCGTCCTGCAGCTTTTTATCATCGATTGGTTTTATGGCCCTGAACAGTTTGGATTCAGCTTCACTGCTCTCAGGTCCACTTTGGGTTTTTTGTGGCTCAGAATGGGCCTTTGAGGGGGCAAAATAGTCAATGAGTCTGTGTTACCTTATTCGACAGGAATCTGTGCATTTGCCTGGTAAACTGAAGTAAATATAAGCCATAATTTCCACTACGTAGGAAAACCCATAAAAACCTGACCAGCACCCAAAACAGCAAAGTTACTGACAAGCTAGTGAACATAGTGGAGCTTTTAGCAGCTAATGAGACAGTTTTCTTATAAGTTGTGGAGACCAAAACTGAGCAAAAAGGAGCGTGAATCCCTGAAACAAGACTCCAAACCAATACAACCAAAGTTTTCTAACATGTTCATCACATAAACATTATAGCGGTAATTTGTCAATGTAGTTTCCCAAAGTTGTATTTTGTGATTGTTTTTATCAATAGCCATGCACTTCTCTGGCTCACATCCTACCTGACCGATAGAAGACAAATGATTCAGGAAAAGCATGTTCAGTCTGAAGCAGCCTCAGTAATATACGGTGTCCCACAGGGATCAGTGCTCGGACCACTTCTGTTTATTTACACATCTGCATCCACTATTAAATGCATTTCTATGCTGATGACACCTAACTTTACTTCTCCAAAAAGAACCAAACTGCTTCCCACTTTTGTGATCACCAGCTGTCTTCAAGTCATGACCATCTACATGTCAAACAACTTTATCAAATAAAAAAAAATGTAAAAGCAAGGTTTTCCCACATATTCATTATGTTCATTATTGACTGCCAGTTTCACTCTTTCACCCAAATCACAAATCTTGATTTCATAGTGGATGGCAAAATTCCCTTTAGCCTCTCTAGGACTCAGTTGCACAGTTCAAAACACAACAGGCCACATGAATAAAAAATATTTTTATAAATGGTAATTTGTTGTTTTACAATGTTTCACTAAAAATTACACCAGTTTTACTACCAAAATATTGTTGCACAGTTACAAATATTTGCCATTTTTGCCAAAGAAAAATTATGTCTATTAAGAACTAAATAATGTTTCAAACTATCACTGACATATGGGTCATATATGTTGATTGTTAAAGAAAGGTCAAAGCTGTAATGTCCACATCGAAAATCAGGATTTTGAAAAAATGGTAATTAGTTTTTCTACAATGTTTGATTCTGTCTTACTATATTTTAATCAGCTGAAAATATTAAATATGTAGTTTTACAGTCATTTGTCATTGTTTTCAGTTTTAAAACAATTTAGCATCCAGGAATTTTTAAACAGATTTTCACTGTATTCTTGCTACCAGATTTTTTTTAACCATTTCTTCACTGATTTTGTTTTTTTTTAAATGTGCTTATGTCATATCAATTACTGTCTCACTATGCCTGATGTTTTCAAGGTGTGCTTGAGTGGTACCAACAGATGACATTTATTATTACTATTATTATTTTATTTTGAATTTAAATTGAAACAGCTGACCCTAAAACCAGTGGTAACTCTTCTGACACAGTTATTTTGGTATGTATACTGTTTTTCTTTGTAAAAACAGTCCACTAATTTTAAACTGAAGGTTTGTTCTTACCTTGGCGGGGATTCGTGCCGTCAGGAGGTATCCTCGGTGAGACGCCAGAGCCTTAAAGACAGAACAGGGAGGATAATGAGAGTAAATATACACTGAGCTGCTGTAAATATACACTGTGGACAAAAAGAACAAGGAAATGACAAAGAACACTGAAAGCTGTTCTGCTGACTCATCAGGATGAAAAGACTTGTGACTTTGAAGCATCTCTGTCAAAATGGAAACAGACTTCTACAGAGCTGCCTGGTGTCTTCCAGCACACACTTGTCACAGTGATGTCATCGGAGGTCAGTGAGTTTGTCTTCATGTTTGTGTTGCTTCTGCCTGCTGAGGAAACTCAGTGCTGTTGATCACAGCACACAGAAAAAAGTCGAAGCTCAAGGAGGCATAGCTGGAGAGCAGAAACTTGACATTCCTATCCAGTCATTACAGCGTTGCTGTGTCTGGTTTACTGTGATATTCTAAGGATGATTTGTACAACTCACATGACTCAGAACGTTTAACTAAGGATGTCCCAAACACAATCCTATGATCAGAATCAGAGCCGATCACTACAATTTTTAATCAATAGGTATTGGCATGAATCTAAACCTAATTTTTAAATATTACACACAGAAGTTGTACAGCACAACCTCAGATGCTGTGAGATCACTGTCTTAGTTTATCTCAAGCTGATTTAACACTTGTGCACATACCAGAGGTCATTAAGCGTCTCAGAAATCTTTGTCATCTCTCATTGAGATCAAGACTGGGGTCAATAACAACATTTTTTTTTACCTGATCGGTATCGGTAGGAAGGTAAGCACAACTTATTGATTACATGTCACACATATTCAGACATCATGTTTCTGGAGCACGATTAGTAATTATCCCAGCTTGATTTAACAGTAGCACACTGGCCATAGGTCATTAAGCATCGGAGACGACTTTGCCATGGTGTCCTCTTACCAGCTGAACTCCCACAATGCTCTCTGCTTACCCACCTCCTGTGGTCACTACAGTATGAAACAGAAAGAGGCTTCACCTGGTTCACAGCCAGGTACTACAGCCGATCTACAATACCAAAGTGTGTATAAAGCAGGAAAATGTCATCAGAAACAAATAATAAATTACTCCGATCAGGAAAAACATATACAGCTCTTGTGTTGTCAGGAAGGATTCGAATGCCGTCTCCATCAACCAACTTAAACTTTCAGTCTCTTCAGGTTTATCTTAGGGTCCCTCTGGTCATTGATTTAACCCCTAAAAACTCAACTCTGCTTATAAAAGTTAGGTTTTTAGAAGTTTCTTTCCATTAAAATAATCCCTTTGTGTCATACAGTGGCTCAGTTGAAACTTTGCCTCCTCTAGAATGTGCAGATCTATGAATCCCGTGAATTAAACCCTCCCAGCTGGCTGCAGCTGGAGCACACCAGCTCACCAATTAAACACTACATGACCACTCTAATCAGCACAATAGCCCATTGTAATATTGGAGCTGTACAGTCAAACATGTTAGAACCAGAAACTGATTCTGAAGATAAATAATGAAACAGAAAGTTCCACCCTGCAAGTTGACAGGATTAGTTCCTGAGGTCTGTTATGTATGAATCCCTGGAAGTCTAAATCTGTGTTTGTGATGCTGTCATCAAGGTAGAAATGTTCAGCTTTGACTTCTTACTTTGTATCTTCCAACATCATATGAACATGTTAAAGGTAAAAAACAAATAATCCAGAGGAGCAGAAGAACAAAAGGTCAGCACGATGAAAAGGTTTGACCTTTAAACATACGAAGAGATCTAACGCAAAGTGATATTTTAAAGATAAAGGCCTGTGAAATGACACTGGATGTTCTGCTGTCAAAAAATATCACAACACACCACAGTCTGACCTTTAAGCCATTAGAGGGAAGCTTCCAACCTTTCAAACTAAAACACTCTAGTTGGTCAGCAAAGGCATACACCAGGAAGAACTGCAGGTAGTAATAGCTAGATAGTTATGTTCTTTATTAACTGTTAAATCATTATATGTCTAACATTTCTGAAAATATGGAAAATGCCCTCTGCAGCTGATTCTCCTGTTTGACTCCTGTCCGGACCTTTGCTGGAGATCTTTGCTCTTCTTCCCAGAGATAAAGAAATTCAGCTGAGCCATTTTTTCACCCAACAGCTCAGTTTGATAAAAGCATATTGCTGCTGAATCATTTTGTGCTGAGTGAACTTTGTGACATCTCCTTTAGTTTTTCTTTCTTTTGTGCCATATTAAGAAGACTGGAATGTCACAAACAGTGCTGCAGCAGTTCATTGATTTGATAACTGAATAATCGATTTGAGTAACAACTTCTGTGACTCCAACTTCTTCAGTCTGAAAATTTTCCATTTTTGTTCCTCCTCTATGACAGTAAATTGAAAATCTTTGGGTTGTGGAAAAATCATCGACACGTTTCATTGTGGCCATACCGCCTTGTTGATGCCCGATCCTGTCAGATCTTGGAAAATAAGCAAGGTTGGGCCTGGTCAGTACCTGGATGGGAGACTGTGAGGGAACACCAGGAAGCCTGGGTGGATGCAGTGTGAGAGTGAATGATTGGTGGTCGATGGTGCAGACTGGCAGCCTCGCCTCCATCAGTCTACCCCAGGGCAGCTGTGGCTACATACGTAGATTACCACCATTGAATATGGAGTGAGTGAGTAAATGTAAAGCGTCTTTGAGTGCCTAGAAAAGCGCTATATAAAACCAGTGCATTGTTATTATCGCTTTCTAATCTATTAATGAAGAAAAAGCATCTAAGACCAGTTGGGCTTTTAGTGCTACAGTCTGAAACTGATGAGAAGGAGCATAAAAATGAACAGAAGTGAGAGAAAACAGCAGAAAAGAAAAGAAAAGAGAACAAATGAAGGAAGAGGAGAGTGAGAAAACAGCATATTAACAAGTCCCTGGTAAACAGACTCTGGCTTGAAGGTCAGAATAAGAGGTGAAGAGAGGAAACAAGAGAAAACAGGATTAGGGAGAGTCCAGACCTGTCACAGTGTTTTTAGAACAGAAACAGAGAGGATGACAGAGCTTCCCTCAGCGCTGCAGCGTTTGTGGTTTGACGTGATGCAGACAGACATGAAGGCTGGACGGCCAAAGATAACCTCCTCTAAAGACACCAGAGATTCACTGAACCTGCAGCTCTTTGTCTCCGTTTCATACCATGTGTGCAGGTATTCATTAGATTAGTTTAATTAATACTAGATGAGTTTCTAATATCAGGATCATTTTGGTTAATTAAAACAAAATCAGTTCACAGTTGACTATTTGGGCAATAATTCAACAGTTTATATTTTGCTGGGATTTGTTCAACTTAGCTGACATTTGGTTAATTTACTCATCACAAGGAGATAGTCAGTCGAACCAGCTGGAAAACAGCTTTACTGATTCTAGAGGGACAATTGAAGAAATAACCTTGTTGATGTCACCTGGTTCTATTTAAATCCACATTAAACGTCAGAATAGCTCAACTTGAAGCACAGACTTTCACCGTTATCTGTTTAATCTGTTTCTTGTGAGTAAAACTGAAATCAGATTGCACATCAGGACAACCTTAAAAAAATCACACACTACAGGACATTATGATTAGATTATAATGTTTATAAGATTACAGAGGGAGCAGAGCAGCACCTAATGGAGAAACAGATATAAACTAAATTGAGACTCTACAACACTAATACCACTGTGCAATGAGAAAAAAAACAAAAGCAGAAGTTTAAATGAGCTCTGATGCAAAAACTGTTGTGAAGATGAGTTTCAGTATCTGTAGCTAACATCAGGCTAAAGGTGGCCTCAGTGAGTCTGGAGCAATTCAGGAGGTTTAGGACTGAATCTGTAAGTCACATTATCAAATACACTACACCTTCATGGAAGTGCAATAATAAATCACCGGAGTAGCTTGATAACCTCCTAAGAGATAAGTTCCTGAATGAGGGATCTTATCTCCAGCCAAATGCTAAACAATCACATTTTCAGAAGCTAAAAGATGTTTCAAATTCTTCTGTTAAAAGAAATATTTTTCCATTTTCATGTGCCAAATAATCCAAAATTCAATATAAAGGGCTGTTACAAGGTTAAAAGCTATCTGACTCTACATGTCTTTTTTGCAATGTTTTTAATTAACACTATATACTCTATTGCTTATGTCCAATAGAAACAATTGAAAATGAATCTAGTTATGATGAAGAATCTGCTGACTGCGAGTAGAGAGGAGAAAAGGTTGACCGATTATCTGCCTGACTGATTTTTGTATCAGATATTCAAAAATTTTCCAATTAGTGACAGCTTCTCTTTAATACCTAATTCTGGATAAAATAAATTAAGTCAAGGATAAATGGTGAAAAGTTCCCTTTTAATTAACCATGTTAAACATCAACAAAAGCATTTCAACAAAGTTCTGTACTGAACTTTTGCTAATGTATATCAAATATCAGTCATTCGTCTCTTTGATTGTAATAATTAGTCCTGAAAAACAGAAGAAGAGATGCCAGCTGACCACTGAGGATTCGTCTTCCATGTCCACTCTCAGAGGACAGAACCTTAAATCATTGAGTGCTTAGATCATCTATTTAATTAATGCATGAAAGCAGTGCAGTGGTCAGACACTTTTAAAAGGACGAAGGGATACTGGACTGGCTGCCAAAATGAATTCTGTTTGTATGGTTTTACATAATTCACAGCCTCTTGGATTCTCCTTTCCATCCTCTTCAATGCCTCGCTGCCCCTCTGCTCGCTCCATCTGCCCCTCTGAGTGGACAAAACACCCCCTGACCCCCGCCCTTCCCCTGAAACTCCCCCTCCACCTCTGCTCTCTGTCTTAAGTGGATTTAAGCCCTGAGCCAGTGATTTCACAGCGACCAGCATCGCGCCTTCAGCTCCGCTCAGCCAACCAGATGGCAGCAGCACTGGAGCAGAGAGAGCATCTGCTGTTACACTCACTCTCTCACTGTAACACACACAGTTACACAAACAGCAACACAACTGACACGAGCTCTGAAGCTTGGCCTGCAGCACATGTGCACCTAAACACACACACAGACACACACAGACACACACAGACACACAGACACACACACACACACACACACACACACAGACACACACACACACAGAGACTTCTGGTAAACTGTTTCTCAGCCAAAATCATTTTACTGTAAAAAAAACAGGTTTCTTTGGTATAATATCATCATTTCTGCAACACACAGTCAAACACACAATGACAGAAAGGTCTGGATCCCATTGAAAGGTCAGCAATAAATGCACACGTCAGCAAAATGTGTATCAGTGTGTGTGCGCATGTGTGTGTGTGTGTGTGTGGTTGTGTGTTTTGTATCTACTCAACAATCCATTCACAGTATCATCTTTCTCTTTTTTCTATCTAACTGTCGACAGCCCTCCACCTCCCTCCCCAATTTTTCTACATGTGCCAAGCCACATGTGCACACTCACACACAATTTATGTTGCTATGGCAACAGCTAGCCCATCCTGCACACATGCATTTGTGAACACACACACACACACACACACACACACACATACACATTGGTAGATTCTCACACATGAAAGTAGCACACTGCCGCGCTGAGCCTCGCCGGAGAATGTCAATGAGTTCTCAGCCCTGAAACGACGTCCACGCTGGACTACAGTTACACTGGATCTCTGTAGGAACCGAAGACAAACAGAGCAGCGTTTCATCTGCACTCATTCAGCTGTGGCAGCACTCAACCGCAGGAAATCTACCCCCACCAGAAATGCTTTTATTCATCCATCACGTCTTGGGGTGCATTCATGCTCTATTATATCCATCCATCCCATAATTCACAGCAACGTCCCCCCTTGAAATCTGGGCCCAAGCAAATGCTTCACATTCTTCACAACACTAAGGTACATGAGATTCATCTGACTGTAAATACATTAGACAGAAAACAATCACATGTGCAATGCTTCTGAATGTAGATAGCCGATTAGCTTAGCCTAGCACAAAGAAAGGAAATGGGGTAAACTGCTAGCGGGACCTCGGTGAGTTCACTCTACAAAACCAACAAGTCCTGGATTTATGTTCAATACAGGCAACCTTGTCTCTATGCTAAGCTATGCTTAAATTAGCACCAAACACACATAATTATCTGTTTAAGTAATCTGTGAAACTTGAATCTGTTATGATTGTAATTTGAGTGAGTTTGGGGCCTGCAGTCCGAAAAAACAAATGATTACAACAAAACCATTAAAAAAAAAAATAAAAAATTCAGAGATTGATCTCTAAACCCCAAACAGCTTGGGATCTTCTGTTACATTTTTCCTCACTGTGGTTCATTTTTCACTGCAATCTAAAGTCGTCTATGGAAACAGAACAACCATTCTGTGCAGCATAACAACCAGTTAGAATGTCACCAATCATATAAAGTTGAATATCTTTTCAGTGGTTTTATGAAAATTAAAAAACCTGGAATCAACATGTGCAACATTTTTCCAAGTGCTCTAAAAATGAGAGCTCTACACAATACAAATACTTTTCTATTTATATTTTTAATTTGGTTCCATGCTTGTCTCCTGTCTACTCTGTCTGCACAACCTGCAGTTCAGCCAAGTTCATTTAAAAAGTTCCTGAATTATTATCAAGTGACTGTCATAGCTGAGTCATTAGTGACTTAGAAGTTGTGCAGAGAAGAAAATAATTTTATTTTTTCAGAGAGCCTGGTTAGTGCAAATAGCTTCTTTATCTTTTTTATTTATCACAATTTTAAGTTTAGGTTCCCGATGGAAGAGCACACAATGATGAGCAGTTCAAAGACTGTTAGAAATTTGAAAACCCGAGGCTTCACTGTGTTTCAACCTTTAACCATCAGTGCAAAACTAAAAGATGCCCAGTTTATTATCATATAAGAGAACATTTCACACCAAAGAAGTTGAGAGTGGACAAACAAAGTACTGAGCTAACAGTTTGAGCATCAAAGTGTTTTAAGCTGCGTTGTGGAAAACCACTGTAATATTCCTGCGCTACCTCCACTGCTGACACAGACTCTTTATTGCATAACTAATGTGAGAACATCCTTCATGTGCATGTGTCTGTGTTTAACATTAATGAGTCATGATGTGCTGGCTGCAAACTGTAAACGCTGCAAACTACAAGTGAGTATTTTTAGGGCTGTGCATAATAAAGAGAGAGAACTCAGACGGAGATGAGCCACTGAGACAAGCCGAGTGGACACCAGAGTGGAATGACTTAATAGATTCTAAGTGCTGTTTTGCTGATAAGGAGCCAAGATTTAAATCCAATCAGATCTTTAATGAAGGGGAGAGTTTAAAAGCTGTTTCATCTCTGTCACATCCACTGCAGCTGGTCGACTCCTCTTAGCTTTTACACTGAAATCAATCCAATACAGAGAATTTCTCTCCTCCCCGCCCCGTCGCCTTTCTTCCGTTTAATCTCTTAATGCCCTCATGCTTCTGTATTTTTAACAGGAGCTTCTAAATGGGGAAAGAAGCACCGTGATGCCTCTCCTTGAATGGTTTATCTGTGAGATTTCCATGTCAGACTTTACACTGTGGAATGTGTGACTACTGAGTAATCGAACCGTCACTGCACAGAAAAATCCATGAAAACGCTCCATGCATTCCTGCTTACTGTGTCCTCCTCATCTCTGATTCCACTGCAACATGAAGACGTGTACATGAAGAAGAATCATCAACACATGGTTCAGTGTTTCTTCATTTCTTTTCTGTGTTTTCCTTTCTTGTATATACAATAAATATGCATGTGTTGAGACAATGGAGAACAGGAGCTCCACATTCATGCACCTCCTCTGCACTTTAATCTCAGAATAATCAGGGATGATGTAACTCGGTGAAAGAGGAGTGAGACTCTCCAGGATGCTTATCGCCAAATGAACATTCATGAGCAGTTAATCAGCTGTACAGTTTCGTCTTCACATGTACCACTTTACTTTTGATCTGACTGGGTCGGGTTTCTGTTGACTGCCAGGGGTCGCTGGGTCAATGTGTCGATACCCGAGTGGATCCAAATGGATGTCAGTGTTCAATATCAGCTCCAATCATTATCGCCATACCAGGAAGTATTTTAGGAAATCATTAGCCTATTAAACGGCAATCATTTGAGGGAATTTTGTTTCACACACATTAAAGGTCCCATATTGTCTCAGCAAATTAATTAAAAGTGTCACATGACCCCAGAATGTGTCTTAATTTTCACTACAAACATGCTTCATTTCCCCATGACTCTATAAGTCCTGGTTTCAGTCGTGTTCTAAATTAGCTGTTTCTGTAGCTTCATATGATCAGCACAGACTCTGTTTTTAAATCATAGATAAGTTGAGTTAGTCAGGTAACACTGAAGTTATAAAACCAGTAGTTTAGAGGTGCAGACATGCATGTGGTCCTAATAGGCCACATCACAGTCTCTATTTCATGCTAATTCTGCTGTCTGACAACAGAAACAGGGAAACAGGTAAAGAGATCCGCTTTATTGCCAATTCAGCTGTATTAAAATGCGGTTTATGTGAGCACAGACAGCAGGAGAGAAGCTAACAGATGGACTCACCCAGTTAAAATTGGACTTAAACTTTCCAGCGTTTCCACAGAGTGCACGATCAAAGCTAATACTAATGTTAGCCACATTAGCTACACAATGTGCTAACAGTGAGGATTTTCCTGTTGTTGCGGGGACACTGCCATGAAAAAGAAGAGTAATGCTCTGAGCCTTCAGTTCCTCAGATGCTGGGAGTACATGAAGATACTTGTGTTCACTCTTGCAGCCAGCAGTTGAACATCTGAAGTACTTAACTCATGGCTCGGACATTTTAAAGTTAGCAGAAGCAGTTATAGCAAGTAAATAAGCATAGCGGACTGTGAGGCAGCTGCTTAAGCAATAGCAGTACTAAGTGTCATCAGCTTATGTTTTTTATACCTCCCAAGTTTTTAAGACATAGAGAAACAATAAAAATAGATTTCCATGATATGGGACCTTTAAATAATATTTTCTGTTTTTATTCCAGATTGTTTTTTGGTTTATTATTGGGAGGAGCATTTTGGACCAATAAAGATCTACAGTAAGCCACTTATTAAGGAAGTCAAGTTCACCATATGCATACACTGGTACTGTGTACGTGTCTTTTTTTTACAGATGACAAACCTACTGACAACATTTAGTTTAACCTCAATGATACTGTAATAAGTGTAAACTAATTCCTAACATAAACTCAGACATCAAAGCTGTCAAAATGTCTTAAAATCGACCCTGAGCACATAATTTAAACCTGGTTAATCGCTTCAGCTGCAGAGGAAACACTCCTATTTTCCTGCAGTGGGAATTGGCTCTGAAGCCAACGATAACCACTTGTAAAGTGGGAATGGTGAAAAACGAGACCGACTCAGGAGAGCTCGCCATGCTAAGGATTTACTCTGAGGCCAACTTGAACCTAAACTGGCTCCAGGAAAGAGTCGCTTAACCAAAATCATCAGTTTTACAACACATCGATTCTCCAGCGCGAAGACAAGCTGCTGACAGTGCAGCTGTGATGTCTGCAGACTCTCACTGCGAAAAACCACAATGTGAGGATGCAGCACTGGTTCATAGAGCGGCATGTTCAGAGACTAGACAGTTGACAGGAGCTTCAACACTAAAAGAAATACATAACAACTGTCTTCTACCAAACCTGAACCGAAGTGTCAGACTGTAAAAAGTGAAGACATCCCTTCACCTTTAAATATGTGTAGGCTCATTCATAGGAACATTACAAAACATACAAATGCTTAATGATGCACTTTTTATCTGCATCCAAGCTACAAACCCCAAAGTCTAGACTTTTTCACTTTTCTCAGACTCTGAATGAAAGCATCGCCTGCTCTGCGTCTCTTCCCCACACTGAAGCAGCAGCCAAGCAGAGCGCTGGAAGAGAGACATCAATTTCCTCTTTATCACTGCCACGCTCATCATTATGTGTTTTACTGCTGGAGAGATGAGCGCTGAGGAACAAAGGCGACTGACAGCGGTACTTCCTGAACGGATCTGATTGGCTGCTCTCATCAGACCACAGCTGCAGAGAGCTGAGGCATCAATAAACCTGGTGTCTCATTACATTACATTTCATGCTTTATTTTCATTTTATTTTGCCGTTACTGCCGTGGCTGGTTTTGTCGTTAGCGAGGATACAAACTGCCACCATATATGCACAATGAGCTGAATAATACATGAGAAAAACATAGAAATTGAAATATATGGGAGCACTTAAGAGGCAATAAAAATCCCATGTAGCAGCTGACAATTTGTCTTCAGATTAAAAACAGAAACCTTTTATTGAGGAGGGCAGCAAACACAATATCTCTGCATGTTGCCTGTGAGCTTAAATGTGAAGTCAGCCTAAACTTGTCTGATTAAGTAGGGATTAAATGATCGAGCGTCTAGATTAGAATTATACATTCCAGGTTCCAGATATTAGGCTCTTCAAACCGGACCCTGGTGGGAGTAAAATGGGAGTTTCCAAGCTTTGTTTAGGTTACAGAGATAAGGAAGAATCACAAGCGTTCATTCATTCATCAGCATGCCAGCCAGACACAATGGGGAGGAGGTGTGTGTTGCTGTGTGTATTGCTGTGTGTTGCTGTGTGTGTGTGCAGCTATGTGATGGTAAGCCAAGGTTTCTGGGTAAATAGGATATCGCTGCAGACCACAGAGAAAAAAGATGAGGCAGAAAAACAGAAACAGGGAGGAGGAGAGCATCGTTTTTACCACTAAAGTAACTGAGAGTGGAAAAGCTCTTTGAACTGGAGTGCAGTGCTTTGTTAAAGAGAGAGAGACAAAGGCAGAGCGCTGAGGGAGGAGGAGAGATGGAGGTGTTTTTCTGGGCTGGTGTTGGCCTGGTTTCCCTCCGGAGAGGCTCGATAACATCAGTTATAACAACACAAACACACAGTCGGTGCTGAGTCTTCTGATATGACATTTAGTGTCGCCCTGGACTCCAGCGGAGGTCCTCTTAAGATTAGCTTCATGCTATCAAAACTAAAATGATCAAAAGAAGATGTACATGATGCAAGATTAATACTGGGTTTCCTTGTAAGTACCCTGATGGGACACCAGGAATTTAGAGGGTAGAGAAAAGCAAAAATGGTAATGAGCCCCTCATAGATAAATCATGTTTGACAGAAAAAAAGGATAATTTAAGGATAAAAAAAAACCTTTCTTCCAGATTAAGTGAGCAGAATAAGACATATTGAAGTACAGAAACAACCACCAAGAGGGCTTCAGATAGTTTAACACGTAGTACATGTTTTTACTTCGTTCTGTCAGTCAGGGCTATAACAAGCTGCTATGTAGATGGAAACAGGGACGCAACTAGTTTAACACAGTTCAATCATGACAAAATCTGATTACAAGCACCTTAAAAGCTCATTAATCTATATTTGTTCTTCTTGCTTCCAGTCTTTGTGTGAAGCTAACTGTCTGCTTTACATTTAGTGGACAGATATGAGAATTCTTAATCTCCATGTTTAACTCTGAGGTTTTATAATAATTGCACAAAATTAATGATTAAAATACTTATAAATAAAGTACTGTTTTAAGAAACAAAGCAGAGCATTGTGGGGGTTTAGCTAGTAAAGGAGCACCATGACAAAGTCTTCTGTGACAGTTCATGACATCCGGCCAGTGCACATGTGTTATAATAATATTCATAATAATAATATTTAGTGCAGCTGCCTTTACAATCCATATAATGTGTCTGTGGCTTTATATAAACAGCAATATTAGTACAGGACAAATGTTGAATGCATTTAAATAGTAAATACAGCATATCTGAATGGATTCCTCAGTAATAATGCTGCATTTGCGAAGAAAATGCTAACCTTTTTGATATCTGCCAGTAGATGTCAACTAAGAACCAAATGAAATGAATTGAACTCACACTGCAATAGAGATTAAGTTGGTTTTTAAGGGGCCTGAACCTTAATGGAAGAACCACCACTGCAAAAACCTCTTCCAGGGAGAGTTACAGAGGTGAAAAAAAAACACCTGCTTTTGGATAGTTACCTAAGTAACCTTAGAAAATGCTGTGTGGATGTTCAAAACCATCAATCGCCATCAAAAATGGTAAATTCACCATACAGGCTAAGAGAACAATACCCATTGTTCTATTTCCTATGTGCTCATAGAACTGGTTTTGTGTCCAATAACAGTTACTTGTTGTTTTGGTGCACTTGGAGTTAATGTCGTGGTCAAAACTGTTGGATCCTGGAAACAAAAGGCTGAAAGTGCAGATCAGTGTAACATTCATGACTCAAGTTCATGTACTGGAAACCTGCAGTGGCAACTTTCATGCATTTCAGCAAAACAGTGCCAAGGTAATGTATTAGAGGTTATTGAGTTAGGGTCATAAAGCATCAATATCCACTCCAACATACTGCTGATCAGTCAGAATCCAGGCCTGTGATGAGCAAACCACGCCTTGAACATGGACACGCATGACTGCATCTAAAGACTGCGGATGGTAATGACTACAGAGGACACAAGGGAGGGTTTACAGTGTCTACCAGCTCTGCTTAATGTATGCAAAGGACAAAAATACAATAAATAACCAACACTGCAATGAAATCCAATAAAATGAAACAACAGAGGAAGGAGGAAGGAAGTTCAACGTGCAGAAAGAAAGCATGGATGCAACATCAACTGCAAGGACACCATAAAAAGCAGCCATGCAGCAAACGCATAAAACAGCACTGGTGGAGAATCAGTCATTTAGCCGAGAAGCCGCTGCTTGTGTGCAAATGTCTGAGAGTCCTTGAAGGCCGAGACAAACTACCAACATCAGACACGTGATTTCAGTCTGTTCTGTTTCGGTCTCATGATCTTATTTCAGTCCCCCAGTCACATACAGGCAGAGAAAACGACAAGGAAGAGACCAACATGAAGGCTGTGTTAACTTTAGATCGCAGTGATCAGCCCTCATTGTTTGGTGGCTGTTTACGGTGTCATCATGTACAAATGTCATGATCATCCAATCAATGCTGACTGTTGCTGTGACCTACAAACCCCATTCAATTACATCCAACAGGAGCCAGAGCTGCACTGTAGCACCAAACAACCACTCAGCCAACAGTGTGACTGAGCAGGATTCACAAAGGACAGAACATGCAGATTTTCTAAACTGATATGGAAACAATAAAACATGTAACAAGACCCTGATTTGGTCCGTTTGACCCAGAGGTTGAAACCAGACATATCGGAAGTCAATAGTGTGAAATTATAAACCCAAACCTATCAATCCAATCACTGGAAGCAGGGTCAATTATATTACCCGGACTGTCTGAGTGACAATGACCCTGACCTATGAGATAATGAAGATGAACGGCGGTAGGCAGGGCTCGTGTGGCGTGTTAATATCTCTCTGAGGAGGTTTTGTAGGACACTGGGGGCTAAAAACAAGCTGTAACAACAAAATCACTATTCAAAAACGTAATAAAACCCAGAGGCTCACAGATACTAAACCTGGAACTGACTGTAGGACAAAATGAGAACTCAACATATAAACTTATTCTGAAGAGAGGACATCTGGATGTGTGCTTTATGTAAATTAGGACTTCTATAATCTATTTCAAATCAAAATTGGAAACAATGCAATTAGCAAATCGCTAAGGCTGCAATTTAGGATTTATGTAGTGCATCATGTCTGACCCAGAGTTTAAACTGTCATGTCAACAGTTTTACAAACTAATGCCTCCTCTTTGTCAGATGAACATTTTCAAGTCCCTCTCTGGTCATTTATTTAACACCTCATATCGGAGTATCAAAGTTACATATTTAGATTTTTTTTCCATAAAAGTTTTTCCTTTTCACTGTAAAATGGCTTCAGTGTCCTCTAGGATGTCCAGATTTAGCACAGCAACTCACCTCTGACTATAAACCTACTCTTCTCTACCTGTCCACCATATAGACATGTTAATAAAAAACAACATTATTTTCACTAGAGGGGTCTTTAAAGTTATTACACCATGAATACTGAACTGTGCCTTGACTTTAAAATATTGTTTTGCAAATCAAATTGTGATATTTGTCAGAAATCCCTACTACACATAATCCCCAAATAATTCAACCCTAATGTGAATGTGCCCATATGCTGCTCCATGTTGCACTTTAAAGCTTGCTTCACTTCCTCATTTTGCCGTTTTTGCCATGTTTTTGGAATAGATTATAATTTGTTCCAAATGCAAGTTAATGCATTGTTTTTATATGTTTTGGACCTATGATAAGTCTTTATTAATTCCACAGTGGGGAAGTTTGCATTGTTACAGCAGGAAAGGGGAGAGTGCAAAGATTTAAGAAATATCAGCAGAAAAATAAACCAAAAATACACATAAATACTAGTTCAGATTGTCAAAATGTCTCTAGATGTGAAAATAACAATATTGAACATATTAATGGTGTTGCACAGATTCTTCCATTAGTAGAAATACAGATAGCGAAGGATTAATATTGCACAGATTTGTCCCCTAAGTAGAAAAATAACTATATTGCACAAATTCTGTATTTGTAGAAAAAATTATATCACACAGAGTTTTTAAATGTACAAAATATTCATAATTCATGAATGAATGTGTTGAAATTGCACCAAAAAGAAGTAGTAGTGACAGTTTTTCAGTGTGCGGTCTACTGAGCAGAGCTGGTTGTAGAGTCTGACAGCTCCTTTGGTTGTATTTATTTTTTAACAAAATTCTGCTAATTATGAGAGACGTTTGTGGAGGTAAATGAGCACCAGAGCTGTCATGCAGCTACAGCAGTGACATTAGAGTAAAGCTGAGGCAGTGTTTGTAAAAACTGAGCATCTTTTAATCTTCTACAATTAGTTTGCACTTCATAGCAGACAGAGTATGTGGGTGTTTGTCCACTACACAACACAACACCAGTCAGACCCACTACACCGACCCTCACACTCTGAGAACTAACTTTGTGCACAATGACTCCCAATTAAGCCAACTCATTCAGCCGAATCTGCTCCAGCACTTTACGGAAACTTAATCACTCACAAAGAGGTCGGAAAAAAGCCTGGTGTGGATGCGTAGTGAGCTAAAATTAACCTCCCTGACTAAAGTAAACCATGTTCTGGTTCTCAAAGTGTTCTGAAAGACTGTTCTGGTTGAATTAGTCTTTTTGTTCTGTCATCCAGCTTAAATGGATCAGGAGATAACACACCGCTGTGTACGTTATGTTGAGAAGAACAGACATGCAGCTGATCAGATTATGTCCAACTGGGAACACAATGTTTAAATATATCTACATTTTGACCACATCCAAAAATCCAACATGAACATTTTAAATGCTGGATCTTCTGGTTTTCAGAGCTGCTGAAGGTTGCAGCATCTCAAATGTGAGGATTTGATTTCTGCTATTTTGATAAACTGTAAACTGAATATCTTTGAGTTTGGTCTGATTACCACTGTCTCATGCATCCTTCCTCTTTGGTTCAGATCATGTTCAGTCTCCTGCTTTTGGTCAGTTCTGAGCAAACCTGAATAGTTAAACTTAATTTTCGGACTCAGCTTGACCCTCCTCAGCACTACAGGCTAAATTACCACTTAAAAATATGGAATAAATGTAACTGGAAGACAATTGTCTGTTTGACCAAACACAAACCACTGAAGACAACACTATAGCAGATTACATAGGAGCTGCAGTTTATACTCAGCAGGGACACTGTGACCTGTTTGACACGATTTTTCTGCCTGGTTAGTTCTGAATGTCGCCCTAATTATGTTAATAATCAGCACAGCATAATGACAGAACACACAGAGGAGCTCAAAGCAGAGTTAACTCTTTAACAGACACAGTGATAATGGGCTTCCCAACATTAGAACTGTTTGAACTCAGGCTGAACCTTCAACTAAATGACAAAGAACAGGATGTCTATGTTCATGTCTGCTGAACCAATAAAGGTTCAGAATGAGTCCTAACTTCAGGAATGACAGGAGAACTAAAAGTGGATCTATTCAGGCCGGACAGATCCCTGTGAGGTCCCTGTGGTTTCTGTCAGACTCTGCTTTGACCACAGATCCTAAAATACAAACCAACAAAGAATGTCTCCGCAGCATGAGTCATGAAGTTCAAGAAACAGAACAGAGAAGCTAAATTGTTGCTCTGGTGCACCTAAACATGACAAACACAAAGAAAATTAGCTGTATTAACAACCTACATAGCCTATATGCTCACACATGGCCTGTTTCTCAATGATTTGTCTTTGTTTGTTGAGACTTTTGAGTGGAGCCAAACTGATAAATCGCTCAGCTAATTTTATTGCCCAACATCAGCCTTTTATAGATATACTGGAACTGGCATGTACTGTATGTTGTCCAATATATATATATTTTAACATAAAATAATACAGACACAGATGTTTGGGGTAATTTAGAAAGAAACAGCCTCCATTATTTACAATATAAATCTCTCATGCAGCACATGTAGCCGAGCAGATGGTGGTGAGGAGCCAAGTGGCGTCTTCACAATACATTGTCAACTAGTTTTTATAGTTTGTCGGCATTTATCAATATATCTTCAAAGAATATTGTATTGACAGTAGAGCTGTCCTGATCCTCATGTAATTTTCAGTATCTGATACAGTTTCCTGAATAATACACACTCAAAGTATTGTACGGTAGATTAGCTGTAGTACCTGGTTGTGTCACCAGGAAGAGCCTCTTACTGTGTCTGAGCACTGTGAAGGTTTAGCTAGTAAAGGGGCACTATGACAAAGTCTTTATGTGTTGAATAATGACATCCAACAAGTGAACATACTGCATGTTAAAATAAGCAGGGACACTAGCATTTAGTGCAGCTGCCTTTACAGTTTATATCATGTGATTGTGGCTTTATATAAACAGTCATATTAGTACAGGACAGATGTTAAGTGAACTTAAATTGATAATTACGATTAATTAATACCAGTACCTATTATTAGTAATCAGGGACATTCGTAATCAATATTTGGAACCGATACATTTGCAGTAAAATGTAAGTGTTGCTGTCAAAATTTAGAATAACACAAGCTCCAACACTTTGTTGAAATATAATGTTTTGTATATGTTTAACAAAAAGACAACATTTCAACATCTATCCTTAAGTGCTGATTGGCTGCTAGTTATGACATGTAACCAATCAGATGGTGCCGTGGGCGGGACGTTGATTGAGACTACAGACAGAGAGTGGCTGTATCAGAGACAAAGAGGTGTCATTTTCAAATTTATTTTTACCAGGAATCAGTTAAAAAATCATTTAATTTTTTTTTTAAAAAGCTGATTATTGAATCAGGCAGTAGACTAGGCCAATAATCAGTCACCAAAACTGGGCCCCAAAAACCCAGGATGCATCAGGCTCTACCTACTCTAGCTACAGATAACTTGGAGCTTTATTAGTTATATATGTTATTTCCCTGTAAACATAAAAAACTACATTAAACCGGGAGTATCTCCATCAACAGTCAACATAAAATCTATTCATTAATGTTTCTTTTCCAGCAGCTGACTCTGTGATTACCTAAAGCGAATGGTAACAGCATATTACCAACTATTTTTAGAAGCTTCCTGAATAGAAAGTAGACCCACCACCTTAACACTGAGAGTTCATTATTAAAGAGATGAGAACATGGAGGATGGCTGCTCATGGCCTTAAGGAAGAAGGTCTCAGCTCCAGTCTGAAGAGATGCTGGAGGACTTCGGTTCCCAGGAGGGAACATTACAGGTGATCATCTGGGAGGAGAGAACTGGGTCACCTCCACCTTCCCACTGCTGCTAATTACAGACCTCTATGTTAAAGAACAGGGAGGAAAGACGAGCTGATTCTACACTGTGTTCTTCACCCTGTACGTGATTTCTACACGGTGAGAGTTTAAGCGTATGTTGTACTTTATGGTTCTCCTCTCTGCTTCCCCAGGGTGTGTTTGATGGACTGATGTTATTATCTCCACCTCCTTCATCCTCCCGTGTTCAAAGCAGGCAGATGACTGTATCCATCAACCTTTAGTGTGCTTAAGAGTCGCCTCGGGCACTGTAGAGCTTCAGCCTGAACTAAAGAGTCTGTTTGACAGACGACCAAATTGAAAATAACCTCCATCCTCCTCACATCATCATCTGTGTACTTTACACTGTACATAGATGCTGTGTATCCTCTGTAGTACATTAGGCTCTTTATTGAAGCTCAGTGTCAAAGAAAAACATCCAACTGGACTCTAAGTGTCAGTGGAAGACAGATTTCAGATGATTCATGCTTAGAAAGAGAACACTACAGCTTATAATAATGGGAAAACAGATGCGCAATGTTCATCACATAGTGATTTAAAATATCTTAGATAGAGCAGAGCAACAGGAGACAGTCTACATGTTCAGATGCTGTACTTTCTAATTTCTTTCTTTCTAATGTGTCTGCATTTATGCAGACACAGTGCAAAATTAACAGTAACTGCACCAGAGTGTGCAGGTACAGAAAAAGAGAAGAACCACAGAGTAATAAATACATAAAACAGCACAGAAACTAAAAGTCCATCAGTGTGAGATAAGAAATAAAACCAGTAAAAACAATACATTAAAGGTCATCATTGGTGGTGACAGTTTTGTGGTGACTTCAGTCAGATCACTTCCTGAGTCTCTGATGTTTATGGGGATGAATTCCATCTTTTCACAGTTTTAACTGACAGAGTAGATTAACCAACAGCTGATTGTAGGTCAAATACAACTTTCTTTGTTTTGATGGAACATCCATAAAGCTGAGAGGAGAAGCAGTGATTGGTTGGAACGTCCACTGTGTAAATACTGTAAAACTCTATGAAGCAGGAAGTAAAACTAGTCAATCAATCAAACCACTTTTATCTCCTGTTAGTCACAGAGTTTACTGGGTTAGTGCTGCTGACATACTTCTCATTTCTTGCATAATCGCCTCTTCTAATGTGAGATTGTGTTTCCAATTCACTCAACTTAGTTCTGATGTCAGATATCTTTAAAACCACCTGTTTAATGTCTGCAGGTCACCCTGATGCCACAGAAGTGTTGAAGTGGAGCCTCCATGGATCAGGCTTGTTATCAGAGCAGGATCTGGGAGTTCAGAAACTCAGTGAACACTTGGAGCTCTTGGTCGTGTTCCTCTAGCCAATCCTGAGCAGTTTTTGTGGGTTGTAGGGGTGCACTTTCCTTAAAGTGACATCCACAGGAATGGATGTTTTAATGTTGTGGCTGTGAATAGACAGAGCTTGGTGTCCAAATTTCCCAGATCTTCGAGCATCTTTGGAATGCGTAAAAAAAAAACTAACAGAAATCTAATCAACAGCTCCACTGACCTGGACCCAGGATTTAAAGCATCTGCTGCTGACGTCCTGCCTGATAGAACAGGAGGTTCAAAGGTTGTGTGGAGTCCAGGCCTACGCAACACTAAGCAGGTGGTTTTAATGTTATGGTGGACTGGTGTATACTAACAATATTTAATTAGAAATTCCTTATTTTCCAAAGCTTTGAGAACGTCTCAGTTTCCATAGAACATCCACCTCACATGCTTTCCATGTATTATCTGAATTAGCCAGGAACTGGGAGACAGAATGTTTACAATCTGACTTTTATCCCCATTGGACTTGGCACTAAAGCATTAAATCCTACACTTCCCATAATGCAGCAGCATAGGTTCACTGTTTAAACCCTCAGTGACTAGAGTACCACTGCAGAGTTTCCCTTTAACATTTTGCTGCATCCTGTTAGCTGACTTCTCAGACACCTTTGAATAATTTGATGAAACCATCGGCTCTGATCTGACCCGTCTGTAAATACACTGTTCTTTATCAGATCCAGAAACACTCGCAGGTTACAGACATGTTTGTTTTCTCTAAGAGCCACTTCCTCTTTAATTGGCCTCTCTAACTCTGCTTTCTGCAGAACAACAAACAGACGTTTATTTGTTCAGCTCAGTCGAGCAGAGCACTGACGAAAAACCCTAGACTCCTGCTCTGGTCTGGATGGAATACCAAGAACCACTCCAGTGGAATTCCCAGTACTGACTCCCACTCCTTCACATTGTTTCGTGTGTTTGTGTCCCTACTATAGTCTCTGTGTCCACATCCACAGTGTCACATTGTTGTCAGAGCCACAGTCAGCCAGCCTCAAACCAAACACCACACTGGACCAGATTAGTCTGCAGAAGAAAAACTGTCGGGTTTCCCCGGATTATTCACTTCTTCCACAAAACTGAGCTGCACTAGACGCCTAAGTGCATTAAGAAACAAACACTGAATATTGGTAATAATAGATTCCAGTAATCAGGTTGGTTCAAGTGTAATATGAAGAACACATTTAACAGTTGTCAAGGTTGTTGATAGAAAGAAAGAAAGAAAGAAAGAAAGAAAGAAAGAAAGAAAGAAAGAAAGAAAGAAAGAAAGAAAGAAAGAAGGAAGGAAGGAAAAGAAAGATAAAGTTGTAATGGCTTATCTAGCAGAGCTACTTTATGTATTCACCTTTAACTGACCTGAAAAGATTCAGATGAAAGAATATGGGCTATTTAGTTTTACAAGAAACAGAACACATTAAGAAAAAGATCCCGGCAGAAAAATAGCAGAAGTTTCTCTCTTCTAGATTAAATTAGAATGCTGGTAAATGTTTAAAATTATCACAGTGAAAAAAGTCCTCTAATAAATGTTGCTGTACCTCTTCCAGGCCCATTATCCTTTAGATGTAACCCCGGCAGCTTCAGACTCCAGCAGCACTGATGCGTCTCCAGGTAATTATTATATCACATAAACTGGAAACACCTCAGTAGGTCTCAGTTCGTTTAACAAGTAGAAGATGTAAAGAGAAGCTCTTCACTTCTGTCTCTCCTCTCTGCTCTGTCCTCAGATGACTTCCACTTTATCTCTCGTTCATATTTGTCCTAATCTGTGACAGTATTACTGCTGTGAAGCCTTTTCTCAAAGCTTCAGTATCTCTTCTTCTTCTTTCTAATAGTCTGTTTGAGTAAAAGCTCCAGTGAGAGTCGGACTAAACTAAAAATTTCCACCCAGAGTCAAACTTGTTAAAGGTTCACAGCAGCTGAAAGCTTTTGGTTCAAACATCTACATTTCCTGACCTCTCCAGCCTCTCACCCAGAAAGAGCTGATATGCATTTTTAATGATCCACCAGATATTAATATTTAAGCAGTCGGTAGATTTGCTGCTCTGCAGCCAAAAGTTAATAGTCTGAGCAGCTATTTCCACCTGATAGTGTTTCAGAGCCACACCTCTCTGCTAAGTGCTGTCTGTCTGCACACAGGATCAGTCTCACATGGTCCATATTTCTTTAATCTGATCAATGATGCCCAGGATGCCGTTTGGGTGGAACATGTTTAGAGAGGGAAGGATAAACTCGTCATTTTCAGCAGGTACGCTGCTGCTGGGAGGTTGTTTCCCAAACCAAACGGATTTAGAAAATGGCAGCACACAGATTATATAAGGAGAAGAGAATGCCATGTAAAAAAATCATGCGGTGAGTCAATTATTTTCTATTCCAGGAAGAGTCTAGGACTTTGCTGTGAATCATCACTTTTCTTCAGTGTAGAAGTGATCCATGCACACGCTGCAAACAAGAAGTGGTACCAGCTAATTCAGCATCATTTAAATGGAGCCAAAATGTTAAGAGATACTGGCAGAAGTAGCAGTTCACAGTGAAACTCCCTGAATCAGACAGTAATAAGTCATTATCGGATCTTCACGGGAGCCCTAAAAGTTTGGCTCTAAAACCCCAGCAGAGAGAATCACATGAGGAGATGCTGGGAAGCAATCAAGTCTGAAACCTTGTGAATGTGACCAGTGGGACTGAAGATAACGAGGCTCCGCTACCAGCTCCACAGACAGGCTGAATGAGACAGAAGATGTTCGGCTCCCTGCCTTTGATTTGCAGGAAATTACCACGAAATCAAAGAACTGAACTTCAGGTTAAATAAATGAAAACCTTTGGAGCGTCGAGTGAGAGAAACAGGAAGGGTTCGTTGTTCCACACTGTACATTTCAAGCAGCAGATGAAGGGAACTCACCAGGACTCTGTTCTCCATCTTGTCTCCTTTGATCTCCAGTTTGACTCTCCTCCTCAGTGACAGCTTCACCTTCCTGCCCACTGCATCCCTCACGCTCTCTGCAGAAAGACAAAGCGAGAGGAGGTGAAGCTAGTAGAAAACCTGAGAAGAGAACATATTAGAAAATGTATTTCTACTCTGAAAGCTTATTAATCTTTGCCGAGTTGAGACAGAACTGAGAGAAGATTTCAACATTCTTGAGCAGACACAGATCAGTGCTCTTCTGCCACAGAGGGAATAATCTCTCATATCTGCTGAATAAAAAAATCCTATATAAGTCCTATTTTAATAGACCAACAGGAACAAATCTTCCTTCTTCTGGTTTTCATTTAACTTTCCCAACATTAGACTCACCAAGAATTCTGACAACAAATACAGTACACAGATGTACAGTAAACAACCACAAACACAGATAATCTGTCCATAAGTCCTGCTTAACCGGCTGTGGATCACTCTCAGGCTGACTCCCTATTTGAGCTGCAATCTTCGTTTTTGATTTAAGTCGTTCTTTAAGGGGGATATAAAGTTTTTGAATGTGAATATCTTCTGTTTTCTTTACTCCTCTATGACAGTAAACTGAATATCTTTGGGTTGTGGATGAAAGAAGACGTGTGAAGACATGAAACTTTAAGACATGAAAACTTTTTCAGGCAGCAACGAGGTCAGAAGATTAGTTTGTCTGATTTACCTGCTATAATGGAACATTAAATGGAAACGTGATAAGAGCGATTAATCAATGCTGTACCAGGTGGAATTGTGATAAGTTTGTTTACTTATATATATATTTTATAATATTAAGGAACAGCTTGGATGCAGGCATTTGTTTTCTGTACTTGTAGTGTGCTCTGTGCGACTTTATTTTCTAGGAGAATAATGTCGGTTTGGGACTCTGTGTCGGCAGATATGAAATATTAAATGAGTCAGACTGGATCATGGAAGCAAAGACAGTTCATCAGGACATTTTATAGACCAACAGCTACCCAAACAATCCAAAAAATAATCAGCAGATTCATCAACAATGACATTAACTGTTCGTCTGCATCGCCTTTTTCTATTGTCTGTCGTATCTTCTTAAAAAACAGAACAAGAAAACAACCAACACAATAAAGATGGAGTCTGCGATTCCAATTCAGTACAGTTTTTGTCAATATTTGTGAAACTTAGGTCTGCTAACTTTCATAAACAAAAAATGTATTTGTGTGCAGCCCTCATTCTATGAATAGGAAACAGCCACACTAAACTATTCCAGCTTGTTCTGTGCACGAGCACGAACATGGACGGGACAACCAGAAACTTGAAGACGGAAACAAAAAGCACCTATTTGAAGTCCAAAAGGCCAAAGAATTTTAAATGAAATATTAACATTTCTTTATTCTTTATTTATTTTATATATTCCTGACCCAGCAGATTCAGTCATACTTCCAGAAGACCTTTAATACATCTATAAAGAACCAAAATGATTATTTACGTGACAAAGACTCATGTGTTTTAGTGATTCCATCTTCAGTTTTAGACCGACAAGATAAACATGGTCTCCACAAGTGGATGTAAACTTTAGCTCACAGCTGTAAATATTCTAACCAGCTAAATATGAACACCAGAACATCAGACCCCATTTTTAATCAGTAAAAGCAGTTATATTGATCTATAAATATGTGTATGTTCATAATCATTGATCTAAATGCTCAGTGTGTGTTCTACTTTCCAGATCGATAGTTCCCAGTAAACCCAGTGCGTCCACAGACAGAGAACTGGGTCATCCTCCCATCTACCAACACACTGATCCAGTCTGAGCTGCTGTGTCTCACTCGTGAACGAATCCTCGCCTCCAGGCTTCCTCACGCCGTCATCAGATCAAAGTGACACTAATAATTAGGCAGTGAGCAGAGCGATTCCTCCTTCAGCTTCCTGAACAACCTCCACTGGTTGTCATCACTTCCTGCTGCAGCATCTCTGGTGGCTTTCTGCTCCAAATGATGCTTTAATGAGTCAGGCAGCTCCAGGTCTCAGGTAGAATAAAGATCCTGACACACTCCCATATAGAACGTTTCTGCTAATACAGTTCTTCTGCTCATTTATTAAACTGAGACAGCAGCGTATTTCACTACCAGCTAAACCATGTTTGAGCCAGCAGTGTTAGTTTCACTGGGGACTCGTGCTGAAGGTGGGAAATGAGGAACTTATGACCTTATTAAAGCTCCGACAAACAACTACAAGCTCATAAAGTCACTCCGACATTTACTGACCCACAGCCGAGACACACTCATCTCTGCATGGTGTCACACAGAAGGTCCTCAGTTTGAACCTAAAATGTTTAATTAAAGATGTCACTTATGAAAAACTCTTTCATTTATATACAGTATAAAGACAGACCTGCCAAATATTAATTTAAAAAACTAAAAGTTTTCTTCTAGATATAAACGCAATAAAAGAATGACAAAAGATGCTAAGACTTTGTGTTACATGACTTTTTCCATGTTATTTTACATTTTTCCTCATAATACCATGTCCAAACTTTCTTTTTAATCAATGGAGACATAATTATGTGACACCAAAGCAATGAACTGGTTGTATAATTGCTAACCAGGTGTCTTTGTGTCTCCAGTGGGATTTTAAACTCCTATTTGACAAACATCTCCAGGTCTTCAGGGGTTGAAGGCTCCCTCTTCATGACTCGACAGATTCTCGTTGGGATTCAGGTCTGGTCTCTGGCTGAGTATATTTAGACTGTTTCTCACCACTTTGGCTGCTTGTTTCAGATCGCTGTCTTGGTGGAAGGTCCAGACTCTGCTGGAGAATCTGCCTTTAGATGATGGTATCAGAAATTTCTGAGATACAGGACGGCTTTGGTGATCCTTGGATTCTTCCTGGACCTTCACTCTACCATTGCTCCAGTGCAGGGCTCACCTTTGTCTTCCCACTACAACCTTTAGCGCTCTTCACAGTGTGGAACTTCTTGGACTTCCTGATGATGCTTGAAAACACTTGGATATGACTTCACAGCCTTTAAACGTCTTGTGAGCAGCTACAATGTGAAGCTGGATGTGAACTCTTCAGCTTTAGTCAGGTCTTGCAATTGACTAGAAGCTGACTAACTGCTGCATCAGCTGTTCTTAATTTATTAGAACGCTCTAGAACACAGTCCACAGTGTTGTATCGTCCTCAGTCGCCTCTTCACATTATTTCCAACCAGAAGAAAACTATTAATCAGATAATAATTCACTATTTATTGAAATTTGCACGGGTATGAATAATTTAACTTCTTCTTTTTGTTGTTTTCTGCTTGTGTGCACAAAGAAACCAGGAAAAAGGATCCATTTCATAGCAGGACAAACACAGACTTACTTCCAACACAGTCTGCACAATACAAAGATCCTTCAGCTCAACAAAATACAATGCATATGTTTAAAATGTTGAAAATTCCAGCTGTGCTTTTCCTGTACTGTTAGAAAGTTTTGTAAATCTGCTTTTGTTGTTGTTGTTCTGGGGAAATTCACACTCAAACAGAGATGGAATTCATCCCCATCCTTAGAACTGTCTGCTTCTGTTTGACCATCTTTTCCTGACAGGCTTCTCTTCAACACATTTCTGTCACAAACACAAACTAGTTTTCGGTCAGTAATAAACAAACATGCAGCCTCAGGTGAAACAGAGAGTTCCTGTTTGGTCTGTTTGGATGCAGAATGACCAAGCAGATAAGATGGAGGCATCACAATAAGCTCAATGTAACTCAGCAGAGAAAAGAAGATATTGCTGCTGGATGATGGGGCATGATGCTGAATCACCAGCGAATGTTTCCAACAATAGCAGCTTATATCCTCGTCCAGACAACAACTCAAGACATAGGATCATGACAAACTCAATTTCAGACGTTACGTGTGCAGAGCCGATGAGCGAGTCGACAAAAATCTGGAAAACTACCGACGAGGAAAGCGCAGAGGACAGAAGCAGACAGGAAGCTCCAAGAGTTCTTCATTAAAACTCTTCTAGTTCTGGAAAAGTCACTGATGAAACTCTGCAGCCTGTTTAGAACATCCAGGGTGTCAGCGAGCTCATCATTCATTTAGAAACAGACTATTTACACTGTCGATTCAGGCGTCTGAATTAGTTGTTCGGTCTATAAAACGTTAAAAAATGTTGTCTTGTTTCATCCACAGCCAAAAGCTTCTGTTTACTGTCTAGAGGAGCAAAGACACCAGAATTTATTCAGATTTAAGAAACTAAATCAGAGAATTTTGGCTTTTTAACTTCCTATTCTCTGTTTTCATCAGTTCTCTTTTCACTTGCATCCCTGCAGGTTCATATGCAAAATTTTGGAGACTCATATATGGTTTTTGAATGCAGTTTTAAACATTTACATCTTAGTATTGTATTCATTTGATGTGACTATGTTGGGGTATATTCATCTATATATACAGTATTCAGGGATTGAAGCCTTCCTATAAGATGGTTTCCTTCTCTAACAAACCCTTTGCCTGCAGCTCCATCAGATTGTATTTCAAAATTTCTTGAGAAATGCCTTCACCAAATGATAACCTGAAGAGTTTGTGCAGCTACAAAAAATATATAACTTCTGAGCAGAAAACAGGCACTAGCATGTTGGTGAACCAGTATTAGAGCCACAATCAGCCACAATAAACCGGATAAATGCTGCACTTCAGTCCCAGTCTTTATGGAGACACGTTAGATGTTCAACCTTTCGGACCTGAATGTGCAGAAAATGCTGCAGCGCCGAGAGTAAACACGTCAAGGTGAAGCATGGAGCTGTTTAACTGAGCAAAGCCACATCAGACTGACCTCAGGGAGAAACTCTAAACTCTGCTGGGCTCTAAGCTGTAATAAGAAGCTCAAACTACAACATAACATGAACACAGCACATGACAGCTGCGTTAAGGTGCAACACTATAAATGATAACACAGCTATTCCTAGAAGCTTCATTCTCCTCAAGTCTTTGTGTCTCCCAGAATAATAAATGCTTCCAAACAGCACTCTGGCTCCTGTAATGAAGAAAGAGCTTCTAGCGGTCCAACATCACACTGAGGTGTCAGAAACTCCCAAACAAAGAAGCTCTGAGCTGCAGACAAACAAACAAACAGGAGTCTGACGGTTTGTCCACAGTCAGCACAAACACATGAAGGAATCCTGAGAGCAGAAATAAGACCTGAGCACGTTCTGACCGCTCACACCTGAACTATCCGGCTTCTCCTCCTGTTATAGTTCACATCACAGGAACATACAGACCGCAGGATGAACAGCTTCAATCTCACTGTAGCTCAGACATCTACAGTCCAGTAGGATGTAAATTTTGCTTATGGTGCAGAAACACTGGACATTTGAAAGTGATGTGTTACAATAGAATAAAATAATAGAAGAGCTGCTAGATGTCACAATAAAAGCACAATAAATACACAATAAAAGCACAATAAAAACACGAGCTGCATCTGAGCAAAAGAGGTTCTGTTGCATAAATATAATATAGTGAATAAACATGATATAATAAATATATCTGTATAAATATAAACTTGCAGCAGCAGCTCATGAACCCTGGTAGCTCCAGTTGGATCCGGGATGTTCGGATCTGCTCTTACCCAGAAGCTCTTTCGGAACCTCCGACGCCTCCTCGCTCATTTTAGCTGCAGATAAAAATCCAAACCGACGCCAGAATCCGGTCACCGCATCCAGAAGAACCAGATCAGGAGGGAGGAAGAGTCAGGTGGAGCCGCCGCCGGTGTGTGTCTCCCGGTTACATGCTCCTGTCCTGCTCCTCGGTCCGGTTGGAGTCTCCGCGGTGCTCCGGGATCATCTCCTCCGCGGCTCTGCAGGTTTCTGGGTTTCTACGCGGGTCGGGAGCTACAGTCTCCTCGGGATCATGGTGGACCGGCGGGTCGTGGAGCGCTCCGGGGATGAAAGGAGCTCCGTTACGCTCATCAGCTACCGTAAAGCTGTCGGTGCTGCAGCAGCAGCCAATAGAGGCTCCGGGGCTCCTCCCCGCTCCGTGATGCGACAGCCGGGGAGCCGCTGCGCTGCCGGGGCGGAGGGGCAGGAGGGGGCGCGGCGCCGGTGCCAGGCTGAAATAAGTAGCCGGTTCCTGGGCAGCAGGGACCCCTAGCGGCCCTCCGGGGTCCGGTACCACCGTGGAACTAACAGACATACAGTTAATGATTCATAGCAATGATAAACTCTCATTTACACGAAATTATTTTGCACCAGTGGGTTGTTTCTCAGTGACAATGACCTAAACGAGAGAAAAATATAGAAAGACGCTGTTAGAGAGAATAAATATGAAATACTTCACATTTTTAAAAACATTTTACGAAAAATGCAATCCCAGATATTATTCATAAGCCTTGAAATGGTTGTATTTTTTTTTGACAAAATGCAGTTTGTGTACTAATAATATGAACTTTATTGATATATGATATATCACCTGGAGAAATGTACATATTAGAGCAGAATTGAGGCATAAAACAAGCAAGAAAACAAACACAAAAGGCTAAAAATACAGATGTAATGCCCACCTTTCAAGTGTACAGATGATGCAGGATGGATGTAAAAGTGGATTTGCAATTGTACAGGATAGTACAATAAATCATTTTTTTGCACTCAAGAAGTTATCAAGAGAAAAAGACCAGCATGATGTCTTTGCACATGAAGAGCTTAACTATATATTAATAGAATTGTGTGCAATAGAAATCAGTGCAATAGAGGTAACATGTGCTTTTATATCTTAAAATGTAGGGCGTTGTGCAATGGGACTTAATGGGACTGTGCAACAGGTGGATGTGTAATACAGATAAATTGGGTTCTTATTCACTGTCCCTTTTCTGCTTCACATGTTTATGGTCTGTGCTGAACTGTCTCTGTATTTGTATGTCTCTGCTGCCTGTGTTCACCTGTATTTAATCTGTGTACATAGTGTCTTTGTATACTATGTGTCTTTATATTTTGTGTGTTTTATAACATCAACCTGCCAGAGAGTCTAAAGATGGAAATCAGCCCTGGGTTATACTCTGGCATATTTACATTTGTTTAAATGTTCATTAATATGCATTGTTTCCCCCTTTCTCTTAAATAAAATAAATAAATAAATAAATAACTTTGTTGTTGATTCTATTCCAGACAGTCCTGATAACCTGTAAAGGGTTCTCTAGCTCTCTAATACACCATAAAGGAAACAAAATCATATTCAAGTGTTTTTCCAGTTCCAATGCAAAGCAGAATTAAAAGGTACAGCGATAAATCTTAGGCCATGGTTGGAAGACTAAAGTGGGTTCTGCACTGACTAGAATGGTTTACAGAGAAGTTAAGAAGAATCCAAGGATCAGCACCAAGAACATCCTGATGGTTCTAAACGGTTGTGGTACCAACATCTCCAGACAGACGCAGAGGAGCTCAACTGGACAAAGAAGGAAGCTTTTGGTCTTCACTTCTGTGGTCGGATGAGATTTGGACGGAAGAACATGGCTTTAGTTTGGTGATGGAAAGGAAAAACATTCAACTCCAAGAACATCCCCCCCACAGCTGAACACAGGAATGAGATGCTCAGGAGGTGTTTTTTTAGCCAGTGTCCCAGAAAACCTTGTTAAAGTTCTTCTGAATGAAATAAAAAAAAACATGATCAGTGAAGCTGGTTCACCATGGCAACGGTAGCCTAAATAAGAAGCCTCGGTGTTAATCCTCTGGAGCTGGAAATAAAGTCTGACTAATTCACATTTTCTATAAAAACAAGGAGACAGAGTCTGAGTGAAGGAAAGAGTCTGTAAAATATCATCCAGTAGGCAGACACCACCTCAGAATAAACTTAGTGCTGCCTCAGAAGACCCCGAACCCTCAGCTATAGGATTAGACTGCTTGGCGACTTCCCATGATGCACCTCTCCTCTCCTCTCCTCTCCTCTCCTCTCCTCTCCACTACTACATGTTGTTAACCTTTTTGTCCTCCAGTTTTTGTTGCGGTCTTCTGGGTTATTTTCCTGTTAAAGAGGAGTTTTTTCTTCCCAGCATCACCACCAAACTTACTGAGAGAGCTTCTTTTGGATTATTGTGTTTCTCTCTGTAATATAAAATCATAGTGTTATTCACACCATGAGAAGTGGCCTGAGATGACTGATGGTGTTAGTATCAATACAAGAATGCTGATTCATCTCAGTTGAGTTGCCTTTGAGGATGATGAAATGCTGGAATCTGACTGTGTTATGTATTAAATATTCACATATGAACTGCAGATGACTGTAAGAAAGAGGAAGAGAAACTCGGCCCCTTGATGCTCTGCAGGAGAGTCTCCGTCACATTAACTGACCCCGAGTCAGTCGAGGAGCTTTCTGTTTCTGGGAAACTCAGTGTTTCCCACAACCTGGGGTTTTCAGAGCTTTAATAAGGCACTGTCTGGAATAAACTCTGTCAGAAGTCCCCAACAAGAGTCACTCCACTGAGTTTCCAGGCAGTGAGAGGACCGAACTCTATGAGGAGGTTCTTCCTGGTCCAACCTAAGATGATTCAAGCCTTTTCCTGGCATCAGCTATGTGTGACCCGTAAGTTTTACTTTGTCTTTATTTGAGCTGACCCACACTCATGTTCTCATTTGATCAGATATTACGTTTTGACATTTTGCACATATGCATATGCTAGTGTATTTATCTGTATATATTTTATTCTATTCTACTTTTTCTGTTTTTTATATTGTTATTTTATTTCTTGCTATCTTAACTGTTTGCGCCAACAGACCAAGACAAATTCCTTGTAATGTAAAAATTACTTGGCAATAAACATGATTCTGATTCTGATTTTTTATCCGCAGAACTTTAACTGCACAAACAGAAACGAGGTCTCAAACAAATGAACAAAAGAGATTTATGAGCAATAGAAGTTCATTTTTCATCCATCTATGAGCTTTTCTGCACCACTTCAGGTCATAATAGCACAGAGGCTTCATGATGTCTGCTTGCTTGCATAAAATGCAGTAAATTACTCAAAAGAAAAGTCATAACCTCCTTTAAATCTCTGATTTCCTCCTACATGTTGAGATTTAGTTTACAAAGTTAGAGAGAGCAAGGGCAACACCATGTGGTGATCTAAGTGAATTACAAGTTAAACCCACAAAACCATAAAAACACTTTGATAACTTCATTGAACCATCCTTTCCATCCATTATCTATACACTGCCTAATCCTCTGTAGGGTCGTGGGGGGGCTGGAGCCTATCCCAGCTGACTCAGGCGAAGGCAGGGGACACCCTGGACAGGTCACCAGCCTATTGCAGAGCTACATATGGAGAGGAAATGTGTGACATGGGACAAGGAAGAAATTATTTAATTTTGGGAGTGATTCAGATCACTGTCTTGATCCAGTAATTTTTTTTTCTTCTTGGTGGAGCGCATACCTCCACCAAGAAGCTTCAGTCTGCACTGAAAAACTTTTTGCATTTTTATTTTTATTTATTGCTCATGTTTTGTGTCAAGCAAAATTGATGTTAAAATTGAAATAATGTGAGAGTGGTGCTCAACATATTTCATCTTTATTTGTAAAGATTCCTTCACTTTTGAAGAACAGTCCAACATACACCAAACACAGGTATGGCAGTACCAATAATCAGTATAATTTAACATCTAGTTCATCACAACCTTCGTTTCGTATAAAAATGTATATGTACATTTTGTCAGTAGTCTTGTCACTGCTTCTAATAAAAACAACATTATGTCTATAAAACATTTCAATATACTCTAAGTAAACAGACAAATGATGCCAAAGATGCTGCTTTCACGCATTATAAATCTAAAAAGAGGTATTTGTCATACTAGCATATGTGCTGCGGACACTGTAGTCTTTCAAAGTGCATCACTTAAACTCCAGTTAAAGTACAGTTTGGGCTCTGCTGCTTGATCTCAGTGAGTCTCGTCTCCAGTTTTTCTGCCATGGAGCTGAGCTGGGAATCCTTCAACATCTGAGGCAGCTTCCTCAGCTCCTGCTCTGGAGCCACCGACAACCAGACTCTGATCTGGTCCAGCAGAGGACCTCTCTGTTTGGGCAGAGTCGTGTCCCAGATGTGCCTGTCCTCTGCTGACTTGGAGATGTGCCTGTTGTAGGGAAAGGATAAAGGTTTAAACTGAGTGAATGAAGAGTTAAAAAGAAGCAGGAAAAGGAAGGAAAGAAGGAAGGAAAGAAGAACTCCAGCTGAAGTAATCACTCACTTGGCCACAAATTTCTTCATTTTCCCTACACGCATCTTGTGCAGCGTAAAGAATCCAGAGAGAAAAGTCCTGAAGGTCTCACCTGAGAAACAAAGTGTGAAAGTTAAATCTCTGTCATAAATCTGATAAATGACCTGTTAAATTACTGCTCACAGCACTCACCTCCTTTTGCAAGATCCTCACAGGTGCCACACATGGCGTCCTGGTCCGCTGATCCACCAAGGAGCTCTGTCTTTCCATCTGCACATTCCTGATGTTTGACACACGAATCCAGAGCAGAGAACGAGGTGGAAAAATAACCATCAGAGCACTTCTGGCAAACAGTGTCTGTTTGGAGCGTACCTAAGACAGGAGGACAAAGCATTCTAAATTAGTGCAATGTTTAAAAAACCCTGTAACAAACTGACAACAAGGGTGCCAAAAAAATACATTTATAAATACTGTGAAATACTGTAATGTTCAAAAACTGTCAAAACCTGTAAAAACACCAGCTAGTATCTGTAAAATCATTTTATTTTTTGCCATTTCAAATACAGTAAAAGGGTCACACATTGTAGCAGAATGAATTACTTTTAGTAAAAATACTGATTTTATTATGTGGACATTATATATGATTTTTGTATATTTCTATTTATTTATTTTACAGCAACATGTAAATTAATACCTTTAATACCTGTAATTAAACAAAAATACCACACAAAATGTATTTACTATATTTATTATGTTAGTCCTTAAAATGCATACATTTCTTTAAAATTATATAAAATATTAATGTATGTATGTATGTATGTAAAACTGTAATTTTACAATCACATATTGTAAAGGAACAAATTAAATATGGATTTTTGATGTGAAAATTATGTAAAGCCGAAACTATACAAAATTATTTGCCATTTTTCAGTCCTTAGTGTTCATAATTATCTTTCAGCTAACAGTACATATCTGTAAAATACTGTTGTTGTTGTTTTTGCTGATTTAAAATACCAAAAAGTGTAATTTTCCAGTTAAAAATTGTAAAAGGAAGAATTACTTACTGATAGTAATACCGATGTTTGATGTGGACAGCTTCAGTGTCCTGTTTTAAACTGTTAATATTTAAATAAATACTTTATTTTGTAATTTAATTAGCTAGTTCACTATAACAGTGGAAATCTGAAAATGAACATTAATATATATATATATATTTAATTTAAACCTGTTTAAACACCCTTTTTTGTTTTTCAGGGCACATCTGATCTGCACCTGGCAGACTTTTATTTTGAAAACCAGTTGCTGCTCTGAAGGTTTGATGGTGAGTTCATTCAGATTTCTATCAGATGATTCCTGTTTGGTTCACTGATGCGTGAAGACGCACCTGTTCCAATGAACCCACATCTACAACTCAACACATCCAACCCAACAGGACACTTCCGTCCCTCTTCCAGACCGCCTACCTCTGGTTTGAACACCGTGTCCTGGGCCGCACTCTGAGTGTCGGATGCAGAAGTCGTCCAGCCCGTAGAAGCCTTGCTGGCACCGGCACACCCGGTTGGTGGTCGGGGAGCACTCGGTGTCCACCTCCTGGTTTCCGTTGCAGAAGTTGTTGCAGTAGAGACACCTGGGCAGGTAGTTCCACAGGGCCGTGAAGTAGTCCGGCCGGCACGGCGCGCACCGCGTGGGCGTGCTGGCGGTGCAGTGCGCGGCCATGTGGGTTCCAGGTGGACACTTGGTGCAGTTGAGGGTTTCCCCGGTAGCAGGGTCCCGGTGCTCGTAGGTGGGAACCGGATCCTCCGCCGGTACAGCGCGGAGGCCGGAGAGCAGCAGGAGCATCGCAGGGAGGAGGAGGAACTGCGGAGAGGAGCAGCGATACTACTGAGTACTGGGAGTTTTACTACTGAAGTAAAAGTACTCCAGCTTCTGCAGTACTACCACAGAACCACAAGTGAAAATGTCCCGTGACTTTAGACACAGCAGTGGTGTAGAGTGGAGGTGGAGTGAAACAGAGCAGCTACATGGAGGAGCCAGGAACTGAGGACATCTGGGAAATCACTGCAGCTACATCCAACATGATGCACAGGTTAGAGTTCAGAGGAGCTCTCTACCAGAGTTCTTGGTTTTCTCAAAGCCTCAGAATGAGTTTTTTAAATTTATTTTAATGCAAACGAGGAGAAAAGAGTCAGTGCTTTTCTATTTTCCTGGCTGGATCTGGATTTAGATAATCAGTTACTGTAGAAGCATTTATTTTAGAAGTGATGTTGCCGCTGTTAATAACAAACACACTCAAAGCACCAAAAATCTGCTACACTCAACTGCATTTTAATGGGAGAGAAAAATCAGTTTTATTGTTTCGTAAGACGACTAATGACTCCTTGAAGCAATAATGATAATAATAATATAACTGCCCTTTTTACCTTGTCTGACTTGGCCTGACTTTTATCTCCCAACCCAAATCAATCTAGCCAAAAGCATCTCTCCATCAGAGCCTCAGGACTGCTGCACTAAACACCAGATGCACCTGTTAGATCTGTCAGAATAAAGCTGATGCATCAGTTGTAAGATAAACTGCATCAGCTACAAACACCTGATCACAGGGATGAATGTAAGATCATTTTCCATTTGATACGTTAAACAATTAAACATTTCTCTAGTCATTTACAGTCTTGTATTGTAAAGTTTATTGTAAAGGTTATCTGCTTAAGAATTTACATACAAATGTTTTTAAAATAGTTGATATCTTACAATAATTCTACCAGTATCCGTATTATTTTCATTAAGAATCACAAATTAGTATGTCTGAACACATAGTTCATATAGACACTCACCATGTTCATGATGCTGTCACATCCGTCAAAGAGATGTACATCTAATGACAGCAGGGGCAGGTTCTTTATATACTCCCTCTGTGTGGGGGCGTTTATTGAAGAAGCTCTAAAAATGAGCTGAAAATGTCAGACTACTTCCCCCTGAGAGTAAAGGGGAATAATAATGCAGCGTAGCTGAGGCTGGGGGAAGCCTGTAGATCATGTAGGAAGTATTTATTAGGATCAGGGTGATTAAACAACAGAACAAACACTATGGAGGTCGTTTCTGATCAGGTGCATTGATGCTGAATCTGTTTTCGGTTCCTTCATTTCTATGAGCTCATCAGATTTGACACCCACATGTTCTGGAAACCTAATATGAAACTATGCACATACAATACGTAGGCTAATTCCTGCAGTTGCTCCTCCTGCTGTCAGGTAGAGAATACAAGACACAGATCGTCAGCAGGGTGGAAGGGCTGAGCATTTTGGTTAATCATGAAATTCTGTACAATTTAAAATAAATGGATGAATTTTAGGATATTGGGTCATAAAAGAAATGTCCACAAATACTGTCACAGTCTTTGAAATATGTGAGGTTCACAGTCATCTCCCCAATGCCTTCAATAATTTTTAAAAAATAAGAGTTTCATAAATTTATAGTAATTTGATATGTGGACTTTATATTTACCCGGAATGTTACAGCAGCACATTATAAATCATGTCTCAGAGGTTTTGAAATGATAAAATTACATATAATTAAAGTTTTAAGGAAATATCTGCTTTTGCACAACTTTGGAAACGTCCTCATTCGGAAGTTTCCAGGAAACTGTCATTTGCATGAGTAGACATGTCATCATCATGTTAAAATGAGCGGAATATGACGGAGCAAATTATGGTTTTTGATCATTTTCCACTAGTTGGTTGTTGAAACTGTGAAAAGTCATCTTTTCCTCTTGAAGAACGAGGCAGTGAGTCACTGAATGGTGTGTACAGTATGAAAACTGCTGATTTAGCCAAGACTTTTAACTTACTGAGTCAGACGTTTATCTACGTGTCTGATCTGTTTCTATTTCCTCAGAATGTGAGAACACGATAGAATCGTCATACACTCATTCTGCAGCCTTCATTCTGCTTCATGGGTCAGGTTGACCAGAGCTAGACACACTTATTCCCCTTACTTTAAATTTAAGGACATTTTCTCATAATAATCTCTAACAAAAATGTATTATTTATGATGTATTGAGTCCTCCAGAAAGCAGTTTAATGCTCAGAAAGCTCAGTAGTTCACCCCTTGGAAGTTTTTCCTTTCATTTATTTTTAACATTAAATCATTCTCAGTTTAATTTGGCTTTTTTTGACCAGAAGTTAAACTGTTGAAGTTCTGTCACATCATACAGGCTCATGAGTGAAGTCCAGACACTAGTTCTCAGTTGGATTGAGGTCTGGACTCTGACTTGGCCTCCAGAACATTTCACCTTGTTGTATTTAAACCATTTCTGTGGATCTTTGGCTGTTTGCTTCGGCTCATTGTCTTGATGAAAAACAAATTTTCTCCAAGTCTCAGTTCTCCATCAGACTGCATCAAGTTTTCCTCCAGGATTTCTCTAGACTTTACTGTACTCATTTTAACCCCTGCTTTTACAAGCCTTCCATGACCTGCTGCTGAGAAATAGAGTTAAAATGAGTTTTTCCAACAGTGTCTTTCTCTTTATCTCCCATAAAGCTTTGACGGGTGAAGAACAGACAACATTTGCTGTATGAACAGTCTCTCCCATCTCAGCTGCACTCAGATGATCCACTTACCGACTGTGGGACTTCTAGCATCAACTGGCTGCACATGACTTCAATGAGGTGAGTCACTTTCAAAGGGGTGAATATTTTTACAATCACTTATTTGCATTCAATAATAGTTTTAATTAATAGACATTACTTCGCTATGTTTTCACATTGATATGAAAAGTTTTGTTCTTGGTAAATTCTTGTCAATGAAACCAAATGAAACTGACCATGATTCATGTTCAAATGCAGTAACAGGGGAAAACTTCTAAGGTGGGGTTTATGGGAACTGTCTTGTTTCCAAAGGTCAGAACAGAACTCACATGCTCAAAAATACTTTAGAAGTAATAATAAATGTGTATTTGGACAAAATAATTGATGCCAGCTCATAATGGTTTTAGATATCTGATGCTAGAAATAAATTTCGGTTGATAGTGTTATTCCAAACCGTAGTGCGTCCTGAAAGATTTACTGTGTGGTGTTTTCTAAGGTTCTGTTTCTGCAGACTTTGTGTTGGTACGTGATGTCTCAAGATATTACCGAGTGCTGTATGTATGTGTGATGAGTCAAAATCAGGTCAAAATTCCATTATAATACTGCAAACTGCCACTCTGTTGGGAAAATATGTTTCACATCACACAATGCTGCTGGTGATCTGAAATGTGAAATATGAAGGACATAATTCACCGTGTATCCTGGACCTTAAAGGTTTTTCCAGCTCTTAAACCCATGACATAAATCAGTTATTGAGCTCTTTCCTTACTCACCCATACAGAAAATTACACTGGATATGATCATTCTTTATGGGTCCAACTGTAATTATGGTAGACACCAACGTCCTGCCCACATAGAAAACCTTTTAACGCCAAACCTTAAACCAGGCCCGTCCATCTCAGATATCAACCTAACTGCAACCTTTCAGCTTCATACCTAAACTAACCGTCAAGGTTTATATCTGAACATAAACTTTTACACCTAAAGCCAAACTTCTGGTTTAACAGCACTTCTGCACATGACCCTGATGAGGACTGAGAGGAAGATAAAGTGTCATGTGGGAAATCTGTGCCTGTTCAGATCCGCCAACTGTTCCAACAGACATAACTTTTATAGGGTTCTAGTTCACAGGCTGAATATAAAAGATGGACGCAGCGACCGCGACCCTTTTAAAGCCTTGAGTTTAGACTTTGGTCATTGCTGTTTTGCTCTTTAGAAACCGGACGTAACATAAAATCTGATCTGACTGGAGAACTTGAGAACACTTTGTATGTTGATACAGCGGTTGGTCAATCACAATAAAGCATCTATTTTACTCTAAATTGGACCATAATCTACTAAATGAACGGCATGTTGTACTGAAGGAGACTTAAAAATAGTAAATGGATCCATAAACTCAGTAGGAAAATGTTTACTGAGGTCATAAATTAAAGAAGAAGTCTGGTCATTTACTCATAGGTGGACTGGTTGATTGCAACCAGAAGAGTCGCCCCCTGCTGGCTGTTAGGGAGAATGCAGCTTTAAGGCACTTGAGGGTTGCTTTCATTTTACTTGGAGGTTGTGTCACTCTTTAATATACAGTCTGTGATTGGTTCGTACAATCGTGACAAGAAGCAAGAAATCTTCTTGCTGTTGCATCAACTCAGATCAGAGGATTAACCACCAGTTCATGCTGTTGACTGACCAGTAAAACTTTTTAGGGCTTTTCAGACGAATGCATTCTGTAAAACAACACAATAGTTCCAAGTAATGTGTGGTTCCATGTGAACGATTTATTAGCTCTGACTGTGGTGCATCAGAGTCTTTTCGATAATGTTGTTTTAAACATGCAAAGAAATCACAGGACAAGCTGTTGATCCATCAGTTCACTGCTTATTTATGATGAAACAATGCATTTTTACAAACTGAATTTAGTCAGATCATTTGACATTAATGTTCACAAGTTACACAAGCTTAACGAGGACCAGTCGGGCATATATACAATAAAGACCGTACATTTATAATATAAAAGTGATAAAACAAAATATAAAACAAATATCACTTCATGAACTTGCAGCATTTGGAATCCAGTATTTCTGATAAAGTAATAAACATAAGCCTTTACATACTCAGAAAGTAAAATTACTTCTTAAATAGAAAAACAAAAATTGCACTCCTTTGTACATTCATATAACTGACAATTTAAAAAAAACAAACAAATCAGATGAGCTTTACCTGTCAGCAGTCCAGAACAAACAAACCAACAATGGACAGCTGAGGAAAATACACGTATTTCATTATGAAACCAAATCCTTCCTCTCAAACAGCGAGAAAGCAATAATAATAAAAACACAACACCTGCCAGCCCATCTTCCATAAAATAGTGTGCTATTTACATCTTAAATAGTTTCTCGTTTTTCACAGACTCCAGTCAAAAAAAGTTTTCAGGAGAGTTTGTATTGGCGTCCACCTGGAGTACACAGACGGGCTGATCAGATTTGTCATTGCAGACGGATGCTGTAGACGCTATCAGCATCATTCGTTTCCTCAGCGAATCAAAAAGGCATTTTGGCAAAAGGTTTTGGTAGAAAATCAGAGGCAGAGAAGAATTTACTTTCCCATCTTGCCTTTTATCTAATAGTTGTATAAAACACATGGCGGCACTACAGTATGTACATACATAGCTTGACATCTCTAAAACCTGACGTCATCATGTGACCCATGTCTGTTATTTAGGTGTATTCCCCTGCTCCCTGTGTCTGTGTGTGTTCACTATTTGACATCGCATTAGTGTTTGGTTATGCTTTAGATGGCATATTTTCCTGTTTGTACCTTTTCATGTCTTATTCGTTTAAAGGTTTATGAGCTTTAAAACACGACTCGTCCTGAAGCATGCTGACAAACATCTTCTCGTACATCTTGTGCGCCGAAGTGGTTCCAATGATGCGGCTGATCTTCTTGAGGCCTTTGAGCAGGTAGCGTGGCGCCCCCTGGCTGCGCAGTACCTTCAGACTGTGGGACAGACCTTTGGCTAGATCCAGGTTGTAGTTGGCTGTTTTCCAGAGGTGGAGCAGCTGCAGGATGTACTGTCTGGGCCGGCAGGAGGAGACCACGGCCTGGACGTCTTCCTCCTGAACCTTCACCCCCGGCAGGCTGTTGGTGACCTTCAGGAGGTCGTCAAGCGTCAGGTTTTTTAGATTGTTGCAGCGAGAGACCTTCCTCTCACAGTGGTTCACACCTGGAGATACAGGATGCTGATGTTAATACTCAACCTGGAACAGCTACGGCATAAAATTAACATTAAAGAGCCCACATTAGGCTCACTATCAGGTGCATACTTTTACTTCTGGAATGTACAGTATTTCTCATACTGTACATTCTAGTGCAGCTCTTTTCACTCCGTCTGAAACTCTCAGTTTTAGCTCCTGTCTCTTTAAAAAACCCCACCTGAAAAGATCAGTCTGCTCTGATTGGTCAGCTCACCTGGCGAAGGTGAGGCCACATTGGTGGATCTCTGGGTATAGCGATGTAACCCTAATGGACGTGGTTTTACTGAGGATATAACTGCAGACTGTGAGGCAGCTGCTCATCATTTATTTAAACTAAACCAGCCACTAGTCAGGCTTGATGCAAATGTGTTACATTATGATGTACATAAGTAACAGAGGGAGGAAAAGCCTGGACTTTGTCGAGGTGTTTTCTGTGACAGAATAACTTCCTCTAGTTTGGACTTTGTAAGTTTGCAGACCTTTTACGAGCCTTAATAAAGAAGGAAAAGCCCCCACTTTAAAGGTGCTGAACGTGTCCCTCGTTCGTACCCTGGATGATGCCATACAGCTTGTCCTGGTCCTTGTTCTGTTCCCTCCACAGTCGCAGCAGCTGGAGGACCTGCTGCTGGGGTGAACAGGCCTTCTTCAGCCTCTCCAGACTCTTCCGGTCGACCCTCCGCCCAGGGAGACTCTCCAGCAGTCGCTCCAGAGGCACCGAGGACAGTCGCAGCGAGGCTAATGATTGGAAGACCGCTTCCTCACAAAGAGTGACATCTGGTGGAGGTTATAAGACAGAGACAGGAGGCTTCAGAATGTACTAATGACACTGTCGATGCAGATCCTACATGGTAAACTGTTGGATGGTGCAGCTGGACCACATCCAGCTCAATACAAGAACAGATGACACATTTTTCCTCTTTCACACTGGTGAATTCAGTCCACTCAGCACTTTTCTGCTGCAGCGCTGTGGTGTGTGGTGGCACGTTAACTCATGTCAGGGACTTTAAATAGATGTTGCTGTGACATTACTGACTCAGTGACGGCAGTGTTCACTACGTTGTGACGTTTAGATTTAGTCACCATTTGTTACTGCTAGACTTGAACCGTCACTCAGCTGAAACCACTACTTTAATCATCACTGTGCTAGTAGTGATCAGGATGAGCGTTAATCTGGGATGGAGAGGTAAAGGTCCTTTCATAGTGTAGCTGAAGCCGTTTAACAGTGCTAATAGACTCCATGTCTTTAAGTCTGCATGTGTCTGGATGTGCTTAGATATTTGTGTGTGTTTAGAGTGTTGCCTCGTAATTTGACCACAGCAGATTTGCACATCTCCTCTTTCTGTTCCCCATTGACGGCACAGAACCACCGCTGACATCAGTCTGGCGAGCCAAGCAGAACTTCTGCACCAAAGAAACCAGAGCTGCAGTTTCTTACAGGCAGCTGAGGTTTCCTAAAGCTTCCTTATAAGGCCAAAGTATTTCTCTGAAGAGCACGTTTATTTGCCAAATTTGTGAAACCGAAGATGTTCCTGACACAGTTCACATATCCAGGAACACTACAGCTGAGAGGATGTTAAAGTGCCGACATGAAATCGCAGCTTTTGTACCGTTATGAAGCATTTTCTGTGTGTGAAAATGTTTTCTGACTGACTTGCAGTAAATATGAGAGGGTTCCAATGAACCAGCGTCTGACTAAGTTTAAAGTGAGGAGGACATTTGGCTGCTTCCTCTGATGCCTGGTGATGTAACTGTGGCTTCCTCTGTAATTGACATTGACATCCTAGTGGTTTCTCCAAATCACATGGCAACTTTGGGAATCCCAACTGCTTTCAATTTCACATTTTTGTTAAAAAAAGCTAAACTGTTCCAGGATTTGCTGCAGACAATCTGTGGTTGTGTAGTTCACAGGAAGACAATTTGTGAATGAATATTTGAGGAGAGCATCACCCTCCCAGCGGGACACAGAGTGCATGAGTGTGTCTTTACATCTGCATGTGTGTGTTCTGCAGTGACTGTGGTTTCTCAGACTCTGGGAATTTAGTGTCATATTTGAGGCTTCTCCTCCTTCAGCGTCCGTCATAGTTAAAGTGTGAGTAACAAAGACTAACCAGCTCGTCTTGTGTTTGACTCAGTTTCCTCTGTTATTGTGTTTGAGGATGTGACAGTTCAAGCAGTAATTGATCCATCATGGCTGATTCTGACAACAGTGCCATAAACATCCACTTCAGCCTGTGGATTGTTTTTTCTCTTGTGTTGGTTTTGAGACACGCAAGAATTTGGAAGAGAATGGAATCTAGACAAGGAACCTGACCGAGGAAATCCCCTGCCTGCAGGAATGAAAATGACCACATGTCTGAAATAATTCACTTCTGACTGATTTTAAGTTGTTGACAATTGAGGTTCACTCAAAAACATAGTTGCATGTGTGTGTGTGTGTGTGTGTGTGGATATAAATGATCTGTACCCTGATCAGTCCTAAAACCTTCCATATGATTCCTGCTGCAGCACCAGTTGCAGTGGGTTCTCACCAGTATGGCACACAGTGTGGTGCTGGGAACACTCCAGTGGTGGTCTCTTGTCACAGAGGCTGTCTGAGGTGGACGTCCCCCATCGGAGGGTCTTCAGACCCTGAGCAGAGCAGTTTCTGTGGGGCTGACATGGTTCTGTGGAGGAGCCGCCGGCTGAGAAGTGACCGTCCGGACAGCGTTCACACATGGTGTCGCTCACAGGTGTACCTGGAAGACATGTAGAGGATCACATTTTCAAAGCTGGAAGAGTTTCAGGCTATGAGAAGGCATCATGTGAAACCCATCAGCAGTTCTCAGTGTGTGAACATGATCTCCATCATTCAGCTCATCAAACAAGCTGATGTGATTCTAAGAACCATGACCACAGTGACATGTGAGAACCCGTCAGAACCACAGATGATTCTGAGAATGACTCACGTCTGACTCTGAGTCACTACACCTCCGTCGGTTCCTTATCTTGTATCCGGTACTATTACTATGACAGCATGTGACTTTGACTGCACCGCAAAGTGATTCATCTGCAGATTTTTCTGACATGTAACTTGACCTTTTTAATTTAACCTCAAGTTTGAAGCTGTTACCGGAGATATTCCGTTCGTTGGCAGGTACATTACAGTAAAGCTGCACCTCTTCTGGTATCTGACCTCCAGTACACATGTGAACCCATGTAGTGGAACTATGTTGTAATCACATCCTCATTAGATTTTTCTGCTCTAAAGTGTAGAAGTGAAAGTGCGTGGGAGGCCGAGCCGGGCTTACATCTGATAAACCTTTGATTAACTTCCTGTGTGCTTTTTCTTCAAAGTCTTTTACTGTTAAGCATTAAAGATAAAACCGGCAGCTGATATGCATAAAGCAAACGCTTCCTGCAGTGCTGATGACGAAGCATGTACAGTACAGAGCGTCTGGATAATTGTAATATCTGATGCTGACATAAATGTTCATTCTCAGAATTTCCACTGCAGAAAAAAATCAGCAAGTTAGCACTTTATTATTAAAAAAACAGGTTTGGAAATGCCTGCATTACTGGCTAGATAATAATGGATTTAGATATATTTTTAATATATAAGGAAAGATAAAGAATTTGTTTCTTTTAATTATTATTTCTAATAATTGCGTAAAGTTTCAAGCAGAAATGATAAAAATCCCTTCATTTGTCTTCTCAGTTTTGGAAGTTTGCTGTGTAAGCATAATAATAACTTATTATTCTATAATCCGATATCTCCATGCTCCCATTAGCCGTATTTTAGTATTATTTTAAGGCTTTTTAATTTTCTGTTTGGTCTGCAACTTTTGAATCTGCTGCCTTTGGCTGGTCTCAATAGTTAAATGCTTCACTAAGTTCTTATCTGGTTAACGAATGCCAAATAGTTAGAGTAGATAAATAACTTTACTGTCTATGTGAACTGTGATGGGCATGCTTATTTTCCGGCATCACACAGATGAAACAAACATTAAAAAGGCAGCAGTTATTTACATAGATTCATTCATTCTTTGAGTTTTTGGTTTCTTTCCCACCAATCAATACAGCCCAAAGCCAAAAACACAGAAAAACCAACAAGAGAGACCTCCAACCCCCCAGCCAGAGAGCGGCAACGAATCACAACCACAAACGGACAAATGAGAAGATCAAGGAATGGAGTCATAAAAGCTTTGTGTTACTGGGAGACTGGACCAGCTTCCTGTGGTCTAAAGGTCCAGACCACAACTCCAAGCATTGCATAAGGAGTCCTTCAGCTCCAAGGGGGGGGGAATCCCCTGAATCGCTGCCTCACGGCTGCTGAACTTCATTAGACTTTCAACTCCAATTGGGAATCTGTGCAGCAGGAATTTATGGAAAATGCTGACTCATGCTTGAGTGGTATCGGCTCTACATGGGGTCGGATGAAGACCACAATAATTGGAAAATGTTCTTTCATCCTCGTGGTTTCATGGGTTCTGGTCTCAGGTCTGAGATGAGGTCATGAGAAGTGTGGTGCCAGTTTGTGCTGCGGTTCCAGATTCTGGTCACTGGAATGTTGAAGTCCAGCCTCAGATTTAGTTCATGTTGCCAGAAAATCACCGCTGAGGAGGAAACCTGCAGACTCTACCGTGCAGGTCTCTAAGGAGTAGAGCGGCTGCTATTAGTTAGAAATGAACCGGGAAATGTGTCGACATCAATGTTTTAACGGATGCATGTTTCTTTTATTTTAGAGATGAGTAGCATTATGTAACTGATGTATCATGATTTAAGTCATTACTGGTCAGCACCGTAGTATTAGATTCAAGCAGATGCAGAGTCTAACTTGCTTCAGTGCTTGTTCCAAAGACTCAGTGAAATTCAAATTGCCACCAAACAAAAAACTGGTTTGTTTACCTGAGGAGAAGACACACAGCTGCTCTCGATTCTCTCTTACTCTCTGTGCTCACAAACACTAGAGTTTTATTTTATTTACCGCCAAATTCCCCATAAAGCTATTCTCATTTACAGCTTCTTCTGTTTCTGTTGTCAGACAACGGAACAAATATGAAATAGTGACTGAAACCATCTGACAAACTCACTGTAGACTTGATTTAGACATTATAAGCTGTACTGTGAATCATAAAATATAAAAAAATAACATAATGCAGAGAAAAAGATGTGATTTATTGATCTTTAACTGGCCGGCAAAATACCACCGTGTCCATGCTGCACTTTGTTTAATACACAAACGTTTTAAAATTGTTAGAAACGTGGGGTTGCACCACTGACTCTAATCCTAAACCCTATTTTAAATTTATTTTAATCATGTTCAACCCTAAAATTTTGCTTTGTCAAACCTATATAATATATATATTTTTGCTTCTTTTTATTGAGGAAATGTAATTGCTCATATTAATCAACTAACAGGTAAAACAGTCAATAGATGAATCAGTTCATAAGTTGTTAGTGGCAGCTCTACTGAGGAGACATGATATTCTGAGTCTGTTAAAATCATAGTTTATTTTGGACTGTTGTAATCTTTGGTCTAAAACAGTGACACTATGACCCAGTCAGCACCACCGATAGCGTCTCTATGGTCACTAATATGTTTGAGTTTGTTCCAGATAAGCCAAATTCCAGCGCACCGTAAAAAGGAAGCTCGGCCTCGGTAATGCAGATGAAGGTTTCAACCTTTCAATGAGACAAAACCAACTGTTGACTCACGTATCTGAAGTTTCCCCTTTAAATGCATTATCATGTGTAATGGGAACTACTGATGAAGCTCTTTAACATTTGGAAAATATCATGTTGCTAATTTTAACACAGACGATGCTCAGAAATGAACATAGATGATCTTTCCTCTTAACTGAATGAGGAATGGCGACATCACAATCAAACATGACATGCAGACATGAATGTGAATGATGCTCATAAACATGTACCCAGAGGTTATTACCTCCAATAAAATGCATCTGAATTGGTCTCTTGGCTCAAATAAAAGCCCTTAAATTAAACACGACAGGATTTATATTAGAACGAAAGTGATAAGGCTGTGGACATGTAGAGCTGTGAGGAAGTAAAAGACGCAATCAGTTCAAGCTCCTGATGACCAACAGAGGAGATTAGAGATGAAATAAATAATCTGCAGGTTCACCCTCACAGTGATGGAGACCTACAGCAGCAAAAAAATAGAATGGAACCAGCTAAATAAGGTGCGTCTTAGTGGACTTATGTGATGCTACATTATTATAGGTACTAACTGAACATCTCTTTTTTCTTCATAGCAGTAAGTATTTGTTGTTCCGGCACCTGACATGAAACAAACCCATACACTATATAGAAAATAAAGACAGGTTTGTATTATGCAATACATCTGTAGCATGTTGGTCCACTGTTCCTGAAAGGTTCAGTGAAGTTGGTGGACATATACCAGGACAGGAAGTCAGACGCATCCATCCAGAACATCCAACAGATATTTAAATGGGTGATATTTTTGCAGAGGCCGAGGAAGGACTGGAATATTTAGCAGCTACAGAGGCATGTTCAGACGACTGGATGCATGTTCTGTTAAAAGCTCAGCTGTGGACGTGAGATTGGCTTTGATGAAATGTAGATTTTTGTCAGCGTCATGTCTCTATCTGCTCTGTACAGCAGAAAACCAGATTCATCACTGAACATGATCTGGCTCATGTCCAACGAATGCAAGGTGCTGCCCAGTGGAGTCGTTTATGACGACATTCAGCCATTAGACTGAGGCCTTGATGAGGGCAATGAGATCATAAACCTTCCCTCATTGATTCCTCACAGTGAAAGCTGATATTCTGAGGTTGTGCACAACAACAAACTCTATCAGCAGTTTTCTGAGTAAACCAGCAGGATGTGACGATCATGATTGTCTGGAACGAGTTCTTGATGACCGAGATGAGTGCCGAGAGATGAAGCGTTTAATTCTTTCTTTTGTCATCTGTGGCATCATGTCATTTGAATGAAGCTGGATTTTAAAATGGCTTTTTATTGTCCTGATTGAAAGCAGTCTGTGTCGTGATCACATTATCTGATCTTTGTTCTTTAAATTTAATGGTGAGGATGTTTGACCAGCTGAACGACTAAAAAACGAAAAGAAAAAGAAAAAAATGTGCCTTTTCTAACAACAAAGTCAGAAAAGAAGACCATTTGCATGCTGCAGTTATATTTTTGTTCAGTTTACTTAACACTTTTTGAAGTTCACTGGAAATATCAGATGATTCTATTCTGCATTCTATCAGAATAGATAGAATGAGAAAGTGAGACTTTTCATGTGTGATGCTGAATATTCTGGGTTCTCTACTCTCTCATCATGAGGTTGTATTTCAGCGTTACTCTTTAAGTTACTATTTGAAAATTTCAGTCCGTTTAATTTATTGAACCTCGGAAATGACATCGAGGAAAATATGCATTCTGAGTGGAGCAGAGGCTCAAACAATAAACGCAGCAACCAAAAATATTCCTCAGAAGAAATAGTTTCTTCTTGGACTGAGGCTCATTCAGATCCAACTGAAGCTGGATTTATTCCTCAGTTAATCATCTTATTCTAAATCAGTTCTGACAGCCTGCTTACTGCGAATGAAACGATAACACAGGAGAAAGAAATGTTTGTTTTCACAGAGCTAAGAAATGTTCTCAAATGGACTCGATGTTCCTGACAGCAGTCACACACAGTCATATAATTACTTCTAACTGCCGTCTTTGTCATGTGTATTTACGTTAAATGTCTGTTAAAGGCACAGAGACATGAAATCGGTCACAGCACGACAGTGAGACAGAGCAGTTCTGAGAAAGAGTCAGTCTTTTTAAAAAGTTGGTTCTCTGAAAAGCAACGTCTGGAACTGATCTGATTTACAGGAAGAGGAAGACAGACAGAAGAGACGCAGCTTCCTGACGGGACTGGATGTCCCTGACATGCCAGAGCTGCATATTTAGGATGGAACTGATTTTATAAAACACGAGATGTGAAGATTAAAGAAAACCTAAAATATAAAAGGGAAGTTTGTGCTGTAACGAGTGATACTAAAACACAAACAGACTGTATCTTAGATCCCTCTGGGTACACATGCACAGACTGTACATCCCCATGCTACTCTTTTGTCACAGTCTTTTATTGCCTGACCTCCTCCTGACATTGAACTCCTGGTTTTCTCTGCTCTTAGTTCAGATCTCTGCTGTTCTTCATCAGTCCTCCTGCCTGTTGACATGAAACCCACTTGTCAGCGGTGATGAAGCGACTCTTACCTGAGGCTGTGACTCCGTGTCCAGGTGGACAGGTGCTGTGTGCGATGCAGAACTCCACCACTAGATGGAAACCCGGAGCGCACTCACACAACTGGTCATGGGTGCTGTTGCATTGCTGCTTAACTAACTGCTTCTCCTTGCACACCTAAACACAACACACACACGCATGCGCACACGCACACACGCACACACACACACGCACACACACACACACACACACACACACAACATGAAGCCGAGATGCTGCACAGAAACACACTCAGGGTTGATTTATCTGTTCACAGACAGAGAACACAGATCAGAAGCTGACCTGAACATGTAATAAGTTAAAGATGAAAGCCAGACTAGAGCAGAAACCACGTCAACAACACATGGAGGCTGATGAAGAGCTGATTACATAATTGATCTGAGGTGGCAAAGAGGGAAACATCGAAACTCCTGGGGAAGATCGTTCAACCACAAAGAGCACAGAGAGACTTTCATTTTTAGTAACAGCGGCTGAAGTGGAAAGAAAATGACAAATGCTGAGCCAGAATGTAAACAAACAGTAAAGTCATGCATCTGAGGAGGAGACACCAGGAAAACCACAACAGAGCAGCACAAAGGAGGCGAACACTGCAGGGATGCTGGACGTGATGTGAGTTCAGCTCTGGGTAATTCACTTGAGTGTGAGTAGATTCAGTAACGAGATACTTCTGACATAAAACATCTGGTGATTCTCATGAAAACTACATTTAAAGAAAGTGCCTGAAGAGAAATGCAGGGTCGGGATCAACTGAGAAGAAAGACGACCTTCAGGCGTCACACGTACCGAGGTGCAGTATTGGCATGAGTCCCCCCAGTGCCAGTTCTCAGCAAAGTGCCTCTCTGGACAGGCCTGGCACTCTGTGGGCGTGTCGACGGTGCAGTGATGCTTCACGGCTGTTCCAGGAGGACACTGGTCACACAGCAGCAGGTCGGAGGTCACCGGGTCGAGGTACTGGTACTTTGGCGGCACGTCTTGCTGCTGGAAGGCCCAGGACAGAGAAACCGTGAAGAGCTGCAGGAGAAAGAAACAGAGTGGGTTTGAGTCAACAGCAGTGACAAAGTCTCTAATGAAAGCCATCTCGTGCACAGCTCCTTTCTGGCAAAAGGTTCAAATATTTTTATATTTTGGAGCTCTGGCCAACCCAAAGCTTCCAGTAAGACACAGTTGAAGGAAAGGTCAGAGCAGTAAAGCCGAAGCTCCTGGTGGACACCAAGTCCTAAAGTGATTTCCGCTGCTTTTCAAGGCAGCTTGAGGAGAAACTCGGCAGCAGTTTGATTCCTCCACTGGCCTTTTAAACCATAACAACATTTTAAATCTCTGTATCTGAGCAGTAGACGATGTTGTCCCTATAAAGTGCCACAAGTTGTGATTATTATTTTGCGACCCGCTGCGAGCAGCATTTTATCGTGACTAATAGGCCTGATTAGGGGATCAGATTTATTTTATTGCACTTTTGGCGTCTTTTCTCATGTGTTTAGCTGTTTTCCTTCTAAATGAACTCAGATGTTTCAGCCGTGCCAACATTCTGCACATATGAAACCAAAGTCAGTATATGACACAGGATTACAGACGTTAACTGTGAGCAGCTTTCTGCTCCTGTCAGCAGTCGGTGAGATGCAGCTAAGAAGCATCTGATGTGATTCATGGTGATCTATAGCACTTTAATGTTGTCCAAAGCAAAGAGCTCACCACACCCAGACTCCCCTCAGCCTGCAGCTAATGCTGCAAAAACAAGCACATGTATCATCGCCTGAGCTAACGTTCTGGTCAGACCTAAAATATAAGATATCAGCCGGTGGAGGCCACATGCAGACCAGATGTCACACATCGGGCCGTCAGCCATTGGCTCTGTGGACTTTCCCGTTGGCCCGGATTCTTCCTCACTGCTTGGACAGCCAACTAACAATAGACCCTCCTTGTGCTTGTATGTGGTTTCCTGCTTTTTATCATGTTTGCCCGTGCATCTTCAAAAATGGATAGATTCATACAACAAACAACTATAAAACAGTCCTGCACAGAGTGTGTGTGTGCTGCACATGTGTGTTTGTCAAGGTTCACGTCCAATTACGGCACTGCTCAGTGTTGGTCTGCTGCTCTGCGGTCTCCTCTGCTGGCTGCCGTTCATAAAGAGGACTGTTGGAGGTTACTGGGCTTTCCCCGTCCACCACCAGAATACAAAACACTCACCCACTCTGTTCTACAGTTTAGCCGCTGCACACCATTGATCTCCTGCACGTATGTATTTGCGCTTTATCCTAAGACCTGCAGCTAGAAAACCCAATCCACTGTTCACATGTTAGTGAAACAAAGCAAGAAGTGACATCAGTGTGTAGCTGCTGATGTCATATCAGATCAGTCCAGCTGTTCTGTCACATCTGCCATATGTCTGACCTGCTGTTCTTCAGTGCAACGTATTCATGTCCTCCTTTAATAATTCATCACTGTACATGCTCCACACTGTTCTGCATATAATTCATCCTTCTGCACTTATCTATTTCCGTTTGCTTTGCAGCGGAGATCACTGAGACAGATAGTAAAAATAGATGAATGGCTTTTACTCACTATAATAGAAACCTAAGCTTCAAACAGCCTGGCAGGCGCAGCGGTTTTCCCGGCAAAACCTATCGACCTCTGAGCACAACATTTGGTGGAAGGCTTTCATCCGCTGAGCAGTACCATGCCTGCAGGAGTTTGTTTGTAGCCTGGGTGGCCTCGGCAGGAATCAAACCCATAATCACAGTCCTGCTCTTCAAATTAAGAAGTGTGTATACACATTATTAAGCCAGAGACCACAGCCGATCAATTCAGAGACTTCAGGAGGGTGGAGCCAGCCGACAGACAGTCACCTGGGTGCTTTCTTATTTTATTTTGTGAATCGGGGTTTGGTTACACTTGATGCTTTGACTTCAAACTTTGGGGATGAGTTTACTGGCAGCACTGTGCCGTGCTGAGTCAGAGCCAGAGAGACTCAGTGCATCTGTAAGTGAGCGGTCAAGACTTCATCCAGAGCTGCAGTTTGACTGAGAAAATGCAAAAAATAAAGCTCAGAAGAGATCAGATGTAAAACACACACAGACAAATGCTTAGTGCACACTGTTCACTCTGTCTTTCACAGTTTCAGGCACCACAAAACCTGTGCAAAATAGTAAACGTAGCTGACTATTAGAAAAAGAGAAAGATGAATGACAGAACACCTAACATGATGGAGGATGTTCAACAGATGTGTCCCTCAAATAAAGGAAGTTATAATCCATGTTTAATGAGTGCAGTTAGAATAAAGTCTAACATGCAGGTAAATCTGGTTACGTGTTTATTTCTTGCAAATAAAACCCCCAGACATTGTTTGATATCTCCAGTAGGATCTTTCTTTCCAAGCCAGCACAGTAGCTTTCTGCTACTGAGGGAAAGACAACTTTTCAGAATGAACTCGTGGGGAAGATGTCCTGCGGTGTGTGTGAGTGTGTCTATCAACAGCTAAAAGAGATCCTGAACTCTTCACCCTCCTTGTCGCCTCAGAAGCTGCCATCTGACGACATCGTGGACGACCGCTGGAAACCCAAATTACACAGCAGCTAAAGGCCACTGACAGATATAATTATACTGTGAGTATCATCAGAGAGAAGCTCAGCGAGAGACGGATCCTACGTGGAGCAGAGCCAGCAGAGAGGATGAAAGGTATGGAGCTTATCATCGTTCTCTATGAGCTGTGGATGCCCTCTATGAAGACCGGCAGGTGCTGTGTGGACGACTGGAACTGAAGAAGCTGCTTGTTGGAAAAGTCGGATCACGGCGTCTCCTGAATAAAATCAAAAATCGGCTTCATCTGATGCTTATGTAATCTCTAGTAAGTTCCATTTGGACCGAAGTGAGAGAAAGCCTTGTGTTTATGAGAAGACGATCTCCGACCAGTTCTTTTAACGGAGAACATGTGTTCTTCAACAGATGCTGTCCTCTGGAGGGAAACAAACAACAAGTGGATTCCAGTTTGTAAAGGATCCACATGTCACAACAACATGCAGTCAGAAACCCAGAGAGATGTTTACTGGCTCTGAGCTGAAGTTTATCTATCTGCTCTGCATGTAGTATCTGTGATGCAGAATGGAGCATGCAGCGGTTAGACGGGGCTTAAAGGACTTCAGAGGGTTTATAAGCGATCTGATGACAGAGTGCTTTGGTGAAACAGGATGAAAATGTAGGACAGATGGGCTGCATGGTCCAGACACCTGACTGGAATAGACCTACAACTGATAACACATGCTTCACATATGAGCCACAGATACTGGGCAGGGAAAGGATTTAACAGTTTTACACACACGTGAAAACTGAATGGATTAATAAATATAAAATGGAGTTTTTCATAGGTAGTTCTTTCACTGAGTACCGAGCAAGCCGCAAGATTCTCAGTCATCCAGGTCATTGTTGTTCTTGTAGTTTCAATCGCAGCATCTGATCAGACGCTACGATTGAAACTATGAGGATAATACTGAGCAAACACACATCAGGCAACCTGATAACGGCAAAATATTAGTGTCACATCTCCCCCAAATTCATTTGACTTTCTTTTGACATGATGACAGAAAAAAAAACATCTTAATGTGATTCAGGCAATCATAATCACATTGTGAAATCATAAAAAGAATAAACTAGCTGCAGTATTTGAGACAGAGAGCAGGTTTAGAGTTACGGGCTGGAAATGCAAAGCGAGAAAGAAGAGGAGATGTTTGGCTGCCTGAGGTCAGCTTTAAATTCATGGCATGAGGAGAAGATCTGTGGCACAAAGGGACCAAACCACCAGCACCAGCTCATCCAGCAGGCACATGGCTTCAGTTAACTGTAGAGCGCAGGTGGTCTGAGGGGGGATTCCAGCCCATCGTGTGTGTGTGTGTGTGTGTGTGTGTGCGTGTGCGTGTGCATGTGCATGTGAATACAGACTCTGTCTTTCTTCACTCACACACAGACAGACTGCAGGACATGCTGCAGCGCTGCATCACAGGACGTTTAGTCAAGTTCCCTCCATATATTCACCTCGTTACCTGAAGCCAGGAGCAGCTTGTAATGTTAATTATTAAACTGAATTATTGAATCATTCATGCAGGAGGTATTTTGTCAGGTTTGTAGACTGTCTGGTGAATTATCTGAACCTGAGAGAGCTTCTTAATTGTTCCTAATTCTGATATTAGCTGGTTTTCTTTACTTTCTAAGATGTTAAACAGAAAATATTTCAACAAAAGTATCCAAATTTTCCCACTTGGGCTCTGGGAAATACAAAATTGTATTTTTAAATGCTTATTTCTGAACCAGTAATGGAGTAGTGATAAGGAGAATAATCAATAATGGAAGTATTTTTTGTTTAATTTCCTTAGTCCAGAAATTCACACTAAGAAGTAATTTACAGAAAGTCCTGCTCATTGCTTCTTCTTAGATGTTTTGTTGCACCAAAGTGAGATTTCCTTTCTGATGTCTCAGCTGTTCTGTCTAAAGATGAATTACAGCAAGAAAAAAACAACAAGTAATTTAAAAATAAGCAAAGTTTAGATTAAAATCTAACAGATGAATTTAATTTTGTGAAGCAGGAGTTAGTTTTTCTTTACAGACCCTGCAGCTTTATATGGGGGCCAGACCCTCAGGTTGGGAACCCCCAGACTAAACTTTCTATTTTCAAAGTTGTCTTATTTTGTTTTACCTGAGAGTGAGCCTCGTTGGGCTGCTCCTCCATCTGAGTGAGGGATAATCATGTAGATTAACATCAGATATAAATATGACCAGAATAATGTCCATATTTTAAACAGGAGGATTTGTAAACTATATTTTCTGCCTGTTGTGCCAAATAAATCAAACTCTCCTTGTGTTGTGACATGTAATATCAGATAAAGTGTTGCTGAAGACATTTGCATCAGAGCTGTGGTGCTGTTTTTAATATGACTCACACAGTAGTGAGATAAAACACAGATGAACAGTTTAATCTGCTCTTTGTTTCCCCAAATCACTATGTCCTGTACACACACACACACACACACACACACACACACACACACACACACACGCTTCTGCTATCAGTCCTACTGTTGATGGAAAAGAGGAAGTTCGGTGCAACAGGTAATTGTTGCTTTCTGAATAAACATCAGTGCTGGTTTGTTTAAAACATGTTGATCTTGTGTCTTCACCCTCCTCCTCCTCCTCCTCCTCCTCCTCACTAACTTCCTCCTCTGTTTGTCTTGGAGTAAAAAACAACAAAGCGAATCCCTCCGTAGCTTCTCCGGCCTGCGTGTGAACCTGCTGCTAAATTTAGGGAAGTTGATGCCAACGGCTACAACAGAGAGTAACAAGGAGGCGTAAAGATAAAGAGAGCTCAGATAATAGATAACAGATAATAATAGAGGGGGATAAAGCGTGCTCCTGCACAGGGATTAGAGGTGGATTATGGGATGGATGGAAGTGAAATGCACACCATCTAATTGTCATGTTGACTGACAACCTGCTCTCCCATTGTGAGCATTATGCTGCTCTCCAGAACATCACTTTTCCAGCACAGATCACTGTTTACATACTGGAACATGTGTCTCGGTGAAGGCAGACAGACTGACAGCATTAGCTGTTCCACTGACATCATGCCGGGCCAGAACCCAAACTAAATGTGTGTGTTTCAAGGAGACAACATGTGTGAGGAGGCAGCAGGGCAACAGGAAGAGCTCTTAGGTGCAGAGGTGCAGTTACTGCTGGACCTGGACACCAAAACAATGGTTTGGATGCGTAAGTGCAGAGTTTCCCTTTAACCTGGAATTACTGACAGATAAACAGACTCAAAGGTTCTGGAGGATCCAGAGGAAGGACAGACAGACGGACTGACTGGCTGCATGTTGACAGTCTGACTGACTCATTAGTTGGCTATGAAGATGTTTGTCCGGCTGGTTGAATGACTGACAGACGGGTTGACTAACTGAAGGATGGATAAACACTGTGTCAGTGAGAACAAAATAATTGCCTGTTTGTTCCAGATTTGCACAAAGAAGCATCTCACCAGCAGAATGACTACACTAACTAAACTCTGTCACACAGACAAACACACTGCGGCCACAGAGGCAGGTTGCAGACCTAGTGTTTGGTGTGTTTCTGCCCTGATACACATCTCTATACAAGAACATATGCAAAACCTGCAAAGGCCACAACCAGCTCAGCTCAGCATGCAAAACACACGGAGGAAAAAACTGCTGCTGGAGGCAAACAGTGAAAACAAACCTTTGTCAGAGGTTGTAGTCATATTTGTCAGATATCTCGAACACCACCTGCAGGGAACCACCGTGTGGCTCAAATTAACAGTAAACATGAAATATGAGCCCGAGTAAACTTTCATTCATTGAAGAATAAAAAGGTTGAAGTCAGCTCATCACAAAAGCAAACAGCCTCCAGTAGAAACCAGTTGGATGATTTATTGGACTGTGCGTAAAAGGCGCATCACATGACTCATTACTGCCTTTAATCTACAGAAACTAAACAACATGTGCCACCGGGAAGAAAACGATACAAATAGGAATCATTATAACGCTCCCGTTTGTCCACAACAGCAGTAAAAACGACTGAGTTCGATATTAGATGTCATTCAACTGTTAAATCTCCCAAACTGGCTGAATTTCTGTTGATACACTGGCTGCAGTGTGCAGACTAACCGTTGGTGCCTAGAATAAAGTGGACACCATCAAACTACCTGCACAGACTGAACAGATGAAACACAGCGAGGACTCTTTCTCTTCTCAACTGATCCTGAATGTGAATAAATGCGTACAACACGGCGAGACTCAAAACCCAGCTGATTCCTGCGAGTCTGAACCGGAGCGGAGCGCAACAATAATTCAGGTCCCTCTGAAAGAAATTATTTCAGAATAAAAAGCCGTTCCTTCAGTATAAAAGCCTCCATTAGACCAGATTCATCCGCAGATAGAAGCTCACTCACCACTATGAGTTTCATGGTCGGGTTGGATCTCGCTATCCGTGCGCTCATCTCTTCTGCGTAAAAGTGAACTGCGGTGTGAAGGGGTCTCCATCACGGATCCGCTCTTATACGGTGCAGCGGGAGAGAGAGGGAGAAGAGACGCCCACCCACCGCGCCGTTATTCAGAGAACAGCCCTCTCCGTTTCTCCCCTCAGCCCTAAAAATAAACCGCTGCATCCTCACCAGTTGCGTTGCCATTACGCAAAGTAGTAACTGCTGTGGGCGACATGAAAGGAGGCACCCAGTGTCGGTCAGATGATGAGGATTCATTCAGGAGTTAGACAGGCTCCACTTTTAAAGCAACACAAGTGTGTCCTAAATATTCCTGAAGGATAAAACACACATTAGAAGCAGAATAACTCAATAAACTGTATTAAAGTTGTGCCTGTTTGTGTTTTTCCACATTCAGAGTGAAGAATATTTTCTTAAAAGGTCCTGACTGCTGAGACACAAAGGCAGTGGTGATGTACACTAAGTATTTCCATAACAAGTACTTTTATTTTTACTGTATTTGACATGTCATTCACAACAGACCCAGAGTGTCACAGTTTTTTCTAAAGAAGCTTTAAACAGCGTGAACATTGACAGGTTCTCCAGGATCAATGTTTTGGCTTTGACAGCATGTACATACAATGACTGACAGCTGTTTATTTGCAGGAGCCAGAATCATTTAGTTAGTCTGCTTCTGCTTATTTGAACGTCCACAGAAGCAGCTTGGAAATGTTGTCTCAGCCTGGACGGACAGCAGTGTTTCAGCCACGAGATCTCACAATCAGAGACCTGAAGTCTTGTCTTTCTCAGGACCGAAGCTGTAAGAATCCTCTCCTCGGGTTTATTCTGTTTTATTCTGCCTTAGAAACATGTCAGAGCGTTTTTCAGATTCTTTAGACGCTTTTTATAATCCACCACAGAAATAAAACTACTGGATGTTTCATATTTCTGTGGCAAACAGCTGATTTCCAATTCACTCTAGTTGACTTAACCTTTTTTATTCGACATCCAGCTCTTTTTCCTTCTCTTTTGGCATCCTTTTAGTTTCTCCAACCAGATTCAATCATTCTGCGGAGAGGAGCAGCAACGTTTCAGGTCAAGAGTCTGTTTGTGTAACTTTACAGCTCCTCTGAACACTGGACACGTGCAGAGAAATTCACCTTTTTTATTCTTCCAAAAGTGAAACATGGCAACAGAAGTCAGATACTGAACGCTGCTGTGAATATTTGTGGTCACTAAGCAAATGTTGATGGTGTAACCAAATATAATATGCATATTTATTACTCTACCTGCAAAATATGCTGTACACATACTACAGATCTAGAGAAAATAGAGAAAATATAGGTATCTGTATATATGTACTGAAATTAGACTTTAAATGACCTTTTTTAAATAAATGAGCAACTTCATGATTTATAAAATAACAAGAGTTTATTCTAATAAAACCCCAAAACAATAAAAGTTCCCCCCAAATATTTTCTGCATTTTTCAACCTCTTGTGTCCAGGTGTGTTTGAAAATTATATATCTAGTAAACTGACCTCAAATCACCAGAATAAACTTTCTCATGAAGGTTCTTTCTGTTGTGAATGTTGTAGAAAATAAAAATAAAAAGTGTTGCTTTACGGTGAACTTTATTTCTCAGATTTCAACCTACAAAACCTAAAGGAACACTTCCTGTGATGTCTGGACTCTCTAGATTTACTCTCCATCCCTCCTCTTAACATTTTATTCATAGAGTTCCATAATATTCAGTGAGCTGTGCACCGTACAGGACATTTAAATAGCTCCAGCTGAAAACACTTCCACCCACACCTCGGTCAGAAGGCATAGTGCTGGACATAGTAAAGCTAAAGTTCACGCCCACACTGTGACGTGAAAGATCCCAAAACAAATGTGGTTTTCCCTTTTGTCTTTCTCTTTCTGGAGCTGCTGACGACAGAACGTCAGAGACGGCTGACGTAGAAGCACAGAGCCTCGACGTGATCACCCACCAGTGAGGGAAATGTTAGTGGTGAGGTCAACAGAATGAAAACACACATACTGGACATATCTTCAGGCTCTCCATCACGGCCCTGACCAGCGTCCTGACAGCCGAGCTCTGGAGGAACGTGGGTGTGATGAGGGGAACCGCTGCACATTAAACACAACAACACACTTTACTGACTGCTCCTAAGTCCATAAACTGCTGCTTGGTTTTGGCCCGTCAACAATATGTCCTGCTCTCTAAATAGACCAGCAGAATGTATTTACAGCCTCATCTGATCTTCTGATTCCGGACGTGTGAACAATGCAGCTCTGTGGAAATAATATCAGTCCACGTGAATGAACACATGTGGTGATTAATCCCTGATTTAAATTCAGCTGCAGAGATGTGAAGATTAGTCCTCTGCAGTGTTTTCTTCTTTGCATACTCCTGCAGATAGTGAATCTCAAAGACTGTGAGCCCTCCAGTACGTGTCCACTCATTTCCATAACAGATCTCCTGAATGAATGGAAAGGGGAACCGATAACTGTTGTTGTGTTGATCCTGACCTCAGACAGCGGACGGTGACACACAAAGGCTGCTGCAGATTCATGCAAATAAAGTCTTTTTTAGGGGAACTGGGTCAGTCCGAGCAGATTCTACAGTAAAAATACTCAAATCTGACAAAGAGCTTCATTAGAGCGACTTTATTACGAGAGCAGCTGAAAAGAAAACTCTTAAAAACGTCAGTTTTAGCTCCGGAAGGGTTTCGCCGTGCTGATGTGGCAGAAGCTCAGATTTTCATTAGGTCCTTGTTGAATTGTGCATTTCCAACATGCCTGTGGTGCTAACGTTTAGTGAAGTCTTTCTGCTTCTTCTCAGTGTTTTCAGTGCAGTCAGACAGGAAGGTTTCTCCATTTTTATGTTTCTATGCTGCTCAAACAGCATATTTCAGCTAATAGAGGCACTGCTTCCCACTTAATTAACTCATAATTAGTTTTTATTGTTTGATTGATAGTGTCGCTGAGGTTTTTCCCACTGTGACAAATTAAATAAGTGCAATAAAAACGGACAAATAGCCTACTTCGGTAAATGCACGTGTAGAGGTTTAAATGGTGATCAGCAATGAAAAGGCTTAAATTTCACATTTTTCAGCAGTAGTTGTTGGTGCAGGAGTGAGAGGGCACCTTTTTTAGAGTATTACTTTACTGAGCCGACTGTGAAATAAAACGTTGCTGGAATCAGATTTTTATTTTCAGAACAAGCAAATTGAGCAAATTAAACAAACTATTTTTTCTTCCATGTTTCGTCAATGTAAGCGGCAGAATAAAATGTCAGAAACCTAAAACCTCAATTTATAGACACACAAAATAAAACTAAACTGTGAGGAGAAACTTTCAAACACTCCACTATTTTAAAACGGTCTAATATTGAAAAATACAATAAAACACTCCCAGTTATTGCTGCTGATCTGCTTTCAGAGCAGAAAATAAAAAAATCTCTGTGGCTGTCAGTGCTTCTCCATTTATCAGCAAGTTAACAGTTAAAACTGTATTAAACCATTCGGAGATACTGATTTCTGTTTGTGTCAGCTGAAAGATTTAATATTTTCCTTTTTGTTTGTTTGAAATAACATGATTGCTTCAACATTCCCCTGAACTTCTCACTATTAGAATCACTAAAACAGTTTTAGATACAAGGAATAGTCTGTAAAGAGACATATTCAGCCAAATAGTTCCATTATTTCCCTCATGTACTCAGAATTTTAAACTTCTTAACCTTAAAGTCCAAAGGCTCATTGAGACAGGAGGCCCTGTACGGTAAAAATATCTGATTTATCCTGTCAGTAAATGTAATTTGCTTAACGTTAGTCATTAATGATAATGAATAAAATGAGTGACTATGATATGCAAAAGTACAGGTGTCATCCTCATGTTCTTATTTCCTTCAATAACCAAGTTATACAAAGCCAACAAGCAAAAACTGTCATCTGTTTAAAGGGAAGATGGTTCACTGAGGTTTGTTTCTATGCAACTAAACTACATTCTCTTTTTATATTTTGAAAGAAACCTATTTTCCTACTGGAAGGAAACACTGGAGCTCACAAAGTCAGTAACAAGACTTTCTGTCCAACAGGCTGGATTCATGTCCAGAGTGTAACCAGTGTTTTTAAGTTTAGTCTTTTTTTTTTCTTCTTTCGTTTACTGTTTGGTTCGATTTAGGAAAATATCATGCTTCGGTTGTCATAATGATTCCTGTTTGTTAGAGGCTTGGTTCAGTTTGGGAAAAAGCACAGTCCGAGTTCAAATCTGACCCTTTAACAGAGTTACTAGTCAGATGAGTCCCATCTAATCTAATATCTGATTTGTCAGCTGAAAAGGAGCGACAATAATCTGTAAAATAAGTGGAGATAAAAAGGTATCAGTGTGAATCATAAACACAAACTGAGATGCAGTTTATTTGAACGTCGTTGTAGACAGAGATGTTTCAGCATCCAGAACACTCTAGGTACTCTAACTAGCTGTAGTTACTCAGATCTCATTGGTTCTGCTTGAAGTTGGTGGCTGAGGTGACCCGAGTGCAGAAGGTTTTCAGGAAACCGCTTTAATCTGTGTTGTTGTACAGACACACAGGAGGCATGTTGCCTTGTTAAGGATCTTGACCTTCTCGAGTTTGACTCTCCGCCTTCCTGTGGTCCACCTCAGAGCTCTCGTTTCAGGATATTCTATATCTCTCACTGGCCGGGCCCCTCGGATGGAAATCACAGTGGACAAGTCTTTATTTTACTAAGTGATGGAAAAGCCTCCACAGGATACTGAAATTATCAATGTGGGGCAAAGATAGCGAGAGAGAATGTGGATGTGTGGGGGGCAGACTGGAGAGAAGGAACAGAGTGGGACTGATGCAGCAGAGCGGTCGGAGGCTTATTAGCAACACAGTGAGCGTCTGTTAGAGAAGAAAGCAGTAGTAGAGGAGCAGGCTGAAAAAAGGCTGCAGCGTTGGAAGTGTTGCCAGTCCAAGCAGTGAGTCACATGTGACCTTGAGAGAAGAAATAACAGCGGAGGGATCCCTGGATTTCCACGGCAGCTGATGTGGTTGCCTTGTTTTCTCTGGTGAGGTTTCTGAAAATGATTTAGGGGAAACTCTTCTGCGTGGTGTCCAAAGTGACGCATGCGGCCGAGATCATTTTCAAGACATGCTTGAGTGCCTTTTTGATGGAGAAGCTGCAGGATCACTTTTTATTCAGCGATAGTAAAAGATTGAGGGCATGTGGTGCGTTTTAAATCCAACACTGCAGCAGGTTTAGTCGAATAATATCTGTCATCCCTCCATAACCAGTGGAGATAGTTGAAATTTTAGGCCAGTAGCTGAACTTAAAGGTGAAAAGTCCCAGCAGTTCCATCTTTAAAGGCGTAGATATTCATGTTCCCCTCAGGATAGATTTGAGCTATCCCTTTATTTTTCACCTAAAGGTTTGAATTTTATGACAGATTAACTGAAACATCCTCAGATATACTTTGTTGGATTGCAAAATGGTGATTACGGTAAACTTTATACCAGCTTAGCATTGGCATATTAGCATTCTGACATTAACAAACTGTCTAGCGCTGCCTCACAGAACTTCCTGCACTGAAAGAAAGTCCTTTGAATTGAATTGAATGCTTTATTTGTCATTGCACATGTTTCAGAGCAACGAAATTACATTTCAGTTACATCCTGTCCAAGAAACAACTTCTGCAACAGTTCATTCCTTTTTTAGGAGATAATTATCAGATAAAAGACTGAGAACTGGGAGTTGCATTCAGGGACATCCATCAATCCATTTTCTTCCGTTTATCCGAGGTCAGGTCATGGAAACTGCGGACGAAGCAGGTCGATCCAGACATCTCTTCCCCTGGTAATGATTTCTAGCTCTTCCTGGTTGATCCTGAGGCATTCCCAGGCCAGACAAGATATATAACCCCTCCAGTGGGTTCTGGGTCTACCCTGGGGTCTCCTTCCAGGCGGATGTGCTCGGAAAAAGAAGTCTTCCTGGAAGCAACTGGATCAGATGTCCAAACCACCTCAACTGGCTCCTTTTGACGTGACTACGCCGAGCTCCCTCTGGATGTCCGAGCTTCTCACACTATCTCTAAGACTGAGAAGCTTGGACATCCCTCCCTCTGGACAGAGGGATGTCCAAGCTTCTCAGTCTTAGAGACAGGCAGTCTTAGATAAGCTCGGATATCTGAGCTCCCTCCGGCTCCTCACCCTATTCTGTCCCTAAGGCTGAGCCCAGCCACCCTGCGGAAGAAGCTCACTTCAGCCGCTTGCACCCACGATATTGTTCTTTCGGTCACTACCCAGAGCTCATGACCATAGGTGAGGGTTCAAGAACACTGTAGTCAAATCTTGCTTTTTTTCTCTTTCGGCTCCAGACAGATTGGACTTCTTCTCAGGAAACAGTGGATCCAGTTCTTCCATCTTCCTCCCACAAGGGCAGTTTATTTCTCTTTCCTGGTCCATGTCTTCGCAGCTGATAGTTTGATAAAACTCAGTAATCCTTCCATTTAAAGCAACACTAGTTAAAAACTTGCAGGTCCTGGTTACAGCTCAACCACCAGAGAGTATTTTCTGTTGTACATGCGGCGTTTTTGTAGTGGTTCCTTCCCTTGATCCTCTGTGTATTGTCATATTGTCATTATAGTTCATCTACATATTTTATATTAACTGGAGCTAATATGTTGTCAGACGTCTGTCAAAGTGCAATTAAAGTTTACAAAATGAGAATATAATGTCTTTCTTTCAAGATTCAGGACTTTCTGGAGCTAATTCAGCTTTCATTTAAATGTTATCCCCGTTGTATGGTTGGACTGTAGTACTGGATCAGATATGCTTCATGCTGCTGTGATATACTGTGTAGTAGACTATATACTTTGCATGTAGTGGTTCACAGCTTTAGTCTTGTTAGAAAGACAGGAATCGGGGATGACAACGTGCCCTTTAAAACTAATGTAAAGGCTGTAAAGTTTATTGGAGAAATGACCGAACTTAGACGATAAATTTACAAACCGTCATCAAACACTTGATTATCAGATTCCTGCTGAGGACATTAATCCATCTCTTCATTTTTCCATCATTCAGCAGCACAACCTGAACATATCTGCTACCAGGGTGACTCAACAGAGAGCAAAATATGTCGACTTTTCCTCAGTCACACGCTTCATTGAAAAGAATGGACTTCAGTTTCCCCTGTTTCCATCTGACCTTGGCTCTCCTCAGCTCAGTGAGGTAATGTGCAGAATAAGAAATATTTGACATTCCCAGCGCTGGCTGACGAGCCGATGGCGGTACAGAGTATCAGTTCTTATCAAGCAGAAGAGCAGACGGCAGGTTACGTAATTAAAGAAGCCCGAAGTTGATGCTGCTGAAACAACACATGTATTGTTTTGAATGAGAAATGTGATATTGAATCTCATTATGAACATTGCTGTGAACTAGACCGTGAACTATGCACCAATAGGAAGCTGGATATTTGTGAGTCCATACAGTCAGGTGCAGTTTTAAGAATGAATGAACTCCTGCTGGGAAGCTGCTGGATCCTGTCAACTGGGTCTCAGACAACCTGAACTACAAGGACGCGTTTTACAGCATTTTCATTATTTTGCCGCCAGCAAGGGAAAAGTGATGGTCAGAGAAAGTCAACAGACAAGAGGCAGCTGCCCGCTTCCCTGTTTGTCTAATTCGTTTCATGAAAGCAGCGCTCAATGTGTGCGTTTGTGCCGAATGTTTACCATCCAAAATGAGCGCGTGGCAAATAAGGTGTTAGTCAGCCGCCACAATCTACGATGGCGCTGGCCCAAAGTAAAGATGGCCTCACTGGGCTGCTACTGTACGGACACTGCTTCACCCCTGGTACACCTCCATAAAGGAGTAAAAATAAAACACATGGGAGGTTTCATTAAGAAATATTTAATGCTGGCCACAGCCAAACCAGATTTTCCTCTGGGCAGAAAAACAACTGAACATGTGCAGGAGTTTTGGAGCCTTTTGTGGTTCGACAAACCGAGCAGTCAGTGACGAGACGATCCAGAACATTTCTAACAGACTGCTGGAAAAGTTTAAATATGAAATACAAGAAACATAAAAAACAACAACAGAGCATAGCAAGAGCATAAGTACAAAGTAAGAATGCATAAAGTGAGAATATAAGTGTATTAAATGCCATGCCAGCGAAAATCTTTTGTTCTAAAAATGATCTGAGAAGGTTTGCATTTTTCATGAAAGTGTTAAAGTTTTGCAGGTTTGAAATCAAAGAATTGGACAAATTGAAATTGTAACATGCTCACCAAAGTTTCTCCGGGAACTAAAGATCTTAAAATCAAAAAAGAGAATAAAATAAAATAATAATGACATGAAAATGTCGATGAAAAAAATTGCAAAGTGTCAGCATCAAAAGACAAACAAATAAAAGACTTAATGAAAAGAGTAATAAATAGATCTGATACTAGTCTAGTGCAACATTACTGGCATACAAAGTAAATAATGATTAGATAAAACTGTGGCAGGCCTCTAAATCTCCAGCTGGTTTTAGCTTTTAGCAGCAAAATTCAAGAGTTCAGAGTTCAAGGGTTCAAATTTTAAGCTCTCAGCATACTGGAGCAATCGAATGTGAGCATAATTTAATTTTTCCAGTTTTGTAGTTTTACATAGAAAATGATACCAAAAAATGACCTGATTTTAAAGTCCCTCTTCCGTTGTTGATTCAACTCCTAAAAACTCAGCTTAGAATGGCTTAAATCAAACTCATTGCAGCTTCAGCACACCAGCTCACCCACAGCTCTGTAAAACAACTCTATATCACACAATGGCAAGAGGCAATACTGGAGCAATTCAGCCACATATGGTTGAACTGAAGAAAAATGATGCTCCAGAAAGCCAGTTGACTGTTTCCTGAAGTTTTTACATGCGAAACCCTGGAAATCTGAATCCACCTTATTGAGCCTGAAATGCCCAGCGATGCTGTCGACTGTTTATTTATCCTAGCACATAAAAACCACCACATGCACGTGTAAACAAGGTAAGGGCTTCTACTTCTCTATGTTTTCATTGTTACTGTATTTTCTTCTTCTCACCATCTCAGCCTCACTATGACCCCATAACCTTACATTTAATGTGACGCGTCCATATTCAAAAAAATGACGTGATCACAACCTGACAGCAGGGTTTCCACTTGAGTTGTGCAATTTTGCTTTGTTGTATTTTTCCGTCATTATCTCTGTGAGTATTTTCCACTGCGTTGATCTCCTGCCGTCTCTGGTTGCCCTGGAAAACATGACAAACCAGCGGCGTGCTTTCCTGCTCGCTCACCAGGACGCCGCTGGCATGCAGGCCGCCAGGGTTTCCCAGCACCGGGCTTAAAGAACCGGACCGTCTGTCTGTCTGCATGCAACGGTATGTGTCGGTGCAGTGTGGGTGTGTGTGTGTTGTGCATGCAGTTGGCCTGGGCTGGTACAGTTGTGTTGTGTGTAACAGTGGAGGAGAAACAGGCTACATTTAGGGTTTCATGCTGGCTTTGGTCCCACGTCCTGAGCCTCATTTTTGTTGCTGTGCCCGTTTCACCTCCTGTAAAATAATAATAAGAAATAACACACAGGTCTGGGTTATTCCTGCATCCCCTGAGATCCTGTACAGTCCTGAATAAACACAATAAAATGATGTTGGCTTTCTGCTCAATGCAGTCCAAGGCTTAATATTCCTATAATCAGGGTGATGACAGGCTGCAGGATACTGAGGTGGAGATAGTTAAATAGTACCTACGCTTAACTTTTATGTCGGCAGATTTGGTAAAACAGGAGTTTTTTCAGCTGCCAGGAGCCACAAGTAAAGCAACCAAAGCACAGAACCCTTTCAGAGTAAAAGTGTTGAAGAATGTGAGCAATTTCAACAGAAGAAACTCTTCTGAATGACATGCAGTGAACCATCCTCTGCTGCAGAAATTCTGTAGAAATTCTCCAGACAATGCGGAGACTCCTCTTGTCTGACAACATGAGGTGTCTGACGGAAAGTCAGATGTCAACCAGAATTACAACAGAAACAGAACAATAGATGCAGTTTCATCAAAGTGAGTCACAAGCCTAATATAAGCCTGTGGAAAACACAATGACGTTCCAGTAAACCTAATGACGTCACAGCGTCATGAACTGAAACTTTCCAAAGTGCATGACTGTGAACAAATATATATATTTATAAAAACAGCAGCAAAGTGTTGCATTATTTGTTAACTACACATGGTAAACTTCACATTTTGCTAAAATGTGTTTAAATTAAATGAACCTAGCTTTACTGAAATAAAAGTATTGGTAAGGTCATTATTTTATACATATGAATTCGTAGAGACCTTAACTTTTTAGATTTTTAAAATGTAATATATTGTTTTATTGCGATGTGAAATTATTGAAAATTGTTTCACACCTCAATAATTGCATTATTTCCAAGATGAACAGTAGATATTGTGTTGTGTGTGAAATATATTACTCAATGTAGCAATACTTCACACACCTTTTATGACTGAGATTCATATTTTTAAATGTCCAATCCTTCATATATCCATCTTTATTTTTGTTGACAGAGCCGATCCTCCTCATCCTGGAGGACTACCGATTTCTGGAGGAATGTTCTGCTGTTCTTCAGAGACATGTGTCCAGCTGCTCTTTACTGGAAGGGTTCTGTTGCTCCACCTTCCTCTTTAAAATACCCCAAAGGTGTTCTTTTGGATTCAGGTCAGGTGACTTACTTGGCCGGTTCTTAGTTTTTACTTCTTTTCTCTTTTTTTTTCCTCCAAAGCTCACTGCCAAGGTTTTTCCTTGTGTGAGTTTGGCAGTGTGCTCTGGATGGTTATCATGCTGGAATATTCCTCTGCTGCCAAACTTCTGCAGACTAAGAGTCCTCTTGTCAGCCAGTATTTTGGTAAATCCACAGGCATAGAAATTTATCTTGGTCTATCTGACCAAAGACCCAATATTCTTCTGGCTTCTTTTCATGCACTTAAGCATATCTTTCACTTTAGTGCCGAGGAGCAAGGAAGGTTTTTTTTTCTCGGATGAAGTGTGTTTTACACTGTCGGAGCTTCACACTAACTCTGATTTCCATTGATAACCCCTGTGCCAAGATTGAAAGTAGTTCACTGTCCATGGAGTCATTGTAGGAGCTCTGATTAGTGGTACTATGGCTCCTTCTAGACCTCCTGATTACTGCTGACACTGTGCTTTACTGGTTTGTAGTTGATCACTGATCTTCCTGGATCCTTTTCCATCTTTGTCAAGTCTCACAGGCACATTTTTCACTTCCTCTGCTCAATTCTTTTCCATGTGGAGCCATGATGCAGACATAGATAGACACAGTCCATATGTCCAGAACTGAGAAAGTTAGTTTTAGGACCATGTTCAACAGTTCTGCAATCTGGAAATCACAGGCCGTCTGTTTTTCACAGCTAGATAGTGAAAGTAGTTCACTGTCTGTGGAGTCATTTTAGGAGCCCTGATTAGTGGTACTATGGCTCCTTCTAGACCTCCTGATTACTGCTGACATTGTATTTTGACAAAATGGAAAAGGACAATGTTCAGCAATCTTTCTGGATCCTTTTCCATCTTTGTGAAGACTCAGAATTAGATGTTTCAGTTCTTCTTTCAATTCATTTGCATGTGGAGCCATGATGAAGGCATACAGGCAAACACAACCCAGAAGGACCAAAACTGAGAAAGTCTGGGATTCAAAGGACATTTTATAACTGGATTCATGCAATTTTGCTTTTATGATCTCTGGTTTTAGAAGTGAGTGAGTTTTCTACCTGTATCTTAATATATTTTGGTTGGTACATTTTGGTGTTCATAAGACAAAATACTTGGAAATAATGCAGTTATACTTACTGTATTTTCACAATGTTGAATCTAGGAGCTGAGATACATCATGTCGTGGCCACAGGTTGACATCAGCCCAAATGATTGGTTAAGAGCAGAAAGAAGGAATTACAAATGCAGGAAAATATGAATAATATCCTGCCTGAGGTATTTGGGTGTTGTTAAAGTCAATTAATACCCCTGGATGACACAACAAATCCTTCTTCCCGTACAATCTGAAAATCAATAGCTGAGTCCAGCCAGGCAGCGGGTCACATGGGAAGCAGGAGATTGTGCTGCAAAACCCAATTACCTTTTACAATCCACAATTTGGGAAATGCACCGACCTTGTTTTCTCTCCAGAGTCAGCTCCGATGGGGTTTCATTTACAGCCTGTTTGATTCTCTGACTACTTGTGCCTCGTTGGACTCTGGTGACTTCCCCAAAACTCCGCAGTTAAGTTGATGAGTAAAACATTAACACAGCAGTTTGGAAAAAAAGACCTAAGGTATAAAAAAATTCTGTAAATTTCGTGGCTTTCCTAATTCAATTTGCTCCCTCCTACCAGGATATACATATTTAGGAGGCCCAGGGGCCGACACACGACTTCCAGTCAGCCTCCCGCCTTCGTTTACAGCTAATTATAACTGTTTGCTTTTCTTATGAGACCTTTACTTCAATTTAAGGGTGATGAAGATCTGTTCTCCTGTGAAAACAGAACTGAAATGCACAGACAGATGGACACTTTCAGTCCTTTTCTGTATGCGAATTACCAGCCAGCGCAGGAGTGTGAGCTGCAGCCACTGATGGATTCATTGCCAGTAAAAGGGCGATGAAAACTACACTTGTCTGAGCTGGGGTCTGACTGACTGGAAACGGCACAGAGGAAAGCGTTCAGGAGGGAGAAATTGATAGGTGCACTGATGGAAAGATGCCACAAAAATGAGAGAGCAAAACAGAAAGAGACAGTGAAGGAGCTGCAGGAAAATAAATACAAGAGAGCTTAATCTGATGTAAAGATCTTAACTCAAAGAGGACTAATAGGGAATCAGAGCTGTGTGGAGACGGGGGGGATAAGTAAATATTAATGAATGTGTTCCTTTGGGCCTTCCAAACACTGTGCCATATTTGTCTAACAGAGGCTGTGAGGAGGAGGATTTTGTTAAGCTTCACCCCATCCATCCGTGGGAGGTTTTCTTTTCAGCAGGTCTCCCTCTCCGACCACAGCTGACCGTCACTCTGAGGCCAAAGGCTCGGCCGCTCCACTTTCTTGGAAGCGTCACGGCGACCACATGAAGAGAGGCAGGGAATACCGTGGGCTTGTGCTAGCGCAGATGAGGACCTGGAGCTGGAGCAGGCAGGAAACATTTAAACACACTGAACCTGAGCAGACAAATGAGCTCAGTGCAACAATACGAGGTCCAAATTATCACCAGAGCAGCAGAGACAGAAGGGAAATGTGTGATTCTCACTTCGTCAGTTGGTTGTCTAATTGCTGTTATTTACTCTAATTACTCTGAATGATGTTGCTCATTGCTTTAATCGACAGCAGATGGAAACTCCACCTGTTTTCTTATGGATCCTCTTGGAGGGCAGAACAAAGAAGCAGCCAGACATGAAATCTGATTACGTTCATCCAGAAAAGGAGAAACTACAAAATACAATGATCAAAGGACATCTAAAGCCAACTCCTAAAAGTTACATTCCTGTACAACTACATGCTCAATAGTGCCCTTAGTGGAATGCTTTTTCCACGGCATCCTGTTTGTCGAAGACGTTTTTTAGTATTTATTGTATTGCTTTAATTGCGCTCCTTTTCAACCAATAAATCTTCCATCCATCCATTATCTATACACAGCTTAATCCTCTGTAGTGTCATGGTGGGACTGGAGTTTCCAGAGGTGGTGAGTTTTACTAGACGCCCCTCATTTGCATAAACCTCAACTTTATGCAAATGAGGAGAGGGACGCCTCATCTCTAGAAATACTCCCAGAATGCACAGCGGCTGACACAGACAGTGACAGGAAAGAGTTGAAATGAAGGATCCTATGGACCAAAAGAACAATGGTCCCACACAGGATGCAAGCCTCGGTTTTCAGATTAAAAGTCTTATAACATCGTCCTATATTCCTGTTTCCTTACATGGCTCTTTCAAACTAAAAGAACTTGACTACTCACGTCACAGTCAGCTTTCTTTAAAACAAATAAATGAGAAATTAGTTGTACAGGAACATATTTTCTGAGACTCCAACTCAGAGATGGTGTTAGAGACTCTATCAATGTAATAAATCAAACTGATGATTGAAAAATAATGAAAGCCTAAAGATCGGATTCCCAGCGTCACCATACAGCTGTAAACTCTCTCCTCAGCCTCACTGTTGGACAGCAAAAATGACAGACTAAAGACTGCAGCAGGTTTATTCAAGATTTTTATCTTTTTCTGCAAACAGTAATGTTTTTTAAAGAGGCTTTAATCTCTCCATTCATCATGGAGTCACATTACATCTCTGTCAGATTGGATGACTCAGATTTCTTTTGATTTCCGAATCTGAAACTCTTCTAATTGCAGCTTTTAGGTGGTAAAGTCTTTCATTTTGTGTCAGCTAAGAGAAACTGTGCTTCCCCGTCTGACACAGTCACCATACAGCATCTTTAATCACTGTGTTTGAGCTGACGACTGGTGTAATGTGACAGCTAGAATAGCCGTATTGTGTGTTTTCGGTCAGAGCTATATTCTTTGCGTGTTTGTTTCCAGACTTGCAGACAGGCCACTTATTTAGGATTCTTTATTTACTTTAGAACATGTGTTTCAGGTTATTTATCACATGCTTAATACTAAAGATAATCTGGAACACATGTCTGAACTGAATGGAAGTGCTGTGATCTTACAGCACTGATTCCTGCATTTCAATGTCAAAACAATCAAACACATGAACCGAGCGGCCACGTGGGGAAAACCCATCGCTGGCCGAGCTTAGCGGCCTTTAAAGATGTTTAATTCAATTTGTTTCAACCCTCCGGTATATCACAGCATAAACCTTTTTATTTACATCTGTATGGGTGGAGATAGAGGCGGGGGCTTCATAGATCTGGGCATTCTAGAAGAAGAGGGAATGGATTGTTCTAAAAACTCTAAAAATGTTAAATCATGACTGTGAAGGATCCTTAAAAGCAAACATGTTGATTTTTGTGTTCTGTATGTATTGATTGTATATTTGCATCCTGGAAGTAGCTCCAATGTGCCTTTCCTGCTAATACAAGACTAAAAAGGCCTGTTACTAACTCTACATTACTGTCAGTGTGAAATTATGATTTGCATTACTGAACTTAAGCTGCTGTTATAAAAACCTAAAGCTCAACTGATATTATAGGGATGTCTGGTTGTAGCACTACTGCAGATTTAGTTTTTTAACATGACCACAAAAATTCAAAGTAAAACTAAATGCTGTTTAGTTTTTGCTGACATAATCAGACGTCTAAATGAGACCACAACTAATAAATAATCTATTTTTTGGTCAAAGACTGAGAATTAAATCAAATTAAAGCCATGTGTTAAAATGAGCACATCTCCACAGAGTGTAGCGGCCTCATCCTTTGTACTGTGTGGACTTTTTGAAGGCCAGACTTGTGAATTAGGTGCGTTCAACTGTTTGGATTTTCTCTCATTGTTAGCAGATGTCCAGTTTCCTTTACTAGGATTTTTTTCACAATTTACTAAAAATTCCTTATTTCTCAGATCATACAATGTATTCAACTATGTACTGGCTTTCTCACTTTAACTCTCTAAACCTTATATCACTTGTAAAATCCATCAGACGCTGTGAGGAAGGTATAAGGTGTCTTTTTCAATATTTCACAGGGTGTTAAATCCACAGCAGTCTAACAGCTGCTCTTTTCTCTCTCCAGGTTTGGATTATTATCGACGCCTTAAATTACACACAGATATTCAGGGAATTTCCCTTATATGACCAGAAAAGCTCCTTTCAGAGGGTCAGACACTTCATTCAATGGAGCCTCAGACCGTTTCAATCAATGCATTTCTATTGCGGCAAATCGGTGTGTAATCTTATTGTTCAGCCATCTACCCTGAAACCACACACAATGATGCTGGGAAAACACAAAGTATCAGGTCAACGTGTAATATGAGATATTTATGAAATTCCTGTTTGTGTTTGTCATCAGTTTACTGTATGAACTGAGAGTTTTTGGATCATTTATTACTGAAACTGTGTTTTATTCGTCATAGTTGTCCAGAAATGACGTCCACACAACTGAGTGAGTCTTTGAGGATTCATTATATTGGGACAAACAACATTTCTGCGTATAAACGGTTAAAATCAGGTTTAGTTGTTTCTGTGTAAATGCAGCCTTAGAGGCCATAATCAGCAACGCTTCAGTGATGCCTCTAAAAACAGTTCAGTGATCCCCGTCTCGTCGGAAACTATTTATTTCCACATTGGACGGCAATAGGAAACATAAATGAATGTTCCCCAGTGGAATCACACGGTGGCTCGCTGCTGGGAAGGCAGCGTGAAGCAGAACAGACTGGTCATGAGTTGGTGTGTGGGCCAGCAGCGCTCAGCAATAGGTGGTGGAGTGGTGAGCAGCACTTATAAGTCAGGGGTGAATAAACAGTGAGGTCTGCTGCTGTAATGGTTGGCAGAGCTTCTCACAGCCAGAATCCCCTTTATTAGCTGCAATGCATCACACATAGCTGGATTTAGATGGGATTTACCACAGCAAGGAGCTATTAATTCGTCTTCAGTAGCAAAGCAGTGCGTGCGTTTGGACAGCATGGAAATGGGAAACTTAATAGGATGGCAAACTGTTGACTAAGATCTGTTTTTATTCTGTTTGGTTCTGGTGCCTTCTTTTTTGTAAAAGAGATGCTGTACTGTGTTCGGACCTCCAGCAGTGTTTTAGAGTTCCTCCTAAGGCGTTTCCAGGCTAGATGAGACATGTGATACCTCCAGTGTGTTCTGGTTCCACCTCGGGGTCTTCTCCCAGTTGGATGTGGTTGGATAACCTCCAAAGAAAAGCGCCCAGGAGGCTAATCAGACACCCGCACCACCTCTAGACACAAAGGAGCAACAACTCTGCTCCAAACCCCTCACCTGATCTCTGAGGCTGCCACCCAATGGAGGAAACCCATTCGAGCTGTGAGGGTTTAAATATAGGTGGACCGGTAAATCAAGAGCCTTGCCTTCCAGCTCAACTCCCTCTTCAGCACCACGGTCCTGTATAACACCTACTTTACTGCTGATGCTGCACCAGTCCAGCTGTCCATCTCACGGTACGTTTTCCGAGCACTCATGAACAAAATCCTACTGCTTTTTTCAACAAAGAAGGAATCACCATCTTAGTGTGGTGGAGGGGTTTGTGTGTGCATCCACCACCTGCAGGGTTAGGTGCTGGGTCAGGTAAAGGTGTGACCTGCTGACCTCCTGCATCACAGACCAGTTCTTGGTAAAATACCAACCTCAGCTTTAGGTTCTGTTGTTTTTTTTGTTTTTTTTGCCAATTAACAGTTGCTAGCAGGCTAACTATACAAACTATAGAAACTAAGACAAGTCCTTTGGTAATTTCCTGCTGGCTGTGACGCTCATAGAGAATTTTTGTCTCATGTTTACCGGACAATGCTTCTTCTGTGGGTCATTTAAATGTACAAACCTTTCAGACACAAGCTGCCCAAGGAAACCTGGCTGTCATTACATAGGATGCAGGTGATGTCGGACTTTTGGAGAAACTGATGTCAATATTTGAGCTTTAAAAACCAAGGAGAGTGCATTAACGTAATGTTTCTGGAAGATAAGCACGAATTTTTCCTGTTCTTGTGCTTTTGTGATGTATGTGCACAGATGCTGCCTTCCAGTGTTTACATTAAATACAGCAATAAAAACACGTTTCTACTCAGGACCAGAAGCTTCAACCAGGAAATCACCAAATACAACGAGCAAACTGACCACAGCAGCTGATGTTTAAGGTCAAGCTGGATCAAGATGCTCTTCCCTTCTGATGCTCTTTCCATTACTTTGCACAAACAAGACATGAGGTCTGCAGTTTGACTCTCCTCATCCTTCTTAACTAAGATGCTCCACTGTAAACACAGATGTAAACATCAACATGTTGGGGTGTTTATTATGAGCTTATTAGCACGCTGACATTAGCATTTAGCTCAAAGTACTGCTGTGCCTGCACATCCATCACAGCCTGCACAGACAGGCATCTTTCCTAAATATACAAACATATCTCATTATAATTCACAGGTAAACAGTAACTTGCTGCTGCTGCTGCTGCAGTCTTAAAATGATGCTTAAGTAAAATGAGTCAGCTTTAATAGCAGCAGAGTGGGCCCATAAAGCACCGTGTGGGCACTACCTGGCATCAGAGCTGCAACTTACAATAACAGTGATGGAGAAAGCTTTTGCAATAGATGATTAAACAACAGGTTGCTACTGTAAACTCAGGCAGGACTGTGTGGCCTGAATCATATAATGGCTTCTCTGTGCAGTACTACAACCTAATAAAACAGCTCCACACTGCATTAGTTTGTGCTCCAACAGAAGACTAACTGAGTGTTGGAGCCTCAGGCAGAAACTCAGTGGCTGTCTGAGGATTTAAAGTCTTTTGCTGTTTTTTTTTTCCTTAGATGTTCTCCAGACCTCTGTGAGTTTGATTAAACTGAGGCTGGACTAAGAAAGATCCGGAGCTATGGTGGACAGATGGAGCAGATGGAGAACAGTATTTGGCATCGCTAACGGGGTGGTGACAGAAACGCTAACAGCTCTAATCTCAGTACAAGGTCAGAAAATATGGGTGGGACGGCCAAATTAAAAAGGGTCAACCAGAAAAATCTGCTTCTCTTGACCAAAAAGCCAACCCTTAGCAGTGGCATGTGAAATGTGAAGAGTTGCAGTGCCGAGAAATTACTGTGTAAAGGTTAAACGGCGGACGAAACACTGGGATTAGTTAATACTGGCAGCATCTGGACTTCTGAATTTGATCAAACATGACAAGGACACGAATAAAAAAATGTTTGCTTTTCTTTCTTTTCTTGTGCAACCTGAGCTTCACAAGGACACGTTGCATGTAAGAGTTTCTGGATTATGTTACAGGAATCATAAACTCACTGATGCTGTTAATATATGTTGAGATGAGCTGAAGTCCACTCAGGGTCAGGATCCCTCACTGAGCAGAAAAGTAGATTCTCCTGATGAAGGTCACGAGTTAGACAAGATTGTTTTCTTCTTTTTTGGTTTTATTTGTTTGTTTATGTGTTTTTATCTGTAGTTACTGTCTAATCATTAAAAATATCCTAAAAAGAAAAAAGCAAACAAATGCAGCTAACATCGCAGCACACCCAAAAATGCCCAGAAAACATGAAATCCTAAAGAAATTAAAATTATTTACCAGTCTGTACAAATTCATACATACAAATACAAAACAAGGCTAAAACAACTAAAAACAATTGTTTTTTTTTTTAAATCATTATTTAATTGACTCACTGTGGACCTCATAGATAAACAAGCTTATTTTTTATTTCTTAAACTGATCAGGACATTTTGCTCTCATCAGAATAGTTTTTATGTCGTGTGTGCGTGTACCACAAAATATTCTGCACTTTAATAATAATATTTAGATCACTCTCAGAAATATAGTATTTTATCAGCCAGGCTCTGATACATAGACTATTATATTTAAGATCATAAACAGTTTAATCTGTATGTTATAGATCGTTTTAATCCATCTAAGTCTTTGAAATCTCGCTAAAAACTAATATTTAAAAGTTGATGTGTACACTTTGGAGTGAAAAGTTTGGGTCATTTTAATCTTATTTGTAAAATGCTGTTTATATTATGTGTTTGCATTATGTTTTTTGTTCCTAAACTTGCACCAAATATTCAATAATAAGTCAGAGTTATGTATTACTTTTATTATCTGTCTCATTCACTGAATCGGTTTAGTTAGACTGTAGTAGCTGTAGGTTTATTTGCTTTTCAAGTGACTAGTCATTTAAAGACGTTGATATGATGGTAACAAAATCTTCGCTGACATAAATTCTGCTATGAGGTGTATGTTTTTTGCAGAATAGTCCAATTTTCCTGCAGTTTGTAGTTCAGTTGCTCCACAGTACATAGCCCACAGTAACAGAATTGGGAAATGCTCTTCTTGGTATTTGCCATCTCACAGTTGAGTCTGTTGTGAAATCTTTGCTGAATGATTGCAGATGCAAGATACGATCACACCATCCTTTTGTGCTGTAACATGCTGTGACATGGCTGCAGTGCTTCTCATATGGACACACCTAGAACTGATCTCCTGACATGTTTATAGAAGCTTCTAGAGTTTGGGGTTGAAAAGCTTCTCAAGCAGTTTTCCTCCCCACAACTTCCTCTTCTAGCTGTCATAGACGTGGATAAGTGCATCTGTCTAATTTTATTAATGGGTAAGGTGTGCTCAGCTGAAGAGGGTAATTACTCACTTCGTTTAATGAAGATGACTGTGCTGCCACAGATTATGCCTCTGCAGCCCACTTCCTCACAGCAGTGTTACCTGAATCCTGAACGATTTGGACTTAAGATTATTGTACATTTGCACTTGAGTTTTGCCATTTTGTACTCCATGTCTAAACCCAATGATCTACTGTTCAGTACAGGGAACGTATACACTGTCAAATGCAAAGATAAAGATGTGGATCTGGCGAATGTAATGAAACTCCAGACTCATGTTTGGGCTTCAAACGTAAAAGAAAGAATGATCACATTCTTTGGTTAAATGACACCAAGGTAATTTTGCTCAACTCAGATGCCATCCAGAAGGTTTGGTGTGAACCTGACCAGAACTACCACAGTGAATGCATAGTCCTGACAGTGAAGCATGGAGATCAAAGTGCGATGATATGGAGCTGCATGAGTGCAAAAGGTCTTGAGAAGAAGACAATTATAGATGCACCATGAATAAACCAAAATACAGGCTGAAAATATGATTTTTAGTCTCTAGGAGCTTGGAGAAGAGGAATATTCCAGCATGATGATAGTAAGGTCAACATTATGCAGGTTTTGCTCAGCATGCACCCATTTCTGTTTACAGTTGAATGCATTGGTCTTCTGTCTCTCATTGCTTTCTGTAAAAGTCACAAAGGATATCTTAGTATGTTAGACTAAGTAAAATTTCTGTCTCACTTTCAACACAGAGCACAAACTAAGTAAAAGAGAAAAGCATGTCTAGTACCACCTTCTGAGACCACTGCATTAAATGTACTACCCTAAATCTTGAGAGACAGTTTTAGGAAGATTCTTCTCAGGTCAGTCCATGAAGCCCTTCAAGGGCAAGGTCAGCTTTACAATACAGCATATGACTGAGTCATTTTGTAACCCTTAGTTTGAAAGTTATTCACTTGTTTAACATGTGTCCCAAGCACAGTTCACATGGTGCTGCAAAACGATGTTCTTTATAACACTTCACAAAAGATTATAGGGAAGCTGAATGAAACTGAAGCTATGTCCAGCAAAACTTCACATGGTGCCCAGCTGCAGCAGTCTACTTTCACTGAGGTGGGAAAACTCTCACTGCAGCCCGAGAGGAAGCGTCAGCATGTGAAGTCTCCAGTAACTGTATTTATATCTTCTGCAGACTTTAACAAGACCATCAGTGCTGTGACAAACACGCGAGTCACCAGTGAAATATTTTATGAAGCTGATGAAGTGAAAGGGAGTGGTAGGTCAAAGTTATACAGTTATGAACATGTATGCATGTTGGGGTGTGGTTCACAACACAAGCTAACCAGGTAGCATGATTCACTGATGTGTGAGTGTCCTAAAGCTTGAGTCTATGAACCAAACCAGGCAGGATATCTCTGGTGAATGACTCCACCGAGACACCACATATTTACTGTGTGAATCACGGCTCTCTGTGGCTGAACGTTTTCACACTGCGATGCTACGATGCCTGGTCTTGTTGTATTTCACAGATGTCGTTGTGCTAATACCATCCAACTGGTAGCCAAACCCACTGGGCTGCATCAAGTTCTTTTTAGTTTTCCTCCTTTAACTGGAGTTCACCAGTTAAGCCAAAAATTATTCATACTCATGCCAATGTGGGATTTATAGTGAATTTTTATTTGACCAAAAGGTTTCTACTGGATGGAAATGATTCAAAGCCCTTGTAATTGTCACACATTTGGAGTAAATGCAGCTTCTATATCATTCAAAACCATCCTGATAATTTGTACCAGGTTCTAGAGCACTCTAATGCTCTATAAACTGAAAACAGCTGATGCTGTAGATCTCTAGTCAGTTATTAGTCAATTGCAAGTCATGGTTAAAACCAAAGAGCTTAGTGAGCTTCATATTAGGGTTCATCCCTCAGAGAGTTGAACACTGTGGCCTCAAAGTCATATCCAAGTGTTTTCAAGCCACAGTGCAAAGCAAAATCAAAAAATCCAAGGAGCTCCACACTGTGTATGTCTGTGAAGATTCTCAGTCATCCAGGTCATGGTTAGCCTCGTAGTTTGGTGGTAGAAAAGGCCAAGAGGAACCCAAGAATCACCACCAAGACCCGGACCATGGTACCAGCATCTCAACACAGATGCTCCAGTTGCTGCCAATGGACTCCAAGATGGACTCACAAAAGCTCACTTGGACAAAGAAGGAAGTATTTGGTTATGGATTCTGTGGTCAAAAGAGACAAAAACTGATCCATTTGGAAAAACTTGTCCAAAAACTTGTTCTTCGGCAGCGTTGGATCTTCCAACAAGACAATGATCTGAAAAATACAACCAAACTGGCAAAAAATGGTTCACAGAAAACAACATAAACATCTTGGAGTGAACCAACCAGAGTCCAGAGTGATGTGAAGACACCCTCAAACCAAAACCCATGAGACATGAAGAAAGACTGTAATTATAAAAACTATTTAATTGATATGGTGACAAATGAAGGCTTTGACACTGATTAATGGGAGAGGCTTTGAATAATTTTGGACATGATAGAAACTCACTATAAATTTAAATTTTAGAAAATACACTTCTTTGCTTTATTTTTGAGATAGACGTGAAGACTGGTATCAAAACTGTGTGTAGGTTTGTATGGGGCTGACAGATAAGCCTAGCTTAGCATAAAGGCTGGAAGCAGGGAAAAAAAAGGCCTTTTTGTCTTTGGAAAGCTCTCAAACACAGTGAATGTCATCAGTTTCTGGTGCCAACGTAACAAGTCCAAACTTAGGTGGTTTTAAAGATTATTTTTTTGAAATTTCTGCATTTATTTATAGGTTCTCATTTTTAGCCAGACGAGCCGTCTCTAAGTCTTTACACTTGCTGCCTCCCGGCTCCGGCTTCAGGTTTAATTCACAGACATTAGTACTCAACACAAAGTGCTAATTATGCCATCTGACTTTCAGGAAAATAAACTGCACAAAAGGTTAAAATACTCCTTCAAGGTTGGATCAGCTCGGTTTACTGGCTCAATTTCATTTGTTCATTTTACAACTGGTGCAGGTCAGACAAGAAGTTCCCAGAATGTTTTGGACAATAGGCAAGAAAGAAGGCTGGACAGACTCCCAGCTTTCACTACTTTAATACAGAAATACATTAACGGCTACGGGCAATTTAGAATGTTAAGTTCAGCTTCCTCCAGACGACGGAAAGAAACTCACATGAACATGGGAGAAAAATACTTATCTGCTGAGTGATTTATCATGTGTGCTGCTTTCTAGCGAGGTCTGCTAACTGTAGCACCATCAAAGACTAACTTCAGAAGAATGTACAAAATAAAAGCTTAATCTGATGTGGAAACATGCAGAGTTCCTAGTTAGCAGTGGATCGGTTATACAGTTCAGCAGTGGACCCATGTAGACACCACCTACTGAAGCCAAGCTAATAACTAGGTCACATGATAGATTTTTGCTTTTAGATTCTAGTCTGCATTGATTTTTGTTTAATGTTTAACATGCAACAGTTTCTGTAGATCTCTTGGATGTTTCTCTGCTGAAGCTGTTTTTGTAGATTGTACAAATGGCAGCTTGTTTACTTCCACCTTCACCTTTAATGAACATTTTAAAACTGCAGTATGGTGGTGTTCTTAGATTACGCTGCATTTCAGTTTATTCATAATGAGCCTAAAGTTGTGATTGTTTCCTTCCCTTGATAAGAAATACTCTTCAGGGGGCAGGAATCCAGCGAAGGGGCATTCCCTGCCTTTTGCAACCTGCCACACTACAAAAGGGTTTTGTTGAGCCAAGCCTCGACCATCAGCCAGCTGCACTGGGCCTCTGAAGGCAACATCAGAGAGCACAGTGTGGTCACTGGTGGCTAACCAGTAACCATATTATGAGCTGAGCTCCTAAGTCTCTTTCTAAACCTTCTGGAGGTTCAAAGCAACGCTGAGGTTTGGGGAGAAGGCCACTCCGTCATGCTCCCATTCAGATGGCTGAGTATTGTGGTCCAGTGTGAGTGGATCAGCCAAATCGGGTCCATAGTTTATCAATGAACATCTGGAAAGTGGGTCTGCGTGTGGATGTAGGTTCAAATGGTCAGTGATGGTCTGAAGTCATCTATCAGTTGGAGTGTTCTGCGGCTGGACTCAGTGAAACAAATGCCTTTGATCTGGATTTCTGACATTTCTGTGAGAGCAAAAGTTGGAATGACGTAAAGAAGTGCAAGACTGGAGCAACATGTGTGAAGCTGTTCCCTGAGGAGCTTATCTCAAGAACATCATCTCACACCTATGATGTAAAGAACCTTCCAGTTTTAACACACTTCATGTTTTGTTCATGTTTTGGTAGGCAGAAAACAGAAGAAATACAAAGGCGTGTGATGAAAGTTGTGAGCTGCATTTGAACTTTAGTATTAGCCTTAAAGAAAACCCAAGTTTTACTGCAGAAAGATGACGAGTGAACACTGCGATGCTGATCTGTGTGTGTTCTCATTTAGCTTCAGATCTGTCTTTAGAGATCAGAAAATCCTTGAAATCTGAAGAAAAAAAAATTAAAGCCCTTCAAGGTTGGCCAGAACTCCTCCCTCAGTCTTTCATGTCATTTTCCTTCTGACCGCCACTGCCCTCTCTTCGATTTAAACTCTCTCCCTCTCTGGCCAAGACAGTAATAATCATATAATCATCTTGTTAGAGTTCTTATTGTTAATACAGTTTCTGGTAAATGGAGGACACACACATCCTGGAACATGTGATGCCAGGCCTTGTGTATATAAGTTCCCATGTTCGAGTCATGCAAGAGCCATGTGTGTGTCTTTGGGGTTTTCTGCTAATGTTATGGTCTCCATGTGTGTTTCTGTGTATATACGTCTTCCTGTACTGCATGTAGGCTTCTGTATGTGTATGTATGTGTCTATCTGTCATGTGTGTTTGGGTATCTGCTCTGCTGTAGATTCCAGTCCCTCCTAAAAATGTGGTTTTGATGTCCCTGATTCCTGCCACTGGGTCATTTCTTTCCAAGTTTCTGTTTTAGTAATTGACTCTATTCCCCCTGAGGCAACGTAGTGTGATTGAAATAGCTAAAGAAAAGACAGAAATATTGTCTTAATTTAACCCGGTCTCTGTGTGTATTCTCGGAAGTTACTACGGTTGATGTGGCTTTGTGATCCGTCATGGTAGCTACTTGCCATTGTTGCCGGTTCATTTTGAAATGTTGTAGTAGAACAATTAGCTTTCAGAAGACCACCATGTGTCAGTACACCGTCCTGAGAAATAGTGGCTGATTTAAGAATGCAGCAACCCTCTCAGGATTGGACAACAGAACAGATGCATCCAGAAACTTGGATGGAGAAAGTGGATGAAGAAGAGGAAAACAGAAAGCGAGCAGGAAATGACATTCCAGCAGCCTGATGTGTGACGCAGCGCACACACCCAGCACCCTGCCGGAGCAGCTGGCCAGGTCGCTTGCGAAAGAGGTGCTGCCAAAACCCCCTTTTGTTTTTCTGGCTTTCCCCTTCTTTTTAGTAGGGCATATTAAAACCGTCTATGGCCTTTCTGTGGTCACACAATGTTCCAATTTCCTCCTCTTCACTTTGAGTCCTCCTCTCCTCGCACTGTCTTTATTCTGCCATCACATCAAGGAGCCGTCAAATTAGACGTCTGAAGTCGAGGCTCATACTACCGGTCCAATTTCATCGGGTCAGTTGGGAGAGGAGCATGGTTGTTTTTTTCAAGACAGTTACGGGAAATTTGGAGGACATATAAGTTCATGCTAGAACATTGGCCTTTATGCAAGGACAGGGATGCATTACACAAACACACATAAAGGTGTGTGTCCTGGCCAACGAATACTCCTCTTCTCTCGGTCCAGTGATGAAATCTTCCCTGAGAATGTAAGAAAAGTAAGAAAATTAAAGCTGGGGGTGTGGGGGGACTGAAAGAAGTCAGATATTTGAGAACTTGATTAACAATAATGGTATGATGACGATAATAATGTGCCCCTGTTTCCTTCTTACTCCTGTGGTTTTGTGGAACCAAACTGCAACAGAAAAACACATCCAGCACTTAGAGAGGAAATGCAGCAGAATTACTATCAGTAATGTTTATTTTATCATTATGTTTGATTGATGTTATTCCTGCTGCTGTAAACGGCAGAACAGAAGATGGGTCAACAACTATTTGTTATTACAGGCTGCACAGATGCTGGATGTTGTCACTACTGTCCTGTTTCCCACAACCAAACAATGGAACTGTATAAGCAGTTCTTACAGTCCCACTCAGTCCCAGTCATTAGGCAGCTTTCCACTGTAAGAAACCAGGCAGGGATGAGGTGGTGTGAATGTTTACAGGCCTCCTAATCCACCGTTCTGCTTCCATTGGGGCATAAGATCTGAATTCCTAATCCTAAAATGACTTACATGTAACTCTACACAGTTACTTGTGTCAGATTACACAGGAATCATGAGTAAATAGCCCTTTTTAAGTCCAGAAAGTTGAACTGATGTCTGGACTCTGACTCGGTCTCCAGAACATTTCACCTTGTTGTCTTTAAACCATTTCTGTGGATCTTTGGCTGTTTGCTTCGGCTCATTGTTTTGATGGAAAACAAATCTTCTCCAAGTCTCAGTTCTCTATCAGACTGCATCCGGCGTCCAGGATTTCTCCAGATGTTGCTGCATTCATTTTACCCTCTACCTTTACAAGCCTTCCAGGACCTGCTGTTGAGAAACATCCCCACATCATGATGCTGCCACCACCATGCTTCACATCATGATGCTGCCACTACCGTGCTTCACATCATGATGCTGTCACCACCATGTCTCACATGCAGTGTTTGGTGTCAGATTTCTGGTGAACTCTAGTCCAGATTCAACATGAGCTTTTTTTAATCAGTTTCTCTTTGCCACTCTCCCATAAAGCTTTGGCTGGTGAAGAACAGACCAGTCTCTTTTTGGTAACTCCTTAGGGGAGTCATAGGTGTCTTGGTGGCCTCCCTCACTAGTCTCCTTTGTGCTTGGTCTCTCAGTTTTTGAGGACGTCCTGCTCTAGTCAGATTTACTCATGCTCCATATCCTTCCATGTCCTAATGATGGGTTTAAGCGGATTGCAAGAGACATTCAGTAACTTAAATGCCCCTTGTTGCATCTCCTTACTGATGCTTTTCAACTACCTTTTCTCAGAGTTTCTTGGAGTGTTCTTTAGTCTTCAAAGTGTAGTTCTCTCCAGCAGTACTGATTCACCAGTTGACTGGACCTTCCAGATACAGCAGCCTTTATACCACGATCACTGAGACACATTCACTAAACTCAGATGATCCATTTCCCAAATAATGTGATATCATAAAGTGACTCACCTAGTTCAACACAGGTGCAGGGAGTTATTACTAGAAACCACAGTTTACACTTTATGTTTTTAAATTAGAGACATTACTTTGCAGAAATCTGTTTTTGGTCCAAAAAGTAAAATTTAGTCAACCATGATTCAGTTTTGAAGCAATAAATGGGGTGAATTCTTTTTATAGCCTTTTTACTTGGTGCAGCTCGATCACACCAGGTCCTACAGGATTCTACTCAAACACTAGATTAGATTGATTCAGCCATACATGTTAATTTATAGTTAAACCTGTATTAATCCCCATTGGGTATTGGGAGCAGAGGGCTGCGGTGGTGTAGCGCCCAGAGAGCAGTCAGGGGTTACGGGCCTTGCTCAAGGGCCCAACAGTGGGGTTTCAATCCACCAACCTTCTGCTCGGCAACCCGTTGCGCCACCACTGGCCCTTTGTGTTTAAACTGAAAACCCATTCTGAGGAGGAATATGGATACAGAAAGTCAAACCCTGTAAGTAAGTGGCCTGGTTCTTCAGGTTTGTTAGACATGAAACTCTGACTGCCTGAATCTGTTTTTTTAGAGTGTCTTCAGTGCACTAGAGGATCAAGGTAGGTATGATCAGTCACTGACTTTTTATTGACATGTTCACAAGGTAAAAACTTGACTTTCACCTCTAAAGCCTCTATGCAACTGTAACTTTCTTGCAATATTGAACAGACGCAGCATTTCCCAGCATGTAGTCATGAAAACAGTGAGCACTGACTATCAGAAGCAATTTAAGATTAAACACAAAATACTGCCTTTTTTAATCCTCTACTGATTCAATGAGTTGCACCGTCTTACTTCCAACTGCAGCTTATGAATCCAGCCTTATAAAATGCCACTAAATTTTCCTTCTCACAGATTTCGCAAAGTGCCAAAACTTACCACACCCATGACTAAATCAAAATCACCTAAAAATACAAAAGCATGACATGACAATTAGCCAAAGCAGTTCCAGGCCTCAGTGATTTAGATGGCGTGAAAACAGGCCCATAATGTTCTACGAAGCTTTACATGTCAGACCAGGAAAACCCAGCCGATTTATTGAAGTTGCAGATTTCTTAAAGCATATAAAATGTGACAGATGGACGGAGCAGGCCAACAGTTTATGTGTCTCGCTCAGTGTTTCGGTGTATAGTGTGTGTTTGGCTGTGACACGGGAGTTTCCAGCCTCCACAGACCCTGATGAATGGGTCACTGTGTATCTGCATGTGTGTGTTTGTGTGGTCGACTGTAACGCTTGCACACTCGCTTTCTCATCAATGCAAAATATTCTTTCTCTCAGAATACGGATCCTTTCTCTCATCACAGCACACACTCAATGTTTTCTGCTGCAGTTACGGCATCACCGCTGACACATGAACTGTGTGATTCACCAGGGTTTGTTGTTTCACCTGCCAGACGTCCCTCCGCCTGTCAGGCCACGGATCATTTCTGACCAGAGCATCATCAGCCATTTGGTGACTCACAGCCGCCGACAAGTGGCAATCCACTCGGTCACAGACACGCGACCATGACTAAATATCAACAGGGATCCAAGCTACTGTGGCTGCTCAGATTAACAGGCTAAGACAGGCAGAAACCGTGAGAGCCCAGTCAAATATGATGTTCTGGGGCTAAATGGGCCCATTATTACCCTGATTTGTGCCCTTCTTTCCATAAATGTATGCGAGCTTTGATCCTTCCACTAATGACCAAAGGTTCTGTTGTTGCACTGCAGGACTGTATTTGTAGAGTGGCCAAACCTGATTTATCTGCCGTAGTTCATAACGCAGTAAAACGTCTCCTTTACATTTCAAGGGTTTTGTGGCGAATCAGTTTATACCCTCAGTACTGGAAATGGTCAGGGGTTTATTTTTGCAGTGCTGCAGCTTTAACTGTTCTATTAAATGTTGTATTTCAACACATACTGCAGATGACAGAGGAAATTTAGATTCAATGAAGCAGACCTGAAGTGAAGTAGGTTACCACAGAGGGAACTTCTTCTAAGAAAAGAATTTATTCTTTACAGACATTTCTAGTTTTGAATTGTGCAGTTATTTAAAGACATAAATGTGGTGTCAGGAAGGAAGACGTATTAAGGAAGTGAGCTACTACTAAAAACAAACAGAAGACAGTAAGAAATCATCGTCACAGTTTCCAGTTGTTCTGTCTGACCAACAGTCCAGAACCCAAAATATTATGTTCTAATGGAAGGGACCCAAATATGCTGCAAATTCATACATTTGCTTAAAAATTACTTACACAATATTTAAGTCCTGTTATCAAAAAAGAGCAAGTGGGTTAACAAAGAATAACTTGAAAGTAACTCCTGAAAGAATCTAATTTTGCTAGAGTTCTTTGAAACACCATTTTATGGTTCTTTGATGCACCTTTGGTTCTTCTTCTTTAATGAAACCCAAATAAATGATTCTTTAAGCACCTCTTGCTAAAAGATTCTGAAATTGTTCTTTGTTGTTCCACTTCACATCTTTATTTTTCTAAGTGTAGGAATCCTTTTTTCAGGTAGAATCTGAACAGCACGATGTTTCTCCCAGATGTTGAATATTGTAGAATATTTTATTGGTACGAAACACTCTGTTCACTTGTTGAACATTTTTGCATTTGGTTTTATGTATATATATATATATATTTAGAACTAAAATAAATCTCCTCCAAAGCTGCTGTATCATTTAAGCTTACTGGCTTCCTACTTTTCGAGGGTGAGGTTCTGTTTGCATCTCGGTGCATCTCTTGTGACCTTTCTAGTCTGTTCTGGCGACGTAATGTTTTCTCCTTCAGCGTCTCTTCCTCCCAGACAAACTCAGAGCAGCGTTGCCAGTTCACTGTCTGGTTCCCTCATCAAAACCAGCAAAACCAGAACACAGCCGCTCTGTCCTCCTGCTTTTACTGTGGCCCTCTGTTTATTTCTCTAACAGGACAGTGACAGATTTAGCCCATTAGACAAGAGAAGGAGGAATGAAAAGAAGTGCTCCTGTGCTGCAGGATGACAGCAGGGAGATGCTGAAATGATAGAGAGAGAACAAATGGGCGAAAAGAAAAAGTTCTGTGGCTTGAAAACAGTCTTCTGTCAGTGCAAATGGGCTGAGAAAATACCATGAGTGTGTTGCTAAAGCCATGGTGATGTCAGTGGGTCCCAGTCAGAGATTAAATGGGAAGTTATTCTACTGGGTAATGGATCACTGTAAAAAAAGACAGTCATGTCTGTGTTTAATTAAAGGCCATTTTTATTTGAATAATGTGTGACAGCAGTGTAGGTGAGTCGTTGGCTTGTTCTCAGAATTGGACTGAAACAATAATTCAGGCTGGAAATCTGACTCCATCAGGCCTCCCCGTCCACGCAAACCACAGGGCCGTTAATTTAGTAGGCTAACCCTAGTTGCTGATGTAACTGGTACCAGGCTAGTTGTAAATTTAGTCACTGTGTTCATCTGGGAGGAACATTATCCAGATTACAAGATACAACATTTGGGAGTAGCCCATCTGAACACTGACTTTAAAAGATATGCTATGGCTGCAAAAAAAATCACTAGGAATACAATAGAACAGATGTACAATGTCAGATACACAAAACAAATATCGTGATTTTTTTTTTTTTTTAAAAAGACAGAATGGGAAAGATCATTTTTGATGTGTGCAAAATTGGACTGCAGCAAGAGTGAACGTCGGTGTCCATGCTGCTTCCCAACATTGGACACTTGATGGGTGTCCAACACTACTGCTGCTCAATAGTAAACCAGCTCAGACTACAGCCTCCGACAAACACACAAATACCTCACCGGACCAATGCTGCACTTGTAGGATTCTGGACTCCAAACCCAACCAACATGGCGACTTCTTTGGAAACTTATATTTCATAAAAATAGTTCCCTGAAACTTCTGAAAACATCTGAGATGAGAAATGACTCATGCAGCTGCTGAACCCGTTTTCATTTCAGATCGACAGCATCTGGTTAAAAGTTTGTCAGGAGCTTCCAGAGGCAGCGAGTTACGCTGGACGCTCCCGATTTCCACAAAGTAGCCAAGACTTCGATTTTATCTGTATGAAGAGCAACTGACAGTTGTACTGGCAGTGCAACTGCCTAGCCGGTGTTGCACTGCTGAGATGCATTTGGTCTTAAAAAACAGCCTTAGAAAGCTGCAGCTCTTATTTTGGGCCACAGTGTGGAAATGAAGCATCTTGTGGACTCGTATGAGGATATAAAGTCTGTTAACTTCATCCTGCCTTCTGGCTTATTTCTGGTCAAGCTGGTTATTTATGGCCAAAGTGAGCCTCAGACAAAACCACACAGATTCATTTCTTACAAATAAAGCTGTAAATTACAACAGAGATGGTGGGAAATTGGTGTTGAAGAAAAAGTTGTAAATGAGGAGCCACTGGTGTAAAAATAAAATATTAGAAATGTCTCAAATTTCAAACAATGGGCCAGAAGACATGTAATCTCAGAAGATGTTAGATGTTCTTGTATCCAGTTAACTCCCTCAGTATCATCACAGCTCTGACTTAAATATTCATCAGACTTTCAACACTTTGACTTTACCTCCAGTGAACAAAAGTGGAGCCTGTTGTGAAACAGTCCACTCTGATATAATCTACATTTACTCTCAACAAAGATCAATCATGTGGAAAATCTTCAGACTCTGAGCCAAAATCAATCCTGGCCCAGTTTCTCAGACTGGGCAGATTTTCTTCAGGTGGAGGACTTTCAGCGCAGCATGTGACAAAGATTTATACACAAAAATCACATTACCACATGTTGTGGTGAAAAGTACCTCAAGATGTTGAACAGCACACGCCTTTGGGTAGAAGATGGATGTGAGAATCTTTGAGGGTTTCTATCCTCTGCTAACCTATTCAAGACACTCTTCACAATAGTCATAACAAAATACATTTCAGAAGCAATTCTTGGTTTTCCTGCCAGGCTGGTGACCAATGTGTTGCTTTTAATGATGATTTTAAGAGAAACACTGAACATTCCAGGAGCGCAGACTGCTCCAGGATCCTAATGGACAGCAGAATAATCCCAAACCCAGAGCCGACAGCATGAATTAACATTTATGTGACGGCTCCAATGTTCCATAAAATCAATCATCCGTCGCAATCCGCTGGTCGTCTTTCCTGCCTCGCCCCTCCCTTCCTGCTGTTTGCAGTATCATATGTTCCACCAGAAGCCCTGGGGACAGAGAATATACGCAAACTTTCATCTCTAAGTGACAGCCTGTCATCGCCAGCTGGGTGGAGGAATAAAGGAGACAAGATGGAGGGAGGAAGAACTAAGTGAAATGTTAGTCATGAGATGTCACCTCTGTTTAGGTGTAGTGGGAAATAAGGAGAGACAGAAGCACCAATAGATCAAAAGGTGTGTTACTGGAAGGTATTTTAAACTTTTCAGTTTAATCACTACTTGTTGCACGTGTTCCTGGAAGCAATATTCTGTTTAAAATAGCTATAAATCATGTTTTATGACAGGATAACTGCAACAAATGTTTGCCATTAGTAATGAAAAGCGAACTGAAGATACAGTACGGACAAAAGGTGTTTAAGTAATTTGTGGTTTGCTTCAGGGCGAGTCGGGCTGCAAGCTCTGGAAACAACTGGCCTTTATAGTGTCACACATCCTGACAACACTAAGGGCAAAGATGAGCCGGAGGAGGAATCTACAGTCTGAGCCAGCAGGAGGATGGAACAAAGACAGCAGATGAGATGAGCACATCACGATAATTACCATCTGTGACGACCCACCAAGCCCATCACAGTCTCAGAGGAAAGTTGATTCACCCTGATGAACCTGAGCCAAGGAGAAAGAACCACAGGATGGTGCTGTCAGCTGAAGGACCAGCTCCAGGTGGCACCTCGAACCAGCACAGCTATCCCAGTTAGACCATAAACGGTTGGAATTCCTGAAACTCCTTCTCTGAACAGTGATTATCCTTCAGCTCTGGTTTTCTCACATACCAGAGCAGTGTGCATATGGCTCATTAGATACTGAGCATTTAAAGAGTTTGGTGGGTAGCGTAATCGTTTTTTAACCTCCCCAAAACCAAAAAACATGTTGTCTACATGGGTTATCGACTGCAATAATGTGGGAATTTAACCTCAATGTTTAAGCGCAATTATCAAGTTTAAGTACAAGTAAATTTTCACTTTGAATGAGTCGGACGACGTAGCACTAAAAAGTCAGCTGTACAGTCAATCACACATTGCTTCTAAAGAGGCATCACAACGCTGGTTTAGATGAAAATGCTTATAAATGTTATTGGTTTTATCTCATGGACAGAAAGCAATGTGTGGCTGTTGGAAATGTTAAAACTAAATTTGTGACAGAAAAGACCTATGCTGTTCACACCAGTGTTGCTGTCTCCTCTATATCTGGCTGTGTGGTACATCTTTATGCAGATGATGCAGTTTTGTACTGTAGTGTGGATACTGTTCTTTCTGCTGTTAAATCCCTTTTGCACTGTTTTGCAAACTCACAAGTTGCTCCCAGAAATATAGATTATGATGATATGTTGGAATTTGGAACATGTTTTATAAACTGTATCGTAAAAAAAAATTATTTAGGCAACTGAATATATGTATAGTGGAATTGTATACATGCAATATTAAAAATAATATTATTTTCATTTTACTAACTTTGCCTTTCATGTTTTTATGGTCATATTTATCCAATTTCTTTGGTGTACTTACATTTTTTTCTCAGCTATTTATTAAGGATGCCTTCACAATTCAATGTTTGAAAAAAGGTTGAACAAATAAATTAACTTTTACCTAACTACAGCAGCTGTAATTTGCAGAGCTGATAATACAGATCAGTGTTGTGCAAATTTACTGCAGAAAACAGAAAGTCTTGACAGGTGTAAGAACTGTGTAAAAAGTTTAAGCAGATAAAATGGATTATTGTGGTTCTCATGATGCCATGAATGTGTGGATGAAATGGGAAGAATGACGTGGAAAAATACCAACTATCAACATCTGGTAAGACTTACAAGAAAACATTAAAGTTAGTTGGAGATATTTTAAAGTTCAAAGCCTCCAATAAATTAGGAGAAATAACATGTTATAAACTTTATTCTGACACGGCGATGATTCCTCCACACATCACGGAGAAAAAGTTGAAAAACTGTGAAAAACATTTTGTCTTGCTTGTCGTGTGAACGTGACAACAAAACTAAACCAACTTTTCCGGAGGTTTTGGGAAATTTTTGGTCATGATCAGATGAGAAACACTTGAAGTAAAAAGTAAACATTTATTCACAGTAGCAGAAACTGCTTTGTGTGAGTCTGGCAGCAGATTCATGTCAGAGTTCTGGATGAATTTACACCGACACACTTACACTTTCCGTACGTTAAACTGCAGCGGTTTCTGCTTCACATGATCCTCATGTGATTGAGAATGTTTTTTCTTCTCACCTCTTGTGAATAAAGTCTGTATTTGAACTCTCAGTCATTAGACTCATGAAGCTTCAGGAGAGCAGTAATGGGAGCGATGCAGTGGGAACCGACACATGGGAAAGAAACATGATGGGTTAGTTAGTGGATGATGATCACATGCTGTCTGCAGATGGTTTTACACTAAACTGGTTTTCTCAAGTAATTCCTCGACTTCAAAACAAGATCTTTAATTCATTTTTAGAAAAAGGATTTAGATGGCAGATCTCACAAACGGCCTAATTTTGGGAAATAAGAAACACAGCCAGAGTCCTCTAAAATAGCCATTAAACTCTGGTTGTTTGTGTCCACACACATGCTGTGTGTACATAAATATTTCCTAATTGGTGCTTTGCAGAGCTGTGGGTGCACATTCACATGTATGAGTGTCTGTACAAGTCTGGGTTTCTTCTTCTTCTTGTGACACATGGGATGGCTTAGCTCTGATTTATGTCATTTCTTCTCTCTCCAGTAAAGAGAGTGTTTTCCCACTTGACTGGCGAGGGAGCAAGACAGAGAGAAAATAAGGAATAACAGAAAGAAAGAAATATTAGGGCGAATGAAAAATATTACTATTTGGAGCAACGGCAAAAGAGAAACATAAGTAAATGAAGATTAGCGGTGCTTGATCTCAAAAAAGATTTTGTTTAGTAATAACTCTGTTGTCAGGGACAGAAGCAGACACACAGCAGAACCAAATCCACCGAGTGTCAAATGTAAGAGGCAGGAAATCTTCCAAACCAAAAGAAAATAAAGTGAGAAGCTTTTTCTGACAGGTGAGCTTCAGGGAAATTCACTCTCTCGTATGAAGCCAAGTCCCATCTTTCAGTTTTATGACAGTTTAGAATGACAGTGAGCGTAATAGAAAATGTGAGGATTATCACGGATTCAGTTACACATCATTAGCATCATTTTTTATTTTATATTATTATTATTTTATATATATTATAAGTTATAGTCAAGAACAAATCCACACACACAAATACACTTCCTACAAGCCTGACTGTTCTCTTTATTTAGCTGTGCTCCTATCAGTTTAGGTGAAATCAAATTTTTACAGACAAGCTTTTAGACCTTTTTTAGACCCAGGTTGGTAATACGATCATTACATTGTGCCTGTGACTGTTCTTTTAAAAAAAATGTCTCAGTTGGAATCAATTTGTTTCAGCTACACTCCATCAAAGAATTCGCCTCCCCACCCTTCCTCTTGTCACAGTTTAACAATTCACAGTTTGGGATGATTTATAAATTGAATGTGACAGTAGAGAGCAGAGAGTTTCTCTCTTGCAAACTGTCACGGATCCATATTTCATGCAGCCTCACGAAACCGCACATCGCAGTTTGAAGCCACACTTCATGATCTCAGCCCACACATCATGGTTCAGCCTGGAACACGGAGTCTGACGCTGATTTCGATGCAGAAAGCCAATGCTACGATACGGAGGGAAAACACAGCTTGTTGTTTTCCTGTAATTACTCGGCAGCGAGGTGAACACGTCTGCGTACATGAAATGAAAGATGTAACTGCAATTCCAGAATATCAAACCCAGTCTAAAGACACACAGGACGAGCTGTGCCTAAAGCAACAACGGCGGCTCCAACCTCAGTCTTCAATAGTCGCTCCAGCCGTCTGTTGTCATTCCATAAGTCATCCACCACAAATTAAAATTTCTGTGTCAGTGATTTATGCCGTGAAGAAAAAGCCATGAAAATAAAGATCTATGTTTGAGTCCAAGGACTTCTAGTAGTCTCTCCTCAGAGTTTTTCGTCTAAGAATAAGTTTCTGATCCTTCCAGAGGTGCGTTCACAGTATCTTGTCATTTTAAGTCTTGTGTTTGGAGAGAAAAACTCCTTATGTGTTTTGTTATTTTTATAATTTCTGACAATTATTCTACAGCTGCAGCCAAATCCAGCGGAGACGAACAAGTGACCCAAAACCTCATAAATCACGCTGTAAAAACAGTCATCAATAACATTAAAGGAAGGAAAAGAAGGAGTCCAGAAATTTGTTACGCTACATTAGGCTTGTTTGTAATGCATCAGTTCAGACTGTTATTAGTTCTCAATAAAGGGAAATTGTGATAGTGTGACATTCTGCAGAAGCAAAACATCTATATTTGGTGATTACTGCTTCACTTGGTCAGTTGCTCATAGTTACATAGAGCAAGTCATCAGACACCAGAAAGTATTTTAGGAAAAACAGAAAGTCTGCAGTCTTTTAGTTCATGGGAGAGTTTTCATGTTCTTGCATTTTGTCTGATTGTAACCATTTTACTGCTAAAACTTTGGCACATTTATTTACTTGTAAATATCAATGCAATCCCTAATTTTCATGGAGTAGTTTAGAGTGATAATGCTGTTTCTTTCTAAGGTGGCAACAGACAAATTTTCAACTTTTCCCCTGGTTTATCTAGGTTTAATGCCATGGATCTCTGCCAGAAACCAGTGGATTGCTCCCTCTGGACTCAGAGGGAGTTCCTGCCTCAAGGGAGGGAGTTTGGGTGTGTTGAAATCCTGTTGATGGACGGGGGGATGGACAGATGAACTGATACAGCGTCAGTAGTAATGTGGGTGTTGTACTGGACCGTCATGTTGAGCAGTTAAGGTGAAGAGCTTGAACACCCGGATGGTAGAGTCACTGCTGCTTTGTGGCGATGACTGAGGTGGTTCAAGGGTTTCATTAGGCCTCGTGGAGGCTTAAATTTGGAGCTTTTCCATTCACATAGCAACATTTTCAGCCAGGAAGCCTGGAGAAGACAGGAAGGCCTTCAAGTGAAGGTAGATAGCTACCATTGACTTTATGATGGACACCATGAGCCTCCATCCCTTCATAGTCCAATAGGGAGCTTCCTACTATGGGGCTTAACTATCCATGTCACCACTATCTCATAAAGCCGTTCCATGAGGACTGGAAACACCTGCTCCCCCACCTTCATCTTCTGCAGCTTTATGCCCTTAAAGCTAAGTTTTACAAACCTCTGCTTAAACAAGTATGCAGCTTAGCAGCTGCACATGTCCTTCATTTCGACTGTTTGCACGTCTGTGGAGAAATTAATAGTTTGTGCATCTTTGAGGCAGCCAAAGGCAAATTTCTGCTATTGACCCGGCCAAGGTGAGGGTATAAAGAAGTGCTAAGTTCCTATTGCTACCTGTGAGATATGTCTACTTGAAGTATTGGAACTATTACTACTTCCTACAGTTAAAGTATTACCACTCAGCACCAGAACTAGTTGCAGATTAGTAGTGCTGTTATGTGAGCGAGCGTCAAACTACACATCAGAGCTTTGCCCTTCGTTTTGTACACAGTTTAACTTAGCAGCTGATGGTTCAGTTGGCAGGCTTCTGTGAGAAGTGAGAAGAGGTTTTCAAATGGCAGCCGATGCTATGCCAGCCTATTATACAGGAGGAGGGCCACCGGCCTTCCTGACAGACATCACTAGTGCCAGTCAATAGGGTGGAGTGATGGTATCTGAGCTTCTGATGAGGTCACACAGGAGGATTTCTTAGTGAAACATGAAATGAATGCTATGGAAGAGAACTTTCATTCCTTTTTCTCCCATTACTATTCACAGTAGAGACAAACTCAGAATGTGAACTCAAAAGTGACCTGAGGTGATCCAGCAGTTGGGTTATAAGAACTGCTGGTGTGTGTGTGTGTCAGACTGATGCTGAAACCCAGTCACCCTCCAGAGAAACAGGCCGAGCTGCCAAGAGACTGATGTAGAACAACGGGAAGCTTTTAAACTGCGACCAAACCACTTTCAGGACATGTTTAAGGCAGCGAGGGGGAATTCTGCAAAACACTAATTTGTCCACAGTGACATAAAAGTACCATTAAAACCTCATTTACTGTTTATTCCATCACACTGTTTGTGGGCTGCGTTTAGTGGACTGTTAAAATGACCAAAATGACTAATTGGCTAAATCCAATCCCCAAAAAGAACCTTTATGAAGAGATGTTCTGTGTGCTGAACAATACGTTGTCAGGAACAGAAACCCTGATGGACAAATATGTCAACATTATATTTATTTTACCGTCTATTTAAAATAAGAAGAATTTAAATGTGTTGTCCCTCTAACTGGCTTTAAATGTGATCAGCACAAGCTCACACAAGACAACTTGACGAGGAGGAAACACAGTTTGTTCTTTTAATCGTCTCATCCAACAACCGACAATGAGATTAGCAGTAAAATCTGTCTGTGTGTCTGGCAGCCTGTGGTGTCTGCTCTGCATAATAGCTCACTAAACGTTAAGTAAACTCTGGTGGTTAGAAATATCCTAAAAGTGAGGCTGCGTCCACATCGATGCAGCAATGTTTACATGGAATAAACGGTACCATGTCAACCAAAACTAACACTCAGAAAGGAGTTTTAAAGTTACGCTAGAAATTATAAACGGACACATTTTGGAAAAGCAAAACTGTTGTTGTGGAATCAGGTGTGCTCCCTACTGAACAGTAATTTTCTGAATATTAAAGTTCTGATAAATTGAAAGAGGAAGTTATTTGGTGTAATCGGACGTGTGTTTATCTTTAGTTGTTGCTGGTTCTTATGTGGAGGTTATTTCCAAACTACTAGGTGTAGCTCAGACACACACACGGCAGGAATTCAGGCTTAAGTCGATCGTGGAGTGCAGGAAAAGGTTTTTAATATTAAAGTGCGACCACAGGTCTGGATGAGGAACGCTATAAAAACACTGTGACATCCAAAGCTGTGAGGTGGAGCCGTGAGAAATGCTCAGGACTCTCGAGGTGGTTTTCTCAACACCCATCTGACTCATATTATTTAATTTTGCCAGCTACTTGCACACGACAATTTGCGGCTCAGCCTCCTATCTAATCCAACGTTTCATCGAGAGTGAGATAGAGACGTTTGCGCAATCGACCTTCAGCCCGAATAGCGCTTAAAATCCTGAGAAGTTACGTTACGAGGGGACTGTAATCTCAGCGAGATCAGAATTTGATTAAGAGCTTTCTGAGATTCCTCTCCGGATTAATGCGGCAGTGTTTGTGTGTGTTGCTGGTATTAGACAGCATTGCTCCACTGTTTGATGTCAAGGAGGAGAAAATGATCTGATATAATGGATTTGTTACTGGAAAAGGTTCTGTGCAGCTTTCCTCGAAACAATTATGGAATAATTAGTATTAAACAGCTATTTTTAGCTTTAGATGTAGACTAGGTAACCAAAACACAACACATTGAAGACGTTAACTCACAGTAATAATTAAAGTATTCACTGAAAGCTCCTTTAAATCAGTTATAGTAAAAAGCACACGTGTTCTCTGACTTCTAGACAGTGGTCTCCTGTGAACGTCTGCTCCAGTATCTGTCTGTCTACCTGAGTGTCTGCTTATTTTCCCATCTGTCTGCCATGAATTTGCATTATTAATCCGTCTCATAATAACCTCTTTTCCTCTTCACAAATAAAGGAGACCTGTGTGGGAGCGGTGCATTCCCACTCACTGCTAAAAAAAGAACGCCGCTTTGAAACTCTGAATATTACTTTTTGCCTTTTTATAGGGCTCAGGGAAGCTGATCAAACTTCCCCCGGGGACTTTCTCCCGGAAGCTGTGGCTCAAGTGATGCAAATGACAGAAAATCAGGCTCCAGATCAGACGCCTCGATGATTTTAACAACACTTAGACTTGATGCAGAAACAAACATTAGGCCCATATTGGACTTTTGCTGGTTTTGGCTCAGAAGTATCGAGTGTAAGCCGAAGAGTTTGAGGCCTTTAGGAAACCCTGCACAATGTGTATTAAAGAATGAGCAGCATATGGAATGAAACACACAAATATGCACTAGTATAGTTGTTCTGCTGCTGCTGCTGTTTATAATTTTCCTCGAGTTTGAATGTTTTGTCCAGAGAATCAAACTGTGTCCAGAAACTGGGTTTGATCAGATGCCATGAAGTGAAATACTGAAGAGAAATGCAGACCGTCAAATGGATATTAAAGTTTTCTTGAGCAAACAAAGCTTGTTTTGTGGCTGCAACAGATTTTCCTTTAAACAACTGGACAACTTGTTGGGGGAAAAGTGCATTTCTAAAAACTGGGAGAATGATTCGGAGTCTGTTAATGGTTTATACTTGTGTGTGCAGTGTGGTGAAGGAGCTCAGCTTTTATAGTTTGTAATAAGCAAACAGCCGCTGTCTTTTCCCTCCTGCTTCGTTTGAATAGCTGGTTAACATTTTTCTACTGACATTTGATACACTGAAGAGAGTCTGTTCAGCTCAGCTGCATTCGATTTTAATGGCATAAGCACATCTGAAACACACCCTGTGGGCTTTGTAACACAACAAATACACTTGATTTTCACCTGTGTGTTGCATGTCGACAGCTGGAGTTCTGGTAACAGGTTAAAACCACTCTGGGGAAGGTTAGGATTAGGTTAAGACAATACAATTTAAGTTGAGGTTTAGCAATGAGACAGTTTGTTTAAGGTTGGGGAAAGCCATTGGTCACGGTTAAATAAGACAAACTTTTGCCTAAAAATGAAAACTTCTCTCAGTGAAATACTTCCTGGAAACGCTGGATATCGAACCAAAGTCAGCAGAGTTGGAGGCAGATGTAAATACCCATCCATCACCCCGACCACAGCACCGTTACTCTCCGTCACACCGCCTCCATGTCAAACAAATATCGAAGAGATTTTGTGGAGGAAGTATCGTCTTTTCACGTGGAGAAGAAATGTATTGCTTGGTTTTCATGCAGGTACCACATGTTTGCTTTTTAATATATGATTTCTCAAACTGTACAAGGAGCAGGCTTGTCTGGACGGAGGCTGTGGAGATCATAGTTTGGTCAAAACTTGTGTCAATATAAGGCTGAGGTGAAATTTCAGACATCTGTGGTCAAACGAAGTTGCCACCTGTGTATCAAAGTCGAATCAAAACGCTTATTCTGGCATTTTCTTTGCTTCCCCACTTATTTAAACAAGACCAGGATTAAGAATGCTATCTCCAACTGGAGGTCGACTGTTCCTTATTACACTGGATTAATTCATTGCATGCAACACGTTCTGGCTAATCATTTAAAAATATTTAACTTCTATTCATTTCTGGAACATTTTCTAATACTTTGCGCTATGTTTTTTAGATGGCCAGTTGCATCCGATCACTGCTTCATCAAACATGTTTTACGATCCTGATTCCACTCGTCTATGCACAGCAAAACAGTCGTGGTGTGAACGTTAAATTCAAGTCAAAATCATTTCAGAAAGTTACAGTAAAAGTCAGACAGATTGGAAAGATGTCAGCGGTTACCAGAGCTGTTCGCCCAACTAACAAGAAGCTTCTGAAGAGGCAAACTGGCACCTTAAATGTTTGGGCTCCATGCGGGCAGCACCTTTCCACCTCATTTGAGCTCTTCACCTCCAGACCAGCATTTTCAACACATTCAGCTCCACCTGTTTTGCATTTTCTTGCCTAAGCGCATCACAAACGGATCAGCCACCACATTACAACCACTGACCGGTGAAGTTTCGATTATCCCGTCACAGTGCAGCGTTCTGCTGGGAAACCTTGGGTCCTGGTGTTCATGTGGGTGTTATTTGATGTGTACCACACCTACAAGACAAAGTGCGTCAAAGCACCACAAAAATGTGCAAGAACTCAATCTAATCAAGCGTCCCCTGAAAAAAGTCTGATCCACTGAGGCTCCACTAAGGATTCATGGCCATCATTCTCTTGCTTTTCTTCTTGTTGTGTAGCAGATGAAGACACTGCTGAGCATCCTGAGTGTTTATTTTATTATGAACCACTGAGTTAAGCTGCACAGTTTGCAGAATCTGTCCATGGCTCTTTGTAGCTGTTGTTGTGTAATCGTTTAATGTTGCCCTCTATTGTGGTCTGTTCTAGTAAGACTTTATTGATGAAAACAGTTGCAGCTATTTTTACAAGCTGCTGTCTTTTGTTTTGAATGCTGCAAAGTGCCAAACTATAGAAAGCAGCTCTGGTTTGGTTTGGTCTGAGCCCTGTGATGGAGTTCACACCCAGGCCAGACACGGTGTTGTTCCACTAACGCAACAACAAATATCCTATGAGTTTGCTTACTGGACAAACTTTGTGTTGGAGAGGGGCTTCTTTTGTTTGCTTTCTGGAACAATCAGAGTGAGTAAACGGGAGAATCATGCTGTGGGAGGAGCGCTTCATGGGAAAAGATCAAGAGATGAATTTTCAGCCTTTGGTGAAAGATGGGAAGTGAATGTGTTGTTCTGACCACACAGAGGGTCTTTCCATGGTGGGTTAGTAGGAGGCCACTGTGTCAGGCAGATTTAGGTCTGCTGTTAGACTTTAAGCTTGAATAAAGACACTTTAAACATGTGACTTATGAGGATGTGTTTAAGACAAATCATGCCGTAGTATAAATGTATTTAAGAAATTACATCGATTTAATTTTTGGGTCAATTTACAATATAAGCCTTCTAAGGATCTTTTAGTTTTATATTACATTATAGAGAGACACCCCTCTGACAGCTCACTGGTGACTGTGGGAAGAAAAACTAAACGTTAATAGGAAGAAACCTCAGACAGAACCAGGTTGGTTGGAGTGACGGTAAAGGACAGAGAGAAAAGGATTAGCAGAAAGAAAAACAAAGTTTGACAGAACAATAAGCACCAAGGACGTTGGTAAGGCCTCTAACCAAAGATCACAGACATGGAGCTCTGGTGCCTGAAATTCCTGCAGAAATAGCAAAACACAAACTACAGGAGAGAGAAGACACCACGTTCATAACAAGCAAAGGTCACGTGAATGTCTGAGCATCATGGGAAATCCATAAATGCCTACTAAATGGATGATTGAGGGTCAGCTGAACCAGCGCTAACTGTTAGCTTTATCAATGACGGCATTTTTAAGCCTTATCTAGTATAAGTAGAGAAGGTGTCTGCATTCTGAACCCAAAACTAGGAGCTGGTTCCACAGGAAACAGCTGATGGATCTGCCTCTCATTCTGGAAACTCTCTGAACCACAAGCAAACCAGCACTCTGAGAAGTAAGTGTTCTATTGACATTATATCAGGTCTTTAGGATACAATGGAGTTTGGTCAGTGAGGGCTTTGTATGGGAGGAGGAGGATTTTTAAAATTCTGTTCTGCATTTTACTGGAAGCCAATGAAGAGAAGTTAATATACAAGAAATATGATCTCTGTTCCTGGTTCCTGCTTAGGTAGAGCTACTGGGACATCCCAATAATAGGGAGTCAATGTTGAAGTAGCAATGCATGGACTAGTATTTTAGCAGCACTTTGAGATAGGATGTTCTTTATTAGTTAAAGGACATAGAAAGGAAGCCGGATTTCAAAGAAGAAACTTGCAGCTCATCCAGATTTTTCTAACTTAAACACCTGCTTAAAGTTTGATTAACTGATTTGTTTGATCTGTCTTCATACACAAGTATAACTGGGGGTCATCTGCATAGCAATGAAGGTTCATACGGTGTTTCCTAATAATATTACCCAGGTAGAGTATGCACAGAGTGAAATCAATGCAGTAATCCCTCGCTATATCGCGGTTCACTTTTCGCAGTCTCACTATATTGCGGATTTTTAAATTGTATAAAAAATACGTAGCAGACGGCAGATGAATAGACGCACGTATGGAAAGTGCAGCTACGACCGCTTCTGCTTGAGCTAGTCGGTCACTGACTGATTGGCGGTGATTGAAGTTAGTGTTTATAAGAGTGTGGGAAAGGTTAATAACAGTGTGGGGAGGGTTTATAAAGCCTTAAAATACATATAAATAATAAACATAAGGTCGCTACTTGACAGATTTCGTCAATTGCAGGGCGTTTCTGGAACCGCGATAGACGAGGGATTACTGTACTTCCATAACAAAGACAGCTCTTTAGAACATCCACTTTTTAAAATCTGTCACAAGCTTCTTTCCATCTAAGCATCCAATACAGCAGGGTCTTTATTCTAACACTAAGATAAACTATAAAGTAAGATACAGCTATTTTTACACGCTACAGGACCTCCACTTGCCAGTAAAATGCTATAAATTAGCATTGAATGAATCAAGGAAAACCCCAGTGAAGCGACTTCAAACTGCCGTTACCCACAATTTATTTTTCAGTTCCATCCGAGCATTTTGCAAGTCAATATACTTGTCAGTGCTAATACTGAGAGTGAGATTTGAGGTTTTTCAGTGACACTGCTGCTGATTACTGAGACCACCAGAGCTCCTGGCTGACTTCTTGGGAAACGCTGCAGCAAACTGACTTTAATTGATTCCCGGTGAGGATTCCTCGGTGATGTTGACAATTGACTGACTCACGAGTGAAATCATAAAAACAGAGAGATATGTCACCCAGGGATGATCGGGTTGTCACTGCTCTTTGTTGTGCTGCTTTGCCCAGGAAAGGGTTTTGTGTGTGTGCAGCTCTACAGTAAATACCAGGAAACAGGTCCATGACGACACTCATGCTCTACAGTAAATTAATGTGGCTCAGAGCAGAGGTTAGGTAAATGTTTTATATGCTGAAGTTGCTGTTGACGGGTTTGTCATTGACACACATGTGGGCAGTTGGCTGCTGTTGTAAAATGCCAACGCTTACTTCCAGTGTGGACTGAGAGCGGCGGAGAAAACAGGGTTGTTTTGTGGTGTGGTTACCACTATGGAGTCAAGCCTCAATCCAGGAGTGTGAATCACGAGGACGCAATCTAAACCACATGTAAACAATTAGCCTTCAGGATAGCAGGGTTGTTCCTATGTGCATGTGTGCGCCGACATGTGTGCATGTGTGGCATGTACACAAACACACACACTTTCACAGGAATCCTCCACTTTCCCAGATGCTGACAGCCAAAGTGTTACCCAGAAACTCCACAGAAACTTAATGGATGATTAATAACTGAAGATGCACATGCAGGAAATAACTCTGTGGAAGATGTCAGTGATTTTATTTTCCAGCCTGCAGCTTCTCTATTTGTTCTGTCGGTCTCATTGGCGCTGATCTTGACCGAGGTGAGCAGCTGGTTTCAGTAAAATGGCTCAGATGCATCCACATTAAACTCTACCTGTCCTGCACCAGACAGCAGACACACAGAGTTCAGAACATCTGGTGAACAGAATGGATCATTTAGCATCTAAACAGTTTGGTATTTCCCTGAAGGGAGGATGGAGATCACAACAAAGATAGAAAGAAAAAATTGAAAGCTGGACTTTCATGCATCAGATTGACGCATAAAGGTTAAACAGAAACGGGTTTACTACATGAGCATAGATTTAGTTTACAGATTTTGTCTTGGCATCCTTCCCCAGGAAATTTTGGGCATCAAATACTTTAATTTTTATACACAAATGTGTGCCTCCTATGAACTAATATATGGTAGAAATGTCACATTTAGGGCTACTTAGTGGCTCGGTGGTTAGCAGCATCGCCTCACAGCTAGAAGATCCCCGGTTCGCGTCCCGGTTAGGACACCTGGGATCTTTCTGTGTGGAGTTTGCACGTTCTCCCTGTGCATGTGTGGGTTTTCTCTGGGTTCTCTGGCTTCCTCCCACAGTCCAAAAACATGCTGAGGTTAACTGATTATTCTAAATTGTCCATAGGTTTGAATGTGAGGGTGCTTGGTTGTCTGTCTCTATATGTAGCCCTGCAATAGGCTGGCGACCTGTCCAGGGTGTCGGCTGGGATAGGCTCCAGGCCCCGCTTAGAGGATTAAGCGGTGTATAGATAATGGATGGATGGATGGATGTCACATGTAAAGGAAAACGCAAAATTCAAGCACAATAAGTAAATGTTATATCGATCTTTTAATTCATCCATATGGCACCAATTCACAATTTTGACTTGAGTCATCTCGAAGCTTCCCATAGTGAGTTCAAGACCTTGCAATGATATATGTGTTGTTATTCTTTAATGTTTTAATTGGAAAAATGCACGTTATAAATATAAAATGAAGCGTGTCCTCTGCACTTGAATTCCTATGCACAAATTTGTGTCTTTCATTGAATAATGTATGGTAGAAATGTCACGTGAAGGAAAATGCAATAATCAAGCACATTAAGTAAATGTTATATCGGATTTTCACAACTCAAGTCATCTCAGGGCCCTTTGGATAGTGAGTTCAAGACCTCACAATGACATATATGTTGTTATTCTTTCATGTTTTAATTGGACAAACACAAGTGTTATAAATATTTAGAGGGATGTATCCTCTGCATCCGCCGGAAATCTTGTTTATTAACTCATGACAGCAGTGAATGTCAAAACTCAAAGCTCAAATTCCATCAGCCCTCCCTCCATTTTTCAGTCAGACAGTAAATAACTTCGTATTAGTGCTCGTCACTGTCACCACGTATGAAATTCTTCTGCTGGCCTCGGTTGTCTCTGTTAAACTCTCTCTCTCTGAGCAGTTATTGTCAGAAACACCAAACTGAGCCACCGAGCTCTTGTACCAAAATATACAGCAACAAATTCCTCGGCAGAAACAATACAATGAGTCTGAAGCTCGGAGCAAACAGAGGCGGCAGCCAAGAGAAACTGTTGTCGCTGATACGGAGCGTCTGAGGCCTGAAGTATTTTTCAAGCGTGTCTGTGAGGTTGAAACTGCTTTAGAAAGATAATCCAAAAGAAACAAACAGCACAATCAGCAGCAGGGGCTGATTAATGACGCTGATGTGTCCACAAGAGCTGCCTTATTTTCTTTGAAGAGAGCAGCTTCTGCAACACTTGAAATAAGTCGGGACTTGACTGTAAGAACATTTTTGCGTCTTCTTCCCAGCCAGCTCTGGATGTGTTTGAAAGACTTTTGTGTCGGTAAATACGCGTAACGTTAGAAAAGGCCATCCAGCTGAGGCCTCCAGGGAACAAGAGCCTGATGAAGATGAATCTGTTTTTTTTTAATTAAGAGTCTCTTGATAACGTCGGCCACTCCCTGCTCTTCAAAGACCTGACGCATTAACGCCCTGATGACTTGTCTTTCTGATGGAGCTCTTTAAACGTCTCAGGAAGCAGAACTCTTGAAAACCTCGACCCTCTTAGTGCCAAGTTATGTGGCTCTGGCTGCTCTCTCTTCCTTATTAGTTCAACCTCTTTGTTCCTCTCTGTCTCTGGTCTTTTCTTCTCATTAATGCACATTTTCTCGTCTTGTCTTTTTCCATTCTCCTGTCACTCCTCCCTCCTCTCTGTCCCTCTGAGGCCTCCAAACCCTCTAATCCCTGTATGTTTTCATCACATAGTGACAAACCAGAGGATGCAATTAGGCAAGAATCTGTGTGCACGCACTGTTTTCATTCCCGTGCACGCAGCGCTTTGTGTGTTCATGTACTCTTGTTAGTATCTACATAACATACAGATGTCTGTGTGCACGCCATCATGCATGTAGAAGCCTCTCCTACCAAATGTTTTGTGGTCTGAAGGGTGGGAAGAAGAAGAATAAAAGAGGAGGAGCGATGAGAGGAATCTGCAGGCCCCGAAGTTCGACTCCCTTTCTGTTGATAAGGAAACACCCCAATCTCTTCTGGCTCGTATGTTTGATATTACACACTGCAGACTCTCAGCTAAGTTTAAATTTTTAGAATACTTTTCAGTGGATTCATCATAAAAAAAACTCCAGAACACCACAAAGTATTCACTGAACTGAAGTGTACCAACATCTTCCTAAAGGAGGCAGGAATCACATTGTGTTCTGTGGTCCAGTTGAATAAATTCTGAGTAAATATGAAGCATGTGTCGATCACTGATGAATCATTAAGTAATGTGAAGACAAACAGAGGTGGGTCACATCTGTTCTCTAATTTCCAGATTTCCTCTCCAAGAATAAAGATTTCAGCTAATAGCTTCAGTTCTGTGTGGTCGTTGACCGCATTCACATCCAGAACCAATCAGAGGAGTAAATCCAAACCAAACTCTTCCACCAGCTTCAGTTATGACAAGAGAAATGATACGAGCAACTGGAACCTATCTGCAGACAGGGAAAAGCAAATGTAGTGGAAATTTTTGTATTAAAGTTGAGGAAAATATTTCTAAATCACATATTTATGGACAAAGTTTTTATCAATTTGTTAATCTTTTGTTTAGAAAACCATCTGTCTTGATATAAAGATTACTATTCTGGGATTTTTTCCTTCATTTATTTTGAAGAAAGACATGAAAGGGTTAGAAATTAAATTATTAAACGTTACGAATTCAGTTTTCATATAAGACGGTGCTAAATTACAACAAAATTCTGTTGAGACGGGCCACTGTTTAGCTCACTGAGTTAAGGCGATACCACATGGGCTCAGTCCCCTTAGCAGCGATCATGAGCTCGAGTCTGGCTCAAGAACCTTTGCTACATGTCTCTCTCCTGTCTCCCCCACTTTCATTCTGTCTCTGTCTATCCAATAAAATGGATAGACAGAGACAAAAAAAATCTGTTGAGACACCCAGACATTGTGAATTATTATATCATGTGTGAAGTCAGTGATGTGCATCTTCATTTTATTTTTACTGGGTTGATGTCTGCTGATGACAGTTTCCCATATTTTTATGTGCAAGAACAGAATTTTATTGTTTGGCACACTGAGGTGAAAATACAGCTCTGAAGTTGTTTCAGTTATCTGGCCATTTTGTGTAAATGTTGGAGAAGTTCTTACTGGGAATTGTGAGTTGTATGATTTAATGAAAGGGGGTGGGATTAAACAAGTGTATACTTCTTCCCACTCCTTTTCAAATGTGTTAAGAAAAAAATGGAAATCTTTGTTTTGTGTTGTCAAATTGTTTTTTTTTTTTTGTCTTGCATATTTGAAATAAATTACAATCAATCAATTCGGTTAGCGCAGGATAACTTATTCACTTCACCTGTCAGTAGTTTTAATGTTGTGGCAGTAAATCAGTGAAGTTTCCACTTGGCAGAGGGTTGAGCAGGATACTGCATGTAACTTCTGTAATACTGTATTTTAAAAATATATATTTTTGGGGGGATTTTTCCATTTTAATGATAGAGAGGAAACAGGGTGAAAGGCGGCAGAGAGAGGAGAGAAAAAGTCATGAGCTGGACTCGAACTCACAACCACTGCTGTCGACCTGCACCCACATGGGAATACCCTGACTCAGTGAGCTATCCTGGTGGCCATAACAGTGTATTTTAACAGTATTTTAAATAATGCATTTTATAGTTCTCCCGACATGTGATTGAATACCCGGTTTTGCGTCCATCTAAATGATGCCATGAATTCCACATGCAGACATCCAGGGAGCAGAACATGCAGAGGAATGCAGGACTCTGGGAAGTGTTGTTTGACATTTTGACAGTAACTGATAAGACTCTATAAACATGTGTGTGTTGTATAAGCAGCAGAGTCTTCTCCTCTCTGCAGTGCATTTGCTTATTAATGCTGCACTGATCCTTCGTTCTGCTAGAAACCTTCTGCTGAAGCTAAAGTCTGGATCTCGATCTGTGTTTTGTAATGGTCAGAGATGCCGTGTTTATCGACGATCTGTGTGCTTGTGACTGCCTTCAGCTGCATCTCCGCTTCTACAGAAGTCTGCACCAATAATCTGCTACCTGGAGCTAAAGGTAACATGTTTGTGTTTACTGCATGAAGGCAAAACTTGCTGGAATCTGCGAAAACATTTACATGTCTGAATGTTTCCCTGCAGCGAGATGTTTAATTAAAGCTAAATATTAACAAATATGTCTCTTATATGGACAGTAATCAGTATTCTTATAATAATGCATGCACCTATCTGTTTGTTCACACTGTTCAAGCTTGATCATCAGTGTAGAGGAGCTTTAGGTGAGTCTGTATTTCAGTTTGCGTCAGGCTTTATTGCGCTGATGATGAAGCATCCAAGCATTAGATGTCCTGTAGTTTACAAGCCTGCTGTCTGCTACCCAGAGTCTTTGGAGGGAATGCCTCCCTGAGCGTGTTCTCCGGTTTACGACATCCAGTAGCTCGTTCTCCTGCTGATTCAGTCAGACAGACCCAATAAAAGACAAACCTAGGCTATTTTTCAGCTCCTTTTGCACTACTGAAAAGCATGGCGTCTAGTTTGGGCTCAAATCAAAACCAGAGACACGCTTCCAAAGGAGCCGACGTGAAGAAGCTCAGAAGGAAATGGCTCCAGAAATTGGAACATCAAGACTTTTACAGATTTCTCCAGTTGCAGCAATACCCTAAAACAATTCTAAAAGTTTAGAGAATGAAATAATACATTTTTTTATATCTGCCTAACTATGAATCCGACTGTAAAGTCATTGCTAGGATATACAACTGTTTTCTAAAAAGAAAATCAGAAGAGGCACAGTACATTGAGGAGAAATGGGACAGAGAAAGTGGTAGGGTCCTCTCTGGGGAGGGGTGGCACAGGGTCTGTCAAATACAGTGGAAAACTGCAAGTTCTCTTATTTGGAGGGAATTTTGTCGGAATGGTTTGCTTCGACTTTTCATTACCCCTTTGCAGAATCAGCACAGAACCAACAATTCCAGTTGCTGGAGACAATGTCAGGTCAACAATGCAGATCATCATTATATATTCGTGTCCTCTCCTGTTCTTGCTCCCTTCTGGAAGACTATCCATCAGAAGTTAGACAAGGTATTCAAGACGACTATCCCTTTTAGATTTGATGTCTTGTATTTATGCAATATTCCACAAAAGATTTACTCCAAGGAGAGAGCCCTTACGACAATCCTGCTGGCTGCATGTAAAAAAGCAATAACTCATGGGTGGTTGAAGCCCCAAGCCCCCTTGTTCGAGGACTGGTTGGACATAGTTCATCAAGTATATACAAAGGAGAAACTGACATACTCTCTCAGTATACAGCAAGATAAATTTACCAGTATATGGTCAACGTGGATTGAATTCATCCAGCCCCTGAGGCAAAACTTTATGTGAAGTGTGTGTATAACTTGAACATTACCATCCCTCCCACTTGTTTTGTTTTGTTCAGTGTTGTACTAGAAGTTGCTATTTATTGAGTGCGGCTAATGGGAAAGGAAAACTGTCATTAGGAAATTTCATTACACTTTTTTTTGTTTTGTTTGCTCTTGTTTGCCCCATAATACAACAAACATAAGGGCACATTGATAGATGTTTGTCTTTTTTTCTATGTCTTTTACTGATCCCCTTATCCTATTTATATGCAAGTGGCTGCAGATAAATAAACTTGCTTGCTTGCAGATATCCTGGGACTGTGAAGAATAAGTAAAGAAAGACTGTTGATAATGGAGATGATTAGGTTGATGATGAATCTTATGGACATTGCTTTAAAACTGGGACTATTTCCTTCACCTGTCATTTATGTATTATTATTTGCTTGTTTTTGTTAGTTTGTGTTTGTATTGTTATTTTATTTACTTATTTTTTTAAATAAAATTTTAAAATAGCTTACTTATTTTCCTAGCCTGTGAATCATTTTCCCCGAGGCATCTAAATTTTGTTGTGGCATTTATTTGTAAAAACAGGCACTAAGTAAAATATTTGTAATTGTCTGTGTGAAAACTTCTGGCTGATAATAAAAAGTAAATAACAAAAAAAAGAAAAAGAAAAAGGCCGTTGGTTGAATTTTAAACCCTAACAATGCCATCTCAGTCTTTATAAAAGTCGTTACTGAACTTGAAGTGTTGGCCTGGATAAAAAAAAAAAAAAAGGGCGACTGTAACGTTCAGCTTCCCACTGGATTTTCTGTACTGGTAAAAAAGTCCCATTGTGACGGTGTGTATTTAGACAGCTGCCCCTAAAGTGAACTGATTATTTGTACAGGACTCATCCAGATACGACCGACCGCAGACGGAGTCTGACTGTACATTCGCTCACATCTGTGGGTGTCAGATGTGCATTTTTTCTACGTTTCATACACCCCAAAAATGTCTCCTTATTTATTTTAACCTTTTTCAACAAACACACTTTTATTGCTTTTACTGGTACTTTGGCTGCATCATTTTAAATAGATTTACTGGCATTTTCCTTTTTTATTGAGATATAAGAATGTGGGACACTGGAGATCAAAACACTTCAGCTCTGTTTGAGAAGGATTTGATGACATTGAACATCAAATTACAGCTTCTCTTAACTGTAATTGCTCATGCTGCTCACTAAATTTGAAATCATTCCCAGAATATATTTGACTCGTGTGATTTAATACCTCGAATCACACAAATGAGGCAATTTAGTAAATTTACTGGTTTCAGCTCAGTAGTCCAGAAAAAGAATCTCATGCAGGCAGAATGAAAACGCTCCTGCAGAGACAATAATCCATTTTCCTAAGCTCTCCTCCAGAACTTCTGATTTTAAGACTAACAGAGTTTCTTAAAATCCTTTGTTTCAAAGTCGAGCACTTAAAAAGATATAAACTGCCGTCTGCATCAACAACTGGGGAGAAATTACTCCTCTAATAGACACTCAGAGCCTCTGAAGTTTTCTTGCCAGGAGCTCTTTGATCATCGCAGCTGTCAGAGATATTTTCTGCTGCACCTCGTTTGTGCTTTTAACTCGGAAAACTATGTCGTGTCATTAATGCTTTTATAGTACTGGAGCTTTTGAAATGATATTGGTTTGACTGAATGTTACATTAAAAGCAAATATGAAGAGTCGGTCTCATGTTTTTTTTAGCAGATTGAGTCTAAACTGGGACTCGGACAGATTAAAGTGTTATAAGAAACATTCTCTCCTTTCACAGTTTATATATAACTTTCTTTATATGATCTTTTCTTTTAAACCCAGGAGACCAAGGTGAGGTCGGGGAGGAGGGAGATCTGGGGAAACTGGGGAAGAATGGACCTCCAGGAATTCCAGGTATCGAGAATCTATGCATTTAAAGCAAGTTTCCTTCCATTTATTTAACCATGAATACTATTATATAGGAGGACTGGTAGCAAAACTGGCGAACCAAAGTGCAGATGCTGGTTAACAGTTTATTTTACAGGGAAATAACCTGAGCTGGGGGATCAGGCAGGAAAACTGAAGCAAGGGTTTGCACATGTTTGTAGAATCCCGGAGCCACGGTTCAGGGTGGCATAGCTGAGATCCCGAGGCTGAGGCCAAGCAGAGGAGCAGAGCTGAAGCAAAGAGATGAAGATGTCTAGGAACAGGGGTTAAGTCTTCCATGAATCGCTTGCACAGACTCCTGATCTGGTGCAGCTGCTGAGGCTGTGATCCAGCTGCAGCTCACCTGAGTCCACTCTGCAATCAGACACACAGGAGCAGACAGCAGCTGCAGCCAGCAGCCATGAGACACATCCCGGCCTGATTGAACATTTCAGTCCAGTACCGTTTTCACATTCACACTGGACACCAGGATAATAATCATAACAGCAATGCAGCCAACCTTTAAGTCCATTAGCTGAGGAATTCAAACTGGCTGGAGGACTCGTGCGGTAGAACCACTGAACCAGAACTACAATCAGTGAGCAGGTGTAGGTGATTAGTCAGATGATTAGTATGAGGCAACACGAGTAGTACTTCTTACTCATAAGCTCGCTATTTTTCCCAAATATGCCCAAAATATTGCAGCCTATTAAGTTTTCTAGTCTCCTCCAAGCCTTAGTTTTCCTGAATTCTTAAATTTTACCGGTTTTCCACCTCTAAAAGTAGGTTGCCGATTGTGAACACTTCAGAGAATATCCCACCATCATGATATGGCCAGACAATGTCCCATAAACAAAAGATCTGCTGTCACCAGGATGATCAGATCATGTAAAAAAAAAAAATTAACAATTTCATCATAAGAAGTTTCTTTTCTTCATATAAAGATAAATATAAAAAATCTGCAAGTCTTATCACGTTAAATGATGGAAGATCATGATGTTATAGATTATTTTGAGGGGAAAAAAACAACTTAAAGGTAGTAAAATTACTCTGAAATCATCCCAAGATAAAATTCCTTTAATAAGGTTAAAGCAGGAAGAGTTTGTTTTCTTACTCGCACAAAAAAATGACAGAACTCTGTTATCCATAAAACAGATAGATAGATGGATGCTGTAATGATCCTTCACAGGAAGTTTTGCTGTTACAGCAGCTCACACAAAACTGGAAACATCAGATTCATACATCTATCATTCACATACATAATGAAAAAGAAAAGTGCACATCTGGGCATTGTTAGCTATGTGCATTGAACAGTCTAATAGCAGCTGGAACAAAGGTCTTTCTGAAGCTCTCAGACTTGCACTTTGGTGCCATCAGTCTGTGACTGAAGGTGCTGTAGTTGATCACCTCCAGGGCATGAAGGGAGTGGGAGGGGTTACTCATGGTGACTTTGAGCTTTGAGAGTACCCTCCCCTCTGCCTCTTATTGGACTGGTGTTAGCTTAGTGCCCAGACCCTGCTTTTTCAATAAGTTTGTCAAGCCTGTTCTTATCGGCAGACTGGAGGCCCTCTCCCCAGCAGACTACCGCGATAAACAGGGCACTGGCCACTACTGTGTGGTACTCATTCTGGAGCAGGGGTGGACAGATGTGGAATGACCGCAGTCGCCTCAAGAAATACAGTCGGCTGTACGAAACAACATTTCTAAGTGCTAAATAATCTAAATCTAAGTTTTTTAAACCTCCTTTCCTGATACTACAGCTATGCAAACTCACTTCCTGATTTTAAAACGCCTTTAGTTTGAATATGTGCAAAAGTTACATGTAAATATGAGAAAATCGGAAAAAAGTTTCCGACCAGCAGCAAGAGAACTGAAGGGTAAAAATAAAGTGTGGTTTGGCTGCTCCTCTTAATGTATTTACACATGGAGATAAAGTCTGACTTCATCTCTGTGACTCAAAAATATTATTTTCTTTGCTGGTGCAGCCTGGACAAACAGTGTGTTCCTAGTTTCTGAGCCAGTGTCGCTTCGCCCAGCGGCAGCCTTTGTGTTTCCCGAATTGACAGACAGACAGAGAGGGCATCCCCCTTCACCAAATGTTTTCATCTGAGCTGTATAATACATCTGCACACACACTCATACGTTTTGTAGGAATGTGAGCATCGACACACAAGTTGCAGATGTTCATGTTCACACACACACACATGCATTCACACACACTATACAGAAACTGTGGTTCTTCTCAGATGTTTGTTTTGTTCAGTAACTTCACACTGGTGCTGTCAGTATGTGTTAGAAGGTATGCGTTTGTGTTTTCAACTCTTCAACTCTGCAGATATTATCCAACAGCACAGCAGACCAGTGATTATGGTTTGTCTGTGTGTAGCTGCCTGAATGCAGGTTTCTGCTGCAGCTCGGCAGATGACGCATGTATTCCCCGTCTTCATTTAGGCACTTTTACAGGAAACAGTTGCTTAATTTTGGAATGTTAAAAGGGAATCCATGACTGTTAATGCTCTGGTGGGCAACAAAACCTGTTTGCTGCTCCGAGCTCGTGAACGTCAGCCGACTGCTGCGTTTCTACGTTTGCTAATTGGGCTTTAATCAAAAGTGCTCCAGAGGTGGAAACACAGGAGTGAGAGTAGGTGTCACTTAATGAGCCGGAGGCTTCTGAAGAACCTGCAAAATTAACGGAAAATCTAACTCAAGGCCTTTGGTTCAAGTGATGCTGCTTTTCTTCCATCCACTGAGCTTAAATAGGCAGAAATATTCATATCTGACCTTTAAAGTTGAGCAAATAAATATTTAAATGTCTTGTATTATCATCATATTAAGCTGTGAGGACCTGTAGCTCCTTTAGAAGTGGCTTCAGGTGGTTTAAAATGTGTCTGAGGAAAAATGTGGCCTTCAGCTCCGTTCTCCTCCAGCAGCTGGAGAATCCAGACGTTAGACCAGTTGGAGGGGTTGGCCATTGTAAAGAGTGAGAGCAGTGATAGGAGCGACTGTTATCTGAACGGTTTAACTGGCGACACTCAGAAAGGAATAACAGCAGAACAACAGATTGAATTTCTTTATATAGCAGAGAACAAACACCTCTAATGACTTCTCTCAATCAGTCCTCAGGTCAGTACTGTCAAAATATTTACTCTGTCAGGGTGCGTCTCAGGCCATCGCGTAGAAAATTCCATGAAAATTGCTGTACAGATTATGGAGAAATTTCCCAAAGGCAGAGCTCAGCAGACCTCACACGATCCATAAGACCTCACACCTTCTGCCAACACGCTCACAAATCACTGAGTAGAACATCAACAGGAGGAAAGTGGGGAAACGTGGAGTAGTATTGAATGTCTGGCTGTGTGTGTGTGTGTGTGTGTGTGTGTGTGTGTGTGTGTGTGTGTGTGTGTGTGTGTGTGTCAAATCCCTCTAATAGCAAAAGGCTTCTCCGGTGCGTCACTTAGTGTTTCAAACGCCATCAATTTTCAGTTGAATAGTTTCCTGAGGAGACGCTGGCAGGAAGCCTCCGTCTGCTCGCCGGTTTCCCACAAACACACACACACACACACACACACACTGATAGACACATGTACACGTTCTACACTTACACTATCACATCCAAAATCAGGCAGCTCCTCAGAATCTCAGTTCTTATAAAGCCACAGGAAGCAGTAATCAGATTACAGAGCGGGACAATAATCAGATCAAATATCAGAGGTAATAATAAATTATCACTTTCACAGCTGGAATACTTCAATGTGCATGCGTTTATTAGATTAATGTTCTTAAATTTTCCCTTAGAATAACTTCAGTCTGCCAACAATCTGTCAACACAAAGTCCTGAAGTGTCTGAAATCAGTCAGGATTCACCTCCTGGAATAAAAATACCAAAACTATGCAAAGCCTCAGTGCTTGCAGAGATAATCTTTAAAAGATGGACAGCAACTGTACTGACTAGGCTTGAGAACAATAAAAGAATCACAAAAACAAATGGAAAACAATGGAAGTGGTCATTAAAAAACAGTTCTGATTTAAAGACTAATGTATGTCTAACCATAAAGAACTGCTTGCTACAGGTATAATGTGTTTACTCCACCTTTCCTGGTATATTTTGCACACTGTGTTGGATCGATGATGATCAAAATATCTCCAATCCTCTATATTTATTCCTCCTTCTTTCTCCTCTTTTCTTTCTCCTATACAGGAGTTCCAGGAGATTCAGGACTTAAAGGAGAAGTTGGCCACACAGGGAAGATGGGGCCTTCAGGAGACGAAGGTAGAACACAGGAAAGTCATTTTACATTGAGATTAGGTTAACCCAAACATAGGCCTCTCTTTAATTACCATTAAAATACATCATTTTCAGTAATGAAATATTAGCGTGCATTAAGGAAAACACTGATCCTCAGGGTTTTGGAATCTTGGCAGATTATCTTACTTTTATTGGAACTTTATAACCATCTAATGTATAAATTTAGTCTGGTTCCAGTGACATGGTTTCTACGGAGTCTGACTTTAAATATGTTTTAATGAATAAATAGAGTCTCCTGAGACAATAACAGAGGGAAAACATTAAGTAGAACAGACATCTTTACACAAGTCGGTCCATTTAATTAGTCCCAAGACTAAAACACAAAGAAAGTTTCTTTGAAGCTGCTCATTGCGTGGTTATAAGCTAACGAGACAGTCTCATTAAAAGTCCATGTTTCTCTGTTTCTTTATGTTTTCAGTTATCACATCCAAAGACAGAAGAAAACATAACCCTCCAGCATGATGTCATGCAGCTGCTCTGCCCAGAGTGGCTGAAACAGTTTCTATCTTTGCTCTTATTTTTATGAGCAGTCATGTTCCGTTGCCTTCCGAGATATTCACTTTCCTCAGTGTTCATTATGTTTAATATGTTTACAGGAAAGTGGCTGAGCATCAGCCATCTGAGCGGAGCGCTGAGGTCACAGCTCTGGATTCTGCTTGATCCTGAGAGCTGCAGCTCATAAAACACCTGGAAAAAAACCTTCTCAGAGCAGCGCCAGCTTTAACACAATCATGGACTTAAATTCAGTTTCTGTTGTGCAAACTGAGGCTGACTCATAGAAGGTTTAATTTCCACTTCTGCATTTGCTACACATTTAAGATTGTCCTCATATTTTCTTCTATTCATCTGCTTATTATCAGACTATCTGCAGAGCTCATGGTGTATTTTAGTAGAAGAACATTTATCTACAGCAACAAACTATTTAACCTTTGGATGTCCTGTGCTGAATGTCCACAGAGAACGTTGTATCTCAGTGTATTTTATCCTGTTAACCCACTGAGATTTTCACATTTTTGCCTGGAAACTCAACTTTTTATTCCATTCATGTCAGAAAACTATCATCTGATAGAATCACACCGGTGAGTTCTGGGGCTACACCCACCTTCAAACTCAGCCTTCATTTCATTTATTTCATTGTCAGCCACACACATATAAAGCTTTGTCACTGCACTGTGCATGTTGTGACACTATGGTTTTGACAAAATGTGCCCACAGACAGACAGACAGGCAGACAAACCTCTGCAAATGTATTCAGACCCACCTTTTATATCCGTTCCTGCTACAGAGCCACACGTTGCTCTGATCACAGACTGACAAGGTGAATAAATACCAGCCATGATGTCGCTGCTGGTGATCAGACTGTACAGTGTGTTACTGTTCGGCTCTTCCTCATACAGAAAAAGGCCACTGTGATGTTTGTACTGGAGTCCACTTCCCCAAAATTTGCAACTGCCAGTTTGGTTAATTTCCACAATGCAGATAAAGTCTGAGTGGACGTGTTGGTGCAGAACATCTACACACAAATTACAGAATTAAACTCCTAAATAAAAAACTGCATGTATTTTATTGTGTTGATGAGTAAAGGTCTGCTTGAACTTTAAAAACGTACATAAACTAGGTGAAACTTTGACCTGAGTGACTCTAGTGTGCAGCCACATGTGATGTTTTAATGTGTGATAGCATCATCTGGTGGTGGAGGTTTGTAACTACAACACAATATCAAGGTTCAGTCATTTGTGGTTTAAATTTCATATATATTTATATTTGTTGTAAGTTCGCATTAAATGAATTAAAAGGTGGTTCTGTCTGTGGTTTCTGTTTCTCTGTAGGTGATAAAGGCGAAAGAGGTGTGGATGGAGCCTCAGGTTTAAGAGGGAATCCAGGTGAGCATCAAGATACTGCTGCTCTGTTTCTTTGATCTAAACTTAAAATATAAGTTGTACTTGTGTTAACCTTTTTTTTTTTTATCCGTCAGGCTCAACATGTGACTGTGGCAGGTACAGGAAAGTGGTCGGACAGCTGGATGTTAATGTGGGAAAGCTGAGGGACGCTGTGAAGTTTGTGAAGAACGGTGAGTCCTTCTGGTGGAAGCAGGTGAACCAGATGTTCTTAATACTGCAACTGATGTGCAAATGTTTTGTTGCTATCTGTCAAAAATGTACGCCAAGCATTCTTTACTTTACCTTTTCTTATGTTACTATGCTCATCTTTAAAACAGTGATTCTAAAGGTTATGTTTGGGACTAAACTGGGCCTCTTCCTGTCATGATATTTAATTCAGCTTTGCCTCTTTCACACCACTCTTTTCCTGCTATTTTCCAGTCTGACAAGCATAGTTCAGTGTCTGTAAATGAATAAATTAAATATGTTTTAAAAATGCTTCCTGATGACCTCTAACCCTTAAGTCTGTCCTGTATAGTGGTGTTGGGCCTGAGGGAGACAGAAGAGAGATATTATCTCCTGGTGAAGGAGTCCAAGAGGTTCAGAGAGGCTTCAATGAACTGCAAGCTGAGAGGAGGAACACTGGCCATGCCCAAAACCAGCAACACCAACCGCCTCATGGCAGAATATGTGCTTCAGGCGGGACTGACGGGGGTTTATATTGGAGTTCAGGCTCAGATCAAAGACACGGTGAGAGAATTTATGGTCTTAAAGCGGAAAGAAAATACTTATCAGGGATTTTGCAACAAGCAACAAAACCCAGAGCAGAATGTAAACAGAGGAATAGACGACCAAAGACTGTAGATAGAAGTGAAGTGTTTCTAATTCACATACCTGAGACTGACATTGAACCCGACATTGACATTTAAGAAACATATTAAGCCCCTCACAAATACTGTTAATTTTAATGTAGTAAATTTTATACAGGTAAGACCCTTTATGACTCTATACACTGCACGGATGTTTTTACACTCTATGATTCTGTCACGTATTGTATAACCTCATGGTCACTTGCTGCTAGCACAACACTCAAACCAATAGACTTGTTTTTTAAAAAAGCCACAAAAAATTTGGACAAGAAACCACTGTTTTAGCCAAGTACAATTTACTCAATTTTAAAAATTTTGTGAATTTTAAATATGGTTGTCTGGTATATAAAGCTTTGCATGGACTTGCCCCTCCTCCATTACAGGATTTTATTAAACCAAAGACTGTAAAGGGGATGGGCACCAGGGCCACAGTTCAGGGGGACTGTGAGGTTCCACACAGGCGAACCACATTCAGACAGACTGTGCTCTCAGTCAGAGGCACTAAGTATTGGAATAGTATCCTATTATCAATAAGAGCGAGTCCAACACTGGCCATGTATAAAACACACCTAAAACAGTGGTTCATAAATATGCACTGTCCCTATTAAATAACTAAATAAAGTAAAGTGAATGGCCAGCAGGAGGCGCCTCCTCTGGGTCTGACTGTATAGAGGTAGGCTACTTTGTGATTGACAGGTTCTTGTTCTTGTCATCAGGTCAGACCAGGCGGTTATATTTATGCAGACTCCAGCCCTCTGCAGGGGTTTGCAGCTTGGAGCCAAGAAGAGGATCTAAATTCTAAACCATCTCCAGCCACTAACTCCAGCTGTGTGGAGCTGCTCAGCACTGGAACGTGGACTCATGTGGAGTGTGAAGCCTCCATGTTCTTCGTCTGCGAGTTCCCAAAGAGCAGGAGAAGAGGGGGAGGAGGAGGAGGAGGAAGAGGGACGACTGCTTCGGCCTCATCATAAGTGCATGGCCAGACAGTTTACAGCATTCTGTAATTATTGGGAGATGTGTTACAGAATGTAATGTGTTGATGATGAATTTGAAAAATTAAAAGTACCTGAAACTTCCTAAACAAATTGTGCCGTAAATCTCCAGTAAAATAAAACTGACTTTTTCAGATTAGCAGCTTGTTTGCATCCACAGAGATCATCAATCCACAAATATCCAGCTCACCGTTCCTGACCTCCAGTTTTAGTGACTGAAGAGATTGTTTGCAATAAAAGGAGTTAAATCCTCCATTCACCTCCATCTAAAGACACATCTATGACCTGCTAAGCTCAATAAAGTTATTTCCATCCAAATCATCAACTTGTAGTCTGGTGATCTTCCACCATTATTTGCAGGAGAACTGTGGTCAGTCTCTTTTGGAATCTTTTCAGGTTCAGTCTGGAATCTTTTTTAGCCCCAATATCTTCATTATCTCATCATTTAGTTCATTTTCTGCAGGTTTCTCATTGTGCAGAATACTGGGCTGCTTTCTAATGTCCGTCTTTATTGCAAATCTAACAGGTCCTGTTGCAGATGTTAGCGGCCAAGTCTTCAGGTTGTTGTATACTTGCTTGACCTCCACTTTTACGTTCCTCTGATCTTCCTGTTTGGTTTCTGGTATGGAGACTGGTTGACCACACCACTGTGTTTCTCTGCATTTCCTTCAGCTGACATGTGTGATACAGTAAGCTTCAAGGTAGATGAAGGATCTACTTCTGTTATGCTTATAACATCGTTCCATCTCCACAGCATGTTTTTTTTCTTATTTCTTTGGTGCAGGTCTCTTTAAGGCATTTTTAAGATGAGCTTCAGATACTGATGAGGAAGCTGCTAGTTGTTTGGTCTGTTTCAACCATTAGAGCTGCTGGACTGTTGATTGGAAACATGATCACAAGTTTCACCAAGTGTCTGAGGACTTAATGAAGAACTTTTCCAGAAATCCGCTTCCAATAAGGATTTTTTTTAAAGTTTCCATTTTGGACACATATCAGTCCACTGTCTTGTTTTTCCTTTATGACAGGAAGTAAAAGCATCTGGAACATCTCTGAATTCATTATCTTAAAGTTTTCCACCATCAGTTCATTCACTCAAAGTTCCATCAGCACTTAAATATCACATCTTAAACATTTCTGTCTGTTTTATTTGGACCAATATCCAGAGCAAATCAGTTTAATTGATTATTTACAGTTCATCTCATACATTTGGTCTGTTCTTTGTACTTATTCTGTGCCAGTTTAACAGGGCTCCACTTCCAGACTGTTTCAAATGGTCTGAATCACATTACAGCTGCCCTCAAGTAGTGTTCAGACACCACCGACTTGCAGGTAGAAGAAACCCCAGCAGGTTTAGCAGAGGTATAGCAGCGAACAGGAAGCTCAAGAAAAATCCAAATTTAAAGACAAACACAGGACTGCAAATAGAGAGAGAACTAACTAAGGAGACAAGACACAGAAACTGATGATTAAAAGGGAGGGAACCTCTCAAATGAAGGAAATGAAAAAAAAAAACAGAGACACAATGACAGGAATCTTTTCAAAAATAAAACAGGAAACAGAACTACAATGCTCTTTCTGTTGCTGTCATTTTTTGTGATTCATTCTCACTTTAAACAAGATAAAACATTTCAAAGGTCTAAAGTAAAGATAAAATAATTACTCAGAATGTTATTAGACATTTTTTCCAGATTGAATCATTTCAATTAATGAACTGCTAACTTATCGTGGTGAGGGAGTTTGAGTGCTTGATTGATCCTAGAAGCTAAGTTGTTGGGGGTTTTATGCCCCTCATAGGGTCTCCCAAGGCAAACAGGTCCGAGGGTCAGACCAAAAGCAGTTCAAAAACCATTATGGACAGTAAAAAATTAAGGACCGTGACATCGTCCAATATGGCGTAGTTGGGGCCCCACCCTGGAGCCTGGCCTGGGGTTGGGGCTCGTATGCAAGTGCCTGGTGGCCGGACCTTTGCCCATGAAAGGACGACTTGGGCCCAACTTCCTGTGAGCTCACCACCCGCAGAGGGAACCATAGGGGTCAGGTGCATTGTGGATCAGGTGGCAGTCGATGACGATGGCCTCGGTGACCCGATCCCGAGCTGTTGGGACGTTCCACCTCGCTGAGGGGGAAGGAGCCTGAGCTTTTGCAGGAGGTTGAGAGGTACCATCTAGATATAGTTGGGCTCACCTCCATGCACAGCTCTAGCTCTGGAACCCAGCTCCTCCAGAGGGGCTGGACTCTCCACTTCTCTGGAGCTGCCTGCGGTAAATTTAGCTCCTGTTCAGACTTTAAAGACCTACGTTGAATCTTTCTGGAGACAAATGGTACAAAGTGCTGAACAAGAATCTGCAACCAAAATAAAATACAAAAACAAAGGGTTGGATGGGTGTAGAGTGAGCAGAATATAAGAGTCTTACAAGGACCTAATTTAAACTGTAGCTACCTAATGAGCTTGATGAGGGTTATAAAAAACAGTTTATGTTACTGTATGTGTGAGTTCTAATGTCTTTAATGGTTTATGATCTGTCACGTTGTACTTTGTCTTTTTTAAATGTAAGATTCCTTCCAGTTTTTCTGCTGCTGGTGTTTCCGGTCTTGGCAGGTTTGGTGAGGGGAAACTGGGACTTTCTAAATAAAACACATTTATTTCCGTTTATTTCAGGGTTCATTTACTGGATGTTTGAGCTTTATTTAGGCCTCTACACTGTTAAAAGGGGTTGGAGTTTTTTTTTTTTTTAAACTAGTTTTCCTAAATCAGTTAAACTAAAATATTAGACGAAATATCAAGTTCCATCAACATATAAAACAGAACAATTTTTCTTATAGGACTTTATATGCATTTTTTTATATTTAGAGGTCTTATATTTTCATGTTCTTCTCCAGCTTGTTGGTTCAAACCAGTGATGTAATCTCATTTTACTATTTGTTTATGTCATTTCCAACATCCAGAAGAAATATGCTGGTAAAACAAAAATTCATTCAATAACTTGGAGCAACGTCTCATAAAAACACCACAGTGTCAATTACAGGAAGTCATATCATTTTTGCTGTTCAGCCTAAATGTAAATGAATCTGAAAAAAGTACAAGCTTCTTGAAAACGTTTCTCCATCTCAGATTGGATTTGCTGAATCAGCTTCACATTGAACCTTATAAAGACTGTTTGTCGCAACACTTGGAAACTTTGAGACCAGAATCCAAAAGATGTCCATGACCATGATCAGCAAGTCAGAGGAGGCTGAAGGAGACGTTGAGAATACAGCAGCTACTGATGAAAGATCTGAATATGGAAGGAGACCTATATGTCCAGGTAAGATGGAGACACATTCGTGCTAAATATGAAATATTAGCTTTATATGAAATATTATCTGTTTTTGTTATATAATTTATTACATTCTGTGCTCCAGTGTGGTGGTTCAGAGCTGCTGCAGTGTGTCTGGGACTCCTGCTGCTGGTTGTGATCTTCAGCTTGGTGGCTCACAGTAAGTACAACACTGCTGAGCTCATCATTGGGCAGCAGGAAGACTTTTTTTTTGGAAACACATAATTTTATTCCATATTCACATGTATATACAGCTTTTACAAACAACTTATGTAGACACCATATAGAAACATTCAAAGCAAAACAGTCAACTTAAAAAAAAAAAAAGATTAATCAAACATATACAATCATGTAACATCCAGTTCGTCAGCTTAAATAAAATTCAGATCATGGCATCCACAAAAAGAGGAAATCATCAATTGGATCCAAGGAGGGTTACCGTTACAGTGACCTATTACTAAGTGCAATAAGGGGTTGCAAAATATGTAAGGGTGAGCAGTCCTCATACACCACAATCATTTATGTACCTTCAAACAGGCAATTTTCCCAAACAATCATTATGTCAATTTAAGATAAGTAATGACAGGAGTCCACAAATTCATGAACAATCCCAATTTTAAATGGAGTTTTGCTGTTGTTTTTTTTAAAGTACACTTTCTGTAAACTTTCTCTCCATTGGAGAAGGCTGGGAGGTTATGGGTTGAGCCAGGAAACAGCTATTATTTTCCCTTCCACCAGTAGCAGGATATGCAGTAGACGTGCCTGTTTTTTGTCTATCAATTCTTCAGGAATAGACCCAATTATATAGTGCAGTGTCTCAAGTGGAAAGGCCACACCAGAACTGATCTTACTTCTGCCTGAATTCCCAATCAGAATGTTGCAACTCTGGACAATCCCAAAATATATGTGTGTGGTCTCCAATTTGGCCACAGTTCCTCCAACATAAACTGTTCCTTTTTTCATCATGTCTTGATATCATAGAAGGCATTTTGAAGTATCTCATTTTCAATTTCCAGTTAAGTTCCTCCCACATGATGCTATTAGTTACTTTATGTCCTGATTTGCACGCCTCTCACCACTCCTCATCTTTGATTATAATACTCATTTCCCACCTTTCCATAATGTGGAGAGAGTCCCCGAACCAATAAGTTTGTAAGAATTTATATAGTTTGGAAACAGTGTTTCTTGTATTCCTTTCTTTCATATTCCTAAACAGAAAATCCTCTGTTAGTGTCAGTGGTTGTTTCAGGGAGTCCCACTCTTTATGTGTCATTAAATAATTTCTTAATTGTAGGTATCTATAACGGTCTTTGGGGTTTAAGCCGTATTTTTTTGTAGGTGTGTGAATGATTTTAAAGTTCCTCCCTCGAACAGTTGGTTCATGTTTATTAGTCCCTTCTCTGCCCATCCCCTGAACCCTGTATCCAGCCTGTTGGGCAAAAAATATACATGTTTTATGATCTTGATTGCTTGGGAGGTTGTTAAAGACGCACCTGTCTTCTTTCTAACAAGCAAGCAAACCTTTGGAGTGCAATTCGTCCATTCATTTTTAATCTTCAGTTTCTTCCATTACTTTCGTTCTAAAAATGGTATTACCTCCAGAGGTACCAGTGGACATGCCTGTTTCTCCAGATTAAGCAAATTTGTTTCCTCGTCTTGAATTACCCATTCAACCATGCCACGAAGTTGTGCCGCCCAATAAGAGAAAGACTGATTCCAAATGAACTTGTTGCAGATGCCAGTACTTTCGGTCAGCGGGATTCACTGCTGGATCATCTGATGAAGTGTGAAAAGCTGATTGGTAACCTCGCAACCGACAACGAAGCCCTGAGATATGAGCTGAAGCAGATGAAGATCAACTCCAGCAGACTGACAGAAAAAAAAGAAAAGCTGCAGAGTCTCTACAACACTGTGGCTGCAAGTCGAGACAACCTACTGCAGGAATACACCACTTTAAACAGCAGCGCAGCATGTAAGAAACACAGCTGACAGCAGACGTGAAACGTCTTTGACACAAAACACACTTTTACTGACTTCATCCTAAATTAAGTTTGAACAAGTCGGAATGATGTTGTAGATATCCTGAACCGAAGTTATGAGCGTTTATTGAATTAGAGATTTGAGTTTCAAAAACTGCATAAAATGTTGAAAGTAACAGCTGATAGCTGTAACATCATTCAGTTTTCAACAGATTTAACTACAGTTAAACAGCATCATTTGATGTTAACATGTTGCAAAAGAACAAATTATTATTTGTAAAAATGCACATTCTTGACATGGACATTATTTACATTTAATCATTTTTTTTTCTTTTACAAGTTATTTATTTTTTAATCCTTATTACACATTTTTATTCTTTAGCACAAAAATAATGATTTTTTTGCTGATTTAAATCCACTAAAATCGAGTAATTTTTGGTGAAGCATTGTAAAAGATCAAGTTAATTAAAAATCCTTTAAATCTACAAAAAATATATTTTTAATGTGTGTTATTTTCTGTTTTTATGGTAAACATGTAAATAATGCTTCTGATCTGTGATTTCACCAGTTATTATCTGAAATTTAACCAAACAGCTTAAACACTGTTTTGTCTGCAGGCAGAGTTTGCCAACGTGGATGGATCAAGTTCAACAACAAGTGCTACTACCCCTCAGCAAGAGGACAGAGTAAGAACTGGGAGGACAGCAGGAAGGACTGTCAGCAGAGAAGATCTGACCTGGTGATGCCAACCTCTAAAGAAGAGCAGGAGTTCGTGGTCAAATTTAATGTCAAAACCTGGATCGGTTTATCTGACAGGAAACATGAGGGAACGTGGCTCAGCGCACTGCTGAATGGGTTCTGGCTCAGTGGACAACCTGATAATAGTGGAGATCAGGATTGTGCAGCGGTTGATACAGATGGGAAACGGAGTGATTTAGAGTGTAGTTCAACTTTACCGTGGATGTGTGAGGATTAAGATCCTACAGGTCATAAAGGTCTGAGCAGCACATTCATTTATATTCATTTATTTCTATTCATACATTTATATTGTCCATCCACCTGTAAAGATCATCTATATGATATTTATCATGTCAGTGTGAGTTTCCAATGACTCTATAACTCTGAATTTTCTCTGTTGGAATCACTGAAACATAAATCTTTGTCACAAAGAAACTTGTTGAGGGAAACCAAAAGCACATTAACATGATGTGATTTTCTTGTTATGAAATTTTTGTCTGATCTGTTATCAGTTGGCCACTGTGACTAAATTTGTGCTGTAGTGTGTTACAACTGATGTCTGTCTCTCCATTCCCTGCCTTTTGCCAATCTGTGAAGACTCATGCCACCCTGGCCTCTGTATCATTCGTCCGTGTGACTGTGTTTCTGTGTGTAATTCATGCACTTTGTAACACTTACCTTGCCATGTGAAAATCAGCAGAATGTTTTTTTAAAGTAACACACAAATAACACCAAATGTACATTTGTTTAGGTGGATTATAACTGTTGGGAAAGGGAAACCTCTAACAACTTTCTTTAGATAATTTAAATGCAGTTGCCGCTACACAGCAGTGAAACGGTGTTTGTGTTCACTTTGTAGATTCAAAAATGGTCTTTTACGAGCTTGATGAGGGTTATATAAAACAGTTTATGTTACTCTATGTATGAGTTCTGTCTTTAATGGTTTGTGATCTGTCACGTTGTACTTTGTCTTTTTTTAATGTAAGATTCCTTCCAGTTTTTCTGCTGCTGGTGTTTCTGGTCTTGGCAGGTTTGGTGAGGGGAAACTGGGACTTTCTAAATAAAACACATTTATTTCTGTGTATTTCAGAATTCATTTACTGGATGTTTGAGCTTTCTTTAGGCCTCTACACTGTTAAAAGGGGTTGGAGTTTTTAAGCTAGTTTTCCTAAATCAGTTAAACTAAAATGTTAGACGAAATATCAAGTTCCAGCAACATACAAACCAGAACATTCTACATCCATCCATCCTCTAAACACCGCTTAATCCTCTGTAGGGTCGTGGGTGGGCTGGAGCCCATCCCAGACGACTCAGGCAAAAGCAGGGGACACCCTGAACAGGTCATCAGTCTATCACAGGGTACACATAGAGACAGACAACCAAGCACACCATCATTCACACCTATGACAGTTTAGAGTCGTCAATTAACCTCAGCATGTTTGTGGACTGTGGGAGGAAGCCGGAGTACCCGGTGAAAACCCACAATGCACAGGGAGAACATGCAAACTCTACACAGAGAGATCCCAGGAGTCCTAACTGGGACGTGAACCGGGGATCTTCTAGCTGTAAGGCCACTCTGCTAACATCCGAGCCACCGTGCAGCCCAACATACTATGTGTACTTCTGATTTTTTTTCTTATAGGACTTTATTAGGGCCCGAGCACTACAGTGCGTAGGACCCTATTGTTCCTCTAGTGTTTCTTTGGCGGTTTGGCGGTTTCTTTTTCTTACGCCACTTTGAACCTCAATTTGACCTCCTAAACATACTCAAAAACTCACCAAATATGGCACACACATCAGGACTGGTGAAAAATTTAATATTTTGGGAGAATTACACATATGAATGGCAAAATGACTCAATAGCGCCACCTTGAAAATTGGGCTTTAGTGGAGTTAATACGGCTAGTTTCACTTACAGCAATGAAATTTGGTACACTGGTACAGTTCCCCGAGAGAAAAACATTCCTGCTTTTAAAATTTCAAAAAAGACTCAACGGCGCCCCCTACAGCACGTGGTGTGCAGGTATTGGAATTTAACTAACTCCTCCCAGGATTTTTGGCCGATCATCACCAAATTCGCTGTGTGGCATCTTGACCACTCCAGGATGAAAAGCTATTAAAATCTCATGGATACGTCACACAGTGTGGGCGTGGCATGGCGGCCATTTTGAACAAAAAAGCTCAATGGCGCCCCCAAGACAATGCTGTGCACAGGCATGTGGAATTTAACGAATTCCTCCCAGGATTTTTGGCCGATCTTCGCCAAATTGGCTGTGTGACATCTAGACTCATCCAGGATGAAAAGTTATTAAAATCTCGTGGATACGTCACAAGGTGTGGGCGTGGCATGGTGGCCATTTTGAACAAAAAATCTCAACCGCGCCCCCTAGAAAACGCTGTTCACAGGCATGTGGAGCTGTGTTTTTCCATCTTACTTTTTCTTACCACATATCTGTTTGTCTGTAGGTTGTTTTAATGGGCCGCAAGGTGCAACAAGATGGATCCAGTGTAAATGTCCAGTGTGCGGTAAGATACTCTTAAGAGACCAGTAATCACCATACAAAACAGACCATATGCAGGCAAGGACATGTCAATATCAGCCACGTATATGAATGTGGTGCAGACACATCCAAGCAAATATATAGTACAAAAAGCATACAAACCAGGCGCAAACATGCACAGTAAAAGACATTCACCAAACAGAGATGTACCATGTCAGTGTCCAGTCTTCCATAGAGTGATTAAATGCTAGGTGGAGCACGAAGCACTAATGGTTGGAGGGAAGATTTCCCCTGGCTCCTCATCCCCTCACTCAATGGCTCAAAGAAGCGACAAGTGATGGAAGGTTACATCAACCAAACGCTATGTAATATGTATTGAATACACTACAAGTCAGCCCTCCGCCTACGCACCACCTTTTACACAGGAGAGCTGCTGAAGGACCACACAGCCGGTTAGCAGAGAACCTGCTCTTTGACAAACCATTTGTGAGTTTTTAAATGTATGTATTTTGCACTCAGAAAATCCAGAGAACACTGAATTTAATGTGCAGAGAGAGAAAAAAGTCCACATGGTTTTATTGACTACCTAAATAAAACTGTGGTAAAGTGAATAAAAAGCTACACTATTATAGTAAACTGTAAGTTATGGCCCTTTAAAATATGTTAAGCAGGACTTTAACCCAGTGTGACTCGTACTTCTATTAGTTTGGACCTCTGTTGTCAGATGCTTAAGAGGATTAAGATTAGGAATATTTCTTACTTTTTGTTTGTAATTTATGTATGAAGGAGCACATTTAGAAATCATAAATTGTGAGAACCTGAGTTTCTTCAGACTGAGGAGTAGATGGGTTTAAAGATTTGAGTGGGTTGAAATTCTGACAGTGTCCTTCTAAACAAAAACATTGGTAAGAACTATGTGGAGGTTATATTACAATATGAAAAGTTAGGATAAATATTTTTTTTTTAAAATAATAAAGGACAAGAAGCCATTGTCTATAAAAGGCTTTAGGGACATTGTCAATGTGTTCCCTCCAAATCAAGTTTTTTTTTTAATTATTATTCCAGAGAATTTGTATTTTTGCACTTGAGATCTTTGCTGAGTCTGATGATGTTTTCTTGTCATTAAAAGTAATAAAATAATACTTATGAATTATGTGTGTCTTTAGTGAATGTAGTGATTTAGTTATGACAAAAACAAGGCTGTGTCATCTGCGTATACAATGCCATGAATTATTGTGTCATGGATGGATCTATAAATATGGTGCAAAGAAATTAATTTCATTAAATGCTGCTGATATTTTATGTCTCAGGTGGCAAAGCTGCATGCAAGCAAGCAAAGTCATGTAGGTAGAGTGATCCTTATTAAAGCCAAGCATGTATTTATTAAGAAGAGAATTGGAATTGGATGGACGCCAGTCAGTCATCGGCTTTGTATAAAGGAACAACTCAATTCTAGGTCTTGAGGGACAACACACCAACTCAAACATTAGTACTATTAATGTAAAAGTTGCTAGAATAAAAAAAATAAATGTTTTATCAGGGAATGGCTGGTATGAAATGTGCATTTTGTCTGGAGAGGCCAGAGTAAACCTGATCTATCTACCGAAAAGGCACAGTAGGACAGGGTTGACTCTGGAAAGGAGAAACAGCATCAAGAAAACAAGCCATGGCAGCGAAGGGCATGAGATCTGGTAAATGGTAACTAAAGATGGCTGTAATTACTAAATGGACTTGTACTGCCTTAATGTCCTTGGTGGACTTTGTGCATAGAAGCTGCAATGATGGTGATTTCTGAGAGATTTCAGATGTTAATGGTCGTGCCAGGACGACTCCACATCATGTCTACGGTTTAATTCCAGCTATCCAGTTAATGTTTTAACATAGTAAACTTCCAGTGGTTCTGAGCAAGATTGTATGTTGCAGTCATGTGGTGTGGAATTTACTTGTTGTTATTATGGTTAGCTGGTGAGTTAGCATGTTGAAATACATCATCTGTGTTCAATAGGTGGTTCCCCAGAGCACCAAAGCAGTCATTCACAGTAGTCCAATGGTTTATTTTCATATAAAAAATGAATAAATAAAAAAAGACATTAGATTTTTTCTGAGCAGCAGGAAACTGGCATGCTGACAGTTTAAAAATGACAGCAGCTGACCTGTCAGAGTGTGTTTATGAAACATGTTTGTGCCGGTCAAGTTCAAGTGAAGTTCAGTAATGACAGAATATTTTTCTTGATGAGTATTTGACAGCAAGTTTCAATAAACTGGTGTATTGGACTGTACTGAATGTTGAAGTTGTTTAATTATGAAAGGACTGAACCCTCAGGGAAGCGAAGAAAATGCATGAAAGCGCGTAGACCATACATAATCGGTATGACTGTGCTGGCCTGTTGACACATTGATGACAGACTACAATTTTAAAGACGGATTGATTATACAATGTTAAGAATTAATGTTATTTGGACTAATCAATACATTTTTAATTGATCAGTGCAGTTTCTACAATATATTAAGATACATTGCTGTAATCCATCTTAATGTTGATAGCATGCTGTTCACCTGTGAATACAGAGTAAAGGCAATATTGTCTATCACCTATCACATACATGTTTTAGCTTTGGTTGCAAGCTGGTATCCAAGCTCTTTAACTTGTACAACTGTGATTTGCACTTTATACATTCAGCATTGTACATTAAAACCAAAACAAAAAATTCCTTGATCTAACTTTTTAAAACACAAAAACTGCATGGAGAGCTGTCAGTCCATCTCTTCTACCCCCTGATGACCAGATGATTTACTTGGCTCCGATGAAGTCTTGATCTATACTCCAGCAAGTTGTTATATCCAAGAACGACACTTCTTCAGGCAAAAAAAATAGTGTGTGTGAGTGTGTTTGGGAGATGGGGGGTGGGGGGGGTGACTACCAGCCCCTCTCCTGCAGTGACCAATTGATGGAGCATCCACGCTGAAAGTATTGCTGGTCGTGAGACTGATGGATGATGTGTCATGTGTGATGGTAGAAATGCCCAGAGAATAGATCTAAAATATGGATGTGTTGGGGGTAATAGAGTCTTAAAACTAGAGACAGCGACGCACTAAAGAAACGAGGAGTTGTAGGTAAAGTGAAGACAGGAAAAAGAAAGGTAAAAGTCTACAAAAAATAAACTTTGGTGGTCAGTTGAGATTATGAGAGCCAAAACTACAGCAAGGGTCCGTTTACAAAGTATAATTCATCTGAGATAGTCATACTTCCTCATTATTTTGCTCCTATATCTTACTGTTCTCTCCCGCTGTCATCCTATTCAAATATTTTGTGTGAATTCTCTGGTATTTTTACCCTGTCTGAAAATGAACTAGATAAATAAACGATTGGTGACATATTAAGTGTGGTTATTTGATGCCTAACCTACACTGCTATGCTAAGGCAGTGGGCATGTTTTGGGCCCTGCTGGGGTCAAACCGCAAACTGATCTCAGTTCTTCTTTTAATGGAGCCTGTTAGGTGGCTAAGCTTGCTCTTTGCATATTTGATGTGTGAATCTGCTAGAATTCGATTATAAATCCATGGTTTGTCCTTATAACTTTGAATGTAATTATCTCAGAAGAGTCACAAACATCCAGACGTACCCCCCCTTTTCCGCCCTATCTGTGCATGAGCTACAAAAGTACTGTTGATGCTTGTGTAACCCTGAAAAGTTGTTGGACTCACCCGTCTCCACTGCTGTGGGTCCAGCGGGTTACAATTATCTTATGTTCTTGTTATATTTTTGCTATCTTCCATGCTAATAAATCCCCAACACGGCAGGACAGTTTCAACAGGTTTATTCCAGCTCAGAACAGCATGCGCTGCCGTGCTACTCCCTCACTCGTTTCAGTCCATCTTCCTTAAGGCTGTACCAAAACATTAGAAAGTAGGAACCAACATTGGGGACACAGAGCAGGGCAAGAAGTAGCATAAAATAACAGAATATCTGATTAAATAATTAATGAAATAGTATGTAAGGCCCAACATAAATCAAAACCAAAATAATAAACAAATTCAAGCAAATGCAATTGAATAGAATTACACACAAATCTAATGTTACACTTGCTTTGGAAAGACTTCTGTGTTCACCCATCCAGTATCTTGTTGAGATGTCACACTCACTTTTCTTTTTTCGTCATGTATATTAGTGAAGCAAGTACAGGGGCTTTACTTCTGGCTGTCAGGAGGTCACCATTGTGTTTAGTGTTTTCTAATGCATGTTTGGAAAGTGTCTGCATATGTGTTTACCTGCTTATTTTGCATAGAACTGTGTGTAATGTGTACACTCTGTGCAGGTCTGTTGTGGAGCATGATGGGACTCTTATGCTGTGGTTAAACTGAAAATGTCATGTAACGTGTATTTCTTTGTAATTAAACTACTGGTGTACTGTAACTAAAGCTTTGACCATTCTGTTGGCATTTCACTTGGTAATAATAGCTGAGCTTTGCTCAATAATTATCCCTTATAGAGTTGTAGTCTGTAGATGTTATTTTACTGACAATACACAAAGTCAGAACATTAATCATACATTTTGTGCTGAGAAAATAAGGGATAATAACCTAAGCAAACTGTTAAAGAGGGAAATCCTGCCTTAAAGATCTCACTCTCAAAAAAAGAAGATAAAAATGAAATGCATGACATAAAACATGCACGTCTACATATATGCACACGCTCTTTTTTGACATTTTTTTTCTAGGACATGCAAAATTCAGGTCAGACTGCTGAACTCCAGCTAGCTAGTTAGCTGTAGGTAAGTTAACAGTTGGACAAAGCCAGGCTAGTAGTTTTCCACTTCTTGTCATCTCTCTGCTGAGTTAGACGGCTTTTAATGGAGGGTTGATTCATCCATCCTTCCATTTCCTATCCTGTGGAGGGATGCAGGGAGGCTGTAGCCTATCCCAGCTGAGTTAGGGTGAAAGGCAGGATGCACATCTAAATATATCATCTAAATTACAGATTCTAGATGGTTATCTGTCTTGTCATCTGCCTTTAAGAAAATCCAGCCATCCACTTATCCACGCCCCAGCAAGGCTTTACAGTTCTTCATGGAGGATCCCAAAGTGTTCCCAGGCCAGATGAGGTTTCAAATCCCTCCACCATTTTCTGGGTCCACCCTTGGATCTCCTCCCAGTTGGGTGCACCTGAAAAACCTTAAAGTCACCCAGGAGGCATCCTAAACTTGTTCCAGCCATTCTTTTGGCCGCTTATTCTATCGTTCACTGGCCAGAGCTCATGACCAAAGGTGAAGGTTAAGGCTGACTTGTAAACCTAAAGAGTCACCTTTTGGTTCAGCTCACAAGGATTTAGCACATTGGTTAAAACTTATGGTACAGCTTAAACTAAAAATAAGACAAATAGTCCTTCAAAATATGCTTGAAGCAGAAAACACCATTTAATTTCAATGTAAGCATTCCCATAGATGACAGAAAGTCCATAATTTTGTTAAATCTAAAGTGATGCTGAGATTTAATGATCATACAGACTGTATATGATTAAGAAAATTACTTGATCCACATAGTAGGGCTAACAAAGTTTACATTAATCTGAGGGCTTAATTTTCAAGAGTAATCTTTACAATCAGCTGAGCAGGAAAAAAAAGTTTAAGGAAGGGATTTAGGTCATTTGCAGTCATCCCCAGGGGAAAATGATCTTTTTAAGCAAACACAACAAGCCCAGACAGGTCTTCTTTTTTTTCACAGCCACCTTTCCACCTCTGGCAATATTAGTACCTGGACAGGTACAGAATGTGATTATAATAGCATTCGTTAAAAAGGACATCATCATTCCATGTCCTGATTTGGCCACATAATTATCTTAGAACCAGTCTTACCTGAAAGTTCACCTTGAACTTCCACCTCACACAGCGTCAGGTATTCTTTTCTTCCAGGAATCACAATGTTAACGTAGCGGCCTTCCATTTCATGACAGCGAAAGGTCTGGGAACACCCAGCAGCGATGGAGCGGATCACAGCGCATCTGAAGAAAATACAATTATGACTAAAACAATATGCAGAGATCTCATCAGATGTTCTAATCACAAACCAAAGATGCTGATGTGGTGACCAGTAGAAGTTTCTGTTTGGAAGCTGAATAATGTTCACACCCAAGGTTAAATGTTGTAGTTTCAGAGTGAAAGTTCTGGTACCTGGGATTGGCGTTGCCGTTGTGATTAAGGGAGTTTCCAATGCGGATCTCTGCTCCATTGAGTCTGTTAGAGCAACAGTCTTTTCGGTTGGTGATGGTGACGGTCATGATTTTGTATGTGTTCTGGAGGTCCAGTCTGAACCATGGGCTCACATCATGTTGGGTGTGGGAACATGACTTCTGTCTGTAATTGCTGGCACGATTCCCATCAACGGCTCTTTTAGGGACTCCCCACCAGCCCACTGAAGACTGAGCCACTTTTCCACCTCTGGCAATATTAGTTCCTTGACAGTTACAAAGTGTTGGAGTAAATGTAGTTTGACAACATCGTAGAGGCATTAAATCTGGTAATTTAACCAAGGCCACATGAAAGCAGACAGTCAGCAAATTTGATTTGATCTTTTCACTGTGAGCTCTGAGAAAACAGGTTTTTAAATACATTTTTACAGAACAACTAAACACAAAACTATTTACTGTCCAGATTGTGCTCTCATAGTGCAAGATTTAAGGGAGAAAATGATTTGTGTGTGAACTTACTTTTACGAATAAAAAAACCAGAAGATCCACTTATCTGTCCCAGAATAAGGAACAAGACAAATACCACAGCCGGATGCATCATCCTGTAAACAAAATTCACCACATATCCATGGTACAGTGATATGTATTTTACTATTTTCAGGCGGAGAGAAGAACATTTTACACACAAATATGGGACCTTGATCCAGACATCAAGTGTAAGCAAACATGAGGAAGAAAAGGAAAAGTGTCATAATCACAAATAACAGAGAAATATCATTAATTATCAACTTTACATTGATAATTGATCTTTTTTTTAAATTGCACAATTACTCTTACTTGGAAACCACATAATTATCACATACAAAAATGATGCCTAACCATATCAAGACATGCATTATGCAGCTATTTCCTCAAAATTCTGTAAAGTGGTACAACAAAAGTCACATATGACAATAAGTTGAAGAAGATTGAAGTTCTGTTCCACCAAAAAACCTACCTTGAAGCTCAGGAGTATCTTGGAAGTAGATGCAGTTGTGTGCACTGAAGGTGAATTATTTATACCTCTGTGCCGAGCATAACTGACAGGTGATTGATTCAAGAACATCCTGCTCAAACAACAATTGTTGATTTTACACCTTTTTGTACAAGTTACACACACCCTCATCAAATCCCCGTGTGTTCATTAGACAGCATGTGATGTTGGCAAACCCTGAGTCTGCTCAAATATTGTTTCTAGTCAAAGTCTGTGAAAGAGAGTAGAGACAATTTTTAAATGTAAAGGAGCTGATAAAAATTAAAAGCGAAAAAAAGCTACTCATAAAATACAGAAGTAATTGAAGTAAATGAATGTTACTTGGTTTCACTTTGAGAATCATTATGTTTCATTTGCATGTGTTTTGTTAAGTTGTAGTGAGTTGAGCTCTCCTGGCCACCACACTGTAGTTTTAGTTTTCTCATATAATCTATTATAACTTGACTCCGTTTTTTTTCAAATTAACCCCAGTATTTTCCAGTGCCACTTATTTAAATGCACAGATGATATATAAACAAAGACACTTTTACATTAAACCCAAATTTTCTCAATAAGCTGGTTTTTATCTCTAGATATAGTTGAACCTGTAGAATCTCATTATCTAAGTTCATGCCCAGAATGTTGACCCGTTTTAGTGAGGAGTCAAGAAAATTAACTTGTCAGTGTGTTTTGCTTGACTTTTTTTTTCTTTCTCAGATGAATTGCTGTGCATTTTTAAAGTTTGTTATGCAAAAACGTAAAGGGGTGAAAGAAAAATCCACAAAAATCTCCACAGCAGCTGCGTTAGCTCTGTTCTGTTTTGGCTTTATTCCACAACCTCTCCGTCTCCTCTCGCCAACCTTGTTCACTCCTCTAACATTCTGCCCTCCCATGGTCTCTCATTTTTTAACATTTTCCTCTCTATGCATCTCTGCACCATCATATCCCCAACATCCACTATGTCTCCTTCATTTTTTTTCTCTCTTCTCTTTGCTTTTCATTCATTTCTGCTCCTGGTTTTCCATTTAGCTGCTCTTCTGCTGCCTCCATCTCTCCTGCCTGCCATCGTGTCACCTCAACAAGCTGTGTGACCTTCCTCTTTCTCTCACTTTTCTCTGCCACCCGTCACTCATTCTCTATTAAAACATTTCCCTGTACTTCCTTTTTTCTGTTTTCAGCTCATTTTCTTCTGTTTCCCCCTTGTTAACTTTACTATGCCTGTTTTTTCACCCTACATTTTATCTTTTCCCCTTGTGTTACATTCAGTATGATTTGATTTGTTCCCGAGTGCGTGTCTATTGATGTGCTTGCAAGTGACAAACTACATGCTCCCTATGAAGGGAACTCAAAGTAGGTCAGTCCTCTGTTTCTAATGATCCTATGGTCTGCTGAACTGACGTCGCCATCCATCTGATGTGTATGAGTTCATGCTTGCATTAGTTTCTCTAAAGTGGTCTATTTTGCGTGTTTTGTCGTATCTCCAGAACATTTTGTTTACACTGTGAGTAAGCCTCAGCCTTATAATAATCATAACCTCAATTTCCTGGTGACACATTGACATAGTACCTTGTTAGAGAGCAGTCAAATCAGCCAGACATTATTCTGGCCACAGACTGGCTGACAGTCTGCCATAAGGGACACACTCTGCTCTCTAAGTGCTTAACCTCTTGCTAGAAGAGGTGACAGTAATAAAATGGTGTCTGATATGGTTAATGTACACACCATCTGGTCCCTGATCAAAAGCTCAGCTATCATTTGGAAACATTATTACACAGGAATTATCATATGGCACTGGGATATGATGGTGATGTATGTATTTTGACATGTATTCCAAGCCTTAGTGTGATTGTCAAATTGGTGATTTTATTTGATTTGACTGGCAAGTTAAGGGAAGATATGAGGGCTGCACACATCTTGAATCTTAACTGTGTAATTAACACGGTGACACGAGAGGCAGTTTGATGGTTCATATGGTTACGGTGCTGTTAACATGGCGATAAAATTTCAAATTGCTCATAAGACGCTAAGTTTAGCTGGAATTCAAGTGCAACTCAGGGCCAACATCGATGCAGCATCAGCAGCCGTCAGTGCTGTTTCTGCGGGCGTCAAGAGCCAATCAGTTTTTTATTCTTTTAACAGTTAGTTCCTTTGTAATATTTCTAAATTGAAAAAGTCTGAGCCCAAGCACATCACGTGAGTTGAAACCTCCTCTGTGGCCGCTGTGCTGCTGCTGCTCCTGTGGGACTGAGGCCTCCTTGAAAGCTAGACAGGCACAGGCACAAAAAAGAGAAAAATAAATAAATAGATAGGCTTTGCTGCTGTCTTAGCACCCTTCCCAGCTTTGGGCAGGCATGAAATAGAAGGGCCTACGGGTGCCCAAAATCTCCTGTGGCCTCGTCAGGACAGTTACCTTCTATAGCATTCATAAGCAAGTACTCTGTGAGAGCACCATCTCTTATACTACTATACTATATGTGACAGATTGTAGGCATTGCACAGCCAAAACTAACAGTCATCAGCATGGTTTCAACAAAGAAAGTGTTTGATTAACAGACCTTTTAATATCACAGAAGAGCAGATGAGATTGTCAGCAAAAGTGCAACACTTTTCAGAAAGATTCAGTCTTGTATTGTGCTTTAAAACTGCAAAATGTATTAAATACATCTGTGAAGACGTCACGTATTAGACAGAAGCAGGCGAAGAAGAAAGGATGAAGAGAGGTGTTAAGAGAGAATCTCAGTGAAAGAACAGACTCGACGCCGGCTCTCCAGGGAAGCACTCTCTGCTCAATCGCTTGCTCTTAGGTCCCCCCTAATGACATCTCCAGCTCCAGATTGCCTCCCCGAGTACCAGAGTACTTGTTTCAGTCTATTGTCCCGGAGAGATGCTCCTAACATGGGGTGTTGAACATGTGGAGGTCGAGGGAGGCAGTCTATCAGACAATCAAATGATAGGATTTTCTCTTCCAATCATTTCTGATAGCGTGTCTCTTTCCTCTCCTCTGGCTTTTGGTGTGACAAAGACAAGAAAAAGGACAGAGACAGAAAAAATGATGAATTTGTCTTTCAGTCTTTTGCCCTTTCATCTTCATTTTTTTAAAAATAAATAATCTTCAAGTTGTTTGTCTTTCTTTTCACCTTTCCATGGATACCAATGCTCTGCCTCCTCTTATTCACAACCAGCAAAACCCGGTGATTCAGATGACTAAAGCACAAATCAAAAACCTGAAAAAAATGCCTTCAGCTCAGCAGAAATTCCACCTATCTGACATCTCTCAGTATGTTCCAGACATTAAGCAATAGCAGGAGAATAACAAAAGAAAAAGATGAGAGACACGACTCCTGGAAAAGCAGAGAAGCTTCTCTTTCCTCTCATAAGAGTCCAGCAAAAGTGATGCTGCTGCAAAAAATGTGGGGAAATGTAGCAGTTCCTGTTAATATATCATTAACTAGCACTTCAACCTGCTGTTCCAGATGAACTTTTGCTCTTAAGAAACCCTGAGGTCTACTTCCTTGTTGACAATGTCATATCTCTAAATCTACATGGCAGTCATTCATCCAAATCATAACCTGAAATGAGTACCCTGCAGTCGGTAATTCAATATCACATGTTTACTCAGTACTTGAGTGCTTTTTTTGTTTTGGGTTTTTTTGGTGCCACAGCATAAATTCAAGTAGAACAGAATCTTAGGACTCAGAATGTGTTTTTATTTTATCCATTTTATTAAACACGTGAATTAATGTAAGCCCATAAGACTCTACTCTCTACTCTCTCTGCAGAATGAAGGATGTGCACTAATAGTCTTTTGTTACCATAAGTTACTGACTTACCATCCATTTGTCTTCTCTTATTGCACCCTTCACTGCAACTTTCTTTATATTATATATATATATATATACATATATATATATGCGTATCTTATATATGTATATATATATATATATATATATATATATATCTTGACAATGCGGCATTCACCCATTCGACCTAATGAACAGGCAGCTCCTAACAGCCTCCCAGCTTCTTAGACAACCAGAGATAAGAATGCCAGCCCAACCGTGCGTATGTCACTCAGGAAGGAAGGAGAAGTTCGCCATTGTTGCTGTGTGTCGCGTGGAAACCCAAAATGTCATGTGGTCAGAGGGCGTTACCCCAAAAACAAGAGCGCCCTCTGGTGACTTTTAGAGTAAACCACATTTAATTATCCACCCGGTTACACTTACATTAAAAAAAATTCCTGGATGGAGACGGTGATCCGAATCACTCCCAAAATGTCATCATTTCTTCCTTGTCCCATTTCACACATTTCCTGAAAATTTCATCCAAATCTGTCCATAACTTTTCAAGTTATTTTGCACACAGACAAACAAACAAATTAACAAATGAATAAACAAACAAACCAACGTCGGCCATCACATAACCTCCTTGGCGGAGGTAAATATAGCCTCACCATCTGCCAAAATGTAGAACAGAGAAGCTCAGATTAGAACACAAACAGCAGGAGTGTGACTTCATTCTCTGCTAAGGACATCATATCTTTGCATAGCTCATAGTTGCTTGCTGCGACACCAGTACTATGTTTTCACTGATCAGGCACAATGCTATGACCACCTGCCTAATATTGTGTTGTCCCCCTTATGTGGTCAAAAATGCTCTGAACCATTGGACATGGACAAGAGGACCTCTCAGGGTGTCCTATGGGGTCTGGCACCAGGACGTTGGCAGTGGATTCTTTGGGTGCTCTGGCTTGTGCAGTTGGGACTTCTGTTAATCAAACTTGTTCCCCTGAATTCTGCTGATGTTTGATCAGAATGGGGCCTAGGAAATCTGGAGGTCAAATCTTGGGCCATTGTCATGTTCCTCAACATGTTTTTCTCTATGTGGTAGTGTGCATTTTCCTGCGGCGGTAGGCCAGTGACATTTGGGATTTCCATTTGCATGAGGGAGTGAGCTTGTTCTGGGGCAATGTTTTTTTGTGTGTCTGAGTCTGATCAACACAGATGTTAAAATCCAAGGTTTTCCAGCAGAACACCACATAGTACCAATATGATCAATGTTATTAACTTCACCTGTCAGTGGTCAGAATGTTGTGGCTAATAGGTGTATGTTCAAAATGTACAACTTTAACCTTAACCAAATGCTGATTTGAACCCAAACATGAGCTTTGCCTACCATAATCAAGATTTTTTAAGACCTGTAATTGGTTTTTCATAGCACAAATGAGATGCACTGCCAATATCCAAGTTAAGTATGATCCACTGCCGATCATACTTAACTTAGTATTAGCAGAAATCATAAATTTCACCTTCCATCCATCATCTCTTTTTCTTCTACCATCTCATCTCTCCTTTTCAGCAATTCTCCCCCACCCGTGTTTCTATTTTCCGTCTTATTTATTATTATTTTCTTCCTTCCCCTCTTCACTCTCTTCATGTCGTGGCCTCCTTGTCAGATCAAGCCCTCTGCTGCACCTGGAGGACTCTTCCATTGTGTCTAATGAGGAAGAATAATGTGTCCTGTTGTGAGACACATTATTAAACAAGAAGAGGCACAGGACAGAAATAGATGGATGGAAGATGAAAGAGCAGAAACTAAAATAGAAATACTTACAGTATCTGTACACACATTGTATACCATGCAAGAAATAACTTCAAGATTTCATTTGACATAAATCAGCAAATATGTCCTGGATTACAACCATAGCAGAGATATAAGGTGATATTGACTCTTCTTTTCTCTGTCTTCTAAGAAAAAACTGAAGCTTTTGTCCTCTTTTTACACATTCCAAGTTTAAGCTATGAATAATTAGTCACATTCTGTAGAATAAAACACACAAACACATCATTCTTCTTTCAGGCTGTCCTTTTACTATGTGTATAACCATCTATTGACCCACTGTTACTGATTCTAACAGTGAATTTGTTCAATTTCCTCACTCACGATTAAGAAAATTTAACCATTAATGAATTTGTTTAAATTGGAGTGATTAGCTCCAAAAGTCTCAGATTTAATTTTGTGACAAATGTGAGTCTTTTGAACGGTTATTGATAAAGGCTTGCTCTGAACACCTCTACAAGCCAGCTACAGGCAGCAATGATAGCAGCATGGTATTGTGGATAAATAGGTGCAAATAATAATAAAAGCTAATCTCTCAGTTATGATTGTATCTGTGATAAGTAAGCATATTGTTTACTTTGCATTGTAGAGGCTCAAGATGAACTAATATCAACTTTCCTCCTGCAGCTCATTGATAATCCTTTTTCCTTCAATGTGAAGGATGGTGTTGTCAGAGCACGGTAATTAGCACCACTGATCTTCTGTTATTCTAAAGATTTTCTGGCCCTAATTAAGGCCACATTAAACAATTGTACTGTACCAAAACAAAGCAGCTTCCTCTTCTAGTGAGGCTGTTATGCTGTTGCAGCAATGGTGCAACTACAAAAGCCTCAGGCAGAAATAAATAAATAAAAATGCAAAAAAAAAATAAAAATTAAATTAAATGAAAAAAAGTTACACTTATTTTGCTGCAGCATTATCTAACATCAATTGAAGCCAGTTTTATAGAAGTAAAACCAAATTCTAAATAAAGAAAAACAAAACAAACAAAAACAACTTAAAATCTAGTTTAAACTGCTGTACTATATCCGGGTTCAAATTTCATCTTGTGATCGATACCTGTAGCGATCACAAGATGAAATTTAAACTGCTGTAATATATCCGGGTTCAAATTTCATCTTGTAATCGATACCTGCAGCAACATGGCCACACCAATGGGGCTCATTATTTTTTTTATACAATGTTTGTTGGTGTGAAAAGGCCCAAGGCCTCCATCCCTTTTTCCAAACATGCTGTAAAAACTACAGTGCAGTTTATAGTTCTTTATAGTTCTCTCTCTCTCTCCTCGTGTATCCTTTTCAGTAATTCTCACTCCTCCTTATGTTCCATTTTTTTCATCTACTGTTCTTTCTCTTTCTTCCTCTCTGCTCTCTCTTGGTGTCATGGCCTCCTTGTAAGATCAAGCCCTCTGCTGCAGCTGAAGGACTCTCATGTTGTGTCTAATGAGGAAGGATAATGTGTGCTGTTGCAGTTGATGGACATATGAAAGGAGACAGAGGAGGGAAAATAGATGGAATGAACCTGAAAGAATGTACACACATGCATGGATGTACACTGTATATACGGAAATAATTTCAACAGTTAGCTTCCAATAAAACTACAAATATGTGCTGTATCATTCGTCATCCTCCCTCTCATTTTTTCTTTGTGTTCTTGAGAAAACTGGCTGAGCCTTTTTATCCTCTTTTTGTCCAGTTATTTCTGCAGCTATGCATTTTAAATTTTAAGCTATGGATTAAAAAGTCAGATTTGGTAGAAGCCATACAGTGGATGACAACACATCATTCCTCTTTCATGCATCTGTTGACCCAACCGTCCTCACATTGTCACAACTGTCACATTTCCAAAATGAAATGAAGAAAACTGTTTTGCAAGGAGTTAAAGATGATTTAAAACCATCTCTCCTCATCCTCTTTTATCCCTTTTCATAGATCCTTCCCTCTTCTACCCGTCCTACCATCTCACACCCTCACACCTCAAAATTCAGATGCACTAAAAAAAACTGCTAATTCATTTCCCCTATCCCACTTCTTTTTTTTTCTTACCCCAATTAGCAGACTCCCCCACCCTCCAACTCCCCCCATCTGCACCCCCTCCCAGGGATAAATCAGGCTGCATATTAATTGTATTCAAAGGGGGGACCATGTGCCTGGCGTACTCCTAGTTTCCATGACAACTGGCTCAGGATCCATAAAGATTTCAGGGGCAAATGGTGTTGGGAGGGTGGGGGTCACCCCAAAAGAGGATAAGCATAATTACAGTGAGACAGACAGGCAGCCAAGGGATGGTGAAGTCTGGAAACAAGTGTCCAAGCTACAAAAATACTATATTTTTGTTGTACAGTAGGTTATGATCCATATTTCATATTTTCTCTAAAATTACTGTGTTTTTTGGAGGATTTTCTAAAGCAAAGAGTAGAAATAAATGCGAGCACTGCTTTTCATTGTCAAACGTTCTCTCTGGGCTCATATTATTTGAAATCATTTTAATTTATCCACTGAAAGGTGTGATTTTCAGTCTGGTTTATATTCACCTCGGATGAATACCAGTACATTTTTCTTTTTTGTGTGTGTGTCGATGCGCGCAAGCTTGTTTTATGCTTTCTGCTCTTCAGCAACACCATGCTGCTGAGTCACTTCACTACATGAATGCATATGACCGTCCTTACTTCAGTGTGATCTGCTTTGTCTTTTCATCTTGACTTGGCATGAACCCATTGCATTGAAATTGATTTTCAGCCGATTAAACTTAACATATGACCTGCTGCGAGCTCCCTTATGCATTTAAAAATATATATATATTTTATATCTATATGCGTACTGGAAATTGGTAATTGATTTGTAGGCACATTTCTATTCAAATTAAAACCTCGTGTCTGTCCTGTCTGTTTGACTGGGCATCCGTGTGTAAAGTCCAAAGATACACTTCAGACATGCAACACCCCCGTGTCATTTACGCTAACAGAGAGTACACAGTAGTACTGAACTGTAATTAAGTGTCTATGAGTTGCAGTCTTATTGTCCCAGATTATCGATTTTGCCTGATGCTGCCATTAATAATAATAATTAATATAATTGATACTAAATTCTATCTGTTTTTGATTCTCTGAACTGTGCCAGTATTCACAGACTAGCTTGGATTATAGGCATGAATGGTGGGTTTTGTGTTATATTGACTTTGCTGGAATTTGAAATCCCCTAAAATTGTGCGTGTTGTGTTACAAAGACTTAAAAATGATTCATCTGACATATCAATACCACACTTGAAGTCATGCATAATGGCCACACCCCTTTTTGTCTCAAGGATATAACACTGCAGGCACATGCACACACACTCACACACACACACACAAACACACACACACACATGCAAAGACAAGTGCAGAGGCTTGATGTATTATGCATGAATTTGGTTTAATTGCAGGGATCCTCTTTGCATAACCTCTCCTAGTTTGATCAAATATGCTCATCTATATTGCAGCCCTCTGACCTTGGCTGTGGGCAGGTTAGTTCTTGTGCGTGTGTATGTGTGATACATATGCAAGATGTTATTGCAGGCAAATATTCACACTGGTTGTGTACATGTACCATGTGTGCTGAATACATTTGTAATTGTGTGTGTCTGTTAGTGTGCGTTTGATTTGTAATAGCTCCTATTACTGGTGCTAATGCTGGTCTGTCTGTGGAGGAGGCGGCTAATCTCAGCATAAATGTAGTTTTTGACACTGCAAACTGAACTGGTGAGGTCACGTTCAAATATAATTGATTACAAACTGGGTATTACATTACAAAAACCATAATCAATAACATGTGATGCACAAACTCAGTGGGGTTACTCCAGGTTACCATGGGGATCGACTGCAACAGTTCACTTTGCTGTTTAACACAAGTGCTTTTCCAGCTAAATACTGTAATTTGAATCCAGTCAGTATTAGCACTTATTTCAAAATGGGTTTTATCATAAATGTCATTGCTTGTGTAATAATGTCTGATATGCAATCTAAATATGGAATATTTAGATTGCATATGTAATCTAAATATAAATTAAACTTTTTCTACAATCAGTATAAAGATTTTTTAATGCATAAATGACCAAGCTGAAGAGAAAAATGTGCCCACAATTACTTTAATCAAATTACATCATTTGCCTTTAAGTCCAAAGTAGCCAAAAACCAGTGGAGGATTTTTTTGGTTTGGTGCATGTACTGTATGTCAGGTGTTTTATCATCAACATGAGCGTATCAGGACTATAAGACGGTCATGACTATAAGATAACCTCCTCATTTCGAACATCAGAGTTTTTAAGGAGACTGAGATCGTTTTCCTGACACACCATCAATCCAAGAAGAAGAGAGTCTTCATCATGTAGACCCTTTTATACAGTGCTATGTAAAACCAACATTTGTATATCTTGTCAGTCACAGACTCTTTCCTGTGATGCTCTTGAAGTGATAAGAATCATTTTCTCTGACACTTAGCATTTTTCAGACCATCTTTTGGACATCATCATCCATGACAGCTGTAATTTTGGATGGTTGGCAGATTCCTCTCCGCTTTTATCTGCAGTAAAAAATGGTATTTACTCCATGGCAGCAAAAAGCGGTGAAAGTCAGCTAACAAAATACTGTCTATCTGCCTGATCCTCAAAGACGAGACAACCTTCACTTTTTTGGTTCTAATGTCTCCTTGTGAATATTGTAATTCCAGCTCCAGATAGTCTTGCTCTAACCAACCATGGATGTACCACCAGCTGCCGCCATCTTTATCTGCTTGGCTGCTTCCACCACTTCCCGGTCTCATGACTGACCTCTGATGATACAAGTTGAGTCCTACAATGACTCACATTATTAGAGCGTTAGTGTGTCATTTTATTAGAAAACTGAGTCATGAAAAGCTGCAGTGTACCAGTGACCATCTGAGAAACATGAATTCCAACTCCCTGGGGTTTTGTACGTAACAAAACCAAGGAACCAATCCTGTTGAATTATTAAGTGAGGCTTTCCATATCATTATTCTTCTTTAGAGTTGGTTTCCATTTCCAACATGTTTTACTGAGTGACTCCCATTATTACAACTTCACATTGTGCGTAGTAGTTTTACAGTGTTAAAATAGGGTCTAAGGTGAGCTGGTTTGCTTGAGCTGCAACAAGTAATGGAGCAGTGGGTGGAAATTTCAAGCATCCGCACGTTCTAGAGGAAGCAATGTTGTAGAGTCACATAAAACCCATTTAAAGGTATGGAAAAAGCTTGCACAAGGGTTCTAGGAGGTTAATCCATAGCTAGAGAAGGCTGTTAATATTAGGTTGGAGAGCTAATTAGGGCCTGAAGCACTACAGTGCGTAGGACCCTATTGTTCCTGTAGTGTTTCTTTGGCGGTTTGGCGGTTTCTTTTCCTTACGCCACTTTGAACCTCAATTTGACCCCCTAAACATACTCAAAAACTCACCAAATTTGGCACACCCATCAGGACTGGTGAAAAATTTAATATTTTTGGGGAATTACATATATGAATGGCAAAATGACTCAATAGCGCCACCTTGAAAATTGGGCTTTAGTGGAGTTAATATGGCTAGTTTCGCGAAAACTCATGAAATTTGGTACACAGGTACAGTAGCCCGAGACAAAAAAAATCCTGCTTTTAAAATTACAGAAAAGGCTCAACGGCGCCCCCTAGAGCACGTGGTGTGCAGTTATTGGAATTTAACGAACTCCTCCCAGGATTTTTGTCCGATCTTCACCAAATTCGGTGTGTGGCATCTACACCCATCCAGGATGAAAAGTTATTAAAATCTTGTGGATACGTCACACGGTGTGGGCGTGGCATGGCGGCCATTTTGAACAAAAAAGCTCACTGCGCCCCCTTGAACACGTGATGCGCAGGCATTGGAATTTAACGAACTCCTCCCAGGATTTTTGGCTGATCTTCACCAAATTCACTGTGTGGCATCTAGACCCCTCCAGGATGAAAAGTTATTAAAATCTTGTGGCTGTGTCACACGGTGTGGGCGTGGCATGGCGGCCATTTTGAACAAAAAAGCTTAACGGCGCCCCCTTGAACATGTGGTGCGCAGGCATTGGAATTTAACGAACTCCTCCCAGGATTTTTGTCCGATCTTCACCAAATTGGCTGTGTGGCATCTAGACCCCACCAGGATGAAAAGTTATTAAAATCTCGTGGATACGTCACATGGTGTGGGCGTGGCATCACGGCCATTTTGAACAAAAAATATTAACATTGTACAATGGAACACGTTGTGCGCAGGCATTGGAATTTAATGAACTCCTCCCAGGATTTTTGCCGATCTTCACCAAATTCGCTGTGTGGCATCTAGACACATCCAGGATGAAAAGTTATTAAAATCTTGTGGCTGCGTCACACGGTGTTGGCGTGGCATGGCGGCCATTTTGAACAAAAAAGCTCCATGGCGCCCCCTGGAACACGTGGTGCGCAGGCATTGGAATTTAACGAACTCCTCCCAGGATTTTTGTCCCATCTTCCCATCTTTTCTCTTAGCTGGGATTCAGTTTTGTACAACTTATATAGATGTTTGATTTGCCCCCAGGGTGCAAATAGAGAATATGGGTTGTGTTCAAAATCATCCAATCACTCCCTACTCCCTCTATGGGACCACTATATAGCGAACTATGTAGGTAGCACCTCGGCAATTAAACATTTCGGACACTAGGTGAGTTTCAGCGCTATAAATTACGTCACTACTGTTGCTCAATTAAAATGTATATTGATGTTGGCTATTGTAGTGACCCGACTGGCGTTTCTGTGGCAAATTAATATTTATACTGACCATATTTTCCAAAATTACTTAGTGAAAATGATAAAAAAAAAAACTTTTTCTTTGTGTTGCAGTACATTGCTCTGCTTCCATTAAGTATATTAATACAAATTATTATTTTTCATTTTCATATTTTTTTCCTTAACTCATGACTTGTTATTCCGATAAGCTAAACATACAGAAGAGTTATTAACTTTAAACATTTAACATTTGTAACTTAATATTCGGACAGCACTAGAAAATGGCAAATGTCCTATATAGTGCACTATGTAGGGTGTAGGGAGTAATTTCAGAAACAGCCAAAGTTTTTTATAGTAAATTAAAATGTCTTCTTGTTATGACTAAAAAAATACCTGTTGCTTAAAAGGATAAAGATAATGGGGCTAATGGTCAGCTTCACCTTTGTCCTCCATTGTATCAAGTATATCAATAACACGATGTCTGACCTCATTTTATTACTTATTTATGTCATTTCCAACCAGAAGAAATATGCTGGTCAAATTAAATTCACTGTAATCACAATTTGGCACAGATATGAATAAAACTGACATCACAGTGTCAATTACAGGAAGTCATATCATTTTTGCTGTTCAGCCTAAATGTAAATAAATCTGAAAAAAGTACAAGCTTCTTGAAAAACGTTTCTCCATCTCAGATTGGATTTGCTGAATCAGCTTCACACTGAACTTTATAAAAGCTGTTTGTCGCAACACTTGGAAACTTTGAGACCAGAATCCAAAAGATGTCCATGACCATGATCAGCAAGTCAGAGGAGGCTGAAGGAGACGCTGAGAATACAGCAGCTACTGATGAAAGATCTAAATATGGAAGGAGACCTATATGTCCAGGTAAGACGGAGACACATTCATGCTAAATATGTGAAGTATTAGCTCTAACAGAAAAGTATCTGTAGTTATTATAAAAGGCCATGACATGCTTGAAGGCATACAGATAGTTTCTGATAATTCATCTACATCTGGTAAATGACTGGTCTGTGTTGTCTGCTGGTGGTTTCATTGTCTGCTGCTGGTTCTGTACTCCAGTGTGGTGGATCAGAGCTGCTGCAGCATGTCTGGGACTCCTGCTGCTGGTTGTGATCTTCAGCTTGGTGGCTCACAGTAAGTACAACACTGCTGAGCTCTAAACATCTTTTCTGTGTTTCCCATTGAACTAAATGAACTTGTTGCAGATGCCTGCAGTGCTCTTGGTCAGCGAGACTTACTGCTGGATCATCTGATGAAGCGTGAAAAGCTGATTGGTAACCTCGCAACAGACAACGAAGCTCTGAGAGATGAACTGAACCTGATGAAGATCAACTCCAGCAGACTGACAGAAGAGACAGAAGAGCTGCAGAGACTCTACAACACTGTGGCTGCAAGTCGAGACAACCTACTGCAGGAATACACAACTTTAAACAGCAGCGCAGCGTGTAAGAAACACAGCTGACAGCAGACGTGAAACTTCTCTGACACAGAAAATATATGCTTTTACTGACATCTGAGGTCCTGTGTTGCTGATGTCGTGTGCAATGTTGTGCAGTCAGGGTCGACAGTGCCGACCCAAGGGTCAATTGAAATGAATGAAAAATTCATTTTTAATTAATTGTTTTAATTATAATATCATTCTAATTATTATGATTCTATTTCAGCACCTGCTAGGTAGGTTTTAAAGTGACTGCATTTTGTGCTTCTCATAGCCGAATTAAAATGACTCAACAGTGCCACCTTCTGGCAAGTCAGGGAGGCTGCACAAGTCACTCTTGTGCTGTATTACTGTGAAGGCCCCAACCTTTTCCGAAGGCACACTGCTGCTCTGCCTTTACCATTCATATCAGTCATCAGTCATTCATATCAACTGTGCTTTGCTAAATGCCATACATACATTCACAGTGCATTAGTGTATTGACACTGCACTACTGCGCTCTCAAGCTAGCTGGTGGGATAACAGGTGGGATGACAGCACTAGAGAGCCCAAGTTGTTGTCATTTTCTCCGTGTTTCTGTATCGTCTAGCTTCTAAGTCTAGTTTCCTCTCTGATTACTAAGAAAGTTTCAGATTCATAACAGCTTAAACACTGTTTTGTCTGCAGGCAGAGTTTGCCAACGTGGATGGATCAAGTTCAGCAACAAGTGCTACTATCCCTCAGCAAGAGGACAGAGTAAGAACTGGGAGGACAGCAGGAAGGACTGTCAGCAGAGAAGATCTGACCTGGTGATGCCAACCTCTAAAGAAGAGCAGGAGTTTGTGGTCAAATTTAATGTCAAAACCTGGATCGGTTAGTCTGACATGAAACATGAGGGAACGTGGCTCTGGGTGGATGGAACTGCACTGCTGGCTGGGTTCTGGGACAGTGGAGAACCCAATAATAGTGGAAATCAGGATTGTGCAGAGGTCCTTACATCTGGGAAATGGAATGATTTAGAGTGTAGTGCAACTTTACCGTGGATCTGTGAGGATTAGGATCCTACAGGTCATAAAGGTCTGAGCAGCACATACATTTTTATTCATTTATTTCTGTTCATTCATGTATATTGTACATCCACCTGTAAAGATCATCTATATGATGTTTATCATGTCAGTGTGAGTTTCCAATGACTCTATAACTCTGAATTTTCTCTGTTGGAATCACTGAAACATGAATCTTTGTCACAAAGAAACTTGTTGAGGGAAACCAAAAGCACATTAACCCAAATATTAGCATTTCTGTTTGTATATTTTTGATCCAGCAGATTATTTTCATATTTCCAGAAGACCATTAATAAATCTATGAAGGAACATAAACACATGATTGTTTATTGTGACAAAGATTGACCTGATGAACATGGACTTTAGAAGTGGATGTAAACTTTTGCTTTTGGTCCTTTTATAAAGAATTACTTACTGATGGATATGTAAAAGATAATAGACATACTGATAACCATCATTGGGCCTTGTGCCATTTTGTATGTTCACAACAAGTCCTTCAGATGTACTGCTACTTTCTGATTTCTTTTATAAAATACAAACCATTGAAATAAATGTTAAAAAAATATGTCCATTAAAGATAATACTGAGCAAGTTTCCTTTTTTGTTTTCTCGTTCCTTCTTTTATCAAAAACTACTAATTCACAGCAAAGCATCAAAGTCTAATACACAGTGCTGTAGCTTGAAAGTTTCATTTTAACATAAACTACAAAAAACATTGTTTGACTATTTTTATATTGTTTGAAAGGGTTGAGAAAAGGTATGAATATTAGACATGGACAAAAAAAGTACACAACATTGAAACATATCAGTTATATCAATAACACCATGTCTGACCACATTTTATTTATTTTTTTATCAGGAAGATCATACATAATCCAATATTCATATCAAATTCAAATCATTCAAAGATTACACATATCTATACACACATATATATCATGTATAATATCACCCAATAGTCTACGACATGTTTTAATAATATTGATCTTTCAGCTATTGCTCTCCCTTCATTTTACTATTTGTTTATGTCATTTTCAACCAGAAGAAATATGCTGGTCAAATAAAAATTCACTATAAATCACAATTTTGGCATCAGTATAATTAATTGGAGCCCAAAGCCAGGTTGCTAACCACAGTGCTGCAGCGTGACACCGGAGTTGGCAGGTCCGCATACTAGAACCATGGCGGCGTTCTAGAGCCTCGGCAGCACTCAGTGGCGTACTGACGCTTGGCGGCACTTGGCGGTGGTTTGCACAACTTATTCGAAAATCAAAATTATTATCCGAATACCACCACAACGAACGAATATTTGGATATTTAAATATTTGGGACCAGCCCTAGTTTGTACTGCTGCTGATAGTGCCCAGAGTAGGCATTCAAGTTGTTCACTGTCCTTAAAAAGGTTCTTACTTACAATTCAGATATCCAATTGTTAAAACCTTACACCTTGTAAAAAAATAGACAGTTAAAAGAACATTGGAAACAAACGGTACAAAGTGCTGAACAAGAACCTGCAACCAAAATAAAATGCAAAAACAAAGGGTTGGATGAATGGAAAGTGAGCAGAATATAGGAGTCTGACATGGACCTAATTTAAACTGTAACTACCTAATGAGCTTGATGAGGGTTATAAAAAAGGTTATGTGACTGTATGTGTGAGTTCTAATGTCTTTAATGGTTTATGATCTGTCACGTTGTACTTTGTCTTTTTTTAATTTAAGAATCCTTCCCGTTTTTCTGCTGCTGGTGTTTCCAGTCTTGCCAGGTTTGGTGAGGGGAAACTGGGACTTTCTAAAGAAAACAAATTTATTTCTGATTATTTCAGAGTTCATTTTACTGGATGTTTGAGCTTTATTTAGACCTCTACACTGTTAAAAGAGGTTGGAGTTTTTTTTAAGCTAGTTTTCCTAAATCAGTTAAACTAAAATATTAGATGAAACATCGAGTTCCAGCAACATACAAACCAGAACATGTTACATGTACTTCTACATTTTTTCTTTTGGGACTATATATTTTTATATTTATAGGACTTCTATTTTCATGTTTTTTTCCAAGCTTGTTGTTTTAACCACTCAAGTGCCGTTTCTCTCAAATGAGATTCAGGTTCAACTTCAACTTCAACTTCAAATTGATGTTTGAATTTCCCGCAGGGTGCAAATAAAGTTTTTTTTTAATTAAATTAAAAATATCTTTTTGTTATCACAAAAAAAAGCCTGATCACTAAAAGGATAAAGATAATGGGGCTATTTGTCAGCTTCACCTTTGTCCTCCATTGTCTCAATTATATAAAAAACACAATGTCTGACCTCATTTTATTACTTATTTATGTCATTTCCAACCAGAAGAAATATGCTGGTCAAATTAAAAATTTACTGTTAATCACAATTTGGCACAGATATGAATAACTTGGAGCAACGTCTCATAAAAACACCACAGTGTCAATTACAGGAAGTCATATCATTTTTGCTGTTCAGCCTAAATGTAAATGAATGTGAAAAAAGTACAAGCTTCTTGAAAAACGTTTCTCCATCTCAGATTGGATTTGCTGAATCAGCTTCACACTGAACTTTATAAAAGCTGTTTGTCGCAACACTTGGAAACTTTGAGACCGGAATCCAAAAGATGTCCATGACCATGATCAGCAAGTCAGAGGAGGCTGAAGGAGACGCTGAGAATACAGCAGATACTGATGAAAGATCTGAATATGGAAGGAGACCTATATGTCCAGGTAAGATGGAGACACGTTCGTGCTAAATATGTGAAGTATTAGCTCTAACAGAAAAGTATCTGTAGTTATTATAAAAGGCCATGACATGCTTGAAGGCATACAGATAGTTTCTGATAATTCATGTACATCTGGTAAATGACTGGTCTGTGTTGTCTGCTGGTGGTTTCATTGTCTGCTGCTGGTTCTGTACTCCAGTGTGGTGGATCAGAGCTGCTGCTGTGTGTCTGGGACTCCTGCTGCTGGTTGTGATCTTCAGCTTGGTGGCTCACAGTAAGTACAACACTGCTGAGCTCATCACCAGGCAACAGAAAGACTGATTTTAAACATTGTTTCTGTGTTTCCAATGGAACTAAATGAACTTGTTGCAGATTTCAGTGATCTTGGTCAGCGGGACTTGCTGCTGGATCGTCTGATGAAGCGTGAAAAGCTGATTGGTAACCTCATGACAGACAACAAAGCCCTGAGAGATGGACTGAACCAGATAAAGATCAACTCCAGCAGACTGACAGAAGAGACAGAAGAGCTGCAGAGTCTCTACAACACTGTGGCTGCAAGTCGAGACAACCTACTGCAGGAATACACCACTTTAAACAGCAGCGCAGCATGTAAGAAACACAGCTGACAGCAGACGTGAAACTTCTTTGACACAGAAAACATATGTTTTTACTGACATTGTCCTTTTTAGAATCATAAATTAAGTTTAAAGTTGTCACAATGTAGATATCTGAAATTGTGATGTGTTTATCAAATTAGAGGTTTGAGTTTCAACTGCATGAAATGTTGAAAGTAACAGCCGATATCTGTAACATCATTCAGTTTTCAACAGATTTAAGTGCAGTTAAACAGCATCATTTGATGTTAACATGTTGCAAAAGAACAAATTATTATTTGTAAAAATGCACATTCTTGACATGGACATTATTTACATTTAATCAGTTTTTCTTTTAACAAGTTATTTTCTGACATTTAAAATCCGATCACTAAGAAAATTTCAGGGTCATAACAGCTAAAACACTGTTTTGTCTGCAGGCAGAGTTTGCCAACGTGGATGGATCAAGTTCAACAACAAGTGCTACTATCCCTCAGCAAGAGGACAGAGTAAGAACTGGGAGGACAGCAGGAAGGACTGTCAGCAGAGAAGATCTGACCTGGTGATGCCAACCTCTAAAGAAGAGCAGGAGTTTGTGGTCAAATTTAACGACTATGCCTGGATCGGTTTGTCTGACATGAAACATGAGGGAACGTGGCTCTGGGTGGATGGAACTGCACTGCTGACTGGGTTCTGGCTCAGTGGAGAACCCAATGATAAAGGAAATGAGGATTGTGCAGTGGTCGTTACATCTGGGAAATGGAATGATTTAAGTTGTAGTTCAACTTTACCGTGGATGTGTGAGGATTAAGATCCTACAGGTCATAAAGGCCTAAGCAGCACATTCATTTATATTCATACATTTATATTGTCCATCCACCTGTAAAGATCATCTATATGATGTTTATCATGTCAGTGTGAGTTTCCAGTGACTATATAACTCTGAATTTTCTCTGTTGGAATCACTGAAACGTGAATCTTTGTCACAAAGAAACTTGTTGAGGGAAACCAAAAGCACATTAACCAAAATATTAGCATTTCTGTTTGTATATTTTTGATCCAGCAGATTATTTTCATATGTAAGAGTACTACAGATGCAGTATTTGCTTTGAGATTGTTGATAGAGAAGTACAGAGAAGGTCAGAGAGAGCTGCATCGTGTCTTTGTAGATCTAGAGAAAGCATACAACAAGGTGCTGAGAAAGGAACTGTGTGAGGAAGTCTGGAGAGGCAGAGAAGTATGTTAGAGTGTTACAAGACATGTGTGAGAGGTGTAAGACAGTGGTGAGGTGTGCTGTAGGTACGACAGAGGAGTTCAAGGATCAGGTGGGACTGCATCATGGATCAGCTCTGAGCCTCTTCCTGTTTGCAATGGAAATGGACAGGCTGACAGACGTGGTTAGACAGGAATCTCCATGGACTATGATGTTCGCAGATGACACTGTGATCTGTAGTGAGAGCAGGGAGCAGGTGGAGGGAAACCTAGAGAGGTGGAGGTACACCATGGAAAGGAGAGAAATGAAGGTTAGCTGAGGCAAGACAGAATGCATGTGTGTGAATGAGAGGGACCCAAGTGGAAGGGTGAGGTTACAGGGAGCAGAGATGAAGAAGGTGGAGGAGTTTAATTACTTCGGGTCAACAGTCCAAAGCAACGGAGAGGGTGGAAAAGAGGTGAAGAAGCGTATGCAAGCAGGGGTGGAGGAATGTGTGAGGTGTGATAAAAGAGTATCAACAAGAATGAAAGGAAAGGTGTACAAGATGGTGGTGAGACCAGCCACGTTGTGTGGTTTGGAGACAGTGGCACTGAGGAGAAGACAGGAGGCAGACCTGGAGGTAGCAGAGACTAAAATGTTGAGGTTCTCTTTAGGAGTGATGTGGTTGGATAGGATCAGTAATGAGTACATCAAAGGGCAGCGCATGTTAGATGTTCTGGAGATAAAGCCAGAGAGGCCAGACTGAGATAGTTTCGACATGTACTGAGGAGGGATAGAGACTATATCGGTAGAAGGATGCTCAGGTTGGAACTGCCGGGCAGGAGGCCTATAGAGGAAGACCAAATAGGAGATTTATAGATGTAATGGAAGAGGATATGAGGCTAGTTGGTGTGAGAGAAGAGGATGCAGAGGATAGGGTCAGATGGAAGCACATGATTGGCTGTGGCGACCCCTGAGGGGAACAACCGGAAGGAGAAGATTATTTTCATATTTCCAGAAGACCTTTAATAAATCCATGAAGAAACATAAACACATGATTGTTCATTGTGACAAAGATTCATGTGTTTCAATGATTCCATCATAGAAAATTCAGAATTCTAGGAGTCATTGGAAACTCAGACTGACCTGATGAACATGGAATTATAAGTGGATGTAAACTTTGGCTTTTGGTCCTATTATAATGAATTACTTACTGATGGAAATATACAAGATAATAGACATACTGATAACAAATTTCTGCTTTATGTCATTTTATATGTTCAAAACAAGTCCCTCAGATATACTGCTACTTTCTGATTTCCTTTATAAAATACAAACTACTGATAAATTAAAGTAAAAATGCATTGTAAATCACAATTTGGCATCAATATGAATAATATGGAGCAATATCTCATAAAAACACCACAGTCAGTTAGAGGAAGTCATATCTCACATGCACAACTTTTAAGGGTTTGACTCAGTTTAACAAGGAAATGTGAACTTCAGATCTAAGGACAACAATCCTTCCTGTTTTTCTGCTGCTGGTGGAGCTGAACAAGCCTCGGCATGTTCACTGAGAGGTTGGAGGGTTGATCAAGTAGTCAGTTTCTACAAAACCGTTGTGATTTTCTAAATTAAATGAATGTTTCAGTTCGTTTAGGAGGTTTTGGTGCATGTTCGGTGCATCTTTAGGCCTCTAGAGGGGGACAGTCTGATGTGTTATAGAAAGATGTTCCACCTCTGTTCCATAAAGCCTTACAGTTCTAATCGTACAGATAACCATGACCTGGATGACTGAGAACCTTCACAGACATAAATCATTACAGTCGCAGTCTGCAAAGTTCATAACCACATATAAAAATTTCAAGTGGTCTCAGTAGATCCACACACTAAAGTGCATAATGAGCTTGATATTCTGTTATTTCACAGGAACAAAAGGTTGTAAAGGTTCACTCTGAAATCCTGATGCAAATAAAAGACAACAGAAACTAAATCACAGGTTTTACTGCACCACTACTTTACACTGCTGCTCAGCATAAAGTCAAACGAATGTGAAAAATGTGCAAGCTTCTTAAAAAAACTCTCCTTCCCCTCAGACTGTATTTGCTGAATCAGCAACACATCGAACCTTATAAAAGTAGATTGTCGCAACACTTTGTTCATAAGACACTGACTGACTCTGAAAAGATGTCCATGGCGATGTTCAGCAAGTCAGAGGAGGCTGAAGAAGACACCTGGAGTACAGTGATTCCTGACAAAAGATCTCAATATGAAAGGACATCTAGATGTCCAGGTAGGATGGAGACACATCACTGCAAAATATACGATATTACCTGTAACTGAAATATTATCTCTAGTTGTTTTATAACTTATTATATTCTGTGCTCCAGTGTGGTGGATCAGAGCTGCTGCAGTGTGTCTGGGACTCTTGCTGCTGGTTGTGATCTTTGGCTTGGTGGCTCACAGTAAGTACAACACTGCTGAGCTCATCACCAGGCAGCAGGAAGACTGATTTTAAACATTGTTTCTGTGTTTCCCATTAAACTAAATGAACTTGTTGCAGACACCAGTGCTCTTGGACAGCGGGACTCGCTGCTGGATCGTCTGATGAAGCGTGAAAAGCTGATTGGTAACCTCACGGAAGACAACAGAGCTCTGAGAGGTAAGCTGAATCAGCAGACTGACAGAAGAGATAGAAGAGCTGCAGAGACTCTAAAACACTGTGGCTGCAAGTCGAGACAATTTACTGCACAAAAACACCACATTAAACAGCAGCACAGCATGTAAGAAACACAGCTGACAGCAGACATGAAACTTCTCTGACACACAAAACATAGGCTTTTACTGACTTCGTCCTAAATGAAGTTTGAACAAGTCAGAATGATGTTGTAGATATCCTGAACCGAAGTTATGAGTTATTGAATTAGAGGTTTGAGTTTCAAAAACTGCATGAAATGTTGAAATTAACAGCAAATATCTGTAACATCATGCTGTTTTTAGCAGATTTAAGGAAACCAGCATTATTTGAATGTAACATGTTGCAAAAGAATAAATTGCAATTTGTAATCTTACTCTGTTTTGACATGGACAATATTCACATGTAATCAGCTGCACATGCCAGTGCTATCAGTCAGCGGGACGTACTGCAGGATCGTGTGATGACGTGTGAAAAGATGATTCACAACCTCACGATGGACAACAAAGCTCTAGGAGATGAGCTGAAGCAGATGAAGATTAACTCCAGCAGACTGACAGAAGAGCTGCAGAGACACTACAACACTGTGGCTACGAGTCAAGATCACTTACATCAGGAGGTCCAGCGGTTAAATAGCAGCACAGCATGTAAGAAACACAGCTTTCACCAGGCACATGGACTCACTGTTGCAGAAAATCTAACTGTAGAAGACAGAATTACACTCAAATATACTCCATAGAAAGGCCATTATAATAACATTCCTCATCAATACGGATGCAGCACAAGTCCAGCAGCCCATTGTATTTTCTGATGATCTTTCAGGTTTTGATACATAATATTTTAATATGTATACCGCATTTGTCAGTGATGCAAATATAAGACTTGGTTGAAATTAACAGAATGCACAAAAAATGGATCCAGTGTATCAGTTCTCCAGGTGAACCTGTGGTACAACAGACCAGAGGTGACATTCCATCAGATTCCATCAGCAGAACTATTCTGTGGATCACAGGAACTAGAACCTTGATGCTGTTATACCAGAGTGAAAGTTAACATTAGTTAACTGCAGACATACATTTTTCTTATCTAACTAGATCTGTGCACCTCTCTGCTCTCTCTGGACTCTCTGCAGGTAAAGTTTGTGAGTCTGGGTGGATGAACTTCGACAACAAGTGCTACTACGCCTCAAATCGAGGACAGACTAAGAACTGGGAGGACAGCAGGAAGGACTGTCTGCAGAGAGGAGCTAACCTGGTGATGCCAAAAACAAGACAGGAGCTGAACATTGTGGCCAAGCTTAAGGACATGACCTGGATCGGTTTGTCTGACAAGAAACAAGAGGGAAAGTGGGTCTGGGTGGACGGAACTGAGCTGCAGACAGGGTTCTGGCAGACAGGAGAACCCAATAATGCAAGAAACGAGGACTGTGCAGAGATCTCCCGGCCCACCGGGGAGTGGAATGATGTGCTCTGTAACGTTAAACTACCGTGGATCTGTGAGGTTTAAGAGTTTGTCATACATTTGTATTCTACTGCCTCCTGAATGTCAATATTGGATTGAATATTGGATGTTTGCACTCTAATCACAAGCTTTTGGTCCTATTATAACTTCTTCTGAAGGAATTATATAAGAGAATAGGCATACTGATAACAATTATTGTTTCTCTTGTAATTTTATATCAGTCCTTCAGATGTTCTGCTACTTTCTAATTTGTCTTGCTAATTTCTTTTCTAAATATAAAAACACAGAAATGGAAATGTAATATACAAAGTAAAATTATTCGGAAAACACTGTAAATAATCTGTAATTTTACTGAATTTATACTTTTTGTTTTACAGATTTTAGAAATATTTTTGAAATACACAAAATATCAATAAAACTGCAAAAAATACACTTTGAATTTTCATGTCTGCTGTAGAATAATGTTAAGACTCCTGTCTGTGAGTAACCATAAAATTTCAAAATATTTTTTTAAACATGAAAAGACACTTACTAACTTATTGTATTTCTACAAATGTAAAAATATGGTAAACATTTTTTGAACATTTTGCTTTTCTGTACACAGATTTTTCATGTTTTGTTAAATTTTCGGATAATTACTAGTAAAATCATAAAACAAAAGAATTTGTTTAAATGTTGAAAGTAAAAAAATAATTCCAAAAAGCTTTTTTATTCATTTATTTATTTATCTATTTTGCAGTTTTTGAACATTACAGTGGATACACAGTGGCTCGGTGGTTAGCAGCGTCACCTCACAGCTAGAAGGTCTCTGGTTTGCGTCCCGGTTAGGACGCCTGGGATCTTTCTGTGTGGAGTTTGTATGTTCTCCCTGTGCAGTGTGGGTTTTCACCGGGTATTCCGGCTTCCTCCCACAGTCCAAAAACATGCTGAGGTTAATTGATTATTCTAAATTGTCCATAGGTGTGAATGAGAGTGTGCTTGTTGTTTGTAGCCCTGTGATAGGCTGGCAACCTGTCCAGGGTGTCCCCTGCCTTCGCCTGAGTCGGCTGGGATAGGCTCCAGCCCCCCCGCGACCCTACAGAGGATTAAGCTGTGTATAGATAATGGATGGATGAATGGATGAACATTACAGTACTCCAGTGTCTTTTAATATATTTTTTCACTGTTTTGGTGGGAAATTTTCACAATTTATTTAAATTTTCTTCTTCTTCTTCTTCTTCTTCTTCTTCTTCTTCTTCTTCTTATTATTATTATTATTATTATTATTATTATATATTTTCATTTTTTTACACAGGTAAATCCTTCTTTAACTACTAAAAGCCAACAAATAAAAAAATAAATACAAATATACATGATGTCCTTCACAATTATGGCTGCATTATCGAATCTATTTTAATTATGGAAAAGTACTGTATTTGTATACAACAGTTATTTTACAGTATTTTTTCTGTCAGAAAATCAACTACTTAACATGCTGTTCCTTCTTTCATCAATAATTTCAGAATAACGAAAGGCTTCTGAACATTTTCTCCTTCAATAAACAAAGACAAAAAAAATGATTCAAGAACTTCCATGTTTTTTAAGCACAGTTGTGTTGAATTTAACATAAAAAAACAAACGAAGATTGATTTGTGCTGCTCCATGGATGAGGTCAGACGTCAGACTTCCTAAACTTCCTCCTCCATTGTTAGGATTCCTGAATAACAGCAGCATGGAGCAGATCTCCAGCAGAGCATTGACCTTCCATCACGTGAGCGGCTCTTACAGCGGTGATATTGATTCTAGCTGCTGCCACAGTAAACTCAACGGTGCCCTTTCAGAGGTTAAACCAACACTGGCTCACACAACACTAATCCTGGCAAATCATTAACTGTGGCTCAGAAAGGGAGAACAGCTGATTTAACAGGAGGACAGTTTTTAATTTAAAAACCCCAAATATGACCATCCAACATTGGTAGAGCAGCTCTTGGAATCACTTCTCCTCACTGGAGCCTTAAACTAATATTTGTACGTCTTTGCACAGTAGAGATTTAACCTGAACACATATGGCTGTATCAGGACTTCTTCTCTGAGGGTTGTTCACAGACAAACTGCTGCCTTCACTTGGTGTTGGACAAAACAACAGAAGCTGAGCACAAACCTCTGCATTACAGAGCCAGAAAGACCTGGCATTAAGGTGCGGAGAGCGTAAAGGACATGTGAAGCTGGTCACAGGTGAAACACTCCCTCAGGTGTTTAATAGCAGCTTTGATATTCTGCCTTGCCCATGTAAGATGCAAACAGTGGAGAGCCATAAAAGCACTTTATTTTCTTCCATGTGAAATGTCTCATCATTACTCAACCTGTTTATGCCAAAGCATGAAGGAATGCATTCACTTGTCGTCATGGAGAAGACGAATATTCAATTTAAAGCTCAACTATAAGACTTATCCACATTTCATTTTAAAATTGATGGAGAAATTAAGTTTGTCTAAAGACCAAATACATTTTAATAATTCTATAATCTAATTTCAGAATAAATAACTGTTTTATGATGAGTTTCCAGAGACTGTATAAACTTTTTTTCTTCCGTAGAACACAGCGGGTCTGTGGATGTAGGAGGGTCCATGAACGCAGCACCGATGCAGGGCGTGGCCGTGCACCTGTCCGACCTGTTCGGAGGAGGGACACATGACTCCGGAGGAATTCGTGCCGCCGCCGTCCTTTGTTTAACGGCTCCTCTACAGCGGGAGGAGGCGGCGGAGAGCCAGAGGAGACAGACCGAGGAGAGATGTCGGAACCAGCCACGAACCCCGCGGCCACCTCCTTCCCTGCCCCGACGCTGTCTCTGCCTCTGGGCCTGGAGGTCCTGAGGACCTACTCTGGAGCTCTGGTCTGCTCAGAAATAGTAAGTTCCGATGTAATCCCGTGTGGGTCAGTGGCCTCCTGTCTGCTCAGTCATTAGGTCTTTATTAATAATTGATGGAGTTTGTTGAACTTTTAGTTCTGCTCTCTGATCGTCTCTGGTTTTGCCTTCAGGCTGCAGTTTGGAGGTTGTGTTTAACTGAAGGCAGTTGTAGCTCCAGGTTGTGTTTTTCAGCCCTGACTGGATCCATCCGCTGCTTTAACACAGTGTTGGCCTGTAGAATATAAAAATATAGTAATATCTATAGTTTAGTCATATTAATTTAGACTTTAATAGAAATCCTTGGATAGTTTCTTGTTTGTGTGCAGCACCAAGTGTTTAACTACCATCTCTAGTCCTGCAAGGTGACCTCTGCTTTGCCTTTACATGTTCCCGCTGATCATCTACTTATTTTACTATTTATCTGAAGCCTTCAGAAGGAAACATCTTTCGTGCTCATAACTGTAATGTCACAGCAAAGTGCACCTGATGTTACATTTAAAGTGTGTCACAGGACATAATCTGTATTAAAATTCCATAACCTCTACTTTTTCAGTCAGTTTTCCAAAGTAAGTCCAAGCAGAGATCATGTTGTTGTTCATCACTGACCTGGTGTGACCTCAGTGATCTGCAGGGTTTGCATGCAGTGACGTAAACAGATCTCAAGATCTGGGAAAAAGAGAGCCTCTGTGCCATCAGATGACTGATATGCAATTCAGAAATATGAGTATTTCTGGTTCTTGTTTCAAAACCAAAGAAAAAACCCTGCAAAACCGATCCATTTCTGGTTTTTAAGCAACTCTTTTTTTGTTTTTCAAAAATCACTGCAAATTTTGCAAAACCCTATTGTCTGAGTGTATAAGTGAAAAACATCTTTATGTTGCCTTTGTCTATCTATCTATCTATCTATCTATCTATCTATCTATCTATCTATCTATCTATCTATCTATCTATCTTTTATTTATTTGTTTGTTTGGCTTAATTTGTGGTTTGAAATGAAAAAAACAAACAAACAATAAAGCCATGTGTGTTCAGATTTTGGTTTCCAAGGGAAAAGTGGAATCTCCAAAAACCAAGCTGCTGGGTGTGTTTGGTTTCTTGTTTTGTGATTCTGACGCCCAAACCAGTTTAGTCTGTTTCTGGTTTTAAGACGAGGACATTCAGACGTATCTGAAGGATCAGGTGTCTGCAGCGATCAGAAGCTGAGAACTGGTTCCAGAAGATGTTTGTAAATGAGCTCTAGTGAATGATTAAATGGCTTTCTGCAGGCGGTGCAGGGGATGAAGTAGTTTAACGTTAGCTGCTACCTTCATCTGTGTGTTTCCTCAGTTATTCGGAGGCCTCGTCTGGATCCTGGTGGCTTCCTCCAACGTTCCGGTTCCCCTGCTGCAGGGCTGGGTGATGTTCGTCTCCGTCACCACCTTCTTCCTCTCCTCCGCCTACCTCACTCTGCTCATCACTGGTCTGGCTGATCGCATCAACACCGATTGGAACTTCCTGGTAAGATGGAGATCAATTTACTGAGCAGCTTCTTACTTTTCCATCCATCTATCTATTTAATCTAGCTGGCTATGCAGCTGACGGCTACCTGTGAATTGGGAGACTTCTATTAGAGATGTTTCATGGTAAATTGTGATTTTGGTCATTTATAAACTGTAGTGCATTTCAGATGTACTATGCAGCTTCCCTGTAATTAGGAGTAATAAAATAGACCATATTCAAATCACACAGATACAGTTTAAAAGCAGAGTTTTGTGTTTTGGGATGAAGTTTGGGATGAGTAACATTCAGGCTGCATCTTGTGTCTCAAATATTTATTTATTTACATTATGGCTGCATGATTTTGGAGAAAAGTGATATTGCAATACTTTTTCTCCCTGAGATATATATTGCGATATGATAAAATACAACCACTTCTCTCAGATGACTTGAATAACTCTGTTTGGAAAGACTGAATTATTCTAGAATGATTTGGGCGTTTCTGTAGAGGAGTGCATCATTCTAAAAACACGTGAGAAAGATGTCTGAAACCTTTCTCATGTGGTTTAACACTGGCAAAGTAGTTTATTGCTCAGGATGCCAGTGAGATCTGGCTTCACTTAGTGCTGATTTAAATGGCCAAACTGATTGATTGTGTTGCCTCGTTAAGACGCTGCTGGCAGATTAGGTCGACATGGTCCTTTCTGTAGCTGAGCTAGTTCCATACAATAGATGTTGCATTTGTTTTTGCAACCAACCAGTGTTCCTCTCTTGATACTTGCTCATGTCGCTGTACACACATGGAGCCTGCATGTCAACAAACTTGTGTCTTATAAATAAAGTGAAAAAAATAGCTCTCACTATATCTGAAAACCTTTAAAACTGCAAACCAAATTTATGTAACTACACATATTTAATATTTACTGGTGAATGAAACATCACAACCTCACATGTCATAAAGCGCAATGAAACAACCGACAGTTTGATACTAACATTGTGGCAGCAACTGTTGCACAGCAACAGTCAGAGACTCGGTTCAGGTGTAAACCTGCACGTCGGTCTTGCGTTGGTAATATTTCAGCTCAGCATGAAGTGTCTACACATCAAACATTGACTGAAAGTTGGACGCCAGCCTGCCTGTGTATACTAATGCACATTACTGCAACACAGCTGTCTGATATACAGTATAATGACTGGTTTGGGCTTTCTGTTGTGAATTATTCCCTTTGCTGTATGAAAAGTAAATAGATTTAGTCAGTGTGATTGCTTGTAAATTGTATTTATTGGGGCCTATACGCACGTTTCCCTCTGAGGAACAAAGAGAAAGTCAGGGCATTTATTATAAAAGCTGCTATTTTTAGAATTGCTAAGTCAGCTGAAGTCAAAAACCTCCGACTGCAGCTTCCTAAATCTTAATATTGTCTGGCTCTTCTATTCATGTAAACTGAATATCTTAGAGTTTGTGGACAAAACAAAACATTTGAAGACGTCATACTGGGCTTGGCAAACACTGATCGATATTTTTCACCATTTCCGACCTGCTACAGACCATTAGTTCATTGTGATGTACATACTACAACACTATGACAATAATAAATAGATAGTGCATCTAAAAAATCAGTGCATCAGTGCAGTATGGTCTAACTAATTCATTTTCTGTACATTATTAAAAAGCATAATCACTAAAAAGTAATATAAAATCCACCGTGATGACAGAACAAACACTAAAATGTTCTCATATCATTGTGACACCGGTCATTTATTTACTGACTCCTTTACAGGATTTATTGGTGCTCTTATTGCATCACAACATTTTATGTAACCTCCTCGAAGATGAAATCACTTCCTCATCTCTAAATGACTCGAAGTACAACACGTCTGAGGAGATAGGACTTAGGATGTCTGCATGTCTGCACATTAATTCTTCATTCCTTCACTGTGCCATGTTCTGGTCTGTGTGGCTGTGCTGGACTGTAGTCTGAGTCTAGTCTGGCTCTCAGACTCAGGCTCCAGCTCTGATCCCAGGAGTTACCAGGCGTGTGGGGTTGTTTGTTTTCAGCCGAACAATGAGTGACATGGATGATGAGCTCACACTGAAACCCAACAAAGGCCTTCCTGTAGCCCCAGCAGGCAACACAAACTCTCATTAACCGTCCTCACTCTGTCCGTCGCCTTCAGGGCCTTTAATCCCTTCTCCTGCATATTTCTTTCATTTTTCTTTCCTTACGTTTCACTCCTGGCGGTCCGCCAGGCTTATAAAGCACTGGGGGAAACCATGCAGTTATATATTATTATTATATATATAAAAGCATGTGATAGCAGGAACCCATCTGCTATAACTGTGTTCATTAATAATGATAACTATAACTGAATATGCGCATTAAAAGTTATTTTTTAACAACATGTGACAGCAGAGAAGCTGCCATTCATAACTAGGCTTCCTTATTAATAATGATATTGATCGACTGATTGAGGTCAGTAACAGTTTTATTTATTGTTCTTCCCTGTTTTCTTTCTCGGTTTTTCTCTTTTATTTCCAACTAAGGTCCAGATCTTATAGCATTATTACTTATTGTTTCTTCAGTTTAATCTGTGGCTGCCTCCTAGCTTAGCTGTTAGCCATTAGCATAGCATTAGCCACTGTGAAAGCAGCTAATGTCCTGATTCGTGTTGATGTTTGTGCTTCTTGTTCAGTTTTTCTGTCTGTTAGTTAGAATAGAGAGTTAAAGTTAATTTAACTTTAAAAAAGTGTTATGGTGCTCAAGATAGCGTTAGCCACATGCTAAGAGGCACAGCTAGCCTCTTAGCAATAGCCATAGCCTAGTGCTGTCAGCAGAATCAGTTCCAGCTGCTCCACTAGTTAACAGATGTAAGTGAATTCCTGGGGTCTTTCTGTGCAACTTTAGGAATGATTGAGTTTATTGGTCTCCTAATGTGCTCATCTGTCTCTCTGTATAAACAATAGTTGCCATTGGCTGTTACTCATGACTTGTAACATCCAATCAGATAGAGCTGTGGGCGGGACTTGGCTTGAGAGCACAGAATGACAGTAGACAGAGAGCTGAACATTTTATTTATTTTGCGATAATCAGACGATAAAAATAACAAAACTAAGATTCTAAAAGTGTCAGATATTACTGTCAATAATGAGTTGGTTCAAACCCTGATACATACTGACATGTGGGTTATTCTGTATTCCCAAATACTGAAAAAGACCCGCTTGAAAACTACATTCTGATAAATTCTCTCTTCTTTTCTCTCAGGATGTGGTTTACCATTTCACTGCCTTGCTGTTCTACTTTGCTGCCTTTGTGTTAGAAGCAGCGACTACAGCAGCTAATGGAGGAGCTCACATCAATCCTCTGCCAAACAGCACTGAAGCTGTCATGTGTATAACCTACCCTCGAGGCAACATATTTACAGTCCTGAGTGGAACACAGTACAGTATTAATGTGGCAGCCACGGTGAGTGAGTCTCTACAGTAAGTCTGGGATACAACAAACATTGTATGTGGATTTAAATTCATGGTTTTATAATGCACTCACACTGTGAGAATATGAATGTGGGGCTGTTCATGATCATGAAGTTTTAGTTAGAAGTATTTATAATTAATGATCTAATTGTCATTTTTGTGCCTCTATAGTTTTAGATTAGTGACCTTGGACGCAACTTTTTTTTGCTACAAATCTAATAAATCGCCTGTTCCAAGTTAAAGCAGGAATAGTACCGGTATTTATCTTGTGTAGGCCTATATACATTATAGTATAATTTATTATTATTGTATTTATTATTATTATTATTATTATTATTATTATATAGTATTTATAGTAGTGAAGTAGGGGAAATATTTTAGGGAATATAGGAACAAAGCAGATAGAATGTCAAAGTGGCAGAGTGTATCTGGGATTAATAGCTGTAATGTAATTATTGCAGTTTAAATTTTCTTACTCCACTCACTACTGAAACTACTCACATTACAGTAATGAATTAATCTCCAGCCAGGGCTTTTCGTGCACAGTGGATTTTTGGAACCTCCCAAAACAGATTTTTCTTGTCAAAATGGTAAAAAAAAACTGATTTGTTAATTGGAGCTTAATTTAATAGAACACAACAGGTGTTTTTTTGATCAGAAATAACAGAAAAATTAATAGATTTCTGTTGAATAAGGCAACACAGAGTCCTTGCCTTGACTGTGCAAAGACTGATTATACTTACTGCTCTGTGTAGATCAGAGTCAGGAAAAACCTGCTGGTCACAGATGACTGCAGTCAGTACTGTCCAAATGGTTTAACAGTTAAATCCGTGACATTAATGTCACCAGATGCTAATCAAAGTGTAATCAGTCAAGTATTAGAAGTTAAGCACCTCAAGATAAACAGCTGGTACCATTAAACCACAGCAGAACACAAAAAAACATGGAAATAATAATAATTCACTAAATAGAAAGATACCAACACTAAAACAATACCACAGCAAGCAAACAATCCTTGCAGAGATCAGTGCAGCAGGACTTTAGTGCACCTTTTAATCACCCATATCAAAAATACAGTTGATTATTTTATAACTGGTGTTGTTGATCTGCATGTTTGTGAATGGCTGATGTTAACGTTGGTTACCATGCGTTCAGCTCCTTCAGTTTAAAACATGCTACAGGTTTTGTGTTGTTTCCTGACTGCTGGCTCTAAGTGCCATATTCATGCATCTACGCTGTGGACAATACTTGCCTCTGGTTTTGTCTCTATAAAAGCTACAGTGTGCTGATGAGACAAGAAAAACTAATAAAAAGGAAAAAAAGGCATAATTTTTAATGACGGGGTATTGTGTTACTTTCCTAGAATTTATAATTAACAGATGATGAACAGCAGATTGGAAATAATACTAAGGATTATGCAAGATGACCACAGTCAGTTGTATTATGTAATAACTGTGACAGGCCTATATGAACCAAACTGTGGCTGGGGAGTTGCTCAAAGCACGTTAGAAGTTTTGAAAACATTCTCATGCAATACAAAGTAATAGTGCATTATGAGATGAGAAGTTATTTTATTCTAATCACTGGAGCCTCCCCACTGACTAAACTTCGACTGTGGGTTCAGATTTCTGCATTGTCCTTTTGATAATGTGACAGAAAGTCCATGTTTCCCGAACAGAAGCGGAAGATGTGGTGTCCTACTGTCAGTCTGGTTACAGTCATGTTTAGTTAGAAGTGGTAGATGTGTGGTCCATTATTTATTACAAATAAACTAAACTCTGTCTGTCAGAAAACGTTTAGCTTGAAGAACTCTTTTAAAATGTGCATTACTGTGTTGATAAAGTTATAACTTTAAATGGACATCATTTTACTAAATCCATTTTTAAAAAATCATATACAGTTTATTTTTCTCAGCTCCCTCTATGCCCAGTTTTTTAAAGGTAAAGCTGTATGTGCATCCAGTAGGTAGGTCAGTGGGCTGAAATGAATAGAAGGCATTGGTAAAAAATTGTGCAACTATAATTTGCTTTTCCTTGTTTCACGTTGTCCACATTGTTGGTTAACTTTCTACTCTCTGTCTCAGGTATTTGCCTTCGTGGTGACGCTATGCTACGGCTGCAGTATGGCGATGGGCATCAAGAGGTGGAGGATATAACCGGGAAAGTGAACACAAACTAATTTTACAGTGGCTTTGTAACTTCAACGTGTATTAAAGCATCAGACAGAGCTCCACAGTGTTTGGCTCCTCAGCTCAGTTACTTCATGGGGATCTCTTGTCAGAAAGCGGCATCACATCAAAGATACAGTGGAAAAATATAGATGACAGAACATTTCAGGATTCCTGGAGAGTAAAGTTCCTTCAAGAATTCGTCTTCTGACACACTGAAATGATCAGTTTCAAGCAGATTCAGACTCACTGTGATATTTATATATAAAAATGAATTTGATTTCCTTGTTGCTAAACAGCAGTTTTGCTGTTTAGCAACATTTCATGATGCCATTCTCGTAAAGATTTATAAGGGGAAGTGAAGGGAAGCTGTGAGTGGGCAGCATTTTGAAACCTGATGGGGTAATTTGGTAAGAGAGAAATGATGCTTCAGCGTTATGGTTCTGTTCGTGACGCGTCTATCGTGCAGATATTTCCCCATTTCCTGAGTTATTCTCATAGAAAGAAATGTTTCCCATTTTCAGTACCATAAACATGTGCCGACATGTGCTGCTAACAGATGATGCACAGCACAACATTAATCTGATGTTTCAAAGACTCTGACAGGCAGCATGATGACTGTCTTTAGTAACTCTGGTGCTAAAGAGCTGTAAACTGACTAGTTTTAACATGACTGTTTGTATGTGGCCACTATTTAAAATGAAGGTGATCAGATATTTGAATATCTTGTTCTTGATTTTATCAGTATATAATAATAAAAAGTAATAATATCCATTACTGTTTAGTCTTTCTGAGTGCTCTCTTGTTTTGCTAACGTCCCTGACCTACTGATAAATAAGATTTATCGAAGATCTGGGTGAAGAAAATCTTTCATTCCCCTGCAAACTAATCATTTAATGTTTTCCTCAATAAGAAGCCTTTGTCAGCTACAATGTTTCAAATATTGTTAGCTACTGATGGATCATTTCAGTATGTATTGTTAAAGTAGTGTGTTGTTAGTGTTTGACATTTATATTTAACTGTATTGATGCATTTTTAAACTGCTTAATAAATAACTATCTTACTTTGTAGATTATTTGTTAGTTGTAATTACTATTGTTTGCATTAGCCTTTTAAAAAGATATGATTAATGTAAAGTAGTTTTGAATTACGAATTATTGATTGTTTTTGACACCTGCTGTTTTTGACATTTTAAATGCAAATTAGAACAACAGAAATAAAAGTTTTGAAGAAAATAAAGCTCTGGTTTGTGCGTAATTAGAGGCTGCTTTGTCGGGTGTGTTGTTTAATGCGACCACTAAGCACGTTTTAACAGATATGCTGGCTTCCTTCAGTGACCCAGGTGTTAAATTTTTTCATGAAGTTCCTCAGACTCCACAACTAAACTGAATTAAATGTCCTTTTTATTATCTATTGGAGAGTAAAAGCTGTTTCTGTATTTTATAATGGGACAAAGACTGTTACTTCTAAATGTAATACAATATTTTCTCAGGCATAGACATGGCTAACAGTATCCAGAAATACTTAATGTATACAGTAATTCTTTAACATGATGAAGTGCCTTCTAGCAACGAGGCCCCCTGCTGGACGCTCACTATATCATGTTTAGCTCTGCAGGTTAGATTTGACCCCCACCAGCCTCCTGCAGTTTTAAATTTATGAGACTGTTCAGGTGTTGACAGCATCCCCAGCTGAGAATATTTCATTACACCTGATGGGAACAAGCTGCATGAAGGTCCGGGCTTCCTTCTCAGTTTTCCAAATGTTCTCTAAATGGCACTAAATTCTTTCAAACACTGTATTTGAGTTACTTAATCTGTTTCAGCTTTCTGCAACCTGCACTTAAAAATAGGGATGTTTAAAGGCATTTCTGTCTACTGCTACATTTTCTATTCAATGAGATACTTGGCATAGCCATTATTATAGGGTGCACTGGAGACTATTATTTTCTTTATATGAACATCTGTTTTCTGAGTTGCATTATTTAACCAGACTAACAGATGTTCTGAGGGCAGTAGAGCTCATTTGTTGCTGAAATATTTCATTTCAAATTCCAAATATTTGGTTTCACTGGACGAATTTGTATTTATATATTTTTAATTTCAAAGTGAGTTTGTGTCAAATAAAATGTAGTATGTGTGCGAAAGACGCTAAACTGCAAAATTAAACTTGGATAATTTCATAATCCATGAAAATAAGGCCTGAAGAAAATTACGAGAACAATCTCTGGTCAGATGAGACCCAGACAAATTAGTCTGGGTCAGATGAAGTCCAGCATGTTTGGTGTGAACCTGACCAGGACAACCAGAGTGACTACATAGTTCTGACAGCTGTTGGTGATGACATTTATGCCATGAATATCTGAGGATAAACCTAAATACTGGCTGACCAGATGAGTCCCAGTCTGCAGAAGCTGGAGGAAGAGGAATATTGCAGCATGAGAACCATCCAAAGAACAACATCGCCATAGAATTTCTAAAGAAGAAAAAGGTAAAAGTATGACCTGGACAAACGTCTAACCTGACTTGAATTCAACAGAACACTTTTGAACACTTTTTTTTTTTTTTAGAAAATGATAAAGCATCAGGACCATTCAGAACATGTCTTCAGCAATGTGATATCCTCCATGCCAAGGATGATTGAGTCTGTCATTTAAAATTAAGGTGGACATACAAAGTATTGAATAAAAAGCACCAGAAATCTCTGTAATGACTTTTGTTGCATGGAGTTCTTACTGTGTGGCCTGTATTTTTAATATAGTAAATCTTAACTGTTTAGTATTTAGTTTATATTGCACAGAAGAGTACTGCTGTTGTAGACTGTAATACCATATTCCACTTGTACTTTTTGCAGTGATTTTATCTTGTAATTGTTGTTCATGCCACTAGGTGTCAGCAGTAATCCATAACTGCTCAATTTTGTTGAACAAGTTTTCCACATTTACCCAGTGTTTATACATAAATAAAAAGAATGTTCGCATCAACAATAATATTTTGCTTGCATCACTGAACCCTTAACACATTGTAAGTAAAAAATCTGTCAGGGAAGAAAATACTTTGATCATTGCTTAATTAGATTAGATTAGATTAAATTAGATTTAACTTTATTGTCATTGCAAAAAGACACAGAAATGCAGTTTAGCATCCAGTCAGAAGCGTAAAAGAAGCAGTAAAAGCGCAGTGCAATGTAAAATGTCTAGATGCTACAACTTAAAGTAGAAAACATGCAAAGTATGAGCACTAATAACAGTAGCCTACAGACAGTGCATGCAAGTATGTAAGATTAATGAAGATGTATAAGTAATGTATATAGTATATGCAGTATGGCTATGCATAATACAGTATAGACACAGAGGTAATAAGCTGTAGGTATTATAAGTGTTGTAGATTAATTACAACATACAGATAAAAAACATGTAATTAAAGACATAGGATGGATGACAGTGAGTATAAGATCCAGAATATACACAGTAAAAATATACGGTATAACTATGAAAATACAGTTATGCTATATTTAACTTAATATATTCAGCTGTTTTAATTTTGAACCTAAAATGCAGCCAAGAGAAAAACATCCCTGTAGCTCGTGAACGCGCACTGCCTCCACTGCGCTCGTTCACGCACAGCTCACCACTGCAGCTCCTTCAAAATAAAACGTTGTAGAAAAAAAAGCATTCAAAGTTTTACCTTAAAAGTGTGAGCTGAACATCATTTTTAATTTTAATTCCTTTAGCTAAAATTAACTGGGATTCATGCATTTTGATATTATTGCAATTTGTTGTTTAGAAATAGCCTTTCAAAATAGCTTGTTATGCTAACGCTTTTATTGCTAACTTCAGCTAAATGCTAGCTTTAATGTACAAATATTTATTGTGATACTATTAGAGCCTCGTAAAATAAGATATTTTTGATTATAGTTGAAAACAAATTTGATAAAATTAAAAATATATTATAAAAATATAATCGAAAACAGTCAACCGGAAGTATGGACCGTCGTCGTTCCGGTTAGCTTGACGGTCGGTCCTCGTCTTTTTCTCCCTCCAGTGTTGTTAAGCAGCGAAGGAACCTCGGTTGATGGTATTTACCTGCCTGTCAGGATTCGGGAATAACGTTACCGGACGAACATCCAGGATTATTTTTTCACTCCGACCGGCTGACTACTGAAGATCTCCTCCCCGGAGCGGTGATGGATGTGAGCGGGGCGGCGTGGAGCGGAGAGGGGGATTTAAATTTCTCTTTCGTCCCAACGGCTCCTTCTGATCTGAAGTAGTTACGGAGCACCGGAGCAGAACCGGACTGTGTGATTCTGAACGAGCAACTTAAAGTTGTTTTTAGAGTAGCAGACGTTATCCTACATCGATTTTCTGGGTTTTCGTGAGAGTTTTTTGGGAGTTTTTTGTTTGTTTCCCCGGAGAGAGGGGAGGTGGCGGACTGAGAGCGGCTCACCGAGTCGGGACTGACCGCTGGAGGTGGTCCTGAAAATGGAGGCTGTTATCGAAAAGGAATGCAGCGCGCTCGGAGGACTCTTCCAAACTGTTATCGGAGACATGAAAGTAAGTCAAATTCACTTTGCGACACAGCTTATCTTATTCCAAAGGGACGTGCTGAAACCACCTGAAACTACGCGGTGAACTAAAACTACCCAAACTAGCTAGCTAACTACCCAAACATCAGCCAATAAACTATAAGTTAGCTTAGTTAATTTACTCAATGTTAGCACCAGGCTTCTGAATTCAAGTCTGCTAATAAAATGCAGTAGAGCTCAGTCAGTCTGTATTATTATTTCCACTTTATCATTAATAATTCTTTTTGTTTGAGGCTCCATTTTAACACACTGGATAACTTGTTATTTGTTCCAGTTTGAAGTGGATGCAGCAACAGCCAACGTTAAAGGCTAACTAGGGCAATAGTCAGCCCCAGAACCGGGGCATCTTATTTTGATGTTATTTTTGACAGAGCTTGGCTGATGAGACAATTAGCAGATTCCCCAGCTGTTGTAGTTGCCTGAAGGAATGTGAGGAACATAGCTGCCAGGGTAGAAGATCACCCACTGAAGGCTCTGACATGTGCAGGTCAAATGTGCAGCCATCAAGTCTACTGCAGGCACACAGTTTGTTATGAACACTGCACAGACATCAGCACTTCTCCCTGAGTCTTACTGTAACTCTGCTGCAACATAACACCAATTAAAGTATTCTTAGTAGACTGTAATTATTTAGTTGTTCCTAGATAAAACAAAGTATGTCTTCTTTGACTTCTATGCATGCCTCAAGAGGAAAAAGAAATGCAAAGAAAGCTCATTGGTTATGGTGCTCTTTGGAGATTTTAGCCAACAGAAACAAGGTTGCTCAGATTGAAAGGAACAGAGGTGATGTAAGGGAGAAGAATGGGAAAGTAGGCATACAGTTGAGTTGGTGTTTGGGTGTAATGTTTGACAGCATAACAAGACATTCATCAGGCCGGTGACAGTAGTAGCACATCACTGACAAACATGTGCTCATGCTGGAGTCATCATTTTACCCTGTGCTGTCCTACTACCATGCCAGCGTCCTCTTTTCAGTGCATTAGGCCACTTGTTCTCGGCGATAGATTCGATAAAAGGCTCTCCAACTATTTTCAGCCCAGGACCTGAATTAGGAAAATTTAGAGTCCCATCGGGAGCCGGGCTCATTATACCGTAGTATTAGTGCTCTTGTTGTGCGGGGATCTTTCCAAAAGAGGCTTGTGACCCATTTTGCAACTGAATCCATACAGGACATGATGGTAATGTCTGTTCTTCAATTAAATGTGCAGAGAATATTCTGCAAAATAACTGCAAAATGAAAGCTGACCATTTGGAAATATTGTTTGCATACAGCTGATAAGCTGAATTTCTTTCTAGGTTCCTAGAAACCCTTTAGGTCTTCTGGCATCAAGCTGGAAAAACATGTTTTTTTGGGTTTACATCTATGGGAAAGCTTAATCCTTGGTTAGTTCAGTTTAGCCCTGAAGGTGAAGTGAGGCAACACTATGGCCTTGTACTGGCTCGACTCTTATGTAACTGTGGGAATAGTGAAATCTGTTTTGATAATCAGATTGAGTCAGTCATGTTTCTGTCCCTTTTTTTCCCCACAGAGCAGCTACCCAATTTGGGAGGACTTTATCAACAAGGCGGGCAAACTACAGTCGCAACTCAGGTGAGAGCATGTTTGTGTGCATGTACAACAAATTTGTGTGCTTCAGTGACTATTACGCAACATTAAAATATAAAAGAAAGTGATCACTTTTTTATTTCATCTTTTAATTTTTCCAGGAACTTCAGTAATATACTGGCTCTTGGTTTTTTACTTTAGTTAAGTTGATGTAGACTTTTCTGTGAATTTTCAGTTTGTATTTAAGGAAACTGGAGTGAAGGTGCTACCTATATGAAAAAGAAATCAGAATATGGTGTATCCATAAATGCAAAACACAGTGGTAAAACATTGAATCAGGCTTAGTAAACCAGTCACCATCGTCCACATTCACTGAAGCGTTCACCTTACTGGAAACTAAAAACATGCAGCAGATGAAAATATGTCAACTTGTATTTTCTACTATCGATTTTCTGGAAATTCAGGAAAGTTTTGCAGTAAATTTGAAATAAACTGTGACCCTAAATATCCACAGATTGTACGAAACATATTTTTGTACAAACTGCAACACTCCATGGTCAGGGAAATATCATTGTGGCTGTTGCATAACCTCCTTAGTACCCCATGTTTGCACCATTTTACAGAAAAAAAATCTCATTTGAGCAAATGTTTTTGCACTTAATCTAGGCTTTTACATTAAAGGTCAGTGGCAATTCCCTTCCCAGGAGTTTTAAGTGGCCACGTGTCCCCAGACTAATGAGCAATGACGTTTACATAAAAGCCTCATCTCTTAACAATGCTGTCCAGGGGTTGTTACATGTCCTTCTCCCCCGTTTAGTCTTCCTTACGCCTGCTTTAATTTGTCTTCCTAATACTGTAAATTTACACACCTCCTGCCAGAAATTTTCCAAGTCTTTGGCTAACAATGGATGCCAATCCCAGCCACCTCTCCTAGTTGGTTTTAAGTGGCCACGTGTCACAAGACAAACAACTTATGACAGCTGAAATAAAAGCTCATTGTCCAGTGAATACTGCAAATACAGATGTCCTGTGGTCTGAATTACTCTTTGATTAACAATGCATGGCAGTTTTCTAGCCATTTAAGTGTCCACGTGTCCTCAGACAGACTAACACTGACAGTCGTATAAAGGCTCAGTGACTTAACAATACTTTACAGGGGCCACTCTGTGTCCAGGTCTTCCATTTTCTCAGTATTAAGGCTGATTAATGGTGATATGTTATTCAAGTGTCTCCATCATTCTGGGGTTAAATATGTGACCTTGTCATGCCAAAGCTCAGGGGAGTACTTCTGACCTTGTTGCTAATGAGTGGTTGTTTGGCAGTAGAATGTTTGTATGTCTGGATACCAGAGAAATGATAAAAGAACAAACCCAGTAGTTCACCTGACTGGTGAACAGGTGGTTTGAACTTACAGTATGATATTTACATTCAGTCCTGGTAACTCAGTGGCAGCTTGACGATGTAGATTCTTGTAAAAAGTTTTCCATAATGTGTGATTGTCTCACACTTTTAGGCATTTGTTTTACAGCATCAGCCAGTCGATGCTCTCAGAAATCATAAATCATAAAATCATCATAAAAATCATAAAAGAAGGGCTTCCTCCTCTACAGAATGAGCAGAGTGTCATTCATAGACTGATGACCATGTTTTAGTGCTAGCTGTTGCCTGGTTAAACTTTACCTCCGCCCTGCTCCGGGCTGCAGTGGTTGTGGCATATGGCTGTCTGTAACGATGCCCTTGCTGCTGAAGCACTAATAAGTGTGACCTACAAATAAGACTTTTTCTGTCAGCTTTAAAGCCTGTCTCCAGCCACTACAAATGCCAAAATAGCCCTTTTGACTAATGTACAACCCCCCCAACCCACAGATCTCTGTAATCTGGACTACATAGAGGGACACACACACACACAGAAACACATACATGCAGTAAAACACAAACACGCCCACCTTCCCGCCTTGGCCTGGATAAGTGAGTAGCCAGCAGTGGCAGCGGCATATGTCTGTGAGTGTAATGACGTCCTGAGGCAGCCTACTCTGTAATTTAGCCCCTCTGCTCCCCTCTCACAAAGCAACTAGGAAATCAACCAATTACAGTGCTGGGGCAGTTCTGTCATTTTTTTCTCTTTGGTTCAGAAATGGTGTTTTTTTCTGCCCATTCTGGTTTTCGGAAGCCATCACACACACACACATGTACGGAGCAGAGCTTTGAAGAAAGAGGGCAGGGTGGAATATAGGCTAACTGATTTCTAATCACAGTCCTCTTTTAACTCGTCGGTGTTTGGTCTGTTTGGTGGGCCACGGTTGATGCAGCTGTGTTGGAGCTTGCCTTACACACAGGCCTCCATCTTTCTGGTTTAAAGTTAATTTTGTGTTGAAACAGACCACCTCAAAACTTAAAAATACAGCTTAGGATGTATGTGAAGTATTACTGGGTGCTTATAAAACTTAATTGAACTCAAGGAGGAGCACTAAAATATGTGGATGGTAGATAGACCAGTAGATTGATATATCAGTAAATACATGGGTTGATCAACAGACTAATGCACACCATAAAAAGAAAAATCTCACACCCAGAACAAACTCTGTCATGATTCTTTCGTACGATGTGTCTGAAACAAGCGGAACTGACACAGTCTTTTTGTATGATTTAGATTTACTCCAGTTGCATTCCAGTTTCTGTTAGACTAAGAATAGATGAGGGCAGCAGCGCTGAATGTATCATTGTCATTAGGAGCCCTCTGCTGTACTATGGCAGCCTCCGTAGGGAGCTTGGGTTGGCCTGGCCGAGGCCTGGTGGAATAGATATGTTAAAGTCGTTTGTCTTGACTCAAGAACAGTGTGCAGATTTTAAAACCAGTGGTAGCAATCAGATCGTTGTTGGGGTTTTGTGCAGAACTGAGCTTGTAGCAGAGTGTTTCTTTTTATTGTTAAAGCCACAGAAGTCGTGAGACTTTCTGGCCAACAATAATTATTCTGCTTTAACAATCTCATTTTCATTTATATGTTGAGAAGAGAAGTTATTTCTCTGTCGATTGAGCAAGAAAATATTTAAGACTTTATTTTTTTAATGCCGCCTATTTAATGACTCTCTGTGTAATGTAGAAACTAAAAGTGAAAGTGTTGTGAATGGATAAACCAGTCTAATAACTGGGCATATCTCTTGTAAAAGCACAGCACAGAAGAAAGCACATGGCAACTAATTGTGAACTTACCACAGTGTACTTCATGCTAAAAGTAGGCTTCTAACCACTTATCACACAAGCCTGTTTCGAATTAATCAGTTCAGCTTGAATGAATGTTACTTTGCTGCAAGTGCATGTAAAATCTGATCCATAGACCAATCATAAATTAGTGGTGGTGAATATCAGTTAGAGGCTGTTCTGGTACCCGCACTGGGCTTTAAATAGAAAGGAATCTGTGTGCCTGAGCGTATGTTTCTTTTTCCATTTGCAGGACACACCCTGAGATCTTCTGGTCAGCTCTGCAACAACACACCACTTGTTAGCCAATATTAGATCAACTCTTTTAGTGATCAAAGAAAAAGACTGTTCCATCTTTAATACTTGATTTATGGAAGAATAATAAGGCTTATAACAATGCTTTGAATCATGGTTGTTGATCTGCTTTCCCTTTCTGTGAAGCTTGTCGGAGGCTATGCTGAGATAACTCTAAACAACTTTTACAGTCTTGAAATGAGGAGATAAGGTTTCTTTAAAATACTGTGCGGCTCAGCAACAGGAATGTACTTAAAGCGCAATGAACCTTTAATCTCTTTGAGTTCACTCTGAGCTCTGGTTCTAGGTTGAAACTCCAGGGTGCTCCGATTTCCCTCCATCCCAAAAGACATGTATTAAAAGAACATTGTTTCTTGCCACACTGAACATTGCTGGACAGATTTAAAATGAGTAGAAGCAGAAGGTTAGCACTCCATGCATTGTTCTTCCCAGTGAATATTTTAGCCACATTGCAACTCAGCTGCTGACAATTTTTCCTCCTAATGTTGTATTAGTAGCATCTAATATCCCTGCTTTACATGCATCTTTGGAAACACAGAGCAAACCTTGCATCTTACCATTACATATTCATTTTTCTGTTCTATGATTTATTTAGCTGTTGCTTTCTCTATTTGTGAAAGGCACCTGACTGGAGTTTTAATGGAAATTCCCAAGTTGTGCTTTGAAGGTTTTTGTGTTGGCCAATGGAAGGTAACAAGTGTTTACAACTTACAACACACTCAGTGTTGAGAACAAACAACCTTTTGTTGCAGGACATGCTTTGGAAAATGTGTCATCCGTTGTTTTCTCTGTGTAACATGCACGACTGATAAGTAGTCTAGTCTGTTTGGGAGATCGGATATCACATACATGCATGTGCACACACACCAAGAGACTTTCATCTTCATACCTCTGATCTTAATCATAAGAAGTCTGTTGTTTGTGAGGTAGGCCAGTGTTTGAAAGTTAACCAGTCAGCTGCTTAGTCAGCCAGTCAGTCGAGATACCAGTAAGATGGTTTCTGTAATGAGCAGAACAGAGCACTACTTTTTATGATATAGTGGATTTTGCCCTTCTTTTAGTCTGCTGAGTGCATGCAGTGTTTCACTCTTCACCTTATAAATGCTTTACAAGATGAAAGAGGAGCAGATTTGAATTGTGAACTTGCTTCCATTGTAGAGCTGAAGAGCGTAGATCCCACACTGATCCTTTCGTTGACCTGTAAGTGTGGCAAACTCTAGAGCTGCTCTGCTGAGCCGGACAGATTCCAGCGGTCTCTAAGTAATTACTCAGACATTCCTCTCACAGCAGGGCACGTTCAAGTTTTAACCTAAACACACGCAGTGCACACAGTATCTGCTCTATCACATTTTCTTTAACAATGCAATTATCAGGGCTGATGTTTTATTTTCTACCCTGCAGAAAGAAACTATGTTCATTTGATCTGTTTATGTCTTCTTGCCAACACCTATATGTAATTACTGCAGTTCATCAGTGATTCCATTTTGTGTGAGTGTGTTTGCATTTGAAGGATTTGAAGTTGTGCTTCTGCCATTATTATTGCCCCAGTATTTTTTGACCAAACATTTTTATAGCTCCCTGTTAGCATTACCTGTGACATTACATTTTTAGTCTGTTCGTCCCATTCTTGTATATCTCAGAAACACCGTGAGGGAGTTTCTTCAAATTTGCCACAAAAAGTCACTTGGACTCGAGGATGAGCTCATTAGAACTGCTTATAGGTTAATGCCACTGTAGTCACTTTTTCCCCATTGACCCACACATTGAAATACCCAAGAAATAAACAGGTTTGGAGTACAAAAACTATTTTGGTCTCTGTAGCTAATTTTAAAGTTATGCTTAATTAACATAATTAAGGCTGTAGCTGATTTAAGTGACAGGAAGCTGCTGTCTTAGAACTTAAACAAGGAGTCCGAATCTGTGTTTTGTTTCTGTAACTAAACTTACACACCACAAAGTCTTCACTACGTATATTATGAGTTGGATGTAAATCGCACCTTGAACTGGCTGCTGTATGCATACAACCTCAATGTGGTAATTTTGGTTTTTTAAAAAAACGTGTCTTCCTCTTTTCTCCAGGGCGACAGTGGTTGCTGTGGCTGCCTTCCTGGATGCCTTTCAGAAGGTGGCTGACCTGGCTACCAACTCCAGAGGTAGGAACAGTCACACAGAAGTTTTAGTGTGTAACCGGTGGTCTCTTCCTGCACACCTATTCTTCCTCTCTTACATGACCTGTGATGGACCTCGGTTATAGCACAGTGGTGACAGGATTGTTTGATAACCTATGTGGCTGGTCACCCATGTGTTGGTGGGTCTGTCAGGGCTGCTCCACTATGCAGGTCCAGTCTTTCACCCCACTGTGCTGAGAAGTTCTGTGGGTTGTTTGCTTTATCGTTTGGGTAGTAAATCCGTCAGTTTGCTGTTTGAAGCTCTGCTGGCGGCTTCGACCTCTATCCCCTTTTCTCTGCACTCTCCAGCCCACCCCCCCAATACTCCACCTCTGCTGCATCTGGACCCTCTGGTAGTCTGTTTTACTTCTGCTTGTGTATAAGAGACAGAGTGAGAGATCTCATCCCTTCCCAGCTTTGACACCTCCAGCCCTGCACCACACTATTAATAGGAACTGAGACAGACACACACATTCATCACCTCACTCACAGCAGAGTGAGGAGGGACTGGAGCTAAAGGCAGAGATGGGGGATAACATGGAGTCATCATTCTCTCTCACCCTCTCACACAGTGTTTCTGTTTGCTGTGGAGGACTGAGATTCAGCGTTGCGTCATTCTTTGTCTGCTCTTTCATCACTTTCTCCCCCTCATTCTCGCAGTATCACGTAGCACTCATCATTCTGTGGTCTGTGGCTCAGGTTTTACTGCACACCTGAGAGGCAGGCTTGAGTAATGAGTTATAATACACAGCTGCCTGATACATCTTTATCACTGGTAGATAAGCTGTGCACATGACAGCTGTACTAGGCTGTTATAATGAGATTTAATTACAAGGTTTACACACCAAATTTTCCATTAATATTCCTGTTGCATATGTCAACAAGAAACTGTACTTATCTAATATATAGTTTTAATCTTTCAGTTTTTAAATATCCTTTGTACAGACATATGAATGCTTTGACAATATTAAAGAACAAAGCACTGCAATATATTTTAAATAATGGAAATAAATTGCAATAATCTGGAGCTCTTAACATTCTTAAGGTTAATTCTGTGCACACTTTGTCTATCTCATCGCTGCCTTCCTGCAGATAGGATTGCTTGTTTTTCCATAGTGATTACAAGCTTTCTGAACTGGCTCAAGAGAGCTCTGATAGCTGCTGTAATGGCCAATGTGTCCTGGATAGAGAATAGCACTGATATTGAGGAGAAATCTCATGTGTTTTTATTCATTTGCTTCCTTGTTTTTGAAGGTGTTGATATATTGAGCTAATCCAAAAGCCTCTGAACACACTGCAAGGCTTACTGAAAAGTTAGCTAGAAGGCAGAAGAGTGAGCTTGAAAGAAAGTTTTCTCATTACACCTACATTTTAACTTACTTTAAAAGTCCTAGCTGTATTGTTTTTGTGGTGACATCAGTGTCTACTGGCTCAGAGGCATGAAACATTGGATAGATTTGTAGGTCAGCGCCCACAACAGCCCTTAATATCTGCTCAGAAAAGAAAAATCTTTTAGAAATCTTTATCTCAGTATAAAATTTACTCAGGGCTCATTCCTCACTAAACCGAACTGCTTGACTGGAATCTACTATATCCTCCAAACAGTTGTTATGTGTATGTAATGGTCCCCCAGGGATGTCAGTCAGCTTTCTCCTCAGTGAAGAGATCAACTTACTGCAGTGTTCACCTACAATGCAGAAGATTAAAGTACAGTTTCTGAAAACGTCACAGCTTGGTTATGCGTGTGTCGGATCCAGTAGCTTTGAAGTCAGAGTATCTGCTTGGTTTTGTGTCTACATCAGTTAAATTTGCTTATCATAATTAGCCAGAGGCTGCTGAGGCTGTATACATGCAGTAGATGGTGGCTCCTTTATTCATTTTTCATATCTCCTTCCGTTTTCTCATCTTCCTGTGTGCCTTCAAGTCCTAACCTGCCACCCACAGCTATCACCGCGCTAATGGTTGGAAGTCAGGTGTTTGCAGATCAAAGGTGTGTGTTGAGGAGCTGAAGTGAAAAAGGAAATAAGTGTTCTTCTTTTAGAACAACAGCAACCATAAAGAACACTGAGGACTGGGCCATGCACAAAATAGCGGTCCTTTACTGTCTTAATCATGAGAACAGAGCTTTCGGCTGACTTTGTGTTGTGTGATTTATGATATTGGCAGTGATGATGCCTCATAAAAGGGCGGATTTGTCGAACCGGCACACTTTGATATCTGACAGGAGGCAAGTTTACAGGTTTTAGATGAAAGTTATGCTTTGACTGCTATCAGTAATATCACTGAGACAGCATGATCAAAAAATAGAAAGGCAGCTTTTTAAAACCTGGACCTTGGATTGCAGTTTGTCTTTGCACATGTACCAGATGAACTGTGGTTAGCGTAACAACACAGTGCTAATTTACAATAATATGAAACGTGCATGCCAGACTTTTATATTCTCACTTTATTCAGGTAATTCCAAAGCAAGACGTGGACTTGACATGTCTGTCTTTATGCAAGCACTGATGTTTTCGCTTCATTCTTTAAAAACACTTTCGGTACTGAATACCCGTTGAATACAAAGCCAAAGAACTGGAGGGCTATTTCATAGATCAGTTTTGAATACTATAAATCACTTAAATGCTCAGTCTGAACATTTTTGATCTTCTGTGTTAGTAAAAATACGACACAGAAGAAGATGTTTTTCTAACAGGTTCCAAAACCCCCAAAGTTCATTTCAGCTTCTCAGTATCTCTGCACATTAGTAGGGATGCTTTCGTACAGTGACCTGCTTTATAATCATTAAAGCTGTTTAATTGTTGTCTTAGGTCAAATATGTAAAAAGTCCTGTTTCCAAAATATGTCAGTGATTTCATTTAGGTAAAAAAACAGGACAACACCTTGTGCAGAGAAGCACAAGTTGTCTTTTGCCGGGATTGGATTTTGTAAATTTCTTTTATTGCAACAACTGCAGCCTGTAAACAGCTTTTCTTATGCTTTTATGTCCTTAGTGAGGTAAATTAGTTGTACCTTTATCAATTATTATTTGACGGGCCATTTGATCTCTCAGGTTTGCTTAGTGGCTGCCTAAATTACATTCAGACTGTGTTTTATGCTTGTTATGTTCTTGATATTGTTGATACTGAAGTTCGTGTCATCTGTTGAGGCAACATTGGACATAGAAAAAATGTGTGAAATTCCATAATTTTACCGTTAATGATGTCAGTGTTTTTAGATTAAGATAGATTTTGGGATAAAATGCGTGTCAGCAGTACAGCTGCAATTGTTCATGCAAAACACACTGGTGTTGTGAAACAGCCCTCCAGTGTTAACATTAGTAAAATACTCTCTGCATGAGCTAATCATTGTGGTAGAGTAAAAACCTTTGACTGAGTTTTGGAAACAGTTCAGCAAAAGGCCGTAGATTTCCATAATTATCAGCTGTTGCATGCTGTTTATGTTGTATTTAGGTGATTTATAGTATTTGAACTGATTTATTGGAGCCAGATGTATCGATAAACAGGAACAGACGAGAAAACTCAAACAAACTGCAAACCTAACAGACTGAACAAGTTTCTGTATCAGCGGGACCAGGCTGAAGGCACATAGTTGGAGTTAGAGAAGAAATGAGAATTGAGATACGAGAGCAAATATGTGTTACCAGAATAAATGTATGATGAGAGGAGCTGTTTTGGTGTCAAGAATTGTAAAGATTCCAGTAAACCAGTAAGATCTGCAGTTAAGATCAGATGAGCTGAAACCACCTGTTTCACTGCACTCTGTTGTGTTCACATTTGGACTTTTTCCATCAGCTCACTGAGGTTTGTTATCTCAGGCTGATGAAATGCATCTAAGTTTACCTTGGCAGCTCTCTTTTGATTTACTTTACTTGCTTTTAGCTGCTATTTCTGCACAACATGACTGTAGTTTTCCTTCTTTAAATGCAGCCTGAGACATAATCTTTCTGAAGTCCCAGGGTATATGGAATACTATATTCTTATTTAATGTTATTCTAAATGTCATTTCATTTTTTTCTGATATGTTTTATTTTATTTTTTGTGAATTTAATTTCATCCAGTAATTTGTTTTCTGTCTTCTGCTTTTGTCTTTGCTTCTCTGTTTATTTTAGCAGTAGGTGTTGAGCGTGGTTAGCTTAGCTTTGGCTGTGTTTTCAAAATGGATCAGACATTTTTTCAGCATGGTGTAAACTCTGGTTGGTCTGCCTTGTCCGTCAACAGTCAGTTTTTCAAGAGGTAACTTGAGAACATGTTTCACTGGCTAATCATTATGTAAGCTTACAATATACATCAGCTTAAAGCTTCTGAACGTTTTTGTGCAGCTGAGTTGAGAAACATCAGCACTGTGGGACAAACCCAAACATCAGCTAAAAACCTCAATAAAAAAAATATATAGAAAGAGTAACCTTTTTAATTTTTGGAGCTTAATGTTGAATGTTTTTCCAAAAGGTTGAAATTGCATTTGTGGAAATAAAGTGTTAATAAAGTCTAAAACTAGGTTTGATAAGCCTTGTTTACTCTCTGTCCCTTTTACTGTTTGCCTTCTCTTCTATTATAGACATTGAACCTTAACGAAGGTTAAAACATGCAGATGTGTCCATGTGTTGGCACAAACACACTCATAAGAAATGAGGACAGACCTTTAAGATGCAGAGTAAGATTTTTATTGCATTCAAGATATGCACTAATACTGGATCTAGGGAGTTTGGATCAGCAGCTCCTCTGGATTGCTTTGGTTTCAGGCTTTGGCGCTGCCTGAGGTGATGCCGCTCTTCCTCAGGCGTTTAAGAAGCCTTTTCCTCCACAGTTTTTTCACATACTCTTTGAACAAACACGTATTGAGGGGCTTCTTCCTTGAACCAGTGTGACATCTCTAATAGGTCTAATGGTTCTATTTGATTTAAACTCATGTGAAAGTGTTAATGATTAAACACGTTTTGTTGATAGAGCCACTCAGACATCAGGCCACATGGAACAATGTCCTCCAGTGCTCCAGAGACGGACAAACAAGCTGTAACCAGGAGCTGTCTGTAAATTTACTGAGAGTAAAGCTATGGTACTGTTGGCAGCAGGGTCAGGAATCTTTCATTAGCTAGTCAATTAGATTCCAACTGAAGGTGCTACAACGTGATTACCCAATTATTCGTGGTCCAGATGTGCACAGCCAACCTGGAGATAGAGCTTTTATTACAAATGAAGTGTAACACAAAGTGCTTTACAGATAAAAGGAGTTAAAATATAAAAAAAACCCAACACAAATAATACCCCCAGCATCATGTTAGAAATGAAGGACTCGAAAACAAAGGAACTGAGAAAATGCTATCCTAAATAGCATTAGCTATAGCAATAGCTATAGCTATCCTAAATAACACATGCAATGGAAAAACACCAGGTAGAATGTAATATAATAAAAATAAATATAAAATACAGGAAAATATCTATAAGTAACATATAGATAGATAACTAAAGGACAAAATAGAAGTCAAAATTCCTAAAAACATAATACACAACATAATTAAAAAAAGAACTAATAAACAATAGAATGGATAGACTAAAATAGTAAACAGATGAATAAATAGTAAAAGCAATAAATAAAATGAGTTCTAGAAGGAGTTATAAATACATAAAATCCATCAAATCATTTAAAAACCTGAATTTAAAGGTTGATCTTAAGTGTTCTTTTAGAAAGGATCACCTCTGTGAATTGTTTCACCTTATTGCCAGTAAGCTCTCTACATCATTATCGCTTTCTCCTCTGCAGTACAGCTTTTTAAACACATAGAACTAAAACATTTTAGACAACAGATGGACCCGGTGAACTGGATAGAGCCGTAAATAGAACACTGTGCTGCAGAACCGTCATTCTAATGTGCTCCTGCTTTCTTTGCCAGTTCTTGTCTTTGTGCCTAAAGTTTATCAAGATGTCCCAGAAGTGTAGGATTCCTCCTTTAAAGTTTGGAGACATGAGCTACAAGAAGTACAGCCAAAAGCCAGCTGTTTATTAAACAGTTTTACATTTTTAAGAGAACGTTCAGCCAAATTAAAGTATTAGCTTAATGTGAAAAACAAACAGAACATAACTTTCAAACCAAGCATCTGCGCCCATGTTTCCTCTCTCCAGAAACTTGAAACTACTCTGATCATCAGTGAAGAAAGAGACAAAGCCTCTTTGAATCCATGAAGAGAGAGAGAGAGATAACAGAAAAGGCAATAGAACAGCTACTCTGAGAACAATCCTATCTCTTGTTTCTTCCAGCATCAGTTCATTTTCCATGCACATCCCCACTTCCCCTGCATTCTGTATCAAATTATAGATGCGTCATATTTTCCCTCTTTGCATAATGGACTTCTGTATGTATCTGTTTCTGTGTGCTTGTGGTCTTTATTTAGCTTGTTTGTGTGTTTTCTGTGTTCACGTGCACGATATCTGTCTTTGTGGCATTCCATTCACAGAGTGAGTGTGAGAGTGACAGAGAGGGTGAGTGGAGAGATTTTCTTCGAAGCTGACAGCAGCCGAGCTTCACACAACTATTAAGTCATTCCATGCACCAGTCGAAGCATGGAGAGTTAAAAATTACACAATGGTGCAAGTTTTACCTATTCCAAGAATGGTTGTTGTACTGAAACTAAAGTATTTTATCAAGAGCTATGAGTAGCAGCCTACAGGACATATCTTTAAGTTACTAGACCGGAGTGAGTTCTTGGTATGTGCTGTGGAAGGATTGCTTAGCATCCTAGCAGTCACATACGTTTACAGAAAGCCTGTTTTGCCAGTTTAGAGACATAATTAGAGGGTTTGTTTGTCTTTTATTGACCCATCTTTAAAACCCAGAGTATGACCTTGAGAACTACTGTTTGAAGAAAAAACATCTACAAGTTGAGTTGTGACAAGAACAGATTGTTCTCTGAATGGCTGTTCTTTCTGTAGTAACCAGTCAATGTGAGTGTACTCTCTCCAACATGTAACATGAAATGTAGAATAGAATAGAATTATTTTATTGTCATTGCACAGTGTCCAACAAAATCAAGCAGCTATCCTGTTAGTGCATTTACACAATCAGACATTAGGTAAATAAGAAATATGTAAATCTAAAATATTAACATCTAGTAGAAAAAAAGTGCAAGTGTATCTAGGAAAGCAGTGGGATAGTTTATTCTTTTAAAGATAGCGTAGTTGGTATTGTTAGGAATTATAAAACAGTAACTAATGTTGAACTTCTGGATATTGCACATTGCTGAACTTATATGAATATAAAACCATAAGGTGATTGGTAAACATAGGGAGGAATGAAAAAGCAGAGTTATTTTCAACGACCTGTTTATTGTGAAGGCTAGGAGAATGTTTGAGTTGAATTTGAATAGTGATGGGAATTGATAAGATTTTCACAATTCCATTTTTGATTCTACCTAACATTTAGGTTCTTTATTGATTCTCTTAGCGATTCTCATTTGGAAAAAAAGAGAACAAACAGTTCATGCAACATGCAACTTTGACATTCTCTGACCTAGCCTACAGTTGAACACATTCACCTACCGAAAATCAGGGGCATCTACTATGGCAAATGGGTGCAAGCCTTTTACCACAAACTTAGTCACTGCTCGGTGACATTCGTCTATCCTGGCCTGGGTCGTTTTACTCTTCCCTGCCTCGGCGAAAGGAGAAGCTAGAGGTAGACGTGAACTGGAGCGAGTACTGCCAGCCTCTGAGCCAGTCAGCCACTCTGTCCCCCGTCGTGGTCAGCTAAATGTAATGCGTGAGAAGGCGTTCATTTAATGTTAACAGTTAGCAATAACAGGTTTTACAATGAGGCAAATGGCACTAACATGGAAGGCAGTGTCAGTTAGTTAGTTACCTGCAGTATTAACAGCAGAGGACGTGCTAACGTTGCTGCTGCTGCTGGGTTGAGATTCACTCCTGAGTGGATCAAAAACGCGACATTCATTCAAAGTTATCGCATGGTGTGTGTGCAGATGTTTATGCATATTGGTAGTATTTCGTCATTTTGATTAAATATCCACTCTGCAAGTATTGCAAGTTGCCCTGTTGTCATCCTTTCTTGTGAAATGTAAACATTCATGCCCATTGGAATTGATAAGGGGATCGTTTGCAAAATTGGCAAACGATTCCAAGGAATCGAAACACTAGGAACTGATTCTCAACAAGAACCGGTTTTCGACTCCCATCCCTAAATTTGAATGAGGCTTTCAAGGTGCACAGACAATAATGTTAAGGTTGCTGCAGCAAAGATGACAATTTACAGACATAAGTACAAATAAATAAAGTCAAAGGAATGATTTCACCTAGATAAGTGTTAAATGTTAATTGTTAATGCAGTCGTTTTCATTATGTGCTTCCATAGAGTCTTAGAATTTTCCTAGTAATACTGATAAAGTAGTATTTTACTGTGCCAGTACTTGAGCTGCTAGGTAAATGTGTTTATCACTGCCACTTATCTTGCTCATTTCATGCTCAATAACATGTTGACACAACAATAAATTAATCACACCACCCAAAGCACATTTATTAAATAACCAGGGTTGGGTCACATGTGGGCTGGTAGCTATTAGGACACTGTCTCTACATGTACAGTGTATTTATGTGTGTTAATCAGCAGCTCCAGTGTTGAGTCTGTTTGGACATGTCAGACGCTGTGGAGATGAAATAGACACCTGCCACAAAGCAAAGCGTGCAGAGGCCTGTTGGATCTGTTCGGACCTAAAAAGATTATCCAGTAACTATGTTTTCAGAGCTGATAATTACTACAATCCTCAAGTCACTCGCTGTATTCCCACTGTGTGATCGATGAAAACATATTCTCCCAGAGCCAAAAGTCTGTTCTGAAATAGATCATCTCTTACATACATCCTGTCTGTTTGGAAGACTTCTATCTGCGCTTGTCTTTATTGTAGTTTTGTTGTAATTATTACAATATTTGCTGTTATCCAGCTATACTTTTATTTGGCCCAGCATCTATCCCTTTCAGCTGACTGTACCTGTTTCTAATTCGCATTCATTACAGAATTGCAGTGGGAACCTACTTTAAAACCAGAACCAGCGGAGACAAGACAAACACAAACACCAGTATGTTGACTGGAAGCAGCCCAGTACGTCTGAGTAAGCTGCAGCCTTTATGAAACTTTAATGATCCCAAAAGACAGGGAGAGCAGAGGAGGGGAGTTGTTTAGTTGAAATACTCAACTTGTGCTGGCTGCAATTCTAAATCTCAGATCAAAAGATAAGCTGTGATTTTCTCATAATCGAAGTATAATAGTATATGCTGAGAATGTTGCTGGAAAAACTGAAGTTAGGGGTGTTTCAGCAGAAATGAGTGGAGCGCTGGTTTTACCATGCTGGTGGTTCTTGCTCCATGTTTGCCAGCTAACTGCCTGTGCTACATCTTTGTGACCTCTCTACACTGCCGAGCTTCAGCCCATTGTGTAACCTCTCCATTAACAGCAGTGTTGCCCCTCCTTATGGAATAGCTTAGTTCCACTGAGGCCCTTGTGAGCCCTCAATGAGTTCAGAACCCAAAAATAACTTCCAATCTAGAGGTGTGTATGTTCTTGCTTCTGAACTATCAGTGGTGCATTGCTTTAAAAAACACAGCCGTGAAAACAGCAGATATTGTATAAATTGTTGTTGGTGCCACATTGCTGTGTTTAGCAGATCTACAGGAGGAATGAAGTGGTGAACCCCAGTTGTCTCTGAGGATTTACCTTCTTCTGTTTCCAGTCATCTGGTAATGCACTTGGTGCCTCTGCTAATTCACGGCAGAAGCTATCACATCTGTTATCTGTTATCACTGCCTGCCGCTAGTATAGGCACAGACAACACATTCACACATCATCACTCTGTTTAACGTCCTAGTTGATTGTTTGAGAATAAGTAAAAGCTCTACAGATAGAGCATACAGGGGAGAAACTTAGTTCAGCAAACATGCATGTGATGCTGGTGGCTGGTGAAATGGTGGGGGGATGGAGGAGTTAGTAATGAGTGTGTACATCCACTAGACTCTGTAAATCTCTGAGTCTGAGAGGCCCAAACTCTGCACATTAACAGGGATGTATGCCACCCAGAACTCAGGGCTGTCCACAGTGTTTGTGCATGCATGTGCGAATGAGAAATCAAGTGCTTGTGGGTGAATATGTGTTCATACAGGCGAGCACATGCTACACATATGTACTCTGAGTGTGTATGTGTGAGTGTGTGCATATGCATGGCCTGGTTGGCCCTCAATGGGGCTTCTGTTCCCTCATTCCGTTTTACTGAGTGACCATGGGGCATGTAATTGCTGTGAACTAGCACACATCCAACCTATTTTAATTAAAGTAAGAAGTGATCCAGTTGACTGGTTTACTTTGGTAACTCTACTGGTATTTTTACTGAACAGGCTTTGAGACAAAAGTAACATTTTGTTTTAAATGATCGAATACACATTCATTCGGTTTCTAAACCCAACTTGAAATGCGCTGAACACAAGACTTTTGAATCTAATTCGACTGTATTTTGCTCATTTCTCTAAGCCTGCTCTGTGTGCTCTGCAGTGGATTGACAAACCCCCATACAACTTCATGAAAAAAAAAATCAGGCCCTTTCCTCTTTGCCCCTTTCAGCTCATGCCTTGGCCTCTGTTACAGAGCAGCCTCAGATCCTGAACTAAACCACTGTCTCAATGCCCTCTCTGAGAGGGTTCTGTCCTCTTTTCCAGTCTCAGTCCAGGGCTAGTCCTGGCTGTGTACATTTCCTGTCTTGTGTCCAGCCCAGACCTAGATCCTATTCCATGGATGAGCTCGGTGCCTCTCAATCTGTCCTCTGTTCTCTTGTGTTTGTCCTGACCCCGTCCTGGGAATCGTACAGATCACTGCAACCAGCAAATGGATCAGTTAATTGGTCAAATACACTGACTCATGCATAGAATCACTCACTAGTTAAACTTGTACATCCCAGTGTGCATATCCATACGTATGCATATACAGCTTGTGGAAGGATTTAAATTTATTGACTTCCAAAACTCCCAAACTTAACTTACAAGGCGCCTGAACTATCGCAAAATTCACAGGATTACTGCAGAATCCATCTTGCTTGTCCTTTTCCAATTCATTACCAAGGACAACTTCTCAACCATCTGCTTTGATATGAGTATTGGTGCTTTGACATTGCAAATTCCAGTTAGGCTCCAAATTGGCTTTGTAATGTTTAGGGACACAAATATGTGAGCATATGTGACTATATATGTGTGGAACAAAAAGGTTACGACACCTTCAGCAGAGAGAGAGTGGATGTGTTTTAGTCATCTGTGCACTTGTCTATGCAGTGTTTGGCCACACAAGTGTCGGTGGGTGTTCGCGCTGTTTGCTCTCTGTTTTTGTTTAAACATAAACCCGGTTAGACCAGCGAGCTTCAGATTTGGAACGTCTGACATGCATACAAAAACAAATTCAAAACACATTTCTCTGGCAAATGAACTTCAGACTTGTGTCTCTGTGAGGCGGCTTGATAGGCATTTTGTTAAGCAAGCTGCCAAACTGATAGTAGTAACTGATGGAAGAAACACACACTGAAGGAGTTTTTTATGTTTGATTTTATTTGCTCACAAAAATAGTACTCCAACATACGGCAGAACATAAAGAAACAATGAAAAAATAATAAACTTCTACATGTAAGGGGATACCAAAAGAGCTAATTATACTCCAGAACAGCTCACTTTATTGCCATTTTGTCTTGATGCAATTTAGAGTAATAAATACACCTCATTTGACTGTCCACATGAAGACTGCTAAGCTGAAGACGTCAAATAAGTGGAGGCAGTTCGAGCCTCTGAGCAGAGTGGATAAAAACAGGCTCCAAATAACCTACTTTACCCCGACCCAAAAGATCCTGATACGTCATCTTGGAAAGTTAATGTGTTTTTTGGTGTCTTGTGCACATCAGGCCTTCACCTATTAATTTGATTTATTGTGAAACTTGGCATTGGTGGCCTTTTCAGTACTGCAGCAGTAAAGAACCAGGTTCATGTTGTAAAAACACACCTGTTAATCCCAGTAGATCTTGTTAAATTCTGTTTATTCTCAGTTTCTGCCATTTCCACAATGTTCACCACTTAATGTAAAGTGATAAGAAAGTAGTGGGCTGATAAAATCTCTTTGGTCAACTCATGTGTGTTCCTGGTAAACTAAAGGCACCCAGCTAGTCTGCTCCATGTCTGGACATCAGTTTCCTTTCAGCACAGAAGTGTTGGAAGTCTGAGTGTTATTTGCATCTGTCTGCTGTGTGTGTCATTTGTTTACTTTAAGGCATAAGTGTATGTGTGTGCTTTTGTGTCAAGCTCACAAGTGTGTGTTTCATGTCTGTGTATGCCAATTTTTTCCTTTTTCTTTTTAATGGTTAACATTGAACACATCCCCGCTGCCAGGCTGTGACCCAACACTGCCTTTCTTTGTTCTGTACCTCACACACATAGGCTCACACTGTGTTTCATATAGATGGTGACGTTGACACTCGGAGCAGTTTCCCTCCAAGATCTAGGTTAACACAAATATTAAACAGAGGAAGGTTAATCTGGCCCTGGGAAATCTAAATCCACAGATTTTGTTTATATTTTAGGATTTTGGTTGCCATACAGTGCAGACTAAAGCTTGATTTATGGTTTCCACTTTCCACAGAGACATTGAATGTAGAGAATGGACATGCACACAGTCCCATTCATACTACAATATTAGGTAAATGTCTGTTTGCTATGTAACTAATTTTACACATGCACAATATAATACATTGATGCAAGAGATGAGAGGCATCACCATTAACTGGCACATCAAATTACTGCTTATATTAAACAGAAAAACACTTTAATTTTGCACTTTTTATCCACAGGATCTTTGCAGCATAGTATAGGAACAAGTTATAGTTTGGGCTATAGAATTTACTAACAGGGACGGATACAGGAAATTCAGTGACTACATGACACGAAAATGCACAGTTGGTGTGCTTGCAGTGCGTATACAGTCCAAGTTGACACAGATTTTGTGCTGCACACAAACTTGAGTGAAGAGTACAATTTTTGCCCCGTGGACTAGCACGACCTTTGCAGACAAAGAAGGCATGGATTGATCTTAAATTGGACAGTGCAGCTACAGAAGAGAAATTAGAGTAAATGGTTGTACATTTAATATCTCTACAGATAAACTGTAACACACGCCAGGAAAACTGCAAGTGTTTTTATTAACATGTTCCCTGTTCTCTATGATTTATGTTTGATTACTTTCAAAACCATTGAAGGTTCTGCGATCAGCTCCTCAAATCGCTTTCCTTTATCCCCCTTTTTCTTTTCTGTCTCCTACATATCCAACCTTACCTGCTGTCTGTGTCGAGGGCAGGTGTATCCACAGCCACTCTGTGACAACAACACCAAGCCAGTTTCTGTTTATCATCAGGGACTTTCTCTGCAGTTGAAACTCCCCTCAAGGACAGAGAGAAAGATGAAGGAGGACAGAGACTGAGGACAGATAGAGCTCAGTTGTAATAGGAAGCCACCGAATGAAAAAGTCTGTCCACTCTTTACTGCATCGTACTTGAGAATAGGGTGCAACAGCTACTTATTTGCATGAACACACAAATTCAGTGACACACATGCACAGTGGGAAAACGTTATCAGCTTCTTGCTGTGTCACTGAGCGGGTGGGCCATCTGTTGCAGCATGAACATTAAAGGTGAACTTGGAGAAATGGTGTTATCTAATTCAGCCCTTCCCAGTTGCAGGAGAAATCTAATTATTTTACAATCTATTAAATTTTTTAAAAAATGACCTTACACTATAGATAGATAGATAGATAGATAGATAGATAGATAGATCGTTAGATAGATAGATCGATAGATGGATAAATAGTGATTGAGTTGAGCTCGTTCATGTTACTCAGTCAGCAGTTTGATTCAGTGAGCTGTCAGTGTCTGAATTGTTCCCCATAGTCACATAGATACTCCATAAAACACTGAATGAATGATGTGTTTGTTTGAAGAGGATGGATGTGGGGTGACTTTGGGGTGGAGAATGGTCCTTCACTAGGTCTTTGACATTATGGGGCTCTGCAAGCACACAAACTCACACATGTACATGCAGAGGCTCAGACACACACAGTAGATGTAATCTGGTGGTCATTACTGCAAACAAGGCACTGTTGTGTTGCACTGACAAACAGTTCAGTCTCTCTGGTGTGTCTCTGGTTTAAATTATCACCAGTATCTCACAGACTGGAGGCCTCGGTCTGTCTCCCTACAGGGAAAGGAAAGGTCACAGACACACTAACACACTGAGTGCAGGAGCTGAAAAGCTAAACATTGTGGATATTTTTGATGTCTTGTTTGGTTGTAAAGTAAGTGGTAAGTTAGGTTCTTCATTGCTTTCATGTGTCTGTTAACGGTATCACAGACTGCTGTCCTGTTTGCAGTTTTGTTAAGGAAAAACTGGCCTGTTTACGTTTTATCTCAGGCTGCATTTCCCCTCAGCAGCCAAAGTTTCATCATTTTGTTGCACTTTTGAAAGCCACTTTCTGTAAACATCATCTTGTAGTTGTCATAGGTCAAACTATTTTACAGTTTTTTACTAATCACTAATTTTGACCTTGTCATGTAGGAAGGCTTTGATCATTCACAAAGATACATGAAGCCCAAACTTAACTGTTTGTTATAGATCACAGGGTTTCCCCCAGAAAACTTGCTAAGCCCGGTGGTAGAGAAGCCCACCGGCCGCCCACCGTGTTTTTATTAAAAAAAAAAAAAAAAAAAAAAAAAAAAAAAAAAAAAAAAAAAAAAAACATTAAAAGTCTACAAGGATTTTGAAATTATGACTATTATGTGTTATTATAAGCCATTTATTAACAATACTTAAATGTAGAGTCTTATAAAAAGGCAAATCTTGGAATATGGTTTTAACAAACACAATTTTTTTTTTCACTTAAGTTAAATTCTAGTGAATCTTAAAACAAGCCGTTGCTGGTCACATTTAACAGTTAAATAAATTAACATAAATAAAAAAGTGCAAACATGGCCAAGGAGTAAAACCAGGAACTCAGAGGCTGAACAGGTCTGCTGTGCTGTGCTACCTGTTCTACTTATTGCTGTTCATGGTTCAGGTTGGATCAGTGCATCAATCCGTCTGGGTTTACCATACTCGGTCTTGTACAGCCATCCACTAAATTTAGGGTCAGCTAACCATTTTGGATTAAATCCGCTACTTCCATGTTTACCATCGCGGCTCGCAGAAGACTGCTCTGATGACGTGCTAACATCCGTGCTAACTCCACTGGCTCTGCCTCATCATGGAGCCGCGGCTCGGTCGGCTGCCGGGGATGAACTCCCCTTGGCCTGGGGGTGAACGAGCGGCTCATCGTGTCCTCCAGTGCTCCTCCGACTTCGGAAAAAGTTCACGTATCGACCATAAAATGTCACCATTGCGCTTTTAACCATATCACGAGATACGGTTAAAAGCTGTTTACCGTCTTTGGTATCACTGTTTCGGTGCATAAAGAAACCTATTTAAAATAGGTATACCAGTGACGCTTAGCCTGGCGGGGGGGCAAGGAAAGCCTGGCGGCCCGCCAGGCTTATAAAGCACTGGGGGAAACCCTGGATCATTTAATCTTTATCTCATTCAACAGTTGCCTATTCCAAATTCTGATAACATAAATATTGAGTGATAAGACCTTCCTGTCTTTACTTTCTATCTTGTATCATTTCCTCCTGTATGCAAACATCGAATTGATGCTTAATTAGTTCTAAATATGACTAAGACCTGTAGAAAGTGTCGTCATGGCTGAGGAACAGACATCAGACGTCTTTATTTGATTGTGTCACGGCACACTGGACTCTGTGTGATATAGTTTATTGAATCAGACTGCCTGTTGGCAAAAGACACATCACCCATGTACATTCACATTGTCTATACATCAGCACTTCTGTTTGATACCAGTTTGTGTTTGTTTTTACATTATGACAGCTGTTAATGGCAATCTCTGTGTGGAATTTTGCTGTGGGATGTAGAAAAATTACACAGTTGGTGCCATAAGTATTTGGATGGTGACACAGTTGTTGTAGTTTTGCCTCCTTCCCCTACCACAGTGAATCTAAAATGAAGCAGTCAAGAATAAATCACACTTTGCTGAGCTTGTCAGTTCATTCCTTCTTTTTGATAATGTACCTAACACTCCTAAATCTTCCTAAATCACTCCAATAGGTGTGTTTTGTTTTTTCAGTCTAATGGTGTCACCCCTCTCTTGCATTGACACCTCTTTGGACCTCACACTGAGAGTCAGTTGTCCCATTACTTTTAAGCTTGTGAAAATGGAGGGATTATAAAAAAAATAGTCTAATTCCTGAGCGATTAATGCATTAATTTTGTGAAATCCTTTGAATTAACGCTAAAAGTCTGCATTTTAATCCCAACTTGATTGCTTAATTTTAAATCCATTGTGGTTGTGTTACACCCACTACACATTACACCCACTGCTCTTGCTCCTGAGTTGAAAATAAAAAAAGAATACAATGCAGTTTCTCGTGAAAACAATATGGCTTAAAAATTCCTTGGAGAACATGATTGGTTTTTGGTTAATTTGGATATTTACCAGAAATAGTTTTCCCAGAACAATTTTTTTTTACGAGCAATTGTATACAAGGTTTTCATCAATTGTTTTAATTATACCTCCTCCACACTCTTGAGTTGAATTACCAGTCTTCCTCTGTATGATTTACACATGCATGTTGTAACAAAGATTTCTATTACTAGTTATCGTTAAAATGTATTTTTTTTCTACTGTTGTGATTCGTTTCCATTGGAGTTGCGCCTAAAATCACGAACATCCATACTCAGATTTGATGACTGAACTTTACAACTAAACTTTGACGTCTTGCGTATAGGACGAACGTGACTCAGACCTTAGTGTATTCAGAAACTGCAGTGGGAATTTGAACCCCTGCCCTTCTCGTTGTAAATGATTAACTGTGGCATCAGACGTTTTGCACGTACTGACACCAGTTCAGTATGTCTGGAGGAAAAGTGCGTTGATGTTGACCTTTATGCTGAGTGGCTTTAATGGTCTGATTGTTTCTAAGGTGCAGCTATTATCACTGCCGCTGCTTCTCAGTTCTGCATACCGTAAATAAGGATGTCAGGGCTCAACCAAAAAAAAAAAAAGCAATGAATTTAGTTCATTGGTTGAGGTCCTAGTAAATCCTTTCTGTCTCGCTGTCTGTGGAATGTGTGTCAGACCAGAAAGGAAGATTAGAGGAAAAAGTGGGGCACCGAAGCCCAGAGAAGAGCAAGAGTGGGCTCCAGGGTAATCTATTCTGTCTCCCATTCACTCTGCCTGTCTCTCTGCTCATCTCATGACATGCTTAAATCCCCTCATCGGTGGCTTTAATTGGTCAGATTCTGGGCAGCAGATGCATAGCTGCTGCTGCTGAGCTTTTACATGGAGTGCAGAATAATGTGCAGGAACAGGCTGTCCACAAATATAGCCATTTCCATTACGACGACTGCTATTATTGTGCTTTTTAGATGTTCATTATTTGTTCACCATTCTATAAATTTGATGAGGCAGGACTGTAATGGAACTTGTGCTGATGTAACTGCCCAACAGTCCCTCAGCATATCATGTAAGGTTTGTACATCTGCATTTAATAACTCTTATATGCCACAGATTGGAATTAAAATCCAGCTTTGGTGTCTAAAGCTGTGTCCCTAAAAGTCCACTTCAGAAGATCTAGCAGTGATCTTAAGTACCTGCCAATGTGATGTTTGCATATGTAAATTGTTCCTAACTGTTAAGGACATTTGCGAGGATACACCAAAATGTTGTATTATCAATATTCACTTGATGACTGGATTAACTCGGGCACTGTGTTAACATTATGGTACAACTTTCACAGAGACGTCAGAGACAAGGGGTGGGAGCAGAAGACTAAGATAATATAGAGAAAGAAAAAGACAGAATGAAAACTAAGCAGAACACAGAGAGATTGGAGTGTAATGTAGAGAACAAGATCAGAGAGATAACAGCATAAAAGATAAAATCAGTTCAACACAGTAGAACAATGATCGACATTTTCATTGCAATCTGTAGCAGAAGCCAGCATGTGCAGTTATGACATCTCACTGTTACACTACAGTAAGCCAGTTAGCATAAATTTACATATCAAATCTGCCTGGAGACTGTTTGGTAGCAGATACCTCATGCTTTTCTCATATGCAGCTTGTGAATCCTGCAGACCACAATACTGTCTCTTTCTGTTCTTAACAGTTGACTGTGACCCTCACTGTGGACATCTGCTATCTTCTGTATTGATGCTCCTCTAGGCCTGTAGTGAAGCTGTTTAGTTCTTGTTTGTGGAGCTTATTTGCTTCATTGTGGTGCTCAGTTGGATTTAGGTCAGATGACTGATTCATCCAGTCAAGAACATACAACCGTTTGGCTATAAAACACTCCGTTGCACTTGTATGTTTAGGAGGTTTGTCTTGGTGACTTGTCCTAAAGCTATGGGATTATATATAAGAAGTCTTTAGCCTTATACTTAGAATGTCAACAATACAAGTAGCGTAGCGTATTGGCACAAATTCCTTCAAGCAGTGAGTCCACGGTTTGATTCCTGACTGACAAGGACTTTTAATGCCTGTCACTCCCTACTATTTTACCCCACTGATAAAAGCTGAAACACATTTGTGAATCAACGTGTATATCCCTATAAGAGGCATTTTTTTTTCTCTGTAAATGAGGACCGGATGTGCAACAAATGTGCGGGATGAGAAATAGCTCACATAGCTCACCACAGAAAGTGACAGGAGAAAGGATGGTGGCATTTTGTAGCCAAGAGTTATGCATTCTAGTTATCTTAATTGGTTCCCATCCACTGCTTTAGTATCCATTCAGAGCACCGTGAAAGGGGCACAATAACAGAGAAGGAAGGTGGAGATACAGTAGCTTAGCATTCAAATGAGACAGAGATAGAGTAATTGGTGCATTTGTCTGCTATCTTTTCTTGTTTATCTGTAGCTCCAAGATCTCGTTAGCATTCACACTGCAGAACCACACAAAGGTGGAACACTGTCACACTCAAATTACTTCTCTTTGCCATCTGTATCTTTGGCTCTCCTCAGCACTTCAACGTCAAAAACTCAACACACATCCCCCTTACACTAAATTCTGCTCTCTTGTCAGCCCTGTACTGTAAGAGGACTATTTTCAAAATTTCACACAGAATTCATTAGTACTCAATGTGCAGCAGTACGTTGGCACACTAACACACTTACTGGTACCAGCCTCGGCTCTGTTTGATGCAAACCAGTCCCAAAATCTCAGTACTGCCCCTCTGAATCCTCACTTTGTACACCACTCAAGAATCTCTCCACTGCTCCTTTTTTCAGTTTCCACACTGATGGTGCGATGACAGAATACAGTGAAAGAGTGCAGCAAGGTAATGAAAAGGAAGACAGAGGATAAATGAGTGGGAAGACAGAGAAAAAAGACAAGGCATAGGAAAGAAACACAATCAGGACAGAAGGGAAGATAAAAAAACAAACCACACAAGGAGAAAAGAGGAGAGTAGATCGAACAAGATATAGGCTTCAGGAGAGGAGGGCATTGTAAAGGAGAGAAGGGTAAAGGAGCCTCATGCATTACTATTCAGGGTGCATTTCACTGCATTGCAGTGGCACACTGACACACATTCACAACTACTGTTTACACAGTCTTCTTTCTAAGGCTACACATTCTAAATATCTTTGTAGACTTGTGCTCAGGAGTAACACTGGGCCACTGTGGATGTAGATGAATATTTTCAGTAGCCTAAACATGCAGCTGTCATTCACTGAAGACTCTCAGAGGTTAGGCTGCTGTTGTTTTGGTGCCTCCTTAAACCAGCATCATGGGCTTTACCTGGTTAATGATCTGTGATAGATGCCTTTCTGTCTGGTTTTCCCTTACCTGTCAGTTTCAGTGAATATGAGGGCTATCTAGTCAAAGGAATGGCTGTTAAATAATATGCTGTTCAGTAATTTTCACTATGTAAGTCCTTACTGAACTACTGTAAGTTCATGATTGTAGGTTCAGGCTTAAGTAGGAAAATGTGTTATATGTACTTCAATACTGTCTCGTTTGCTGCCATTCTTTGTCAGCAGATCTGTTATTGTTTTAGTTTCTGCCAAACATAGCAGCTAGGCTAGCTATACTGCGAAAAGAAGCCAGAAATTTGATACTTAAGCGATTGCTACAACACAGATATCTTTAAATACGAAGTGAAATGGGGTTTCCACGTGATGGCCTTCAATGTTGGCACTTTGATAACCAATAAACCACTAAATCAGCACCAGTAATGTTAGTGCCACTGTGGCAATTGCCAGTACACGGCTCTATTACAGTATGAACATGTCCGTAAAATAGTTTTCATCATTTCTCCTCTCCGTCGTCCCTTTTCCTTCTCCGGTCTTTGCATGGCAGCTGTTGGAAGCTGTAGTCAGACAGTCCAGGGTTTTTTCTGTGTCAGCACTGGTCACACTACAGCAGGTGTGTGTGTGTGTGTGTGTGTGTGTGTGCTCGCCCACTCGTTGTATGTGTTGGTGCCCATTGAGACTAGACTTGCTGACTGTTGAGTGTGCGTTTGTGTGTGTGTGTGTGTGTGTGTGTGGGGCGGCATCGTAAGACCGACAAGCTGACTTTCTGTCAGCAGCTATTGATGAATGAAGAGGTGAGTTTGGTTCCCAAGGAGGCAACTAATAGAACAGACCTATAGGCCCTTGACCTTGGAGGAAATGCTGACTGACATCCATGCACCATATAGTTTAAAACTTTTACCCTGTATGAATAATAATTTCTTGTTTGATTATTTAATTCATTCATATATTCACTTTTTCTAACTTCCTCATGTCCCAGATTCATTAAACCTCTCACAACCAGCCGTTATTATTATCGTTTACAGAAAAATGTCATTGTACACTAACAGCAGGCTACCAGACTGACAGAGTAGACAAATAAATCAGTGAATGAAATGCTAGCCTGTATCTGTACTGTGTGGGTGGCTCCATCTGGGCATGCCAACTGCTCAGCCTGGACTATATGTATGTGTGTGTGCGTGTGTGCATCAGGATTCATGTCTTTCCTACACAGTAACACATTCTAAAAGCAGGATTTTCCTAAAGCTTAGGTGCTGCCTGGGGTGCTGGGGGATGGTGGCGACTGGAGGGTTAAAATTATTTAGGGGAAATTTTAGGTTATTTGAAGTTACTTTTTAAATTAAGCTGGCAATGTATTTACCATAAAATGTCTATTAATTTCACCAAAAGGTCTACGGTCTGTTAGATGCCAGCATCAGTTTCGTTAACCTATATACATAACATAGCATAAAAAAGCTTTGCTGTCTAACATAACTCAATGACATTAATTTCTACGTCAAGTTAGCAATTTCTTTAGTTCTAAAATACATGACATTAGTTATATCTTCTCTCTATCTATCTCTTTTGGTATTGCTATCTGTCAAGCACCAGCTGATGCCTAAATGTAGCCTGACGAGGTAGACATCAATGCAGGTTACGTTCATTAATCTCAGCATGTGTAATCTGCTCTATAGGCTGGAGGCAGCATAGAAATGTCTTCTTTGTACTATTCCTGAAAAGCATGCAGTTGTGCAGAGTCAGACATACATAATCATTTATAAAACATGTCATCTCAGGTTGTAGTGTGAAAAACACTAGCTCTGTTTGGCTGAAAGACCAACATGAAAGATTTCCAGTTTTAGGTGGCTCAGTGCTCATGGAGCCTCGGCGCTTTCTGCAGCTCTCTAATTAGCTGCTGAGCAGATCGCCTTACCTCTGTCCAGCTGGGAGAGTGTGCATGTGTGTGTGTTTCCAGCTGTGGAGTCTCCAGTCTCTTATCAGCGTAACCACTGGCCCATAGTTAACAGCAGCCATCTGGTGCCCATACACCGAGCTGGTTTCTGCTAGCCAACCTCTGATCTACATGTCAGAACTACCCCCACAACACTCTCTCTTTCTCCCTTTTCCCTTGCCTCCTCTTTTTCTTTTCCTTCTGTTTTTATCTGAATGTGTATTGTAATCTATTGTTAATCATGCTGCTGTAACAGAAGAATTTCCTTCACAGGATCAATAATGTATTTTTATCTATAGAGAGACTTTTTATACACCTCTTCAACCATTCCTTCACTTCCTTCCTTTCTCTTTCTGCCTTATAAATCTCTCTTCATATCAGCTTTCCCTTCATTATCTAATGGTAAACCGACATCTGAGTGCTTTAAATGGAAAAATATTGATGTATTTTGATTGTTTTTGCAGTCATCTGCGCATTTACATCACAGTAATATTTAGCCTTCTTTAAACCAATAGTCTGTGGCTTACGTCTGATTTATTATTGATGACAGAATTGGTTTGTATTGGAAAAGAGGATGATATGCTGTTTTTGTCTTTTGGGTGATCCTTGTGCACTGGTATTTTATATTGTAGTCTTTCCTGCTTTTAGGACTTGCAGAAGATCATATGGTATCATATGGCTTCCTGCTGTATTGATGCTCTTATTATTGATGGTTTCAGATCGCATCAAATTGTGTCACATTTCAGCAGCAACATAATCCTGTTGTATAAATACAGACAAAGAAAGGAACTGATTTAAGTTGAGTTGAACAGCCTACTGGGTTTACTGGAAGATGAACCAGTTAAATATAAACAGGGATGTTTTGGTGCTATGCTACACTCTGCCCCACATTATATGGAGGGCTAATAATAACACAATTTAAACTAATGGGTGTCTTTTTACAATGTGTTTCCAATGCATCTACATGTGGACCTTTTACGTCACTGGCCTTTTGAGGTCCTTTCCTTCTAATGCATTCTGGCAAAGTGCAAAAACACGCACTCACACACTCTCTGTGTCAGCACAGTGTGACATTCCAAGGAACAGACTGGAAGGGGGTTGAGGACAGAGACAGACTTGGCAACTCCACATCAAATTGCCATACTATCTCCTAGTCCTGTCGTAAATGTCCCCACAGACTGTGGCTCAGACACTGGCTCACTTAGAAAGCTGAAATATCACACCAAGTGACAGAGTTTTGCCAGGAATTTCTAAAAAGTAGGTGTTTCTTGGTGCATACAACTCTCATCCGTTGCTTGATAAACAATGAAATAATAAAGTGCAGTTGCAAGACAGTCCATTGCCTTCAAAAGCTGACAAAATCATGCAAAAGTGGAAGAGTACTTGAGTTCCCTGCTTGTTCACTGACTTAATAAGGAAGGTGTGAGTTCAGCATTGTTGGTACACAGATTGACCAAAGAATAGAGCTCATAGTTTCCCTGAAAAAATGTGTATGCTTGTGTTTTCAGCTGGTTAAGTTGCAGGGATAATTACAAGCCACCGAAACAATCATGTTACACAGCAGCTATTTCTACTGACAGCCAGTTATGCCACTGCACACACACACAGAAGTGGTCTGGCCTGGTCATAAGGCAGTCGAAGCTTGCTTTTCTTTCCTGTGTGTGTCGCAGACAACTGGAGCTGCCAATACAGCTATTTCTATCCAGGGGTCACTCAGTGCTAGACGGAGCAGACGATGTTGTGTGTCAGCAGCCACTTCAACCTGAGAGCAACAAAACAAAGTTCCACAAACGGGGAAATCAACCTGATATCCACTTTTGGCCCGCATCCTGACCCTTAACACTTCTCCTGAGTGCATGTAATGTGAGCTCATGATGGGCAACATGGTTTAAATCAGCATTCTGATTAATGTAAATGTTTTTTCACAATATCAATGTATCACAATATGGCAACAGTAGGATCCTAACCCAGTAAAACTACTAGCAGGCTCAGACAATAGACCAAAATGAAATACTAATCTTTCCCCAGGTGTAGCTAAGTTATTTCAGTTCAACACAATACTGTTTTTATGATTGTCATGTTGCAATGGTTTTAACAGTTTTAGTTGCAACACCTACTTATCTTGAATTTCTGCCTGTTTGCTGTCATTGCATGGGAGGAGCTCCTTTGCATCTGCAGGCAAATTTCGATGTGTACCTGTCAGGTTAGGAGCAGTCTTCTTCCCCTTGACAGGACATGTGTCATTCAGTTAAACTCTTCAAATGTAGTCAGAGTTATTGGCACAGTCTTCCAGGTCAAATCTGACTTGTGAAGTCTTTTTGTGCAAACAGCCAAGAGCAGATTTCAGATTTCTTATGTGCCTCGTATCAAATCCAAGAGCATGGGTGGGGTTGTGGCAAAGGAATAATCAGTTGAAAACAAACTCTTCCCCTGACAGCATGGGCTAAAACTCTACAGTGACTTTCTAATGAAAAACTAACTCACCCTTTTTTTTGGCTGTGGCCTCTCTGTGGCACTGTGACAGCTATCAACCACACCCTCTACACCAACAAGCAGTGAGGGAGAGGTGAGCAGATGGATGGATGGATATTAAGACTAAACAAGTCAACGCAGGAATGAATGGGCATTCTGGTGTTGTATAACAGAAAGGTCTTTTACGGCGTGTAATAGCCACACCCTCTGCAATAACAGGCACACAGAGAGGAGGGATGGATAAATGAATGGATAGAGGGAAAAACCTGGGGTAATAATGGGCTCAGTGGGACTGGTAGTAAATTACACGTAGTAGTTTAACACACTGTCAGCTAGTATCTCTGAGTTACAGTTGGTCTCTGTTTAGCAGTTAGAACACAGGCCTTTAAGAGAGCAGCACAGATACAGATTGTTTGACAAACTGCAGGTCAAGAAGGAGTAAATTCACAGATATTAGCATTAACTGAGCAGACAATGTTCATCCACATGTGCAGTTAAATAACTGGCACTCAAATAATCTCAATATTACCATGTATTTTCCATCCTGTTTAAGGCAAAACATATAGAAATTCACAGTAAATATATATTAACTTAAAAACTGCATATTCTGTTTTTCTTCAATGGATTGAAACTGTTATAAAATGGGCTTTTTGCTATAGATGATAAAATACCGTTGTTGCATGTTTGACAAAGCAACTATTACTAAACACTCTGACTGCTACTTCACAGCTTTAGTTTTTGGGATGGAGACAAGGGGACATATTTTCTAACTCTGAAACCAATCAGTGAAAAAGGGTCCGATAAAGGTGACCGAGCACAACTTTGCAAATGATAGTTTTGTTTGTTTAACCCTGACATCATTCATTCAATTAACCTGCTTCAATTCAAGGGTTCACACACCTTTCAAGCAGATATGTTCATAACTACACCTTTTTTTCTTACTCCAGCTCAGTCTGAGATACATAACCTGAGCCGGAGCCTGAAAAAACAGCTGACAAAATATAAAAATAAAATAACTAAAGGTGCGATTCTCTCTTTCTGTTTTGTGTGAGTGCTACTGGCCACATCAGCTGCCTCCTCGGTGTGTTTTGTTCAGCCTCTAAGAAAGTGTCTGTAAATGTATATTGTGAATGTTAGTGTGAGTGAGTGACAGCTCAATGTGTGTCTCTGCATGAAGTGAGGACTCTGCTGACAGCAGAATAGCTCGCTCAGTTGGAGGGGATTCACACTTCACATCAGATTATCACAACCAAACACACACACAGAACCATGCACACAGATTCTGACTATCAGAATGTCATAACTCTGCACAGTTTCAGTTGAGATCTCTGTGGCCCCAACTTTTTTCTACCACACAGACATACACTCAGTCGTCCCACAGAGAAACCGACTAGTCATACTGAGCAGCCAGACAATAGTTGTGTCAATCACCGTCAGGTCTCTGCCTCGCTGTCCAGCCTGAGGCCTTCCAGTGGACAGCTAGTTAGCCTGAGTGAAGGAAGCTGACATTAGCTCCAGGCTTTTTTCATTAGGCCCCAGCTCCAACCTCCCATTTCTTCCCTTCACTTAAATATATGTACACTTTGTAGCTCCATGTTTCTCACTCTTTCTGGCATTTTTTTGCTGGCAATGGGCTCACTGAGTGCATGTTAATGATGTTTCTTTGCTAAGTCCTACAGTGATCTTTTTCTGCAGTGGTGAAGTCACTCCCAGTTTTAGTATTACATTGATGTCTATGTAATAAAGGAGTAAGAAATAGCTTTCAAAGTCTTAAAAATTTAATCGGTATTCTCTGCTTTGCAATGCTGGAGGTGTGTCTGCTGAAAGTGCTGACTGACGGCATTCACACCAGCCCAGGTGAACCATACTAATACAAACAGATCGAGCTGGATTTTAACCAAACAGGTTAGATGTGTAGATACAGCATATTTTCAGCATGTTGCATCTGTAGACTAAGTTTCTAACTATAATAAATTAACCATTTTATTCAATCTAAAATACAGAATCATTATCACTATTATTATCATTATCAGTGTTTTCTGTAGGTCATCTTTTTTTCACTGATGAGTGACACTGGTTGATATCTGTTATACAGATGAACATTAATGATTTTTAGCAGTTATCACATAAATTGTGTGTTTTCTTTCAAATAGTAATGTTTTGTCTTTTTTATATATCTTTCAGGAGGCACCAGAGACATCGGATCAGCGCTGACCAGGATGTGTATGAGACATCGCAGCATAGAGGCTAAACTCAAACACTTCTCCATGTAAGGAACATTACACATAACGTATGGCTGTGCAGTTTTTCCCTTTTCTTCTGCTCCATAATGCTGTTGACGTTTACCACCCACACTTGAACCCTGCTACTTTCCAGTTATGCAGCATTTGATTATACAGTAAGTTTCCAGTTCTGATAAAAACTGTCAGCACTGAGGAGTTTTTCATACTTTCAAAGGTAAACAGCGTTTTTATATATTTCCTCTCGGTGTGTTTTCTGTATTAGTACATCACAGTTAATGTACTTTGACCCACGCTGCTTCCCAACACTGCAACTCCAATAAAATGGTCTGTATTTGAATTGTTACCTTACCATATCCTCCGTGTTTCGACATTTGGCGTGTGTGGGTGAAAATGCTCCTTGTCAGGGAATGCTGGGAAAGAGACGATTTGTCTGGCAGCTCGAACATCTATAGTGTCTCAGTGAAGACACACACACACACACACACATTTCTGTAACCACACACACACATTACTCAGACAAGGGGCTCTCTAATTTCAGTTGGCATTTCAGCAGAGATTCCTCTTGGATCTCCATAGCAGGGTCTGTGCACTGGGGGGGCTGTGATCACCAACCTCCCACTGACACTCACACTTTATAGAAATGTCTGCAAGAGGGAGAAGTCTAATTTTAGTTTCATGCACTAAGACTGCAGCTGTCCACCTCTCACACTCAGCCTCCACTCACAATGCATCTTAAAGACGGGCACAGTTGGGTAATGATTGACAGACATAACTGCACAGGCTCCCTACTTCCTCTTATGTCAGACTTTTTTCTCACAGTCAGTGTTTTTCTGCCTGTCAATGATTGACACCAGATTATGTGCCATAAAAAAACAGAAAAGGCAAACCAGACCTAATGACTTTTAAGTCTGACAGTCTGTCTACTACTTCACTTGGATGACAGATATACTGGTGCACAGTGTGTTAAAATGTCTCCCACACACTGCTCTGTCTAATGATGTGAACCTACACCGATTAAAGCTAAAACATAGCACTTTAATGTAGTATCCAACAGAACCTGAAGAATGAAAATGTGCACTTGTCCAAATGCTTAATGCAAATGGTTTAATTGATCAGACTGACCTCAGATCAGAAGTGACTGACCTGCTGTTTTCACAGGGGCTTCATGGAGGGTCTAATCAATCCTCTACAAGAACAGATGGAGGACTGGAAAAGAGGAGTCCATACTCTGGACAAGGACCATGCAAAAGGTGGGATAAACAAACAAATGTGACCGCACACAAGAACTTTCAGGCAATATCTCCAAGTGTGTGTGATTTAACAAGCTCCCAAGTAATTATGACCTTAAACACAGGGTGGTATTCAGGTTTTCATAGTGTTTTTGTTTGTTCTTCCATCCCACTGATTATTACTATGTGTAATAAAAAAACTGCACCTTAACACAGCTCATTGACCTTTTTACCTTTTCGTCCATTTGAACCAGAGTATAAAAGAGCTCGGCAGGAAATTAAGAAGAAGTCCTCGGACACGCTGAAACTTCAGAAGAAAGCCAAGAAAGGTAAAACAATACATTTTTGTTTTTAAATGGTTGAATAAAGTGAAAACACTGCTAAATACAGGTAATCTGTCAGAAATGGAGACACATCTCCTACTAACAAGCTTGTAGTATTACTAACAGCTTGTACTTATAGATGAGTAACCAGAGTATGAACACCAGATAAACCTGACACCACACTATGCAGACTAACTTAATATTTTTAGATGTAAAAACTAGCTAAATTTAGAAATCAGATCATTAAAAATTTGGAGCACTGCCCGCTATCCTGTTTTCCATGTTAAGTTTCCATCAAAATTAGAAGAAACTCTTGGCAAACCAAAAAGTAACGTTCTTTTTTTTTATTCTCAAATGCTTCACAATTTAATCAGGAAACATGCTGCTTGGATATTTTATTCCCCTCATACTAAAACATCAGAACTACGTGTGTATTACAACAGGTTGAGGAGAAGCTTGTTGACATTCATTCCGTGTTTCTCCGATAGACGCTATGTTCCTCCCATCACTAGACAGGCCTGAGACTCATGGTATTTTCACTGACCTCTGGGCGAATCCTACAGTCATCTGTCTTCTTGGATGCCAACACACCTAAATTAGATTTTTTACCCTTTGCTTGCTGTGTCAAATGTACATGAGGATAGAAGGAGAAACAGAAACTCATCTACAGGTGAATTTCTCCATTTGGTTTAGTTTAGTCTTATTTGAATTGTACTGAATTAAACAGCTATCTATAAGAAGTCAACATTCAGGATTAAAATAAATAAAATGAAATAAAAATCTGATTATTGAAATCATAAAGCATGTCTTCAAAAGGGTTCAGCTGAAGAAACAGCCTGTAAAGAATGATGTTTTTTTTCAAATAGGAAAATGTCCAAACTGTATATGTGAGTTTTTCATCAGACAGTAGTGGAGTGTGTAGAAGAAGTTTGTCCTCACTGATTAAGTTGTGCAGATGTAGTTCGGCCAAACATTACCTTACTTGGTAAACACTCTGCTCCCCTCTGCAGTTGTCTTGGCTCAGCTTCTGCATACACATTCACCTACCTGGAGAGAAAATACTGTACACAGAAAATGAATAAGTTGCCTCCAGTATGTTTGGGGACGTTGCTTGCTGCAGTTTCCAACCAGTGAATGACTTACAGTCCTGAAGTTAACAAATATTTGAGGAATAGTCCACATAAATTAATAAAAAATAAATAAAATAGATCTAATAGAACTGAGATATAACTTAGAGCAACATAGTTATATATCAACTTATGTTCAAAATGTTCAGCGAAGTAATGTTTTGAGAGTTGTCTTGATGACTTTCCATATTTCCACCTTTATATAATTCATGTTTGTTAGTAATGTGTAGGAAAATGTATATTATATCTGTATCAGTATCATCTTATACTGAGTAGGAAACGTTTGATAATGATACTATTTAAAAAACACTTGGTGCATTGTTTTGGCTTTACATTCCTACAACACTTAAACGGGCATCGAGACACTCAAAGCTGCTCATTTCTGTGATGGCTTAGTGTTTAGTTCTGGCACTCTTTCAGTTGACTTGGATCTTTTTCCTCTCCTTGTCCCCATGTGGTTCTGATACCATCCTTCACCTTATGCTGCACTGCAGCTGATAATCTGGGTAAGTCAGTTTGTGGAATCGACACACTGTCCAGACTGTTGCTTACGCTGTGATGTTTAATCAGGCTTCTTGGTTGCATTGTCAAGAGTTGTCAAATACATGGAGTTTCATGCAAAGAATACATATGTGTAAATGGTACTGAATATGTGCATGCTGACTTTTCCTCCACAGATAATGGCAGTTTTGGCATATCATGATATACTAGTACTGTACAGTATAGTCTGTGAATCTGTGGTCCCCAGGTTTACCAAAGTGTTTCAGAAACTCAGGATTCATCCTTTTCACTGTGCCCTCCTCTATTTGTCTGCTTTGTTGTCTCATGAGCCATCTCATTTACCGTCAGTAGTTCTGGGTGAGAGGTCCCCTGTTAGAAAGCACCTGAAGTAAAGAAGAGTTCTTTAAAAGAGAACTGAAAAAAACCAGAGGAGCAGCTCTGTAATTGACTCTGGGCTCTGACCCACTCAAGGGTTCTATTAAAAAAGAAGAATCCTTTAATGGGATCAGTTTTACAGTAATGGTTCTGATGTGTTTTAGTGGTGGAGATGGTGTTTACAGGAGGAGGAGGTGAAGGAGGCCTCAGTAGACTGAGTGCTCACTTTGAGCCAGCGGGTTGTGCGTCACAGTTCTGTAGTGTTAGATACAAACTGTCTGTCTGTTTGTTTATCAGCTCTGCAGCATCCACCTTGAATATGGCCCATGATGGCAAATTCCTGCTCCATCGCTGTGCACACATGCGCTTTGTTTCAGCTTCAGCAACTGACTGAAGTTTAACATTAAGAAGTCATTCTTTATAGTCCTTCACAAGGGTTTCCTAATTTTGGCTGTGATCTGTCCAACTGCTAATGAAAAACAAACAAAGCAGATTATTCACAAACCTTAACTTCACATTTAGTGAAATTTTAAAATTGTCGGGGATTTTTTCCCTGATGCACCTACAGGAACTGGTGCAGCATCACGTTATGGTGAACTGGTAAACCTTGTTGAGCTACAAACACTCCCAGAAAGATAAAGATTCGACTCTTATAAATTGCTAATTCATTGCAAGTTCTTTGGCAAACAGCTTTAATACGGGCATTTTGGAGGTCCCAGGGCTGCACAGTGGCTCGGTGGTTAGCAGCGTCGCCTCACAGCTAGAGGATCCCCAGTTCGTGTCCCGGTTAGGACGCCTGGGATCTTTCTGTGTGGAGTTTGTATGTTCTCCCTGTGCATGCGTGAGTTTTCACCGGGTACTCCAGCTTCCTCCCACAGTCCAAAAACATGCTGAGGTTAATTGATTATTCTAAATTGTCCGTAGGTGTGAATGAGAGTGTGCTTGGTTGTCTGTCTATATGTGTAGCCCTGTGATAGGCTGGTGACCTGTCCAGGGTGTCCCCTGCCTTCGCCCTGAGTCGGCTGGGATAGGCTTCGGCCCCCCGCAAACTTACAGAGGATTAAGTGGTGTATAGATAATGAATGGATGGATTTTGGAGATCCCCCAGTGATGTCAGTGACTGAAATTGACTCATAGTAATTTACACAAATATCTAAATCAAATTTAAAGGCTACTAGATAGAGTCACTAGTGAGCACACAGAAATAACACACCATCTGTCTGCGTCTGTATGGGATGTTTGATACGTGTCTTGTGAGGGTGTTTTTTTGACCTGAGACCCTGGCGGCGCTAAGAAACAGCCTGTGACTGCAACCTAATGTAATCATTGGCCATGTGAAAGCTTGAGCAGTTAATCTCATTTGTGTGTGCACATGTAGCTCCATGTGTGGAGGCTGGGGGCCTTCAAGCCCCTTCAGTGAAACTACTCAGAACCAATTCTTGAATTTTTAAGTTGATGTTGTGTCTTTACTCTAAAACCTTTTGCCTTGTAGGACTTTTTACAAACCAGCAATGCTAAAAAAGGAAATCTACTGTACAGTATTTTGTGTACAAATTACTCATCTGTCTGCCTCCTTTGCTTTTTTACACATAAGTCAAGGAACTTCTTGAAAGAACTTTGAAATAGCCAACTAGTCAGATGTATTAAGAATCTGCTATGGTGTCGTACAGTCAGTCAGCAGCCTGTCACAACCACCAACTGTCTCCAATCTAACATGAAAATGGAGGTTGTGTTGTGGATTTGTTCACAGCGCAGTTGGTGACCACACATCTTCACTGAACCTCAGTGTTTGTTTGTGGCTGAAGAGAAAAAGCAGCAATCAGGGCTTTGTCATTCACAGATGCACAGTGTATAGCACAGAGCCTGAGAATGTGGACAGACCAAGAAAACTCAAAGCAGAGACTGAGTTGTAACATAACAGAAGCTTAAGTTGGGCACTAACAACCTCTTTGTGCACCACAAGTTGAAATTTAAAGCCAGGATGTGCCTGCATTGTCTGAGCACATTCTCTATCCCTGCAATTACATATTTCACATCAAGTCTAATAACGGTCTCGAGATGATTAAGTCATGAATTTCCCTTTTATGGTTGGTTTCCACATGAGCACTATGACTACCATGATGTTTGCTGTTGAGGACCTCATGATTCATTTTAAAGTTGTTAAATGATTCTTGATTCTTGATTTAATAAGAGAAGGGATCTTCTTAATAGGTCAACTTTTAAAAGAGTTAGAAGCACTGGAGGCGCTGCTCAGGCTAGAAACAACAAAGAAAATATTTGGCTTTCCATCTGTCTCAGACAAAGTACCTCAACTTAGAGCAATGTCTTTCCAAAACCGCTCTGGTTATGTTGAGAAAACAGTCTGCCAGCATGTGAACTGGTGGGAGAAAACCAGAGCTCAGTGTGCTCCTTCATTTTACTGCATGCCAATGAGACACCACAGCATCCTCGACTTCTGGGCTCCAAGTCTGCTTTTCTTTGTTGATGCAAACTGAGACCTAAAGTTTAAAACTCACTTAGTCTCAAAACAGAGTTAAACACAACCTGACTGTAATGTGATAAGAGCATTTCTCAATGTTGGTGACCAGAGCCCACATTCACCCAGAGCCTGGTTGTTTTCATGGCTTGTAACAAGCATTTTGCCAGTAAACAACCTTGTAGTTTGCTGTTTTACTTTATCGATGCGTGATTTTTCTCCATCACCTTTAAACAGTGATTGACCAGCTGTTCATACCTAGTGATTAAAAACATTATTTGAAATGTCAACCCAACGCACAACATAATTTCTGCGGCAACAAGCTGGAAAAAAACTTTGCCTGCAGGGACGTGAATAATAATGAGTTTGGTCCTGCAGTGGAAACCGGACAAAGGAGTGAGGCCAGTCTGAGCCCCTTCAGGTTCACTCATACGTGCAGCTCTCCACAGACCCTTATACAGTATAATTGTAGAGTAGCCTGCTACACAAGTGGCCTTTGGATCTATATGAGCCTGAAAATATATACCTGCAATCTGGCCTCTCCAGTCGATTTACTTCATCATGGTTTCTACAATGTAATGTAGTAGTAGTAGCTGCCATAGACGCGCACATAACTCACATTCCACCGAGTCCAGCGCTGAACTCACCCTAAATGGACTCCCTACATATGGGAACTCAGTTTGTCTTATTCTCTCAACAACCAGGATCCAAGAACTGTCAGCACTCAGATTTCCCCTTTATGGTTTATTTTGTAGTAGCGGTATGTTTGTATTAGTTTGTGTGCTGCAAGCCATTCTTAATTGTCATTTTAATTGTGGTGAGTAGCCTCGTAAGGCTGTACGTTAGGGAATGTACTGACTGTACTGACATATGTGAGAGGAAACGGTTGATGGTGCACCCTCAAGATAAAACACACATCCTTCTGTTTTCCATTTGAGGTGAGGGTGATTTCCCTGTGTAACTCTATCTGAGTTTCTTTACTACTGATTTGCATGATTCAGGGCCTTAAAAGTCCACAAAAGACGCCAGTTTGTTATCTTTGCCGCGACACAAGAGCAGACACAGAGACCACAGACTTGTTCTCTGTGGCTTTAACCTTGATGTATCAGAGTTAAACTGTGAGTGTATGTTGTTTGTGTAGTTTGAGTGGTCGGATAAAGCCTTTGAGGCCCGCTGGATGTCATCTTGGGCAGTCGCCAGCCTTCCTGCCTCCTTAGAGAACTCAAGAGGGGCTTGATTTGGCTTCAGGGTATTCTCTCATAAAGTCACACAGTTCTACACACACAAACACAGCACAAAGACGCTGAATAACAGGATAACCTTGGGGTTGTAATTGTCCTCAAACATTCCTGGATTTACATATGCATATTAAACACACACATACAGCACCAGATGGTCCTGTGGATAACTTGCACCCTTGTCATTGTGATAGCAGACTCACACAGAGACTCTCTTAACCCTGTCCACAAACTCCCAGGACTTGAAGTGTCTGACAAAGAGTAGAAAGATAGTTCTTACTTTTGACTATCTTGTTCTAGTAGATTGAAGTTTTCAAATCCAAGCAGCAGATTTGCCTTTAAGTAGATAACCGCTTTGCCTCCTCTGAACAAGAGACAGAAGACACTTCACTGACAGAAGTGGCTCTTCATGCTAAGGTGATAACCCGAAAGTAGCACAGACACTCTTGATTGCAATAGCCATGTTTCCTGTATGTATTTATGTACATTTGGAAGCATTGCATCATATAAAATTAATTTGCAAAATCAATTATTTTGCCGTCACTTAATGTGTATTATGATGTTTCTGAAAAAGAGTTAACACACATGTTGGGAGATGGAAACAACTTTTTTGAATAGGTTCTGACGTTGTAAACATTTACCATACATGACTTTACCTCTGGGCAGCATAAAATGTCGCTGATGCCAGCTGACATGGAAGAATAAATACCACTTTTCCAATTGAAAACAATTCTCAAAGACCTATGTTTTTCTCTTGTAGATGGCCAAAGTTTTATTTACTTCTTTTGCAGTTTTATTCTTCTCAAAATTTTTGTGACATTCCAAAAGTTTGCATCAAATTCACTTGACCGCTACATGGAACAGGTCTCATAAAAAGATAACTTCTTGAAAAGTACTAACAGTTCAAGGTGACAGAAGAAGAAGGTAATTTATATTAAAAACCGAAAATACCATAGAATTCATTCATTGCCACATGATCATATTGTTTGTGATGATTCTTGCATGTTACAGTAGCATAACTACAATATTTGTGTTGTGAAGGAAGATAAAGGTAGATTATTGTGTGTCTGGTTTAGCAGTAGTCTTGAATATTACCCAGTTTTATTACCTGTAATGACCTATATTATATTCTTTTTGTGTTTGTGTCCGTTGTGTCTTTCAGGCCGTGGTGATATCCAACCCCAGCTGGACAGCGCCATGCAGGACGTCAGTGATAAATACATCCTGCTGGAGGAGACGGAGAAACAGGCCCTGAGGAAGGCTCTGATAGAGGAGAGACAGAGGTTCTGCTGGTTTGTCGCCATGCTGAGGCCTGTGGTGGTGAGTAAAGAGACAAATGAGCCTTTTCAAACAACCAGAGAGAAAAGTCACTTCTCTTCACAGTGCTGTTCAATCCCACTGGCTGGATAGAAACTGTTTTCTAATTTCCTTTTCCTTTTTTTCCCACTTCAGACAATCATAATTAAGCTTTTTTTACACTCCAGCTGCCATGTAAATAATGACTGTTTTCACTGTTGTGTAAACTCTTGAAATGAGATCATGCTGTCACTCAAACAGTAATTATCTGCTATTGACTGTAAATGTCTTTGTTTTTCTCCTTCTTTATTCTGACAGGATGAGGAGATTTCTATGTTGGGAGAAGTTACCCACCTACAGGCCATCTCAGACGACCTCAAAGCCCTGACCTCTGACCCCCACAAGCTTCCTCCTGCCAGTGAACAGGTGAGAAAGGACAACAAGATAAATCTGATGAAAACAAACCCCCTAAAATGGACACATCGGTCTTATATGTGCTTATTTATTGAGTTAGACTCCTTGAATTAAATGTGTATGATTAATACTTTCCTTCTTCTCAGGTGATCATGGATCTGAAGGGCTCAGACTATGGTTGGTCCTATCAGACGCCACCCTCATCCCCCAGTACCACCATGTCCAGGAAGTCCAGCATGTGCAGGTAGGCTCATACAGCCAGTCACAAGCCTCACTGCCTCAAATAAGTAAAATAGAGGCTTTGTTTTTCAAGCACACGTTAATGTACTGCACCCATAAAACACTTAGCAATTCAGTTTAAAATGAAGTCAAATGGAAAATTAAATTACTTCACAAGAACTGAGGAAGAAAGTGATGACAGTACAGACTGTCTGTTTAGAGATTATACAGTTTTATAATAGCATGGCATGTAAACTTATAGGATCTATTAAAATCTGCAAATCTGTTATTTTAACTCAATCAGCAGTTTAAAGAGGAGATGAACAAGGTGTTGCTCAAACTACGTCTGCCACCTAGTGGTCATTATGAGCTGCAATAGTGTACACTTTCTTTTATCTTTGAACATTGATATGTACTGACATACTAAAAGAATAACTTTTAGATGAATTCGACTTCTTTACACACATTCTTGTCATATGGAAAAACCAAACCAACCCTTTTTAGCTGTTCAGACCGTGTCCTCTTCACTCTGTCCTCGCTGCTTTTTGTGCGTCTCCCGATAATTTTTCCAGGACTGCTCTGGTTTAAAGAAAGAAAGCTGATGGTTGGGTTGTGCATTGCTTTGCAACTGTCTTGTGAAAATCATCTATTCTGGGGTTGTGGGTGATGAATCAATACTTTAAATTACATGCTGTGGCATGATGGCCTGCTCCATGGAAGCAATGTAGGAATTTGGGTCTAAAATAAGTCAGTTTCTCTTTTTCCTTGATTCTTAAATGAATGTGTTTTTTCAAGGTGCAGCATTCTCATCTGATGGTTCAAAGCTTCTGTTTCTTCTCTTGTTTTGAAAAAATCAGTTGTGAAATCTGGAATTCATTCATAGTTTTGATGCTTTGCAATTTATGATTTTTACTCATTTTATGACATGTTTAATGCACACTGTGTGTTTCTGTTTGTGCGTGATAGTGTAGCATTAGCAGCTTTAGCTGGCTGCCGTTTTGCCTTGATCATATACATCTTTTATGTATTTTTTACATGACAGACTTTTACATATCTGCTTTAGATGTTCAGTTCACACAGTAATTAGACTCTGTGATGAGGCTGCTTTTGCCTTTCATGATTGTTGTGTGAAGATTTTCCGACTCCAAGGCATGAAATCCTGTGATTTCCTGCCTATAATTATTGTCATTATGATTTCATGCCTCTTGTGTTGGTTTGTTTTGTTGTTTGGTGGGTTTGGCCTCAGTCACTGCCTGCTGCTTCTTGGTGTGCTGTGTTAATTGTTTCCCACCATGTCTCCTCCACATCCCCCAATCCTTTGCCTTCATTCCTTCTTATTATTCCCTTTAACTCTTCTTTACCCAATCTTCCTTTTCCCTTCTATGTCTTTGGGTGCACCTAATTCTCTACCTGTCACTGCCAAACCTCTTCTTGCTCTGGTCTTCCCCTCCTTCCCCTTTCACAGTAGTCTGAACAGCGTTAACAGTAGTGACTCCAGGGGATCCAGTGGCTCTCACTCTCATTCTCCTTCCTCCTCTTCTTCCTCCTCTTCCTCACACCACCTCTTCCACCACCATCACCCCCGCCATCGATTCCGCAGCTCCACGCTCCCTCAGCAGGCCCCAGCTCGGCTCTCCAGCATCTCCTCCCATGACTCGGGCTTCATTTCTTCATCACAAGACCAATACACATCGTCCAAGTCATCCTCGCCGATGGCAGCTGAGACAAAGGTAAGGAAAAACCCTCAGATACCCACACTCAGCCATAAGTTTGGATCCATCTCCCCCAGCCTCTCTGATAGGCAGTTAGCTGGCAGCAGAGAGTCTGGGTGATCATGGTGAAGTCATTTTGCTGCTATTATTATAGCATAAATGTGCAGGAAATTAGTCTGCCTCCATTCTAGCTCAGGGCAAAACAGGTCAGCCCCATCTTGCTATTAAAAAGTCGACCACTGTGACAGACTGTGGTTTGGCTAAACTCAGAGGCTTCAGCGTACTTTGTGTTGTATTTTCAGTAAATAGATCACAGTGAAGTGACATGCTACCCTGTCAACAGTGTGTTTTACAGACGCTAAGAGCATGTCTCTATCAGCAGGTCTCATTCTGTCGGTTCCATCTGAAACAGGGTTTGAGATCATTATCGCTGAGATAGTCCAGGGGGTTGTCTGTGTGGGGTTTTTGTGGTTTGAGATCAACCATGAGAGCGGCTGCACATTTTCTCAGCATGCCAGCAACCAGACTTCCTCTGTCCAGAACACATTGGTGTAGTTAGGCTCCAAGTTTTTATGATGCACTGAAGGTGGTTTGGCAAGTCAGTCCCTGACCCATTTACAGTACAGTCCTGGGAATCAGCCTCTCATTGCCTCATTCTCAGTTACAGTAGCTGATGTTTGAAGGAGAACAGCCTCATGATCTTTTGGATCTCTGTTTTTAATGTCAGGAGAACTTTCTAATGACTCCGATCTCTAATCTCCTTCTGGAGGGAAGTAAGCAAAATCATAATTTCCTTAAATATATTATTAATGTTAATAAAATAATAAAGGCTTTAGTTGCTATAAAATGCCTTTAAATGCCGTACAGTACACAAGTGGAGTTTGTCACGATGCTTTCTAAATCCCAAAGAAGAACTTTAACTGTGCATCTGTCTGCATCTAACATATTGCTGCAGGTAATGCTGGTATGACTCCCACCGCACCTCCTTTACAGTCACTTGGCTGCTCTGCTCACTAACTGCTGAGAACTGTGGAAAAGTTGCCTTTGCTGTCTAACAAACTGCTTCTCTGGGTTTACCTGCTGACATGTCTGTCTTTGCACTCCTTCCCCTCTGTGCATGTCTGTCTGTCCTCCTCCTCCTGGTCTGTGTTTCTGGTTTCGGCCTCCTGCCTCCTGCTTGCTGCTGCCCTGCTGTACCAGCCTTGTCCCAGTTCCGGCTCCTCTGAGATGTCAGAGACTTTGCAGCTTCACAGTGACTGCAGCTCCCCCTCTTCTCTAGCTGCTGCTACTGCACCTCAGCCCGCTTCTGAAAAGGTGAAAAACACTCATCCACCATCTCAGCATCAGACCCATCAACTCCAGTGTCATCTCAGAAAGTGTTAAAGCAAGCGAGGAACTGCCAAACTCCCCCGTGTGCATCACTTCCTCCATTCCTTATTCATTTCAGTGTTTGTGATTGATTCCTTTGTTTGTGTTGATGTGATCAGTTTTGATCCTTATTTTTGGTTTCCTTTGTTCTGTTTTGTTTTCTACTGCTTATCATTTAAGTAATTTATCCCATTGCATTTTTGTTTCTTTATTTTGTCTCTTCATGGTGTCACCTCTCCTCCCACCAACACACAACCAGTTGTCCAATGGTTTTGACCACTACAGCCCAGCCAGCTCCCCTTACCTGCACAGCAACGGGGGCAGTCTGGGCTCAGGCTCAGGCACTGCATTCCTATTCTTCCCTCCTTCCTCCTCATCTTCCACCTCCTCCTCCTCCTCCTGCCCCACTCGCTCATGGTCCCGTCCTGCCTCCGCCTTGCTGCCAGACTACCCTCACTACTGCACCTTGGGTTCCACCATGGTGCCGTCATCACGAGTCCCCAGCTGGAAGGTTTGTTCATGTCCACAGACCTGGTGATCCACATGTTTCCACTCTCATTGTCCACAGTTTGTTCACGCATTTTTGATTCTTTTATGATATTCAATGAAAGCTTTAGACTTCAAACTGAAATAAGGAGGGAAAGAGCACCAGAGAAATGTGTCATATTATAAGAAACACTGACGTGTTTGTGTACAGGACTGGGCCAAGCCTGGACCTTATGACCAACCGATGGTCAACACACTGAGGAGGAAGAAAGACAAGGAGACTCCAGTGGTGGTGGACAGTAATGGGAATATGAACAGTGACAGCAGCTCTCCGCCAGTCCAGACCTCCCTGTCGACTTCAGCTCCAGCTCCAGCAGTAATACAAATGCCAAACCAGTTGGCAACGTTTGAAGAGAAGAACAGAAATGTGCCTGCTCCTCTCAAGGTCTGCTATAGTATCCGTCTCATACTACATCTGCTTTCTTTTCACTTGGAGTATCTAATTAATGAATCGTCAATCGCAGGAGAAATCTGGCCTGAATTTAAAGTTTAAAAATCCAGTCTTAAACCCCCCGAACTGCACACACACTCCTCTGGGCTGTTTGATATTTATGAGTAAGATTAGGAGGGTTATCACACTGCTTTTTATCCTCTGAGGTTAACGTTAGCTACAGATATCAAAACTGATGGTTAAAATGTCACCTTCAGTTCTCGCCTAAGATAAGACAAACTGTGTTAACTGCACTCACAAGCATTTTCTCACTCAGACTTTTTAGCCTTCTGCTTTTGTATTTTTTTCTCCGTGTGAAGTGTTTCCGCGCTACAGCAGGTTTTTGAACCACAGTGTCCCTTTTGTTTACATCTGCTTCCTCCTGAGATCAGCTGTGATGGCGCTCTGCTCCCTCTGGCAACATTACCTTAATAATATCCTCCATTATTTTCAAATCCTCTAGTGTGTGCTTGTCTTAGAGTAGAGAGATTTTATTCTGTGAAGTTTCTCCTTATGCGTGTGATGCAACTCGATTTTAAATTCTGTTAGGATTTTATAATGGCTGCAGTCTGATAATGAAACCGTTAAAAGCTGAGGATGTAAGAGGTCTGGAGGGCAGAGAAGACCAGGTTTAGTCACTCAGTTACTAAATGTAACAATTAAGAACTCATATTAATACATCTGTGCTGACTTTATTACTTGTACTTGTTTACCTTCCAGACTCTGAGGCTAAATAGAGATTAGTTCTGTTAATAATTTGGAGGGTTTTGCAGTGAGGCTAAGCACTGCTACGTGATCCCCATAAATTGCTGATCTCTACTTTTTTCCCCGCTTCAGGAGCATCTTATGGTTTCAGACATTTTTTTCCCACTTTATCTAGTCTGTCAACTTTATACTTATAAATCTGTAGTAATTAGCTCAAGCTGTAGGCAAATTTCAGCAAAGTTGTGTCCACTGATTCGGTTCCAGTAATTGCTGAGGTTTATTAACGGAGGTCAGTCGACACGTAATGCCATCTGTGATGCTGGGGTTTCAGCCGACCTCATGTTGAACTTGTGGCAGGCCGATGTTTTTGCAGGCATGGCATTCAGAAGAAATGTTCCCATTTAATGACTGTAATGGATTGTACCTAATGACTTTAATGACTTTAATGAATTGTACCTGGCTCTGTCCAGACATTCAGACTCTGTTACTAAACTATTCCTTCCATTGATTTAATCTGTTTTTCTGCAGGCTGGTAATATTGAGGCCCATGATGAACTGGCTCTGGCCTTATCCAGAGGTCTGGAGCTGGACACCCAGAGGTCCAGTAGAGACTCCATCCAGTGCTCCAGTGGCTACAGCACTCAGACCAACACACCCTGCTGCTCTGAAGACACTATTCCATCACAAGGTAACACACTCTTTATAGAATCACAGTTTAAACTTCACTGCTCCTTCTCTTTCATCCTCTAGTGTCAGTACACTGTTAACCTCTTTGTTTCTTCCTCTCCAGTATCAGACTACGACTATTTCTCCATGGCTGGAGACCAGGAGTCGGATCAGCAGCAGTCTGACTTTGATAAATCCTCCACCATCCCCAGAAACAGTGACATCAGTCAGTCGTACAGGCGCATGTTTCAGACCAAACGTCCAGCCTCCACTGCTGGTCTGCCCAGCACTCAGGCTCCGTACCCTGCACAAGGGACCTACCATGTGGGGCCTTACCCCTCCACACCCATCCACACTGGAGGTTATCCGTCCACTCCTGTCGGACCTTATCCTTCCACTCCTACAGGTACAGAGAGCTGATGGTTTACAAAAGTCTGAGGCCACCATTAGGTTTGTTTTTTTTGCAAGGATGTAATGATCATAAATGTTTATTTCTCAGTCTCTTAATATGTTAGAACAAGGAAATCTGTATATGGTAATAAAAACATGAAAATGTTCAGCACAAACTGACTCCTACAGGCTAAAGTAAGTGTTTGGAGTGACCTCACTTTGCACATTTAAACCTTTCTAGGGTCGACTGTCTGAGGTTTCCTCGTGGTGTCTTTTACTAAGCTTCTTTCAGCACTTTGTTTACATTTTCTGTGTGTCCAGATGATCACAGACTGTCTCTAATATTCAGGTCTGGACTCTGTGGAGGCCAGTTTATCACTGTCAGTTTTTAATCAGCAGTTTTATTCTCCAAATAGGATTTCACTGCATTAGCAATGTACTTGGAATCATTCACATGTTGGATAGAATTTAAACTGTCAGGTACTTTCAAGAAGGAATGTAAGGAATCAAAATTTGTCTTAACAGCATTCATGAAAACAGAAATGCAGCCTGAAACCACTGCAGCCCGTCTTTATGTTCCTCTGTCCAACTCTTCTGCTCACATATTGTCGACAATTGAATCAGAACATTTTAAACTTTAATTCTTCACTCCACACTACTCTTTCCCATTGACCTTCACTAGCCACTTCCTAACTCTGTTCCCCTCCTGATCATACTTCTCCAGACTGTAAAAGGATTATTTTAGTATACAGATGTAAGTTGATGCTAAACTAGGACTTCTTCTGGTCTCTCAAAGAAAAAAAACTCATCAAACACTGACGGTTTTATTGGCCTTCCACTCCTTTTTTCACCTCTCCCTCCTCAGATTCTTCACATTTCTGTACAACAGCTTGAATACCACATCCGGAGGATTGAGTTTGTTTGCTGATTTGCTTTTTGAGAGTAAAACTGCTGATGCAAAACACCCAACAACATGGATTAGCAGCTAACTTAGAATCGTGCAACCATTTCTAGAAAAATGTAGCTTTAACAGTCAGAAACTTTTGACATGGCTTTATTGAAACAGGATGTACAAATATACACTAGAAGATTAGTAACAGTAAAAAGTGTAAGATATGTTAAATGCAAAGGGAGGTCACAATCAATACACAATACTTTTGCCTGTAAAACCTTTTCTTGTATTTTTTGATATGGTGCTTATAGTTCATGTTAATTTTGGTTGTATCTTGATACAGAGACTGAAAAATATGTATAGTCACTATAACCTTTGTAACAACAAACCCTTTTGCACACTATATATTCATTTAAATCCATCTTGTGCATTTTTATCTTCTTAATGCTGCAGTATTATTTGATATCATATTGGTTTATGATAACAATTTCTTCTTTCTCTAAATTTTCTTATCATTTGCATTGCACTATAACAGCCTCCTGTTTAGGTCAGGGGTTTTTCTCTGGATCCAGCTCCCATAATGCCTCTGTTCTATTCCCTCCAGGTCATGGTCCAGTCATCATCACCCCTGGAGTCGCCACAATCCGCCGAACCCCGTCCTCCAAACCATCTGCCCGCCGTTCAGGCTCTGTTGGCGGTACCGGCCCGATTCCCATTCGTACTCCTATGGTGCCGGTAAAAATCCCCACGGTGCCCGACATGTCAGGAGAAGTTAACGGGAGCAGGAGCTCAGAGGAGATGGGAGCAGAAAGCCCAGACTCTCCTACGTTTGCAGGATCAGAGGATGCCGGGTCGCTGCCGGTGGTGTCCTGGAGCGGTCAGGCTACTACCAACCCTCCCACCGTGGCCAACCAGCCGCCTCAGCAGCACCTTCAGAGTGACATCGGAGAGGAGGGAGCAGAACAGGAGGAAGGAAACATGCTGGTGGCCATTCGGAAGGGCGTGAAGCTGAAGAGAACCCTCACCAACGACCGCTCTGCACCAAGAATCGCATGATGACGCAGTGAAAACATGGCGAAGGTCATGAAGCACGTGTCACAGCAGCAGAGTTTGTCCTTTTCATCGTATTTGTAAATTAGGTCAAAAGCTTTAGAGAAACATGTTGCTGGTAGAAGTGCAATGTGCAAAATAAAAAGGCTTCTTATACTAGCAGGAGAAATCAGCGAAGCCTCTTCCACATGCAGCATTTCTAAATTTTCACCCGTGAGAATCTCTCATTTACAAATACTGAACAAAACAGCTTATAGGTTGTTCACCACATTTCTAATTAGGCTTATGATGCCTCAAATTATGTAAAGCCAGGTTCATTAAATGTGGGTTTATAGTGGGATCACAGACCCAATATGTTAATCCTTGTATGAGTTGAGTAGTTGTACAAGCCGGTACAAGACCTCAGGTCTCATTTAAGGATTTTGGCCAAAGCACTGAGATGCTTTTGCTAATGTGGACCCACAATGACAGTGAAAAACATCAGGATGTGTTTTTGTTCATGAACGACATAGCAGCATCACACTACACTATGATTTATTCTTTAAAAGGATGGTAGAGATGTGCTTCACACAAACATGAATCCAGTTTTCTCCCTCATCAAGTTTAAGTGTATATCAGTGCATCATGGGAAACACACTGACTGACTGCCTGGAGACTCAGCAGAAGAAGGTCTGCAGTAACCACTGAAGGTACTACGCAGCATCCAGAGGAACATTCAGCTGCAGTGGGAGGATTTGACTGCACCATTTGGCAACTCCTGAACTGCATATTTGGAAACTCGCCTGGTTCGGCGCTGCGTTGACAGCAGCTGAGACTTAAATACAGAAGAGTCCGTCCACAGACTTTCTGCTGCTGCCTGAGTTTGGCCCTCATCTGAGTAGTAGGAGACGACAGTGAGACAACAGTATGACTACAGCGTCACACGGTTGATGCTGTGACATCAAGAGACGCTATCAGTTTCGTCCTGTTTTGCTTTATTTGTTTTAATATTCATTCAATATGTAAATAATTTTGCACGAGGGGTGTCTCTGTATCTTTTCAGTACGTCCATGCTCTATCTGCTCCTCCACGGTGCCAAAATCATCTTTAAATAGGATATAATGACCATCATCATCACAGCCCATCGCCTGGAGATGTGAAGTTCTTTTTTTTTGACTCGACTCATTTAATCTGAAATCTCTACATGCTGAGCTTGTAGACCTTCTCAGTGGTTTGTCTTAAGATGAGTCATATCATTTATTAGCGCACTGATTGCTCATAGCATCACTAATAAACGTCCCAGTACATGTGCCATGTCAGCACACACACGTCAGATTTATATAAATATATATTATTACACATTTTATTGAAGCCAATGGGGCAAGGTAATTTTGATGTTTAGAAAGTTATGATTTGTAACACCACGTTGGTTTTGTTCTAGTTGCTGTTCTGTTGAATTCTTTCTTTGAACGCATGCAGCCCGTATCAGATCAGCTGATCAGTTTGATTTTTCTGTCACTTTTATTTTTTGTATCAAAGGTTGTGCAGATTTTGTTACCTTAAAAGCTAAGAAATCACATAAAAATCCACATATAACTTAAGGAATATGTTGTTAAAGGTACATTTTAATTATGATTTTTAAAAAAAAAATCTGGACAGTAGGATGTTCAGAGGCTCATCTGTTAGACTATAAGCTAAATAGGCTGCTTAGTGTCTGTATTTGATTTGCATTTCAGTTGAAGCACTGTGAGACCGCGGCTACTACAAGACGTATGAAACTGTAAATATGATTTAGCTCCACAGGTTAGTCCAGAAACTCACACAGTTCTAATTTATTTTCTTTCTCCGTCTTTAAATCTCCTCTTCTTTCTCAGCCTGTCTCTATTTTTATACTTACAACGGAATTATCAGTGTAACGTGCATGTTCTATCTGAGGATGTGTTCAGTGACGTCCCGTATTTCACACACTCGCATACGTCGTGTTTGAGTATTCACACTAATCCAGGCTGGTACAGAAGCACACTGTCAGAACTAGTTTGTGTCAGTATTATGGTTTGGGGATTATTCGGAGCAGCCACCACCTCGGCTTCAGTCAAGATTTCTTTCTGAATGAATTTAAATCTTTTTGTTATTGTTTAAAGTAATGATTACTTTCTGGTTCTTCACCTATTCTGGGTGAAAACATTCATGCGACAAGGTTCCCTGATTCAATTTCACACGCTTCTGTTTAATTTGTTTTTCCGTCCACTCATCTAAAACTTGTATTATCAACCCATAACCCTCATATTTAAATTGCTAGCATAAATATATATTATATATTGCCAAATGTCAGTATATACTATGAATAAGAAGTTTATAGTTTGTGAAGATTTGGAAGTCGGTTCAGCCTCTTTCTAGTTTAGTTTTTAGCTTATTCCCCCCGAGGAGAGTTGAGCTCTCTGTGTGTAGTCAGGTACGATGCAGTTGGTTTCATTGATATTTTTTGTGTTATGACAGCTATAGCAATATAATAAAAAAAATATTAAATTTGCTCTGGCTCGCTGACTTCTTGAATGCCCAAGTGTGTAACTGACGTGCTGTGTTGTGATCTTTGTATCCAGTTGACCTGTCAAATACTTAGTTATTTATGCTTCAAGGTTCTTCAGCAGCTGCTCTGGAGGTTTCCACGGTGTTGACTTAAAAGGTGAGCTGGACGGTTTATTCCTGAGCTACAAAACTTAAAACGACCAAATGAAAACCTCAGCTTGTCCTTACTCATTCCATATTTTGATTTATAGGGATTTTAGATTTCATCTGGCTGCAAATGGTGAGCAACAAAACATGGTAAGACTCTGTGTTAGAGATGTCAGTGATATATTTTATATTTCTTTTTTGCATTTTAGTAAAATCAGTAATCAGTGTAGAAGCCTTTGTTTGTCACCACTTCAGTCTAACAGTGTTTCTGCATGTCTCCACTGGGGTTTGCTCCTCTTCCAGATGATCTCCAGCTCTTTAAGGTCTGAAGGTTTCCTTCCACCACTCTAGTCTTTAGTTTCTATTCTGGATGAAGTGAAGGTCTGGACTCTGACTGGGCTGCTGCTTATTCTTTCATTTTAACCATTTGTTGACCTCTTTGATGCATGTTTCAGATCATTTTCCCATTAGAAGCTCCAGTGTTACCCAAAGTTAAGTTTTTCTGTAGACTGTCTGATGTTTTCCTCCAGATTATTTACTGTCGCCCACGTTTCTCATGATTCTGTCCACAGAATTCACTATTTAAAGCTTCCTTCTCTGTCCAGGTGAGTTTTGGTGTTGAATTCCCCTTTACATTCATAGAGATCAGCCTTGTTCAGTGTCTCTGTTTTTCATGGTTGGTACCAGAACTGCTCAGCTCAGATTCACCAGGGTGGTTTTGATGCTGATACTGTCTTTTTCACAATGTGGAGTTCCTTGTACTTTTTGCTGATGACTTACACTGTGACCACTGACACTTGGATATGACTTTAAAAGCCTTTAGATGTCTTGTTAGCAGCCACAATGTGTAGCTCTCACAGTAATGGATCCTAATAGCAGCTCACTAAGCTCTTCAGCGTTAACTAGGACTTGTAATTGACTAGAGAGCTTCTGCACCAGCTGTTCTCAGTTTGTAGTGAACAGAATGCTGTAGAATATAGTAAAAGTTGTATAGAAGCTTCATTATTGCAAAAATCTGCAACTCCAAGGGGTATGAGTAATTTTGAACACAATATTTTTAGTAAAAATGCAATAATCACAATAATGTCTTTTGTCTCTTGTTTATGTCATTTCCAGTCAGATAACACTTAATGGTCAAATAAAATCAAAATATGCCATGAGTATGAATAATTCTGGACTTAACCTCAAAACTGAGTCCATTAAAAACTCACTCCCAACATTTGTATGGACATAAACAGATGTTGTGCTCCATTTTGTCCACCAGGGGCCGCTGTTAGCTGACCTTTCCTCATCCTCAGAGGCCTTTAACTCCTCTCATCAGTGAAACTCCTTTAAACACTCTCCTCACTGGCTCTCACACTCATCTCTGAGTTGAACCAACACTTCTTCTGTTTGTGTTTTAGGTGCAGTCTTCTTCCTGGAAACAAATAACTTCCACATGGTGTCATATTTTCTCGGGGTGTGGACTGACTCCGGTCTGGCTGAATAATTCAGATGGCCCACGTGTAAAACAGCAGAGGGAGGGATGAGCACACACCCAGCAGACAGACACTCCTTCTACTGTTCACATCACATCCAGGTTGGAGAAATGAAAACAGAAACTTTAAAGGAGTCCCCTTGTTGTGAAGTGTGAATCTGTCCTTCTAGATTTTAAAGCAGGAAATTCATTATAAAAAAAATCACAGAAAACACACTGTATGAATCCCGTTGTTCAGTTTTTCTCGCGAGAATACATATTAATTCGTTAATTCATCATCTCCAGTATGAAGGACCAGTGATGGGGCTTCAGTAGACGCAGAATAACGCGGGTCCAGTCCAGCAGAGAGTCCATGTTCTGTACTGGATGTACGTCTGCTGCCGTCACAGTTACGCACGGAGCAACGCAGCGCTGCCATTGGAAAATATTTTCGGGCTGCTGGTCGCTTTAAGTTCCTCCCATCCGCTCCTCAGCAGCCGGACAGCCAGAGGTTACTCTACTACAGCAGCAAGTATGTGATTTCCCCGCACATACAACACCACAGCTCCGATAAGGGTTCCAGGTTTCCGCGCGTCTCACCGCAAACTGTCGCCGCCGCTGAAGCGTCTATGCGCCGCAGCAGCTGCCTGGTTCTGAAGGCTTCCTGAGGAGGTTCTGGACGGGACAGCGGAGCATCGATTGAGGTGCGTCCGATAAGTTTCAGTTTGATTCTGGACGTCTTTTTCCTCCGCTTTTGTTTCCCAACAGACGTGTAAAAATCCGCTCGATTCCATCCGTGCGTGAAAAATGTTGCCAGGCCCGTGTTCGGCTCCAAACAGCCTCCGGGTTCAGGAGGCTGCTGTACTGCAGCGGTTAACTCTCATTACATGGAGATGATTCTGTGAAGTCATGTGCTGCTGGAGCTCAGATAACAGGCCCGTTCTCTCCTCCAGGTCCACCGCTCACCGCCTCCCCGCCCAGAGATGCTGCCCTGCCTGAGAGCCGTCCTGCGGCCTGCCTTCTCCCTCAGAGCCGGGACTGGGATGGCCTCAGCCGGGCTCAGAAACCACCAGTCGTCCCCGGCGCTGTCCGCGCTGGTGCAGCGGTGTCACCTGGGCACGCACCCGCTGAAGGAGCCCGTGGAGCCGCTGAACTCTCCCCGCGGAGCCAAGGAGTTTATTTATAGCCTCCATCCGTCCGAGCGCACCTGTCTGCTGCGGGAGCTGCACAGGTTCGAGTCCATAGCCATCGCTCAAGGTAGGTCATGTGTTCCACTGGCAAAGAACATGGGATGGAATAGAAATGCAATGTTTTTACATAATGCACCTCAAATTTTGGTTGATATGTTAAAATTACTGCGTACAGAATATAATGAATAAAATGAACCTAATGTACAGTACAGGAGGGCATCAGAAATAACATTTATTTAGTTCTAAATTCATTCGTTTTTAATAGACATCAGTGATCAAAGAGATTGGACGTGTCACAGTCCATCTATTATTCACTCAGTGTGTCCCTGGATGCAATATGTGATGACAAGCAGTGAACTCTGGGGTTAAAAATATTCATCCATCAGCTTAATCACCTTTGACATCAGCTACAGGCTGCAGTGACATGAAGTTTAACCTTTAGGCCGAGTGTTAAAACTTTTATTTTAATCTTTTGGAGGTATATATAAGAGGACAGTTGACAGACACTGTGGTTAAAGTGTTGAAAGTCATCATTATTTCATCATGAAAAACTATTAATCAGTCATCAAATGCTGCTTTGTGGCTGAATTCTGACCTCTGACCTCTCAGTCTGCAGAGAAAACACAATCTATAGATGAGGATCGATAAAGTTCCGTACAGTCAGACTTATTTCCACATCTGTCTGACTCAATAATTAGGAGTCATTGATTAATATTTGATTTAGTCAGGTAATAAATCTGTGTTTAATTAATGCTGTAGTGCGTACCAGTGTTCATTTTACTGCCATCAGCTGCTCTCACGTTTTGTCCTTAGACCTGCAGTGTAGAATCGGATAGGAGCATCTCTGCACCATAAAGAGGATGCAGCTTGCTTCAATCCTTTATTTTGCTGTTGTTTCTTCACAGACGTGTGATTCAGGTGGATTGGAGAGTGGAAAGTGTTTGTGGGTGTGATTGGGACTGACTGTGCGCCTCTCTTAGAGTGGTGATTTGTCATTTCAGCAGAGTGAGACAATGCTTCTGCCAAAAAAACTGCTGCAGGGAAAGAGGCTCGATGGGTTCCAGCCAGCAGAGATGTCAGAAAAAAAGAAAGTAATGCCACCAACAAAGATTTGACAAGAAATAGGGAGACATATTTTGCAGTTTTTGTATTTTTTCAGACATATACGTCAGTTCCTTTCCCATTTTGGAGTAGAATTCCTTCATTGTGTCTCTGCTTGATATGAGCTGATCATAGAACTCTGTAACATAATACGTCAAATTAATATGAACACTTTTACATACACTGAGGGAATTTCTGACATTTCTGATTTATGGCTGAACAAGTAATTGAAATATTATAGAAGCTTCAATGTAGACAAGTGTAATATCCAAATTGCAGGGGCTGCATATTTTTGGTTGTAAGTAAAATGTGTCTCAACTCACCATTTTAAAGAACCCATATTCTGCTTTTGCGTTTTCTCTCTCCTTCAGTGTGTTTTGCAGCATTTTCTTGCAAACTTTTTCTCTTACTTTATTATCTCCTACATAAAACTTCTTACCTGTCTTAAAGACCTTGTTTAAGGTCTAGGCTTTTCTTTTTTTCCTATCTATGTTATCATGTTACATATTTGCATAATGTCTCCCTGGTGGCTAATTTAGTCCCAAAACAAAGAACTAGAAAAGCACTCGAAGAGCGTAGACCTCCATCAAGCAGCTCATTTCAGCCCATATTGGGATTTGCACCTAGAAATAATAGTCCCAGGACTGGTTTATCTACATTATTAGATTCCTTGACCCAGAAAACATACCCTTAGCATTTGGATTAACAATGATATCATTATTAGTTCAATAGTTATTCACCAAAATCAGTTTTTGGGTAATGGCGGTTTCTTCTGGATCTAGCTCCATAGCTATTGATTATATATCAGATCTGTTGGCATACCCCTGATTCAGCAGAGTTTCTTCTACATGTTGGTGTTGGTTACATGTCTATATTTTCATTTGTTACCTCACAGTGATGGCGATTAGACAGTTTCTGGAATTTTGCCCAGATCCGGTTTTAATTTTGATATGTTGTAGAAATTACCAGGAAGTTATCTTGTATTTTTTGACAAGCAGCAAGTTACATGCACTTATGCGCGCACATTGCCTTATATTTCAGTGCTAAAGAATCCTGCAAAAAAATTCTGCATCCAGACGGTGATCTGGATCACCGCCAAAATCTAATCATCTGTTCCTTGTCCCATTATCCACCTTTCCTGAAAATTTCATCAAAATCAGTTCATAACTTTTCGCGTACAGTTGCTAACAGACAGACAGACAAACAAACAAACACACAGATAAATGTCGGCAAAAACATAACCTCCATCGGGGAGGTAATAAGCAGCTGATTATCAGTTCACTATAGCAGCTTCTGCTAATGCTGCATCCTTATTCTGTTAGATCTGGAGTTATGGTGCGTAACCAGTGTTAGCTCACTATGTCAGACCAGCCGACCAATCAGAGCAGACTGAGGTTTTCAGAATGACATCCTTAAAGAGAAAGGAACTAAAACTGAGCTGCTGCAGGCATGTATGGTAAGAGAAAAATAATGTGTTTTTTTAAATTAAGGCATGTAAACATATTCCAGTCAACCCAAAAATACAATAAATGAACCTGTAAATGAGCTTAATATGGGCTCTTTAAATAAAGCGTCATCCCAACTAGTGGGAAATGTTCCCACAACATTGGAGAACTTTACCTTTACCTGCAAGTTCTTCTTATATATAGTGTACACCGATCAGACACACCGATCAGACACAACATTATGACCACTGACAGGCGAAGTGAATAACATTGATCTTATTGGTACTATGTGGTGTGCTGCTGGAAAACCTTGGTGAGACTTCCATCCATCCATCATCTGTACACTGCTTAATCCTCTGTAGGGTCGCCTATCCCAGCCGACTCAGGCGAAGGCAGGGGACACCCTGGACAGGTCGCCAGCCTATCACAGGGCTACACATAGAGACAACCAAGCACACTCTCATTCACACCTACGGACAATTTAGAATAATCATTTAACCTCAGCATGTTTTTGGACTGTGTACCTGGTGTACCTGGAGTAACTGACCGGAGTACCATGCATGCACAGGGAGAACATACAAACTCCACACAGAAAGATCCCCGGCGTCCTAACCGGGGCGCGAACCGGGGATCTTCTAGCTGTGAGGCAACGCTGCTAACCACTGAGCCACCGTGCAGCCCCTTGGTGAGACTTAGACACCCAAATAAACATTGTCGCAGAACAAGCACACTCCCTCATGCAAAAGGTAATCCCAAATGTCACTGGCAGGAAAATGCACCCCACCACATGGCAAAAAACATCAAACAATCAGGAACATCTTGAGGAACATGACGATGACTTAAGATGTTGATTTGACCTCCAAACTTCCTACACCCCATTCTGATCAATCATCAACAGGATGCAGTGGAACAAGTCTGATTGACAGAGGCCCCACTGCACAAGCCAGAGTACCAGGCAGGTACCAGGCCTTTGGGATCCAGGCAGTGGATCCTGATACCAGGACGTTGGCAGTGGATACTTTGGGTACTTGCCTGTAACATTCTGGGGACATTGCTGTTGAGATCGTTCACCTTTAATCAGAACATTCTGGGAACTAAAATTAAACTTCCCGACAAAAGCATTACTAGAGCGTTGCAGAACTTTCTGAGAACGGTTTCAGAACAGGAGAATTCTAGCTGGGCTGGTGCTGCAGCTTATTAATCATATTCTGCAGATAAAAGGGGACATGTTTGGTGCAGACCACAGCAGAAATACATTCAGTGTTATTTATATTTGGTGGGAAACAAACTCCGATCGGTCAAAATACTACAACATGATTTTTCTTTGTATCATTCAGTTCTAGTACAGTGTTGTAAAAGTGAACACAAGCTCACAATAGTAGGTTTTTATAGTCTATTGTTGAGTCATTTCTGGGGCTTTGTAAAATATAGGAATGAAATTATGAGACTATAGCAGAGAGAAGAGCAGCAAAGAGGATCCAACACATGGAGGAAATGGGTCGATCAATACAGAGAAGAATAGAGGAGGAGAATGAGGAAAACATGAGTGATGATGAAGAGACTGGGCAACAGAGGAGGCTCTGTGCTGTTTTTACTGTTTATATTCTGTGCAGCAGTGAAGAGCAGCGTCGGTACTTGAACATAGAAGCTCGTAATTTTATTTATTTCATGTCTTTGTGTCTCTGCTGGATGCTCGGATATTGGATTTGAATATAAAAAACACAAAATAAGTTCATCGTAGTGAATCAATGCTGCTTTGGTTCGTTTGTAATATGATATGATGGGAATATTGATATAAAAATCTGCATTAAGCTGCAGGATTGTGGGTGAAGATTAAGTGCTGTTACTTTATTCCTGCAGGGGGAACTCGGTGTTCCAGTGGAGCTTTGTTTAGTCTCATGATGGGTTCTCATGCTGAGCTCCGTCCTGCAGGGAATCTTCGAAAATGATCTCGAAATTTCTAGTCACAGCCTTTAGAAACGTTTACATGTATGTCATGTTTTTCGTACCACCCAGTTCACCGTCCTGTTCGTTCTCTAATATATTCCTTAGGCCACAGTGTCCTTTAACACCGCACTACTGAATGTGGAACATATGCATCCACTCCTATGAATAGTGTCTCATCACGGTGCAGTATGTGAAGCTCAGAGTGACAAATCACAGCCTCCACCGTCACTGTTAATACGAACACTTTGATTTGTTGTCTGGTCTGTAGTGTAAAATCTGCTGTTCCATCCCGTCTAATTCTAAAAGGCAGCTGCTTTCATCTCCTCTGGTGTCATAATTCAGTCTCTATAAGATCCTGCATTAAAGCCATGAATGCGTCCAGGGAGGGAAACATGCTATTGCTGGCTGCATGTCACAGTATTGATCCGTCACGTGACTGATCAGGTCATAGTTGCTTAAAAAGGTCACATCTGCTTCTGCACCCTGATGGTGACCTTAGAGGTTACAGAGGTCATTCTAGTTGCTATAATAATTCTTCAAACAGACGTCTAATGTGGAAAAATGCATTTATTTGTGAGTTTCTGCAAGACAAATCTGTCAAATGAAGGTCATAAACAGAAAATGTCCAAGGTAGTTGCTTTTAATTTAGACAGAGTGCTACAGTCCCTCTTCTTTGCACCTCTCATAATAATTCAATGGTACATAAAAATGAAAAACAAGAGACACATAACAATAAATTGGTTCTTTTTTCGATTTACATACTGGCTTCCTGAACAGACTCTGACTGTGTTTGTCTTTAAAAAGTCTGTTGATGTTGCTGCAACTGGCTGCAAGCAAACTTCAGAAAATACATGAATTCAAATCAATGTTCTCTCGAATGCAGGTGCAGGATTTAGAAAAGTAACTGTGCTTAAACTGTGCTGTACCTGTATTTACTGTCGAAAAGAAAATACATAATGTCCATTAAAGTGCAGCACTTAGAAAATTAACTACATGAGCTGCATCTTTACTGTACGGTAACTAGATCCTTAGATGTCCACCTGTCAGTCATGAGCAGATGCTTTGGATCAGTAGTGGATATTTGTAGCTTGTGTTTGACTTTCTGGTTGAAACGCAGATGAGAGGAAACATCAGCGTGTGTTTAAAACCAGAGAACAGAGCTTTGTTGCGTATCTGCTGCTTTAAAAACATCTCTGAAGTTTGTTATCACTTTGGTCCAGTCTGAATTGTTAGCAAGAGGCTGCATACATTTTTTCTCGTACCACTGATGTTCTTTTTGGGGGTGAAATTCGACGTTCAGCCAGCTACATATTTGATCGCACAGCTTTCATCTGATCCACCACTTTGTCCATCATTGTAGCAAACTGAGGAACAGTAGAGCTTCATTATAGTGGAAGATCTTCAAGCTTTGGATGTTTAAAATGGAGTTCCACATGTGCTTGGTTTATGCACATGAACAGTTTTGGTACAAATACATGCACCGTTACACTTTCTCATGAAATGGAAGTGCAAAGACTTCCTTTATTTTGTGATAGTAAAGTGATGATAACAGAGTTGCTAGTACTATCAGTGAAGACGGTTATTTTCCTAAACAGACAGCCAGTGCTGTTTTATTCATCCAGTCCATCATTATACTGCATTCACGTCCTGCTTCCTCCTTCCAGGAACCAAATCATTTTCCACAGGAAATGTACTCGTACAGAAAATACAGATCCTCAGTTTGTCATCTGATTTGAAATGCTTTTTCTTCCTCCATCCCTTGTCTCTGATGCGGAGGATATTTGTGTCTCAGTGTCTGAATATGAAGTGGGAACTGTACAGACCAGCAGACTCGTCATCACAAGGCGTTTCCACGTTGTCTGATCCTAATAGTGCATCGTTATTTTCCTCTCAGATGTGGATGGTTTCATGCTGCTGCGTCCTCTGTGGGCCTCAATTACTGAGCAGAGATCAGCTAAATGGAGGTTTCACATCACACTCAGGCTGACAGATGTAACATCCCACTCAGAGCCTGGACTCAGGATCTGTTTCACCGCTTAGTGAATCCTAAAGCGGGATTCCTCCATGTTTTGTGCAGTTTTTATGATTGTTGCAACTGAAAACAGAAGCCCAACATGAGGTGACTACATAGAGGGCAGCGTCCTTCCATCCTGTGGTTCCTGTCTGGCTGGAGTTCGCTGACAAACTCACCTTCATGCTATAAAAGCCCTGTGGGATTCTCTTACACTGTATGTGCAGGCTGGAGCTGAGTCAGTGGTTTGATTGAGGCTTTGACAGGTTTATCTGCAGAGGTTCAGCTGCAGGACGCCTCAAGTCAAACCCTCATTTCTCCTGACATCCATATGCAGGGTGGCTGAACGCTGAAGGTCCTGATGTCTGACAGAGATTGAAGCCCACAGACGTCTCAGTGCTGGGCAGGACCTCGAGGTTAATGCAGTTTACTGCAGAGTGTACAGTGGTTGTTGTGGATGTTTACTGAATGCAGCCTCCTCTGTTCTGGGTGATGCTATTAAATGTAGGGAACATGTTGTATTACAAAGTGGCTGCATCAGCACAACAAATGTTGTAAAAAGCTGATGGAGTACGTCTGCAAAGAGAAACACTTTTTACTGCGGAGGCGTCCGAAACGGTTTAGATTTGGATTTATTTCAGCTGCAGTAGAAGCTCACTGTGCACAGAGAAGCCTCTAGTCTCCACTCAGACAGATGCGCATCCAAACGAAGAGCATTTTAATAGTAGAAGCTTTGTTTGAGTGAAAAAAAAGAAAAAGCACCTTTTTGTCAAATCAGAAATGAACGGACGGGCGTTTAGGGTCTATTTCAAAGGTTCTGATAGAAATGTTCAGACTCTAAAAGTAAGCAGGAGTAAAGGTGAAGTTTGAGGAAAGTTAGTCGACAAGAATACAGAGATTAGATGGAGACACTCAGACAGAGATACTTGGTGAAGAGGAGACAAAATAACGAAGGACCTGGACTCTAATAATCCGCTGTAATGTGACTTCGATTTATCTAACAAGAACATCAATACCTGTTTTATCATTCTGAGACAACTGGGTCCTTATTTTACTTTAATTTGAGCCAGAAATGGAGAAAAGAAATGAGCAGATATGATATCAACAAAACTCTGAGGCTCTGAGTTTGAGATCCACCTTTATTATTTTTTTTTTTAAATGACCAGAATTACGCCATTTGTCATAGAAAGAAACACATTTTTAACTTTCTATCAGTCTGTGAATATGTCAGTGGCTGTAATTTCAGTAAAAATAGCCAAAAGTAACCTTAAAACCTTATATTTCGTCAAACATCTCTTTATTCTATATGTCTCATTCAAAAATTTGCCAAATAACAAACTGTTTGCTGCAGATTCTGTAAGAAATTTTAAAAAATTGCTTTCATTAGGACGACTGAGAAGCTATAAATGAATCAACTGCAACCAGCAATCCCAAAAATTCAGAGACTGTTTGGTTGAACTGCAGGCAGTGTTTACATAGAGCAGAAACAGAGCATGCTTGATCAATAAAATAAATGCAGTAGAATTGTAGAACAGTTTACAGTAAAGCAGATATGTTGTTGGAAGATACATTCAGCAGGGTGAAACATCAGTCTGGACTTCATGTGCAGAGTAATGTGGAAAACGCTCTTTTTGTAGAGGTAGCAATGAGATAGATCCATCTATAGTTCGTGGAGCCCACTTTTCTTTCTAATACTGCTGAGTGGACTCTTGGAAAATGTTTTACATATTGATTCCATTTTTTCAGTGTCTGTAAAACATATAATCCAAGAAATTCCACCTTCTTTTTTTCTGATTTACGTTTTCTTTTGTTCCCAATTAGGAACAAAAGCCTCCAGTTAAACTGCAGATCTTTAGGATTCACCATTTGTTTGTTTGAGTTCTCACTGATTCTACTGCCTGCTGCTGGTGGAAGCTTCACTTTACTGATTATTTCTATCAGTAGCAAAGAAATATGTTTGACAAATGTAAGAAATAACTGACCAGTGAACACTGGGACGTATCAAAAGATGAGTAATGACGTTAAGAGAAAAGAAGAAGGCTCCAGTCTGGTGCTGGTTGGACTCTTCGTGGCTGTATAATGAGATTCAGTCGTTATCAGTGAATTACATCTATTTGTTTAAACGTATTAAATGTCTGAAAGCTCAAACAGAAGACTGAGCTGTGGTGTATGTGTGTGTTTATGTTTGAATATAAATGGAAAACATGAAGAAAATACGCCTTTTTAAGGAACTAAAGGTGCAGTTCTTTGCATTATTTAGCATCTGTGTCGTTATTAGCAGGAGAACGCTTTGGTCTAAACATCATGTCTCTCAGAGAGGAAACATGCTGTGTATTTGCATATAAAGTTATCGTCTTGTTCACCAGAAATAAAGGAGTTTGTATGAAACACAGAGAAACAGAGTAGAGAATTAGAGGAGGAAGGAACTGAGTAAATGACCAGGGATGCTTGTTTTCCATCTGGCACTTTGTTTCTGAGCGACATCCTCATGGTTTCCCACAACGATGCTGCTGAAAGAAAAGATGCAGTTTTTCTCCATGGCTCAGAGGATGGAGACATAAAGTGGAGGGAGACCTAATTGAAGTTGCAAAAGAGGAGCAGCAGGAGAAAAGAGGAAGACGTCTGGATGTTCTTTATGACTTTGTTTATCACCTCGGTGACCCTGAGGAAGCAGCAAACAGATGACGCTTCGTCTCCACAGCTGATCCTATGCTGCTTTCAAGTTTAGTAATTCTTCTTCTTCGTGGCTCTTTGAAGCCAGACTATAATGACTCTGGATCAAAGCTCTCCTCCTCAGGTTTCTCTGCTTCTATGTCTTCCTGATGCTTCTGATGTTGCTGCTGCAGCGGGTTGGGATATTTTTATTTCACCTTTTATGAGGAAAACAAACACAATGTGACGAAGGAGAGCTGCACCTTTTCATTTCTAGTGTTATTGTCATGTTAATTCACACACTCTGCTGCATGAAGGCAGTCTGTGGTGACATTTAACCAACTGTGACCCACACAAACACAAATGACTCCCCTCAGTGTGTAAAAATAAAAAAATAGAGCCTATGAAGCTTCCCTCATGCTGGGATGTGACTTTCTGAGAAGCAGCAGTGAGTCTGACTGAATTTATTTGGCGTCTAACCTGCCAGAAAGTCGACTCTGCTGCCGTCCGTTGGATGCTGTAGCTCTGTGTGGTAATTTGTGCACTGAAAACACACCGTTCATCACACTCAGAGGGAATTTATTGAGCAGCCGTTTTAACACAGCGGAGTTCCAATGAGACGAAGTGGTTCTTAATTAGAAACTTTTTAAGCAGCTGCTGGCGTTTAACTTATTGGCACAAAACCCAAACAATAGATGAAACCTGCTCTCTGGGATGCTGAAAGAACAACAAGCCTAGTGAGGTTATCCTTAGCTGGGGATCACTAATGAAGCCGGTGCAGTGAGGATCTAGTCACAGGGGTTTTTATTCAAGTAGCTATTTGATGATTAAACATGCGATATGTTGCTGATGTTTTAAAGTTACCCTCTCACTTTAATTATCAAAATGCTTTAAAACTCATATTTAGAAGTTTTCTCCATTAAAATCCTTTCTTGCCTTCTAATAGCAGAATTTGCTCCTCAGATTTGTGACATATGAAACCCCACAAGTCTGATTCTGTGTTTTTGAGACTCTCATTAATACACTGCAGCTCGAAGTCATGGGATCGGCTGCACATTTCGCTCACGCATATATAAAAACCACCATCTGGACGTGCTAATAAGGTTAAAAACTCGACTTTAACAGGAGGCGGTCCATCAGGTCTCCTTCCAAGTGAACATATTTGCTAAAGAGCTTTTAACTGAGGTTGTTGGAAAAGGTTTCAAGAGCTGATGTTCCTCAACAGTCTGTTATAGCAGCACCCAGAACTCGAACACATGTAGTGGGAAAATAATAAATATAGAGTCATGAACATACTTCCCTCTTCTCATTTCTCAGTTTGCACATCTTTGATTCCCACCAGAGATTGGAGTGAAGGAGTCGAGGCAACAGGTTTTTACCTAAATGACACGTCTTTGTTTTGAGCTCTTTGTTTTAAGGCAGTTAAATATGATATTATCATATTCCTGCTGTATTTTATCATCTCTGAGGAAGGCTTGTTGCAGTTTTCATGGCTGCTCATAGTGCATGTATAGTTGACAAGAATGCACAGATGTCGTATATTTTCATTTTTACACACAAAAGCTACACAAACGGCGACATGTCTGATAACTGAGTGATTTATGTTTTCCAGTCCTGCTCCAGACGTGTTTTCTATATTCCAGCTGTGTATTTCCACTCATACCTTTCTCCTTGACCTGCATTTAGGAATCAGGACATCCTTCAAGATGCTAAGATAGATTTCCAGGTCACAGGCAGCAGGACAGATGAGACAAGGAGGTTGAAAATGAGAAATGAGATGAGTTTACTGTATAGCTATCCAGATATGCTATTTTTTCCAGCTCATGCTCTATTTAGCTGCATTTCAAGCATCTTTGCAGCTTTGCTTTCTCGGTTTTGACCCTGCAGACTCTCGTCTTTCTCATTAGAGTCCCTCCACGCAAAGCTTGACATGATTCCTGTTTATTTTGGCCTCAGACCTGCCGTCCTCCATCACCTGACTCACACCTGTTCCCTCCTGTCTCCTCATTGGTTCCCTCGGTTTTCAAACCTGCCAGGTTGTCGTGTCATTAAGGCTTCATGTGTCGTGGACTTTGTGTTTCCCGCATCCTGTTACCTGCCTGAAGGCTTCATCCAGCTGCGTGTTGGAGGAGAGAATCAGCAAGCAGAACACTGATGAATAATAAGGAATATTTTTTGGCACATGGTGAACAAATGTCACCCTCAGAATCCTTTTTGTTTATTTGTAAAGGAGCACAGAAAGGCACAGTTTTAATGTGGAAGTAAACAGAAGACTTGGATGTGACTTTGTCCTTCAGATGACAATCTGCTACCAATTAAAATTTCATAATTTCTAAAGACCCAAAGTGAGGAGGAAAATCACCGCATATGTTTCTTTTTTGTTGTGAAGCCGAGGCAGATGGTTCGAGGCGTGAATCAGATTCCACCAGCGGCACAGAGGCCCGGCTAATATCATTATGCACAGCAGCAAGTGTTTGATATTCAAGGTAGTATTTGTTTTTGAGAGTCTGTCCATTCAATCATGAGGTTGGGAGCTTCAGAGACGGGGACGCATCATTCCCTGGTGTTTTTTTAAGGGACATTATGACCTCTGAAGCACTTTTTGTCCTTTTCAAACATTTCTCCATCTATTCTGTTCTGTCATTTATCCTCTGCTCTTTCTTTCCTTTCCTTTCATTCCTATATGAGATTAAACACGACATTGTTTTCTCCTTGATTTGTCCCCGGCTCCTCTGAGGCTGCTGTTCCTGACCTTCCTGCACAGTCAGTGCTGATTTCACTGCAGCCCCATGAGGCTGAAGTCAGCACAAACTACATGTTAAGGTTAATATTTCCCTGCAGGCCGGTATTCACTGCACTCAACTCATGCTGGGTTTAACTTGAGTAAATTTCACACCTTACTTACACACAACTTCACTATGTACGTATTAGTTTTTGTTATTAGCACCTTGTTAGCAGAGAAAGTCAGAACAGCATCCATGTAGGACGTTCTCTCCTTTGTAAGTGGTGGTTCTGTAGCTCCTCTGTGTTCACAACTAGCTATTATTAACTGGGTCTATCTGCTGGTGGATGCCACTGCAGTCATGTGGTGCACAATCACTTTTTAGGGCTTTTATACACCCACACACACACACACACACACACACAAGAACTAGCTGCCTGCTGTGTCTGAAAAAAAAGTGCTGATAAGAAAGCAGCGACCGAGACAGTAAAGTTTGGAGCTGAAATGGTTTTCAGAGCTGCAGGGACAGTAGAGGTGCAGCTGATTCTCTGGTTCTGTCACGAAAATATTGATTAAAGCAGATTTCAAGTAGTGGAATTAAAATAGAACATTTAAGATTAACTTTTTGAATCAGCGTGCTGGCTTCAAGGCTCTTTGTCTTGTATGTGTTTTGCTAATTAGACCTTTTTCAGTCAGTTAGACTACAGGAATTTAAAAATTTTGAAATCAGGTTGCATCACACACATACGGAGACACTTCACGGATATTCTTCTCTCTAATCATAGACGTGTGCACACCAGAAGATTTGAAAATTATGAATCATTGCACCTCAAGATATAATAAGATAATAAGATTGTCGTGCCAGATGGACCAATCAGGGAGCAGTGCACCTGCTCATGTGATCTCATGGGGAAGCAGATGTAAACAAACTGGAAACTGGTGCTACAATTTGTTAATGATAAAAAAAAATAGTCTAGATGAGAAAATGTTTCGGGAGATGCAGTCAACATTGGGGGTGACATTTTAACTATCAGCTGTATTATCTGTAGCTAACGTTAGCTTCAAGGGCTAAAATGTTTAGCATTGCAACCACAGGGATGAAACATTAAGTGCAGTTCCTCAAATGGCCACTAGAGGCTGGCTCTCAAAGTGAGTCCATCCACATAGATCTCCATGTTAAAACGCCCAACTTTATAGCAGAAATAAACATGTTTACACCATAGCATGAAAAATCATTTTGGTCTCTAAAGTTTATTTCCTTGTTCATGACCACTATACAGGAAGTGAACTGTCAAAGAAGTCGCCAATTTAAATTGTATTATGATTTAAAGTGGTGCATAAAACCCCATTAATCAGCTCATTTTTAGATTAGACGAACGCTAAAACTTCTGATCAGAACGGAGGGTTTGTCATCTGTATGTATAGTCTTTGGTTTTAACTCCTAAATATCAAAAATGTTTAATGTCACCAGGGCGGCCTTAGTGAGTCTCGCAGCAATACGCAAGATTTAAGACTGGATCTTTAAACCCTGAACATTACCTCAGACCAAAATCTGAAAGCAGACTGCCCTTCAGATTGTTTGGAAGGGTTAGACATGATTAAATGATAGTGAAGTGCTGTCACGTGGCTAAAAAATACAGAAATATTACTCTACCAACTGAAAACAACTGCGAATGTTGAGCAGAAACTATTTTTAAGGTGAAGCTGAACCTCAGTAAGCAGCTTTCAGTGTGTTTATCGGCTGTAGTAGTAATAATCTGTGGAGTCACACTTCTGCTGCTCTGTACAGTAGCATGTCAAATAAAGCAGAGCTAATCATGAAAGTTGTTCCACGGCAAACTGGAGCTGATGTTTGACTTGTCATGGTAGAAATATGGCTCAGTGTCAGTGAGGCAGCAGGCACAGGACCAGAACCTGGAACCAGATCATATGAATGGAGGCTGTCATTATCTGAAGAAGTGAAAACAGCGTCGTGTTTTCTGTTTGTTTCATTATCTGATCATGTGACACCTGGGACAGCAGGTGGATGCAGTTAACTCACCTGGAGGACAGAAAGTCTGCTTCACTTCATGTTTAGTGTCAGGACTGAGAATTATTAGTGGATTAGGATCTACTAGTGACAACATGTGGAGAGAATTTACTGAGATTACGGAATTATTCATTCACTGTTTCGGTGGCAAATTAGGGACAGTGATATGAATGGTATGAATAATTTTGGACATGGCTTTAAACATAGAAATAGTCAAGGTTTGTCTCTAACACATTGTCTGACCATCTTTTGTCTCTTGTTCATGTCATTTCCAGCCAGAAAGAAAACAAAAAAATCACTGTAAATCTAGATTTTGGCATCGGTATGAAAAATATTTGGCATAAATTGTCATTAGCGTGGCTGTTTGTGGTATTTAAAGCTGCCCACTGCTCCATCGGAGAATATTTCCATTGTTCCTTTTTGCCTTTTGTCTGTAAGCCAGATGGGAAACCTGGCTGCTTCCTTCTTCCTTCCATCTCTTGTGGTTTTGTCGGGAAGTGCTTTCTAAGGATTTGTGGTTTTGTGTTCTTCAGGTTTGTGTTGTGTTTCAGGCCTCACAGCTTCCTAAAGCGGCTCTGGGGGAACGGACTGCTGTTTTATTTCCGTTCCTCCGTTTAGAGTTCAGCAGGAGAAACTCTCGGCTGGAATTTAACGTTGGGTTTGTGTGTGGAGGGTCACGCTCCACCGCTCTGGGTTTCATTCTCACAGAAATATAGCGGCTGGTTAATTCTGCATTTCCCGAGAAGCTGCTCATTATTTTTCTCTCTGCGTACAAAGTATATTTTCTGCTGTTCTGTGACATTCAGAGGGCTGGTCGGGCCCGATTTAGTCCACTAAGAAATGGAAAACACAAGAGGTCTTTTCTTTCAACTCTGCTTTTAAATGCGATCACAAGCTGAAGGTAGATTTTTTTCACGTTTGGCTACGACTTGACACTGTTCTGCTTTTTAAAATACCATGTGCAGGTTTTGTTTGTAACCCACTCATTCAAAGACTAATTTCTTCCCATGATTTTTTTCCCACTTTGTGTTTGCTGATGCCTGCTCTGTGTGGTGTAATTTCCCCTTTTCTGCCTCATACATCACAGCCAAACAGCGAGGCTCTGTGCAGATGATGAATGACTTGAGCCTCCTATTGTCCCGCTGAACCCTTGATCTCATGCACACCTCCGCATGTGCGTCTCGGCAATTCAAATAAGATGGCAGAGATGCAAATCGCGTGTGTGTTAGTCTCACACAGCATCCAGACACACAGCACTGTGCCAGATGATGCAAATGCCTTCATCTAGAGAGCCGATAACAAAAAGGACTTTACATTGTGCGCATGAAACTCACACTGACTGATGAAAGATGCCCTTCAGGTGTTCTTTCTGGACGTTGAACACCTGAATGTGCAGAAAATCTCTCCCCTCCTCTATTTGTCATTTTCATTGAGGTAAAAGAAAGTCAGTTAAAGCGACAGACATTAATTCATCATCACTGAATTCTGCTTTGGCTTCCAGAACTTCACTTTCATGCTGTGTTCGCACCAAGGAACAAAAATCTGGAGTGAACCGTTTGTCGAGGCTAAACAAAGACAACAAGTGTGGTTTTTTCTTTTTTAGAGAACAGTAACCGGTTGCCATAGACAACAGCAGGACAGCAAGCAGCTGAGGAAGGAAGAAAAGACAAAGAGAAGCTAATAATCTCGAGGGTAAAAATCCAAATAGCCGAACACACAAATATATAAATGTTTGTGGACAGACTTTTGAGATTGAGAGCAAATTCAGAATAAGAGCTTCTCGGTATTAGCCTTTAGGTGCTGGATTTCTTCTAAGTTGAACAGTGTGCAGAGTGTTTCCTGTTTCGTAAAATTAAAAACTAGCTTTAGATCCACTGTATTAAGAATACAGGCTTCACAGTAGGATCTCAGTGCAACAAGTCATTGCTGAGATTCAAAGTTTTTTTCTGTATTTCATGTCTTTATCTTTACTGACAGACTCAAACCTCCTTAGCAAGGAAGATATTAATGTTGCACAAGCAGGGATTATGTTGTGCTGCAAGTCAGAGGTGTTCTATATGATTCTAGTGAGGCGACACACCTGTTCAGGTCATAGTTTCCACTTTGTACTACTTAAGAGACTCTCCGTGTGTTTTGGATCATCATCCTGCTGGATTATTCCTCTTCCGTCAAGCTACTGCAGCCAGTATTCTGGTTTATCCTCAGACATTCATCTATAAATGTCATCAACACCTTTATAGATCATCACACTCCCACCTCCGTGCTTCACTGTCAGGACTATGCATTCACTGTGGTAGTTGAGTGAGGTTGGCGTCATGAACTGTCCTTCACACTGTGCCTCTTTGTGTTTGATTTGCAGGTTTTTGTCGTCATTTTGCATCTTTTTGTGATGGTTTTGTGTCTTTTCATGTTGCTTTTGCATCCCTGTGCCTCACTGTCAGGACTATGCATTCACTGTGGTAGCCCTGGTCAGGTTCACACCAAACATGCAGGACTCCATCTGAGCCCAACTCATTGATCTTCATCTGACCAAAGAATGTTGTCCAGCATTCATCAGGCTTCTTTTCATGTTCTTTAGAAAAGTTTGCAGATTCATTCATACTGCAGTGCAAACAAGCTTTTTTTCCTCCTGCTTATTGTCCATAGACATTGATGTTCTGCAGTGTCCTTCATGGTGTCTGAGCTTCACAGAAACTCTGATTTCCTGAATTATCCCCTAAGAAAAGTCTGTTTTTCCACAGCTGGATTGTGAAAGTAGTTCACTGTCCGGGGAGTGGTTTTATCAGGACGACCACTGCAACCCTGATTATTGGTACTGTGACTTGTTCTTTTAGTGGTTCACTAGTCAGGGGTTTATTCACATTTGTAGTATTGACTTTCTACCTGTGGGGCTGTCTTTTTACTTTAGTCTCTCTAAAGTTTGTGTTTTTGATCGTTGATTAGACAAAATACTTGTCAACGTAGAAATAACTTGACTATTGGGAGGTGTTGCAGTTTAAAATCATTTGACATTTAAGGGATTTTGCACAGGCTTGTACTGATTTCTACGGAGCACCTAAAGGGACATTGGCAGAAAAAAATTAAAATGCAAGTTTCTTGTGCTTTACGTGAAACTTTCTCGTGCTAAGGCGTAACTGTCTCGTGCGCATGTGCAAGTAATGCAGTGATATCTTTATAACTGAGTCCAAGATTGAATTAAAGCTCAACTTAATCCTGTATCATTATTTTCAGACAAGCACGCCGAGATGAAATGCTGATCTATTGTGTGAGCCTTCAATGTGTACAAACAGGAAATTATCTCGTGCATTTATGATTTTAGCATTAAAAACACCACACGGATCCAGTATGGTGTTTGTTCTTCTAATGATTACATTGTTAAGACGTCTTAGGGTTTTTGTAGGTGGTGAATAGAAACTGCCTGACAGAAGGCTTGTAGCTGATCTAGTAATTAGCTGTTAAGATCTAGGACTGAAATGGTGACATGTTGTCTGTCGATCTGTAAAGACTCTATCAGCTGCCAGATGCTGGTGATTCAGCAGAGGGAGGCCAAGGCTTGAAAAGAACCAAACAAGACTGCTCTGGTATTTAATCGTGCTGCCTGTTAGTGACTTATCTAAGCCCATTAAATGTTTTCACCACTGCTGTCTGTTGAAATTGAAGTCTGGGGATATGAGACTCCATGCAATCAGTAGTTTGTACCAAAATCATCTGGGGGCAGTGGGCGACCATGTCAGGCATCAGGGTCTAATAAATGTGCTGCATGAAGCCCAGAGGACCGGAGGAGAAAAATCATAAGGACTCTGTGTTTCATTAGTTTCTTTCTTCATGTGACTTGTGATGAGACGGTAGCTCAGCTGCGTTTTCATTCTTCGTAAGTGATGAGAAAATGCAGCAGGAGCATTCCACCGAAATGGGCCTGGAATGATGTACCGCGCTTTTTCTTTCATTTCGAGGAGCGGCGGATAGTTATTAGACCAATCATCGGCTGCGTTTTCATTCCGCGGAGTCTGACCACGTTATCTGCTGTCTGGCGCTTTAGTAAGGTGAGCTGGAAACACGCAAAAACTAATTATCAGCCAACGCTTTCATTGTGACGAGTCCAGGAGGATTAGCAACTACAGCAGGAGCTGGAGAGGATCCAATAAAAAGAAATACTTTCAACCACGCTTTATTCCAGAAGAAATGGTTTCCAGTTTATACATGAGTTCTCTGTAACCTTAAAGATGTTTATTAATCTTCATGATATAATATTAAAACCAATGAATTATAAGATATGACATTTGTGAGAGGAAAATATAATGGTAGATGCTGCTACTAAAGGAAAATAACTGCTTTGTTCATACAGATGTTCACATTCAGCCCCGATGTTAAAAGATATTTATTATTCATGACTCGCCAAAGTGCTTTAGGTCTAAAAGTTACACCGGGATGAAGTGGTTAGAATAACAGTTATAGTGATTTTAACAAAGATCACAAGTGTGTCAATAGAGAGAAAGTTTACCTGCAGACTGTGACCATCAGTTTTTATGTTTTTAAAAGTTTGAGACTATAAATTGCAGTAAAAAAAAGCTGCACAGACCACACAGGAGTGAGTCCTGGTCCCTGCTGGATGGACTTCTGCTCTTTCACAGCACATGATCTGACAGCTCTGCCCTCGATCCAGGAGGCGACTGATCCAACCGACCTTCTCAAGTTTGATTTATGGGAGATTCACCCGTCTGACGCTGGTTGGAAGTAGTCCGATAACTGTAGTCTTTACTGTCTTACTTCACAGATGTGTTGTGTTAAATGTTAGAGGAGAAATGAATGTTTTTTTCATGCAGGCCTGAGTACAAACTTGGGTTATTGTGATCCATGTTGAGCAGCACGTTATTTAATTCAGCATCAGGAAGACTTCTGTGAGACCAGTTATGTGTTATTCCGCTGCTGGTGATCACAGGATTAATTAAATCCTCAAACAGCCCCAGAACGAGCAATAGAAGGGTAGAAATGGTTTCAATCCATCTCCCGTGAACAGGATGTTCATCGTTGTCAGTTAGCTGCTGTCTGAGGTTTGACAGTTGGTGCTGCTGGAGGTGAGAGGATTTTATAAAACCTGTGAAATGAGATAATGGTTGTAACAGAGCTCAGGAGGGAAACAAAAGATCCTTCATTCTGCAGAAGCTGGAGGCAGTGACTGATCTGTATGAGTGGTGATGATGAGTATAGTGGATGTTTTCTCTCCAGTGAAAGGTCGTCATCAGGTGAACTATTGTCTGCTGTTGTGAGAGAAACATGAGACGGAGTTTTGGACTGAGGTCTGAACTAAGAGCTTTGTAATGCGACACTACAACTGGCTGGTTTAACATTTAATAGCTGGACTGGACATGTGCTGCAGATATCTTCAGTTCTTTCTAGTCAAAATGAAGGTTTCAGACATTAACAGAGTCATTCTGACCAATACTAATGTCATCATGTCCATCATTCATGTCTGTGGAGTTTCTAATTACAGATCTACAGTTCAGCTGCAGATATCTGGTTGTCGTTTCAGTTCCTGATATCTGCAGTGGAACCATTTGAGGCCCTTTCTGGGTGTTTTAGTTTTATTGTTCCTCACTTGATTTAATTTTCACTGCTATCTAAAGTCCTGTACCTTGAATGGAAACAGAGCAACCATGATGAAAGAGAGAGAACTCAGAAATCACACAGTTATAATCACAGAAATCATGAAACATGATCTGAATGAATGAAATTGAAAATAGCTGTAATCCACATGTACAACATGTAGTGTTGCCAGGCATTACCAATACCAGTATCTGGCTCTGCATGCTAATAATGATAATTTAATTACATTTCTATTTTTTCTCCATACTTGTGTTTCCTATGTGCTCTCTGTAAACACAGCCTGCAGTTCAACCTAAAGTCTGAACAGCTGATTAGACGTTCATTCTAAGTATTTAAAGTGGTTTTGATTCAACGTCATGATTTTAAGGCTTATATTTGGTTACTTTCCTCCAACTGTGGGACTAATTTGAACAATGAATAGTTAACAGACCGTCCTGAATTTTAAAATCCAACAGATCTTTTTGTCTTTAGTTTTGTTTTTAGGTCCGATCAATTTGTATTTTTATATTATTCATACTATTCATAATTCTATTCTACGATATCTACATTGTACTTTTTAGATGTCTCGTTATATTGTATCTAGATTCAGTTTGAACTAGTCCGAGTGACGTAGACGTCTCCAACTGGAATCCTGCCTAGTCAGAATATAATCGCAGATACAGAGTCTTGACTGGCAAAATAACGTCGCAGATATCTGTTGTTATTCCAGAATCTACAGCAGATAAGGGACTACAGCAGCCGTAACCACATAAAGCAGACATTTTACTACCACAGCAGAGGAGCCAAAGCACTTACAAATCTCCCCACAAATCTCCAATGAACAAAGCTCTTGTCCTCCACAAATGTCTTGTTGATGAGCTTTTTTCTGTTTCATGGTGTTTTCTAACAAACATACCCACCACAGCAGCCACCATTGCTTCCACTAACACTGCACAAACCGCTCTAGAAGACGTCATGGCGCTGCTGATGTCTGCACTTTTACCTCCAGATGACCAAACCGGATGGATAAAGAAGAGCAAAGGAGACAAGATTAAGAAAAAGGTTTTCTGTGCATTTTGTGATGTGACAGATTTTAAATTGACAAACTGAATCATTTTCTAGACAAACTGATCCTTAACATGACTGCAGATTTAAACTGTAAACCCAGAAACTATATTTTCTTTGGGTGGTCTTTGCCCAGAATCGATACTTGACAGTTTTCCTTCCCAGAAGACAAACCTGGGTTCTGGCGCTTGGTGTTTTTCCAACTTGCAGTGAGCATCGATGCATGACAGAGTTGAGTGTGGATGAGTTCTGGTGTCTTGGGTGTTGTAGTTGAAACAGACTCTGTTGGCAATCAGCTGGTTTACTGTGCAGCGGTGCAATAACACCTGGAAGTGAAGGCACAGACCTCATTATGTGGGCTAACATTTCCACCGGCCTCATGGCGACCGATCCAATTTCACAGAACCGGCAAAGGAAATGATCCGGCCTTGTGTCTTGAATGTAATTATTGTCGTAGTTCACACCCCAGTGACTGTTGTGTAAATGTGGCAAATCCAGTCTGACACTGGTTTTATTCTGAAATCTCTTCTCTCTGATAGTTTACAGCAGCTTTAGTGTCAGTGTCGAAAAATTGATGTTAGATCTCAGCAAAGTCGTTTTGTTTTCGTCTAGGTTTGTCAGATGTTGGTGGTTTAAATCTGCTGATATGAAACCGAAAGAAATGTCACCTTTTGTCTTCTATGGCTGTTCATCATTTAGCTGTCAGACCTCCTCCTCCTTCTTCTCTTCCTCTGAAGCCTGACTGGCAGCAGAATGATCATTTTTGACGTCACCTTTGTCCTCATCGCTTCCTTCTTTCTCAGGGGAGGTGCTGCTTCCCCAGACTCCTCGTCATCTCCTCTGTCATGTGGCTAAAGTTTTCCACCTTTACCTACTTTTTTTTTTCCCTCCTCTCTGTGTCTGAAAGGTCCTGACTGACGGCTTTTCCATTTAGAAACTGTCTGACATTTATCCTGACTTTCCCGTCATAGAAAAGCAGGCCAAAGGAGACTTGAGTACTTTTGTAACACTTTTTATTGTTCCTTCTTTTTCAGGTCAGCTGGAAATCGCACCACCTACTGCAGCACAGTTGAGATACGGTAAGAAGTTATTTAGGTTTTTGTTCTTGCTATATGGTTTATTTGACCTCCTCTGCTGATTTACAGGTTAAGTACATGCAGCACATCTGAAACCTGCTCATTAATCTTGCAGCCTGACAGCTAGTCAGTCAACCAGGGAGATTAATGAAGACCAGTCTTAATTAAAATCAATTAGCAGGATGTGGTGGTTCGTCGCTCGCAGGTTGTTTCTCTGATTTCCCCAAAGGAATGGAAGAGCTGCACTGTATCAGCTAATGGACCTGTGGATTACATGGGTGGTATAAACAAAGTTTAAGTGCGGTGATAGTGCAGAGGAAGGTGTGCAAATATGACCTCAGTCCGGTGTATGTCCAGCCCAAAGGTCGTGTCTGTGCGGATAGTTTGCACAGCAGCTGAACCACAAAAAGTAATAATGAGAATATGCGGATACGATTTACTGTTTATGTATGGAACAGAAGCCTCCGAACAGACTCCAGCTGTGCAGAAAAGTAATCAAAGCAACGGCTAAACAATCAAGACCTTCCCTGTCTGCAGGTACCAGAAATTTAGTTGTTTCGTTTCCTCAAGTTGACCAGAGTCTGCAGGGATCCCTCTGTGGGCGTTGCAGTAGGGCACATGCTCAGTAGAAGTGTGTAAGCTTGGAATATGTAGTTACACCTTCTGCATAAGTATGAAATGGGGTTCCCCAAGTGGACCTTACTGGAATACAAAAGTGGGAGAACAAGTCTGCAGTGGTTTTTGTGTGCGAACGAGTATAATCAAGGCTTAATACTCCCCACCATGAACGTGGGCATGCAGCCCAAAGTTTGTGTTCAAGCATACGTGATGCTGCGGGTCCCGGGTGAATGCTCAGTGGTCCATGCATGTGTAGCATATATGTAAATACTGTGCATGTCATGAACCGAGTCCTCCCAATAGACTCCACTAGAAAAACTACTACATGTCTGCAAGAGAGCATAATCAGGTTGGCTGAGGTATCTCCTCCACATCATGTCATTTATTCAGCAAATAAATAACGTTTACATATACAAGAATTTATCCATCTTACATGTCTTATTTCAGTTTAAATGAAGATTAATGGACAGTTTCAAGTTCAAAAATGGATTAAAGGAACATAACCCAGCTGAGGAGGAGGAGGAGAGGCAGGCGGAAGGAAGGCTGAAGAGAAAGCCAAACATCCAGATGCATCATGATGGTTCAGGTCCACTTTCACTACCTTGTACTGACTCATGACACCGATGCAGATGAAGATAGAAACTGCTGTGTGAAAACAGCCTTATGCGTTTGAATCCCCCATTACTAATGTGATGGCTACAGCATATGTAGATATGAACTTTAACAAAATTAGATGTACTTAGCAAGCTGCAAATAGAAATATAATGAGGAGAACTGTTCTACATGTTTTAGTAGATCGTAGTTACTGATTTTAATTTAATTGTGTTTCCTGGAGCCCTTTCATTTTTAAATACCTGTTTTATTTTTAATATATTTAACATCAGTGAAATGGTGATATTTCAGAAACAGAAGAAAGATGTTTGTTGCCACTGAACGAAGCAACGCAACTGATTTAAATCAATCAGATCTGAATCCCTTCCAAAGAAAGAAACTCTTCTGGCTGCCTTTCCCAGCGTTGCATCATATTAACATTTCCAAACTGCTGTGTTCCCTTTTCCATGCAGATGCTCTCTCCTTTATTCTGTCCAAACATGTTTATTAAAGTCATCTGGTGAAAACTTCTGTATCCTGTCATATCACAATGTGTGTACTGCAGAAAAGCAGTGTTTTCCAGTATCATGCAGCTCTGTCTGTGGTCCACCTGAACAGTTAGAAGCCTGTTCAGACATTTTTCTCTCTGTACTCTCAGTCAGTCATCTGACCTCAGCGTTCCTCAGAGAACCTGCTGTAAAACCCAACGTCAGCCCTGTCGTCTTCTGTTTTTGTTTCTCACTTTGTGAATTTAACAGTGGGAGAAGGGAAAAACAAAGAATTATCTCCTCTGATCCACAGCTTTCTGACTTTCTCCTGTTAAGCTGAACTGCAGTTTGACTCCTCAGTAAAGAAACACAGCAGAGTAATGCTTTAAGTAAAACTCTAACTCATGATTTCCTTCAACTCAGGGAGTCTTTGTGTTGGTTTAATGTCACTTCTTCCTCCTGGGAACTACAAGAGTTGTTGATGACCACTTTGTGAAGATTGTTGTGCTTTTTATCACCACTGCAAGAACACATCTATGCAGCATTTGATTCATAACACCATGAAAGCTGTCTGAGTGATGAAGTGTCTTATAAGCTAGACTGAGGGAATGGAAGTGCATCTTGGAAATGAAGTCAGGGCCGACCATACGTCTGTCTGCCCACCAACGTTTTCTAGTTCCCGAAGGCGTTCCCAGCACAGATTGGATATTTAATCCCTTCAGTAATTTCTGGATCTACCCCAGGCTCTCCTCCATAGTTGGATGTGCCCAGAAACCAGAGGAGTCCTAATCAGAACCACCTAAGTTGACTCCTTTCCATGCAAACAATCTCCTTCTGGATGTCTGAGCTAATAATCTGATCTATAAGTCTGAACCCAGCAACCCAACAGAGGAATCCCAGCCTGCGTTCCTAATCTCATATTTTTACTTTTTACTTTTTACTGCAGCTGCCCTCCTAAAGTACTGCTGCTGCAGAATGCATACCACTGGGACAGACTAGTCCTACCTAATGATCTGTTTGTCCAACACTTCAACACATGTGATGTAACTGCAGAGGGTTGTGTGTCAGAATGACCAGAAAAGAGGGCTGGATTGCATACTCTAAAATCTGAGCAGATGTAGGAGGACATCCTGGTATTTCTGGAGTACTATTTGACGTACTATGTACTGTAATCTTTGTCTAGTGCACTATGTAGAGTGGAAGTATGGATACTAAAACGCAGCTTCCCTTTGACTACTCATATCTTTCATCGCCTCCCAGAGCTCATGTCCTTAGATGAGGGCTGGAATGTGAATCCACTGGTTAATCAGGAGTTTTTCCTTCTGACTCAGCTTCTTCTTCACCACTAAGGTCCAGTACTACGTCTGCATTACTGCTGACACTGCACCAGCTTATCTGTTCACCTCAGGCTCCATTTTCCAGTAACTCATGAACAAGATCCTGAGATACTTAAACTCTGTGGCTTTGGGCAGCAACTAATCCACCACTCAGAGGAAGCAGTTCACTGGTTTCCAGCAGAAAATATGGCTTTAGATTTGGAGGTTCCGGATGCAAACTGGCCCAGTGTTTGCTGAGGATCAGACTGAAGCCAACAGAATCACATCATCTGCAAAAAGACGAAACGTGATTTTGACATTCTCAAACTGGACGCCCTGATCATTAAACTAACAAGAAAACACAGGCAACAGAATGGGAAAGTTTAGTTCCAGTAAATAACAGGAAAGTAAAGTTTATCCCACTGGCAGAACCAGAGGAGCTGGCAAAATCAATTCACATCAACCGAGTGGAAAAGGGAGTCTGGACTTCCTCTTCCCTTTTATCTGGAGCTGATAAAATCTCTCATAATTACCCAAAGGTTAACTTTTTAATTTTAAAAAATCCCCACCAACAGTGAAAAACTTCAGAAAGTGCAGTAATCAGAACTAACACAGCCTCAGGACCCAATTTTTAAATCCTCTGACCTGCAGCATGTTTGGTGAAAAACAATGAAAGTCTGTTTTATCCTCAAAGGACTCGGTGAAGATCAGAGATACCGACTGTGAATTTATAACTTAGGGATCCTGGTGTTCTCTGCTTTGAAAACTTCGAGTTTAGAATGAAACTGTGTAGTAGTTATTCTAATAGACTAGTCAGTAAATGAAACTATACAGGAGAGATGAGAGGAAAAATACCCACCGACCAGCAGCTCTCTCTGCTGTTGTCAGATTTCACACCGGTGTTCTCGTTTGTTTTGTTCTCTGATTCTGCAGCAGCAGATGAAGAGCTCTCGTTGTTCCATTTCAGCTCACATTTGCTCATCAGAAGAGCCTCTAGAGCAGTGTTAGTGTTTGTTTCAGAGCTGAGTAGGTGTTTCATTTAACATCAGCTGCTTCAGAGACGACTGGTTTTGAACGAGCACTTTTCTCCAAATCAGTTAAACTCGACTCAACTTCAATTGAACTTCAAACAGAACAAACTTTCCCGGAGTGCTGGTGACATTTTAAAATTCACTTTAACAGCAGTGGCAGTCCATCAGACTGTCTGCATCATCTGTAGACAAACAAACACACTGAATAGCTGTTTATGCATCTGAAAGGACAAACACATTACTGGACTGTCTGGTATTTATGATGCATTGTCTTGTTTTTATTTTCATACTAAATACAAAAAAACATTCCAGTTTGGAGAAAGTCCAGTGTTATGCTGCTTTTTTGTTTAGTTTTTTTAGCGTCATATTTTATTATATAGTTAGTAAATATGTCATATTTTGAGGCCGCTCGATTAGGAAATTGGAAATTGCTTTAACTTTGTGGTCAAGATGCTTTTTGAAAACTGATGAATGTTTTTTTTATGGCTTCTCCAACAGCAGCAGCTTGATAGTGTTGATTTTCTTCTCAGCACACAATGTTTCCATGTCTGATTTAATGCAAACTTGCTCTCGTTTCTTCTCTCAAAGCTCCTTGCAGCTCGATTATGTTCCACAGGTTGTTTTTTTATTAATGCAGAATCAGTCTGTTTACTCCCTGCTTCTTTTCTATGTTTCTGATTTGCTGTTTGTGTTCTTTCTACAGTTCTGCTGCACAACGCTCTTCCCTTCGTCGGGTTTGGATTCCTGGACAACTGCATTATGATTGTTGCTGTAAGTGTCCTGCAGTGGAGGCGACTGATTTCCACAGAGGCAACATGCACTTAAAGAATCTACACATGCGGAAAGCAAAGAGGGAGAACGAGAAAATGAAATAGTTTGCTGGATTTTTTAAAATTCAATTCTTGCCTTTTTTCTCTTGTACTTTTGGCTGCTTCTTCGTCTCGCCGCGAGCATGTTCAGTGTTCAGAGAATGCCTAACAGAACAAATTAATGAAATATAAACCTAAAGGTGAGGCTGTACCTGTGTTTTCCGGAGCTGCTCCTTTATTCAAGGCAACTGAAGCACCCTGAAGGTTGTTTTCCATTTTGCATTGGATAGAAAGTAAATTCTAAAGACAAAAAACATAAACTGAAAGACTGAGAGCTTCTGTCAAACCCTGAAATAGCCCAGATAAACAGGTGTGTGATTTATTGAGGATGAGAACATCTCAGTAAGGCTGATTGATTAGTTCTGACACATAGACCATGAATCTCTGTCCATTATTTAGCTTCTAGTGAAGCAACAATACACAAAAGATGCAGAGTGCAGCTCAGTTAAATACACAATTTCTGTCCTTCTCTGTGTGTATAAGTTGAAAACAGGTGTGAGCTGGTGTTTCACACTACAGAGGGATATAGATGGAGAACTTTCCAGTCTGGGACACTAACTTCTGTTATCTGTTTGTTTGTTTCTCAGGGCACACAGATCGAGTTATCCATCGGCGTCGTCCTCGGAATTTCAACTATGGCAGGTCAGAGCATCTCTTTAATGCACCCTCATGTTTTATAAGAACATCCTTGATTGTTACTGTTTAATGTCCTTTTTCAATTCTATGAGGGTTTTTGAATGGAAAAAAAATTGATGGAAAAGGATTGTTGATACTGACAACAAGACAAACACCCGTGTTGCCTTTTGTTTGATTAATTCTGCAAACATGCTTTTTAGTATGTGACCTAAATGTTTGTTTGCAACGCGAAGCTATGATTTCTCTTTTTTCTCAGTTCATATATTTGCTCTCCAGTATATTTGCATGCAGCTCAGGTTAAATCAATATTTTGGGGGAGCAAAAACCACATGGACAAAAACTCCATCAGCAATAAGCCTCCCAGTTTGATTCCTCCACTGCAAGTCCCTTCTCTGCTGTCTCACTTGCATTTTTTTCACTGTTTCTATGAAAATAAACACAGTAAAATGACAAAAAGCTCTAAAACTAAAAGAGAACAGTGTACTTCTTACCAATATAGGAAAATATGTTGAGGTTATATTTGACAGCGTTAGTTCTGAGGCTAAGTTTAGGTTCTCTATTCTAATTAGAGTGATGGTGCTGAATCACACTGGAGGTATTTTTCCACAATGTGCTGCCTCACAATGAAGCTTTCAAGATAAACTAAAAATATGTCCACAGCTGTCTGTTTGAACAGAAAGGCATGATATTAATGAGAGAGGTCACAGAGGAGGAGCTACTGTCCCGGATAATGAACGTTTCATAAATATGCAGACTGAATGGGAGCCCTAACGTCCACTTAGCCTGAAGGGGAGCATTTGCATTTCAATGTTCTCTCTTGTTCCTGTTCAGAGTTTCTGCAGAGACTCTCTCTGTTGCTTCAGAATAACTGGATGTTAGCTTTGAGAAGTGGAGCAGACTGATGTTGGAGCTAAAGGTAAAGCATGAAAACTGTCCATTTACATATTAATTAGAAGAAAAACAACCTTTATGAACTAATGATGGTGAGCAGCATCAGTCAGTGTCCGGATGATTCAGATGTTCTTTCTCTTCCATCCATTGCTCTGTTGTGTGCAGAAATAAATCTTTCCTCTACGGATTCTGCTGCTGCTGTTGGTGACAGCAGGGTTCTCGTTGGTTTTTCTTTTAAACATGAAACAGTCTTGGTAAACTGATCCGTCTAAAGGACTTAAAGCTGATGTAGGAGAGCTGAGGAGGCCTGAAGCCTTTGGTATTAAACTTCACATGCAGCTGGAGGGTCGCAAAAGATTTGACCAAAAGCAAAGAGACATGAGAAGGCAATCCTCGCATTAAAAATATGCATTTTCTTTGGTGAACTTTACAGTCACTTTTGATTCTGATGAAGCCAAAGGAGCAATTTCAGGCTTGGTAGGATTTATGTTTAGAGAAGGTTATCAGGCAGTGAGTGTAGAAATGGTTCTGAGGCAGCTGCTGGTCAGTCTGACAGCTTGTTATCCTCATGTGGTGGGATTTTCTAATCCAGGTTGGACAGCGAGCTGCAGATGTCCTCCTTTAAATTAGTGTCTTGAAAAGTATTGGACTACCCAGCAGCCACTGAGATGCTAGAGAGAGACAGAACTTCTGTTTAACCCACTTTCCAACCCTCAGACTCCATTTCTTCGTCCCGGCTGGATCAGACAGTCGGGAGGCTGAAATCAGGAGGCTGCAGTCGTCGAGCTCAGTCCAGAATGATTTAGTTCTAATGTCAAGCCTGCAGTCAGACCACCAATCACTTTCTAGGTGGCAAATGTGAGTCTGATGAAGATGGAGGTGGCACCATAAACGTGCTGCTGCTGATTTGGCCTCATTACTTCATTTAATCAAAAGTAATGATGTTAAAAACCTCCAACAGGATTAAATCCATCACAGATTATAATTGATGGGATTAAGTCACAAAATCACCGGAACCAAAGACTCAGATGGAATAGATTCATGATTTTTCTGCTTTACTGTGTTTTATTACACATCTTCTAACTCTTAATAACTTAATAATGGATTAAAACATGGTTAAGACTGTTTGATATGAGGCCACTTTTACAATTGATCAACCATACTTTAAAGATTTGTTCAGCTCAGACTCTCATATACTGTAAAATAACTTTATTTATAGGAGACCTTTTAAAACCAGAGTTAACAGAGTGCTTCCCAGACATGAAGGTACTCAGGAAAACCATCAGAAAAAACAACAGAAGGCCAAACAGAAAGATTGAAGATCAGAAACAGTTAAACATGGTTAAAAATGTACAAAATAAATCATTATAACAACACCAAATTAAACAATAAAAGCACCAAAAACACCATAGCGGCTGTGGCTCAGGTGGTAGAGCGGGTTGTCCACTGATCGCAAGGTTGGCGGTTCGATCCCCGGCCCCTCCACATGCCGAAGTGTCCTTGAATAAACAATAAAAGAACAATGATAAAAATATACTATAATTTACTATTGCTAACAACCACAACAGTAGTAATAATAACTACAACAATAATAGTAGTAATAATAACAGTAAATAGATAAAAGAAGTCAATAAAAAAATAAAGGATAAAAGAGAATAAAACAAACAAATAACACGGATGCCATCACATTTAAGTGTTCTATTGGTTGTATTGACATCATATTGTTGCGTGAACCTAATATTGGATGCAATTTGAACTCAAATTTTTTGCGTTAGTTGATTTTTAAATTAAATTTAAGTTGAGGTAACTTTATGAAATCGACCTGATAACTTAATTGTTCTTTGCCTTGAGTTTAGGATGTGTAATTTCAGTCAGTTAACACTGGTAATTAAAAATACCTTTGATTGTAGAGGAAGAAGTTTACTGTAGTTTATTGTTGAGATTTTTGTAAAATATTTTTGAGTGTACATATACACACTAATGCACACATAGCTTTGAGTGTTACCACCAGTGTATAGTGTTATTAATGGCTGTGTGCAGGGGTTTTTTGTTTTTTTAACAGAGCTTCCACGTTCATTTCTCAGTCTGTGACCTTTATGATTTCATAAGGAGCCTCGCAGACCAAAGCAGCAGATACCAGTAAAACGTGTCCGCAGTCTCCATTAGTTGCTTCATGCTCTGTTTCTCCAGCAGGATCTGATGCACATGCAGACAGTAGCCTGGGTTTAGCTGCAGGGCTGGAAAGTCTTAGAAAGATGGTGAGGTCCATCCTGAAGTAAACATGCAATAAAAGAAACAGGGAAGGTATTTCAGCATTTCACTGACTCAGTGATTTAAATATTCATTTTTCCCTCAAAGTGTAATTCTAGTTAGATCTAAAAACTCTTGTACTGTTTGGCTTTTGCCCAAAACTCTCAGTCTCTTTTTGATTTCTTCTTCTTTTTTTTGGGTGGTGACACAGTTTTTATGATTTTGCTTCTATACACCACCACGGTGGGTTTAAAATGAAAATTGAAATCAAGGTGTGATTGATGTGTCGATTTCGGCTTTTCATCAATGGTTTAACCAAGATATTCCATTAACCATTTGGAAATTACATGTTCACAGACTCTAAAGTAACTGAACAATTGATTGATGATCAGCTTCATGGCCGGTTTTCTTGTCTTTTATTGCGAATTAAGCTGATAAAGGGTCTGGAGTTGATTCAGAGTGCTGAATTTGTCACCATGTGGTCCAAAGAGGTGTTAATGGAAGTGAAGGAGGCTGAAACAGACCAATCAGAGAAAGAGAGCAGGGAAAGTGTAGGAGCTGCCAAATCAATAAGAACAAACAAGAAGAAATTCACCGGTGAGCTCAGAAACACCAAGACTAAAGTGGATGATTGCAGGATTGTGTCCTTGGCAAAGAAAACTCCTGTATAGCATTGAGCCAAGTCAAGAATAAGAGGAATAAGAGGTCTCATCGTGAGTATAAATAAAGACGGTTTATTCCGAAGTACAAACTACTGCTAGTACTGAAGAGCAGAAAGGTCAGATTGCTGGAGAGCATCTATAAAAGCTTCCAAGTTCTGGACAAAGATTCTATGGACGGACAAAACCAACATGAACTAGTAGCTGAATGGTAAAGGAAAGACTTATTATGTAAAGAAACACATTCTGGGCCTGTATGGGTGTTAATGGAGCAGATTAATGGTGTTTATTGATGATGTTGCTGCTGATAGAAGCAGCAGGATGAGTTCTGAAGTGTGCAGAGTCGAATGCTTCAAAACTGATAGGACAGAGGTTCACTTACAGATGGAAAATGATCTAAAACATAAGGCGAAGGCTGACCTCAACCCAGTTAACCTTATTTACACCGGGCATTTTAACTTGTAATGGTGGCTGCTCCCTCTCCGGTTTTTGGTTTTAACCCCTGAAAACTCTTGTCTGTGTATCAAAGTTACACATTTAGAAGTTTTTATCCATGCAAATAATCTCTTCCTGCTTCAAAATGGCTTAGATGTAACTCAAAACAGAGGATTCCACTAGAATTTGTGTCTCTGTGAAGCACCTGCCTCTACTTACTGCAGGTGGAGCACACCAGCTCACCTACAACTCTGCAACAACATCATAAAAACTGCTTTCACTACAAGAAGACAAGATGTAATATTGGAGAATATTGAAGTTTCAGAAGTTGGAAACTGTGCTTTTGGCATTGGCTGCTTCTTTAGCTCCTGATGTGTCTTCCATCATCTAGAAATGTTCATGTTACTGAGGTAAGAAACAAAAATGATTTTTCACTAGAGAGGGTCTTTAAGTGATTTCATGCGAGCCCCTGATGGTTCACTGTCACGGCTAACTGGACGCTTAATGGAGCTGAACCATCATTTAATTCCAACTGTCCTTCCACCACTTCAACAAGCCAAAACGTCTGCTGTGGAAAAGGTCTGTTGAGCTTTTCATAACAAAACTGTGGACAGAAAATCCCAAAAACAAGCAGCATCTTGAAGCAGCTAAAGTAAAGCATTGTAGGGGTCTGTGGGCTCCAGACTTGATGCATCGCCTGAAAATGATTTGTGGCTAAATACTGAACATTATCCTAATGTTTGTGAGTATGTTGGTTTGTCTAATTGCTTTTGAGCCTGTGAAAATGTCTTCTAAACACTAAATAAGACAGTTTTGTTAAACACCTTAAATTAAAGCTAAAGTTGACGCTTCACATCTTGATTGAAGCGTCCCTGTTCCCTGTTCACTTACTTGGAGCTGCAAATAGTCCAAACAGTGGTCAAAGACATGCAAGGCTTAGTGAAATGCATCTTTGGAGCTGCTTTAAAACCACTTATACTGTGCTGAGTGTCTCCGTCCAACCTGTGGAGGTGAATTAGATCTGAAGGAGAGGAAACAGAGACGGAGACAGTTAAAGGAACACATCCTTGTAATTACATTTGACCACATAATCAAAGCTGATGGTCTCTCCATAATGTCTGGCTCCTCGGGGGATATATGGAGGTATGAGGTATAACACCAGCAGGATATTTTATTACTGCATCATAATCTCTTTAAAAAAAAAAAGAAAAAAATAAGAACCCAAATACTTCTTTCTTCTTTTATATGGGTGCAGATTGTCTTGCAGTAACGAATGTAGCGCGAAAATAACATTTTTCAGAGATAAGAGATATCTGAATGTAGAAATGTCTTGACAAAAGCTGAGAAATATTTTCATTTGTGCTGCAGTCAGACAGACAGTATTAAATGCCCATTTCACTTGGACTCACAAGACACCATAAAAGCACAGTGGTTCCATGTTCAGCAGAATTCACCAGAAATGAACATTTTACTAAAAGCGTAGCCTCAAATCATATTCTAAAGAGGAATAAAACATGAACTTTGCTTCAACTAAAGCCTTTCCTCTTCAGACAGAAAATATTTTGCACATCTTATTCAGTGAAGCTGCCCAGTGCAAACATTTCTGCTAAAAATACCAACATGGTCTCCTCATCTAGCCCAAAACTACTGTGTGTGTTTTGGCACTGATTGCAGGGTCAAGAATTAGAAACGTGCATATTTTCCCTCCTGTTGCCATGGTGCCTCTCTGAGGTTTCAATGAAGTCATTCTCTGAGCAAACATGCTTCATCTGACCCGAACACAGACAAACCAGCAGCTCATTGTCAGAGATGCTCAGTGAGGTGAAGGTCAGAGTCCTGCTGAGGTCAACACGAGCTGCACTCTGAGAACCTGGTTTGCTGAAGAGGCTGCAGCTCTCTGGTCTTATCTTTGCCTGTGAATGTGGGTGCAGGTCCCTGGAGGCTTGTTTGGGTACATATTGTATAGTTTTCTGCGTTGTTCCTGCGGCAACTAAATGGTCAGATGGAGCCGCTCATGACCTGATGCCAGAGCTGGATCAGATTGTATCGCAGCAGTGATGGCAGAACTGTCCGTCCTCCTGAGGGGCTTCGTGCTGCTGCAGCAGCTGCATCAATAATCTGAACTTGAGGTCATGAACAACCGAGAGGATACAAGCAATCATTTTCTCTCTACTACAGTAAAATACAAACTCAGAAAGGGCAGTTTCTATTCATAGCTCCTGGTCTTCTACGCTTCAGCTTTACTCCATCTAATGACCAGAACATAAGCAGGGATCACGTCACTGAGGTCCACTTCCTGCTCCTGGTTCATCAGTTATTTCACTGCTGCTGCAATTAGTCAAGTAAAGTTAGTAGGATGGAAGTCTACAGAAATGTGGTGTTTTGTAGAGTACCTGCCTCTTTAATGACCCCAGAAAGAACTGTTGCTATCCATCAGATCACGAGGAACAAACTCTGACCCATATCTGAGATGGCTGTTAGGACTAATGGTTAGTAATTGAGGTAAACATTATGGCTGGTACAAACATACACTCTGGTGTTGTATCATCTAAACAGAGGAAGGCATGTGGGGATAGTTGAAGTGCTCCTTTATCTCAGGTCCTGGTCTGCACTTCACCTTCTGTTAAGAGTTTTTAAGTGAAGTTGTGTCAGAAGAGGACACAGAAGATAATAATAACTACACTTCACCCACACTCAGATTTCTGTATCTCACCAGGTTTTATTCAGGACATCTTTTGTTCTAGTGTTGCATGATGCATGAAACAAATTAAATCTGGCAAATCAACTGAGTCCACTCCCCAGGTATACCTCAACATATGCTGCATAAAAGCCAAACCCAGATACTTAGGACTGTCATTCCACTTTGTGTGAGGTTGTTCTCTGTGCCACAGCATTAAAACCAGCTGTCCAGTATTCTTTTGATCCTCTTTGTGTCACCAAAATCAACTCTGAGGCCTCAAGACCTGGACTCCATAAGACCTCTGAGGGTGTCCTGTAGTATGAGGCATCAATATGTTAGCTGCAGATACTTTAAGTGCAGGAAGACTTTGGAGAATCTGAAAGCCTAGTCAACATCAAGAACTCTTGGTCATGTTCCTCAAACTATCCCTGAACGATGTTTGCAGTGTGACAGGGAGCGTTTACCTGCTGAAAGAGGTCACAGCCTTCAATAAATCCAGGTATAGGTGTTTTGAAACAGTGTCTAGGTCAAAGTAACATCCACATGAATGCAGGACCAAAGGTTTTCCATCATGCCGCCTCCACTGACTTTCCTTCCTCCCATAATGCATCCTGCTGCCATCTTTAATCAGCAAATTATGCGCATGACCAATCAGAGCTGTAACAATTAACTATTGAATTAATCACAGACTATCATGATGAGCGGTTGGAGTACTTTGTTAAGAAAAACTAGAAGATATTCTCCCATCCAAGCCTTTTAAATATGACTGTATTGTGTTTTCTTTTCTCCTGTGTGACAGTAAACGGAAAATCTCTGAGTTGTAGGAAAAATGAGACATTTGAAGACAAACACTCGACATTTTTCATCATTTTCTGAGATTTTGACGTCCAAATGAGTCATATTCTCATATAATTAATTCATATAATTCATGTAATTGATTGAGAAAATAACTGACAGACTAATTGATAAGTATTACGAGCTGCAGCCCTACAGACCAGATCACTTTCTTGTGTGTTCTTGCCTGGTTTTTTTTTATCAGTGCTGTTGTGTTGTCAGTGTTGTGGCTGCTCGGCGCATATTGTTATTGTAGGGACTAAATATAGAAACTTGTTAATATGAATGATGCATCGTCGTTTGCGGAACATTACTGCAGCTACATGCATCTAAAAGGCAGACCGTAAACAGTACTGTATTTTTCATGATGACAAAACTGCCTTGCTCTTTTCTCTGTCCTTGACACAAACCTTCATTTGCCAACTGTCTCCGTAATCACATCTCCTTCTCTTTTCATGTCTTCTGCAGCTGCTGCTCTCGGCAACCTGGTGTCGGATCTGGCGGGACTTGGGTAAGACTTTCACACAAACACAGAAAAGGACAGAGATTCAAATAGTTCAGGGTCATTTAGAACCACTGTGGTGATATGGAAGTGTACATGGATTTTACAGCAACCCAGTGTTTATGAAGGTAAAGTTTCACCAGTGACACATTACACTCCTCTTCGTGAGGTCAATAAGTTGCTTAGTATTAAACATTAATTAAGAGGAAGATAAGTATGAGCATCCAGGGAGGAAGAAGAACCAGCCAGCAGAGGTCTCAAAGGAAACAACAGAGTGGCTGATCAGAGCCTATAAAAAGGACATTTCCATGCATAAAAAAGCCACATTTAAGCTTATCAGCGTCGTTTGATTAAATCTACACTCTCTGAACAAAGTGTATATAACTGAGAAAAAAAGATTTTTGTCAACCTGTACACCTGTTTTGGATGTTATCATGCTGTTCAATAAGTGTTATCATGGTGCAACAGTACAAACCTTCTAGTTGCTGTTGTCACCTCATTTAATGTGATTTTACACTCACAGCTAGGAACAAAAGTCCATGTTTGGAGGTGGTTGGGGTTGGTGGAGGGGACAGTCAGCAGACTTTTGTTTTGGTTGTTTTGTTCTCACTCAACTGATGTTTAGACACCAGAACTACTTGGTGAGGTTTCTAGAATGATTATGTTTTCAGTTAAAAAACACCCTGAGCTTTTACATGCACTTATTCACACGACCACAAGAGGGCGCCTACATTGTCAGGGTTACTTTATGTTTATCAGAATGGATGGAAGGAAGTTCCGTGTGGTCAGCTAATGTTCTGGTAATGTGTAAATTGGGTCATCTGTAACTCATTAACGCAGATCAACTTTGTCCAGGATAGAAGAAAGTTCTTGTTTATGAGTAACTATGCACAGAAAACAATTCTGGTTCTAATAAGAGGAATTATACTCCGTAGGAATATTATATGAGTGGTTGTGTTACACTCTGTATGAACATTATATTATGACGCACTAAACACCATTTTGACAAAATATCTCAGCCTCCTTTAACCTCTAGCAGCTGGTCACCTCACAACTAGAAACAGAAGTCCATGTTTGGAGGTTGATGGGGTTGGTGGAGGGGTCAGTCAGCACACTGTTGTTTTGGCTCTTTTGTTTTCACTCAGTTTCTTTTCTTCAATTGATGTTTAGACACCAAAACTACTTGGATAAGTTTAGAGAAGGATGATGGTTTAGGTTAAAAAAAACACCCTGAGGTTTTACATGCACGTATTTGTACAGCCACAGGAGGGCGCCTACATCGTCAGGGTTACTTTCTGTTTATCAATGATCAGAATGGATGATAATGCGGTACTAGAAGGTGGAAGAGTCCCATATGGTCACTTAATGAGCTGGTAAAGTCTAAACTGGGTCATCTGTAACATATTAGTGCAGATAAAATTTGTCCAGAATAGGACGTTCTGTGTATATACAACTCTGCTCGGAAAATAATTCTAATAAGTGGTATTAGACTCTGTATGATGATTATATTATGATGCACTAAAATCCCTATTTGATCAAATATCCACCATATTTCATTTATATTTTGTTTCCAAAGCAAATCAGACCCATCAAGACACACTTTCTTTCCCCCTTTTGCACTGTTGTGACTGATATTAAAGCATAATAGTCATGATCCCTCCTGATTATTGCAGTGCCTTTTAAAAGGTTCAGCCAGCTGATTTATTACTGTTTTCCACTGCAGAGCCTCCTACTGGAAGCCGGAACCATAATCAGCTTCGTAACCTGCTTCATGGACGAACCCAGACGTTAATTTTTAAATATTAGAAGAGAATAGGAGATAATTGCACTCATTTAAGAATAAATCATGCAGACTCTGAGAAAGCGGACTCTGCTGCCGCCTTTGTGTTTCAGTGTGATGGATGAGTCCAGTTGTTGTGGCTCTTGTAAACACCCTCAGCAGACACACACTTGTGCTTCCTGTGTGCGTGTGTTTCTGATTGCTACTCAATCTTCATATGAAAATAGAGCCCTTGTGGCCAGTTTGTCAAGGTGAGACTCGATCGGACCAGACAACCAAGGGGCTTTTTCATCTTGATAAATTTACTCCGGCGACTGTGAAGGCCGATAGTCTCAGTGGAGCTTCTGCAGGTGTCCTTCACTGCAACAGTTGTGTTGCAGCTTTTGTTGGCTTCAAACAGGAAAGTGGACACACATAAACCTGCACTTTAAATTACTCTGTGGTCATCTGTGGCTCTTAGAGCTGAGGATGAGGCTCAGTGGGCATTCTGCTGAGGTTGTGGGTTTACTCTAGAAGCTGACAAATGAGTAGATTCCAGATGACTCAAACTGCTTGAATCCTAAACATCTTGTTAAACCTACTTTCATTCCATAAGCTTTTATAAGATATTGATGGCCCAAGTAAAAACAAATCTAATTTGTGTGACTGACTTGTACAATAAAGGCATACTAAGGCCTCTTTCTGGACCTAAACAGTCTGATTACCTTCATAATGGATCCTGGAATTGATAGATGTCCTTCACAATTTTCCAAAGCGCAACATGACTTGATGATGATTAAATGCTACTATTACTACTACTACTAATAACTTTATTTATATTGCACCTTTCCAATAGATGACCTAACCACATTGCAAAAATGTTAGAGGAAAAAAGCAAATCGGGACCAATGGAGTTAATTTTTAACTGATCGGTATCTCTACAAACTTAGCCCGATCTTTTGTTTACATCCTTGTCACAAAGGTGTTGTAAATTTGAATAACTGCAGGACTATCTAAGAATAATTAATTAATCTGTTGTATAAATTCTGCACACTGGACAGTAGTTTAGTGCTGATATAATAATGTCATTATGTACGCTGGCTGACATTAAATGTCACAGAAGTCTTTGTCATGGTGCCCCTTTACTGGCTAAACCCTTAAGATGCTTTCTGTTTGCCAGCACACAACGACCAGCCTCCCCTGATGATTACAATATTAAACAGTAAGAGGCTCCACCTGGTGGTGCAACCAGGTACTGCAGCTGATCTAAAATACCAGGAGTATGTATTATCTGGGAAAATGGTATCAGGCATTGACAAGTTGTAAATATTAAAGGGCTCAGATCAGATTGGGAGCAAAAAAGCACTTCATCAGGACAAAATCAATATTACAGAACAAAGCAAAATATACTATGATTTAAAAAAAACAACTAAGAGATGGCCTTATGATAAAAGAATGTTTTTATTAATGTTTCAAAAGAAGACACTGACGATACCAGTCTGATATTATTAGGAGTTAAAAGATGTAAGCTGGTACTTGGCAGTGTAAGACTTTAAAAACATACAATAAAACCCTAAAATCAATACTAAAACAAAGTGGTGACCAGTGAAGGCAAGAAATGAGGTAACAGAGTCACTTCTGCTGGAAGGAGCAACATTTTGCAATAATGGAAACCTTTGAAAAGGCTTCCATTAATGCAAAATGCAAGTAAGTGAGTCTGGGGTTGATGATAGTAATAACCCAGAAAATATGTACATTTATTACACTCATGTGACACCATATTTTAGCTTTTTCTTCAGAAAAACAACTTACACTAACAATTAATATGTTACTGTATTTTATTCATGCTCATTTCTGCTGTCTGACTACTTGGTTAACGGACTATTTTGCAGCTCAGCTTTTATATTCTGCTCCTACTAGGTAAAAGCAGATGACAGAAATTCTAAGCCTGTATGTGCACCTGTGAATTTACATACTTATTTTAGACTGCTTCCTGTGATTGACTTGGATTGCATCCCTGCTCCCGACATAAAGGTTAGCTTGGACCAAGATCAAGTTTCCCGTTTTCAGGCAGCTTGGATGTGATGATGTTCAGCTGCGATTGTTTCCACCTGCATAGACGAGCCAAATATGAAGCTCCACATGTTGATTCAGACGCTGCCAAGAAGCTCAACATAAGGTTCCTTTAGTTTGTATTTGCTGGAGACTCTGTCGGACGGCATTTGTTTTGGTTTTATTCAGTCAAAACTTGAGAACAGTTGTTTCTTTTAGAGGGAAGATGCTATAAATATCTACTGTAATATCCACATTTACCATTTTGGCTTAGTTCTGGTCTTTTCTTGGAGAATTGGCCACTCATGTGTCGCTGGTATTTTCTATAAGTGTGGATATAAACCAACTTTTTTGTGCAGACACAGAATTCTAAAACACATACTTCAAGCCACATTTTATTCCTACCAGACAGTTTTTTTTTTTACTTGCCAGTCCGGCCTTCTTGTAAAACTTTGATTTTCATGTCATGTAATTGAACCCTACAGATCTGTGTATCTGTCAGAGCAGCAGGTCCTTCAGGAGCCTCTTGGGTCAATAACGTAGTGATTGTTGGTAAATCCTCCCACTCTGTTTTCCTCATTTAACCGACACTGACGGAGCTCTGCTGCTGTTTGTATTGAAGTTTCCGTCAATCTGTGCACCCGTATCCACATATGTGCGCATTTTATCATTTCGGGTTCATGCTGAGGGTGAAATAGTCTAATTTTCCTCTGGACCAGTGTGTTTTGACAGATAGAGGGAACCAGCTAAATCTTGTTAAAGTCCATACTTTAGCTCATGAGTCATTCTGACCGTTGGGTGACTTATTACCGTCTCAGTCGGGCCTCAGATGCTGTTTGCATTTCTTATGGACTCAATGCATCAGCAGCTTTCTGGGGCAGACAAAGCAGTGAGTGAAGTATTGTTGCTCTCAGTCACGTTAGAGAAAACAGCACAGCGACTTAGGAAACACAATGATGAGCTCCAGGGAGGAAAAAGTGGAGACTAAAATATGATTCCCAGCCGTAGAGATATCCTGACTGCGTGCTGGGGTTATACCACATGACCTTGTTTTATAAGAAGGATAAAGAGGTGTTGAATGACTGATGACTTTTACATTTTTAACAGCAGAGTAATGATGCGTTCATCTCCTCGGGGGGGATCTCACTTCCCTCCTTTGAGAGCTCAGTATCTGTAACAGAGCAGAGGGAATTCAGTGTTTTCCTCAGTGATGCTTCACTTGAGTGGATGCTGGTTTAAATTTATCTCAGTTGAAGAAATGACTCCTCAACACTCAGGAAGCCGCTCTGAATCACATATTTAACTAATGACATTTTTGCCTCTTGCAGCTGATCTGTCTCACTGGTTTTGATGCACATTTCTGCTAAAACCAAAACTGATTTCACACAAATGCTGTCTCAGAGAAGTAAACTCCTACTGAGAAACCTCACGAATGCAGTTCTAGTCTCTGCAAATGTCATTTTCCAGATGATGAGGTGTTTCACTGGAGTCTTATTGCTTGAGATGCAGCAGCTCATGTTTCAGTCTTCGTGCTTGCTGCTTCTCGCACACTGACCTCGCTCTCTTCACGTCGAGGAGTTTCTTCACTCAGTAAATGTCATCATTTCAGTATTCAGTTTATTTTCCTGCTTTTATTTTCGCCTTCTGCTGTTCCAAGTGTGTGAAATATGTTGGCTGAATGTGATTTGGCAGCAGAGCGTGTGTGTTGTTGCACAGTTGGAGGTATGTAGCTGATAGATCTAAATGCTTTAGATGAATATTTGGTGACCCGATGACTGGCAGCAGAAAGAAGCAGATTCTGATGCAACATGTTTGTCCATGAATGAATCCTTTATTAAAAAAAACATAACACAATCTGTTGATTTGTGTTGTTTGGCTAAAATGTAAAAGAACACTAAGTCATTTTTCTGAGGTTTTTCCTGTTGTTAGTATTTGTAGAGGCAAAAAATGTATGTAATCATCACCAAGCACCCAATAATTATTAATTAAAATATTGCAACATCCTTGTCATTCGTTCTATTTCTAATAATTCAGCGTTGAATTACTTGAATGAATGTGCTCTAATTTAGCTTACACATGATCAGAATAATCAGATTACACTTTCTTTCACAGCATGTTTGCTTTTTAGATTGTGAAGTATTTAACAAATCATATTTACTGCAGGATATTTTATTATAAGCCTTAAAAGCTGCAATGACGAAGAGAATTTGCAGATTTTCTCGCTCATTTTACCCAATCACAGTCAAAATTGACATCTACTCTTTAGAGAAATTGAGCTTAAACTTCTCTAAATATTTGTAAACTGAGTCTGTGAAATCTTGGAGGTAAAACCTGCAGCGGGACACTAACAGAAACCCAAAGGTTAACAAAAACTAGTTAAAGCGTAACAGCTGCTTCCTGCCGACTCATATCTGATGTTTCTGCCTCTTCATCCATGTCTTCGTCTCCACCTGCAGGCTGCTTAAATGCATCACTTAAATCTTTGCTGTGCATTTTCTTTGGCACCTTCTCTGCATGCGTACTGCAGATTTTTAATCTTTTAATCCGTGTTTCAGCAAGGAATGCCAAAAACGTTAGATGCTTTCGGTTGGCAGCTCTTACCTGCGATTACAGATTTCAGCAGCCGTGTCGCTGCAGCCTAGATGGAACGTCTGTACAGAGGCATGAAAGGTAACTGAGAAAATTCCTCCTGATGTTCAGAGCAAACCTGGTTGAGTTTGCATTTCCATTATTTGTGTCCCAGTGATCTCATTTTAATCTTTATTTTTTGAGCCAAACAGAATGCATTCATAGATCTTTCTGACCGTGAATCAAGACTCATCTGCATTAAGTATAATCGTTGCATCATCATCATCATCTGCAGTATAAACAGGGCAAATGTTAAAATGATGGGCTAAGGCCTGCAAAGAATCTGAAGTGCCTGTTTCTGCTAGTCCTGCTGCATCCTGATGAATGTCTGTGGGCTTCAGACAACCACACGTGCACACTCCCAGACGTGCACGGCCCTCCTTTGCTGGCCTATCTTGTCCTCAGAGATGCCTCCTGCCTCTTATCGCTCCCTCTAACTCAGCAGCTCCAGCTGCAGCTTATTTGTGAGTGCAGTGAACTGAGGATCCATTAGTGCCGGTGACTGAACCAGACCTCGGTCCCAATATTAGCTTCTCTCATATTCCTACTGCTGACCTGCACTTTATTAATACAGTTCTGCAGCTGAAGGCGGTGCACGTGTAGTGACACATGACAATCCTTTGTTCTTTTAATCAGAATGCTGTTATTGTGTTTGTTACAGCAATTAGTCTGCATGTTAGCCGTTATTCCTCCACCACCACACTCAGCCTGACCAGAGGATCTTTTTCCTCTCAGACTCCTTTAAAGGCTTTTAGGTCTTTTACTCAGAGTAGTTCTGTCCAGCTGCTCTGTCATAAAGGCCGGATTGATGGAGAGCAGCTGAGATGGTCTCTGGAGATGCTCTCTTAGTGGCTGTTAGTCAATTTGGTGAGATGTGCGACTCCTAGAAGAGTCCTGGTGGTTTAAATTTCATAATCATTGAGGTCATGGTGCTCCTGAGGCTTTGGTTTTTGTCCCGACATGCAGTGTAGACTGTCAGGTATCCTTGTAGTTTCAGTCATTGCATCTGGACCAAACTACGAGGATAACTATGACCTGGATGACTGAGAATCTACACAGACATAAACTGTCAGGTGTTTGCTTTTACCAAACTGTGTTCGGTTCATTAAATCTGCCACAGGTGGACTCCAGTCCCTTTGGAGCTCCACAGCAGAGGATGTGAATATTTTTATAAACAAGAAATTTCATCCATCCGTGAACTAGACCTGCTTTTACCTGTCGATGATCACAGTTGGTGGGAGTTTATCCACCAGTGGACGTGCAGACTCCACACAGAAATGTAATAAAGCAGTTTTGATTGTTAATAAATTAGTACAACTGTCTAAAGACCTGTTTTCATTTCGTCAGCGTGGGCTGTTGAAGGTAAATTAATTTTAAAGATGACAAATTTGGACGTTTCCTATTAAATCTACAACACAAAGGGTTTTATCGGCTGATGGAAGCTGCAGTTTACTCCAGTGTTCACTCATCAGCTGCTGCAGGAAAATTCAATCTTTGCATTATTACACATTTATCATATTTTTGAATCTGACTCATTTTACATTCTTGCCTTAAGCCAAGCTGATTTCAATATTTATATTTAATCCTCCAGATGCTGCATGTGTGAGCTGTTTATGTTCGTCCCTTGTGTTCTGAATCATTTTTATTGTTACAACATCAATTTATGTGCAAAAAGCCAAGTAAACAGGCACATTTGTCTCTAATTATGACCAAGTGTAATACTGATTCTTCTTGTTGTTTCTTTCCTTTATGCCCACATGCAACATTACTCATTTCTACCACTATAATAATGTTTTACATCAGAAACAGACCAAACTTCAGACACAAAACTGAAATTAATGATGTAAAAAGTTGTGGGTGATCTATGAGATTCTGTGAATCTGCTGCGATCCGTTTCATTCTGTCGTCTGTGAGAAGTCAAGACGTGGATTTATGCCGTTAAACTCACGGCAGGCTTCGTTCTCTCTCTGTCATCTGAGCTGAGATTTAACGTCCTGCTGGCTTTAAGACTGATGGCAGCAACAAGAAACACGCTGGAACATTAATCTGCTGATTGATTTTTTCATGATTATCAATAACTTTAACGTTTCCTGGGAGGGAAAGTGCTGTTCCAAGGGCGGTTTAATGAATCATGACATGTAATGTAGAAATACGTCAATGGGAGACTTTAATATGAACTGAAAGAAAGCAAACATGAGTAAGAGGTTTAATCTACATGTATAAATCACAGAATCCGCCTGAAGCTTGAACAAAACCAGTCTGGTGTGAGTTTGTGAGCCACGACATTTAATTTCACACAATGTTAACAAAGTTATTTTGATTTTCTTTCACTCAGATAACATTTTAATAAAATCCAAGGACTTCAGAAACTCTTATTCACACTTCATTTAATGGTTTGACTACTTTGTGTCTCTGCTCTACTTTAGAAGGCTGCTGGAGCTAATAAAGTGTCAGAATTAAAGAAGGAACAGAACATTCATGATAAAGTAAAAGGACAGTTGCTCATCTGTGTCTCAAAGCTCCTTAAACCTCTGAATCTTAAGTCCTGCAGCTCTGTAGAAACAGAACAACCAAGAAGAAATAGAGACAACTCAGACATGTCTTCTGTGCGAACTTTTACAAGTATAATCCCATAAATTAATGAAAGAATGTTTAATTTCTTAGATTATATATTTTTAAAAACTGAAAAGAATAACTGGAACATTTTCCACAGCTGTTTGCAGCACTGGGAAAAAAGACTGGTGACCCTACGTACAATAAATGTTTTAATACTTAGATATTTTTAATTTTTCTCTATGTTTATATTTTTAAACACTATCTGCAGTTCAGCCGACATTCTCAGAATTTTTAACTCACAACTGTTGCTTGCTCCTGATTTAATCGTGGTTTCTTGGTTGTACCAGGGGGGCAGAATTTTTTGATTTTTACGGAATTTGGTGCAAAATATTTGCTTTATTCTAAACTGATATGTAGAACAAAGGTATTTAGATGAAATATCAGGATATTAGGTTTAGATTTGGTTGATTTTCTGCAACGGAACCTGACGTCACACGTGATTAGTTCAAGGACTGTCGACACTCAGCGATTGTCTCCACAGTTTCTGCTTCTGATGAATGGTGTCATTTATTTTTAAGATGACTTTTAGATCCTACGGCGGGTTTTGAGGTTCATGAAAGTGATTTATCATTTCATATTGTTTCATGCTAAATGTATGTTTCTCTGCCTCTCCTCAGGCTGGCAGGTTACGTGGAGGCCTTGGCGTCTCGGTTGGGGATGCAGATTCCTGATCTGAGCCCAAAGCAGGCCGACATGTGGCAGACCAGAGTCAGCTCTCACTCGGTTTGTATGGAGAAAGAAACTGTCTGTCTTCTAACCCGGGGAGAGCCTGATTAATGAACCTGCAGCTGATTCTATTTACTGTGCAGGACGATCACAAACATGAGACCAGGCGCTCTGACAACAGAGACACTTGTCTCTTTGATGCAGCCTTGAAATAATTTGTTCACACTGAAAGAAAATTAGACCTGAGTAGTTTTTAATGTGCTGCGACTGCTGAGGTGTGAAATGTAATTAGCCTCTGTGGTTGGTTTAACTCTAAAAGTCAGTTGGCTGCTTGTTAAAGGTCATGAACACTGTCTCAGCGAGTTGGAAAATACTTTTTTTTTGTTGTTTTCATGCAAACAAAAATATGATGAATGTCAGAGTGTGTCAAGAAATCAGTCACTGGTTTCAGTGTTTTATTTGTAGTTTTTACTTGACCAGTCTTAAGAGTAAAGAGGAAAGATTTAGGATGATAAATTTAGACCAAAATCATCTGAATACAATTTTTAAAGTCAAATATAAAATGCTTATTCATTTGAAATTGGACATGCATCTTTCTGTGATCTACCTTGTTGACCCGGTTTGGTTTTCCTGATCTTTGTAATCTCCCTCCTGTCTTGCAGGGTAAAGCCATCGGCGTCGGCATCGGCTGCATCCTCGGCATGTTTCCGCTGCTCTTCTTCAAGGACGACGACGAGAAGAAAGATGGCCAGACGGAGGAGAACATTCAGTCGCCTCCTGCTCCAACAGAGAGCAGCAAAAACTGAAACTAGCCACCCGCAGAGGACAAATACTATTTGGAATCCGTTCGAATATCTGATTTAATGTGAGTCTTGCCCCGTGGACTGGAGGAGTGTTTCGCCACCTAGCAAGGCTCTGTCACACTGTCGAAGGTATTCTGAAGAGGATTTTAAATAATATTTGGCTAGACTCTGAACATAAGCACAGGAAACTGGTCAGGAGACGAGCTCGGACTGCTGCTGACTGTTGCACCGTAACCTCACCTTGTCCTGACTGACGTCTTCAGGCCAGAACTCATTTATCCAACACACCCTGAAGTGGCCTGCGCTTGAGTCAGTTCATGAAACTAACAGAAACCTCTGACTTTAGATGGTCGGCTGGCAAGAGCAAAACATCACAACTAAGTTTTAGAACCAGTGCAAAGAAATGAAACACTACTAGAGCTCATTTAGTGAAAATATCTTGTAGGAGGTTTGTTGTTTTCGCTCAGAAATCTCGATGGCAACGGCTGAATGAAGAGCGACGCTTGATTCAGTGTTAAAAACATGCTTTAAAGAGCTTTTCTGTTCCTCCTCATCGGGAAAAGGTGTCTTAGAACGTCCTGCTTCAGCTGCAGGCGATTCAGTATCTAACACCTGAGAGCTGCTTCTTTAGTGTCACTTATTCTTTATCTTGTCATTCAGGAGCTACATGTTTGCTTGTAGCTCTGCCAAAGCAGTAACATTCCCCAAATATCTCCCACGTGAGCTGTATGGAAACAGGTCGCTTCAGTTTTAGAGTCTTTACAGAGCAGTTTGAGGAAGAAAAGAGGAACAAGGAAAAAACAGACAATATCTGTTACCAGAAAGATGAAAAACAGTGACAGTGAACCACCTGAGACCTCCGTCCATCTGCACTGACCCTCCTGCTCCAATATGAAGTGATTTATCTCCTGCAGCTCTGCTTTAGCTCACTGCAGCCAAACTACAACACAAAACCCACAGCTACAGCCTGCTGGGTGGTAAAAGTTTTATGTTACAGTATGTGAGATGCTTGTTAGCCTGTTTTCATCCTCCAAAAGAAGCTGTTACCGCTTGTATGAGCGCACAAATACAGCTGAGCCCTAAATTATTCAGATTCAAGCCAAATTCTGGATTGTAGTGAATTTTTACTCGACCAGTAGGATTCTTCTGACTGGAAATGACATAAATAAGTGACAAAAGATGATAAGACGTTGTGTTAGATTATCCATTTTGGGATTTTTGCTATTATTACATGTTCACAACCTCGAAAATTGTATCAAAGTTTGGACAAAATACAGTTTCTAGATCATTTTAAATGATCCTGCTAATTTCTGCCAGCAATGAAGACAGAGTGCATTTATTTGTCAAATCAGTATCGATTATACATCAAAATTTGGCGTGGATATCAATAATTACGGGCTCATCTGTCCACTTCTTCATGCACTTTGACTGTAGAGCCTGTTCTGCTGCCCTCCACTGGTGGAAGCACAGAAGAGGTTAAGTTTGGTAGAAACGCTGCAAAAAGTCCTGTTCTAATTCCCCTGTTTGCTTCTGAGCATTAAAACTGCCAAAGTTTAGCTGCTAATTTATCACTATATAATTATGTTTCTTTCTCCTTTTGATATGCAGACAAGCTAATTTGCAGGTTTTTATTTTCTTCTGTCACCTGCTTGGCTCATCTCAGCAGCTGATTTTATTCTGGAGTTTTATTCTTTTTTTTTCTTCTAACACTCAGACTTGTATTTATGTCTGCTCTCAATGTTTATTCGCTTCATCTCAGAAGACGATATTAAGAGTAGGAAGTATTTGTCAGCACAAAACCTATCTTTGTGAGCATAATTTCATCAGAAGGGACCTTTCAGCTGATAAACGTGTTCTAAACAAAGGAGACTTACTCTGTATATTATGTTATTTACTATGTGGGAAACAATGATCTAAAAATGAAGAAGATGTATAGAGAATTACCATAAATATGTAGTTTGGATTTTTGATCTGATTGCTTGATTTCCACATTGCATGCACTACTAATAAAATGTACCAGTAATAAAACATGTTGTGAGGTCATGCATTACAGCAGAATCCCTGGAGATAGAAAATAAAAGTAACTCAGGCTGGATTAACCTGCAAAAGATCCGATTTCTGACTCGGAAAATATATTTTTATGACTGTTATAAAAGCACAAGGAGTCTCGTGTGTTTCCCCTTCAGACAGCTGGTGGTGTACATTTTAAAATAGGATTTGAAAATAAGTAACGAGTGGAGATTTGGACGCTGCATGTGGAGGATGTTGAGTAAAAAGAGCAGAATATTATAAGAAAACAGCAACATGTGATGATAGCAGTGGTTTCCAGTAAAAGGGGCAGTTTGCCTCCTTGAATGGCATCACAGATCGCCCGTCTGATGCTTTAAGAACATCTTCAGTGTGTAGAAAAAATGAAATCCGTGTCAAAATCCAGCAATATGAGGCTGTTATCTTTTTATGAATTCACTTTGCAGTTTGTCACTGGACGTTTTTAAAAGGAAGACAAACATCTACAGTTAACAGCAGCTCCTCATCTTGAAAAAGCACACTAAGTCAATCTGTTAAATGCAGCATGTTGCAGGCAGATGCATGCAAACTAAAGAACCTGTTCTACTTGATGTCTCCTGGTTTTTTAAGTTGTGAGGTTTTGTGTCAAAGGAAGCAGGTGATGCTGCTGGGGTGGATTTCAAAGCCTGGCTGTTCTCTCTGGTCCCTCACACTCAAGTTAAAACCCCTAAAACCTTCCATTAAATAGAAATTCTACTCATGTGCATCCAAAGAACAGACAGAGGTTCTGCATAACGTGGGTTAAAAGCCTGTTTCCTCCCAGTGCTCCTGTGTTGTAGCAGCAATGTTAATGTGACTGTAGGGACGAGTTGATTTTTGTGACTGAAAAGTTCATTTGTTGCTTCTGTCAAGGCTCCTTCAATCTGTGCTGTGTACATATGTAAAGAGAAGAATTAACTCGGACAAATATGATGTAGAAGAGTTGAGTGTAGGATGTTTGAGTTTGTCTGCTTTCATTAAAGTGGCTGCAAACATCTTCTGCATTCTGCATCGTCGCATTTTACATTTAAGTTTATGGAAAATAAGGTTATTAAGATTTTTAAGATGGATTTATACAACATGTTTATCTTTTTACATTTAACAGCAGATCTTCAAATTGCTGCTTTGAGAAGATTTCATTTGACTAAACATTGGACATCAGCTTGTTTCTTATTGTTGCAGAAGGTCTAACTTGGACTATGAAGAAGATTTGGGTTTGTAAACTAACTCTGAACACTTTTCCTGTTTGATGAAGCCTCTGATGATGCAGGTGGAGCTCAGCAGGAGGTTTAATCGGGCTTATTTAATGAAAACACCTGCGTGTGGCTTCTGTTATTTTTTCATTTGTTTAACACAGTTTTTACCAGAAGGAAAAGGGTCTTTCTCTCTCTGCTGCTGAGTTTTGCTCTCTGCTCTTAGAGGCTGACAGCAATGTAGAAAAAAAAAGTTTTGCAGACAGGATGTAAATGCAAAGTGAATCCAGGCAGAAAATGACGCTACAAGGTGCAAAATTGGAGGCTAAAATGTCATCGTCACAGCAGCAATCAGAGGAATTGTGTGATTTTCTTTCCTCGCTGCAGAAAGTATTGAGTGTGACGTTTGTTTAGTACAGAGCAGAAAATACAACATAATAATCATGAGCAGTGACCGAGCAAGTTAAGGAAAGGCTGAAGACCTGCTGAAGCTGTGCATATAGTGAGAGCAGTATGTGCCAGGTACAGTAAAGTATTTATACAGCTAAGTCCTAAATTAATCACATTCATGGTGACCTAGTGAAATTTTATTTGACAAATATCATTCTTCCGGCTGGAAATGATGAAAGATGGTCAGAACAGTTTATATTTTTCTTTACAATTTACTAAAAATGTCAGTAATCAATGGAAAAGTCTTTGTCACCACAGCAATCAAACAGTCCCTATAGTTAACAGTCTTCCTACAGGGATTTCGTTCCATTCAAACATCTGGTCTCCAGTTTCCTCCACAGATTCTGGATTAGATTCAGGTCTGGACTCCAAAATGTGGAATTTGTTTTCTGTTAATCACCTTTTGACCACTTTAGCTGCATGTTTCAGATCATTTTCTTATTCCAGTGCTGCCAGATGTCAGGTTTCCTCCAGAATCTCAACCAAATCCACTTTTCTCATGATGCTGTTTACTTTGAGAGGGTTACCAGGATGAAAAACGCCCCCCACAGCATTGCATTCTTTTGAGTGCCTATTGTGGAGAAATGCAGGTCAGTCTTGTACAGTTTCATCTTTGTAATGTTGGCATCAGAATTCATCATGCATTAGAACGCTTAGATATTAAAACAGTAAAATAGAAGCTGCATTTTCTCAAACGGCTGCAACAAGTTCATGTTGGTATGAATAATTTTGGGCATAGCATGTTTAGTAAAACAAATTTTAAAATTCATCATTTAACACAATTTCTGCCATCTTCTCTACTTGTGTGTTGTTTCCAGAATAACTTCCAGGAATAACTTAACTGTCCATATATGTCATATAATACACACTTTAAAAAAGGAACACATACTTTGGACCAGAAGTGTTTGGCCAGCAGTGCAATTATAACTGCTTGTGGGCCACACCTTCACCTTATCTGTTCCCTGCAGGTGAACTCCAGCTGTGAATAGATGTGGATGCTGGTTGTGTTTGCAGAAACTCTTCAGGTTTTCTCCCCTTTGCAGGACGATTAGTCAGATTAAAACAGCCGACAGCTTCAGTTAACTGTGTTCTTCCTGAAGATGCAGATTTGAGCAGGCGTTACGGTGATTTCAGTGTGTTTGTGTTTGTTGTCCTCTTTCTCCTGCTGTGTGGTTGTTATCAGCCGTGTGAGCTCAGGCAGGGTGAAAACACACAAACACACACTCGGGTGCATTTGTGAAAAGAGAAAAGACTCGAGGGACGAAGAAGGAGCCGCTTTGAGGAGCTCCTCGGAGGCCTTACATCCTGGGAGAATAATAGAGAGCGCGTCGGTGTGGACATTAACAGACTGAATTATTAAGCAGAGGTTCTACCTGCTAATGAAACACAGATCATATCTTTATATCACCAGAATACAACAATATCATGCTGTTATTATAAATAATGAACCAACTATGGTAATTTTTTGTTCACTGAAGCTTTATTAGATTTGTTGACACCACTCATTCATCCACACAAACAAATACTAAAATGGAGCAACGTTGTGGTAATAAAATAAACTCTCATACACTCTCACTGTCAGTACATTTAGATAACACACACACATCTGCAAAACACACACACACATATTCAGTATCAGTATTAAATCATTCAAATAGCTGCTCATTCTGACAACAGATTCATTCTGTGTATTTGTCACTCATTGCTCAGTCCCCTGCTCTAAAAACATGTAGACGAATTTAAAGTTATGGACAGTTCCAGTTAATAAAGGCTCCGTTTTACAAAATTAAATTATATCTTTATTATTATAGCAAAGCTGTACTACGAATGGCTTCCCTCGTTAAGCGTATCATCATCAGATTTCTTTTTCTTCAGGTCTAAATGTTCAGAATTGCTGACAAAATAGCAAAAGAAATAAGCAGCGTTTGAGTCGTCAGGGCTTCATCATTGACACGTCATTAACTCCATGAGAAGCTAATGTGAGCTCAAACATCAGCATGATCACCCAGAAATGAATTGGTGGCATTTTTAATCCAACATGGCTGCAGATAGAAAGGGAATAATTAGCCAAAGGAGACTGACAAGAGGTTTGTTTTCCTCCATAACAGCTAAAATCTTGAATAATTTGTGCCCCGACTCCTTCATCCAACACTCTGGAACCCTCACATCACAGCAGAGATATGAAAAGTCATTTTTTATGCATCTGTCAGGAGTAAAAACTGTAAACAAAAGAAAACAGATCCATGGTTCTACTCTGAGGTTATAAATATTAGGAAATAGAAGTTGAGTTAATATATAAACTGAGCCAAAATAGATCTAAAATTCACATTTTTCCATAGCAGGTAACATAATGCATGAAGATTGTTTCTCCAATGTGATTAAACAACAAACCTGGTGCACAAACATGCTGAACGCACAAGAAGAAAACGCAGTAGGAAACCCATTTAAAGAGTTGTTCAAATGAAAAATCAGGCACTATCTTTAAGAAAGAAAAGTTCTTGCATTGCAGCTCGTTAGCGTGTCTAGAATAAACCTGTAAATCTCACCAGCCTGCAGGCAGCACCAATATTAGCCAGACCACTGTGCCACAAATTCCCAAACCATCATCATCAAAAAGTAATGGAAAAATGTGAATCTTGATGGTAAATTATAACACTGGCAGAACAAGAATCAGCTCATGTTTGTCATGAAGCTGCTGAAGGACGACAGCTTCAGTCAGTCTCACACGACTTCCATTCATCACTTCATCCAGCCACCAGATGTCTCTGTTAAAACAACCTCTAAGCCCTACAGAGAACCACAGAACCAACAGCAACATGTTCCCACTGAGAGGAAACACGTCTGACCTGGGAACTCTGTTTTTCTGTTCTTTCAGAGTCTAAAAAGTGAGAACAGTCAAGTGGATTTCCTCTCAGCTTTGTGTTCACTGACTCTGGATCATGACAGCCGGTTTCCAGCACCGTGCTCATGATAGCATGTTAGGAACTGTGTCACTGTCAACACAAGACAAGAGGAAAGTGTATTACTGAGTAAACTGTGGAAAGTATTCTTGTGCTTCCAACATTTCCACCATTGAACTGTGCAAGAAGTGAAGGTTTCTTCTTTCTCTACAGTTTCCTCACCTGGAGGAGCTGCTGTCCCTCCTGAAACCTTCACCTCAGCAGAAACAGACATGCTTCCAGAGCTGCAGGATCTGATTAGTATTTTAGGAGGTTTTCAGTGGGACAAATACTGACAGAGTTTTCCGCTGATGGTGGGATGTAACACACATAAATCTGCATCATCTGGGTGCAGCGGGTGCAGCTCTCCCCTCTTGGCATGCTCTGTTGTGGCCTCACAAGAGTGGCCTTTGTGTGCCGGCCGAGTGCGACCGAGTGCGTCCGAGAGAGAGTATGTGCATGTTTGTTTCCCAGTGTCTGCTTATGCACGAGTTTTTGTGGTATTTGCGGCCTGTTTATGAGCTGCTCTCCCACCGAGCTGGCTTCACTCCAACCAGTCAGTGGGACAGTGCAGATGGAGGACAGCTACCAAAGTGAGCCTCGTTTCTGTCTTCACACTGCTGCATTGTTGCTGGAGGGGGGCGGGCTGGTGCTGAGGTGGGATGGAGGGGGGGGGGGCCGGGGGGAGAGTGGAGGGAGGCCAGCATTCACTCAGATAGAGTTTCTCTGTACAGTCGGCCTCCTGAGCTCATGTCTGACGCATCGTCTTGTGTAAATTTAGCGCCACAGGAAACAAACCCTGCGTCATATTGATCCATCGTCTCTGTATTGTCCCAAAAAATAAATAGCACAAAGTTCTCCCCAATCTGAGTCGCTCTGTGGGGACACTCACTGGTCTCTGAGAGGCTGGTAAAGGAACGTGAAGAGCAGCTTTTCAGTCCACTTTGTCATTGTTGTTGGAGTGAACAGGCTGGCACTGGGCTGAGCACGGAGTCGAGGAGGCTGAGGGTTCCCTGGGGTTATGTCTCCGATGGAGGGCGACTGCCGCCAGAATGCTGATGATGTGCACGTGGAAGTACATGGACCTGAGAAAGAAGGAAAAACAGAGTGGGACTAACTGGTCAGCCTAAAAATGTGACACGACGAAACAGAGCTAGACAGAGAAATGCCACCTTAAAAACTAAAATCGGACACATTTAAAAGAAAATTATACATAAGCAAAACAAATAATTCAACCTTAATGTCACAACACAGTAGAAGGGGCTTTGTTGGCACAGTGGCTCTTAACATACCATCAATATGTCACTGAAAACCTCCAAAAAAGATTAGATTAAACTTTAGAAATCCTTGTGCCAGATATCGCTCCAAAAAACAAAATGACATAATATCAGAAATGCAGTGGCTAACAAGTAGAAAAGCAGTAAGATATAAGCAAAATAAAGTACTTAAATACAATAAGTGAGCTAAAATAAGGCTACAACAGTAAGAAGTAATGCTGAAAATGAAATATTGCATTTACAATTTGTACTAGTATTCTGAATCATTCTGGTTTGCAGCAGAAGAAATTTCTAGTTTTGCATTTGCACAGCTTTTTGCATGAATCCTCAGATATTCTTCCTTAAATTGAACATTGCAGACAGATTTATTGCAAAAAAAACATGTAAACTGCCAAAATATCCCTAAAACATTCTTAAACTCATGACCACTGATTATAATAACGTTTAATGCTGTTGAACGCTGACAGAATATGAAATAGAACAGCGATAAATGGCAGTTTAGAGTTCAAAACTAATTCCAAACCTCTGTTTTAACCTGCTAAAGGTAGAGATTTGAACATTTAATGCATATACAGAAAATCAGTTCCATGCACGGTGTCTAAATGATTAAAGGACATAATAAACAACTGCAAAGTCCAGCCTGCATATCACATATTATTCTCCTGTCACTTTCTCAACTGTTAAATAAAGGTAAAATACCCCAAAAGATATCTTGACATAAACAGAAGACAGCAATATTTCTGCAGCAAGACACTTGTACGGAGAAAAAAGTAGAAATGTGAAATAGCAAACATCCCACTTGTTTAATCTGCAACTGCACAATAAAATAAATAAAAAACAAATCAGTTAAAATAAATCATCAGTTTAAAAAAGAAACACATCTCTTACAGTCCAGATACTCATTTTAAATTCCACATCAGATCAAACGGCTTTAACTAATGACTGAAAAATGTCACACTGGACTTAGTTGGATAATAAACCTACAGCAATCAGGAGCAAAGTAATATTAATATGCTAAAGCAGGTTTAAGTAAAAGAATATACTTATAAAATACTCCTAGTAATTAGAAAAACTGGCTGATCAAGAAGAAAAAGTGAAGAAAAGCAGGACTGAACATGTCAAACACAGAAAAGACGAGGAGAAACATCATCAGCGACACTTTTCTATCATCACAGCAGCGTTAAGAGTTTCAGTGACTTCTGCTTCAAGCCACTCTGCTCCTTACTCGTTTTCCTGCTTCCAGGTCGAACATACCTGTAATACACCAGAGTGTCGTCGACTGCCAGCAGCAGAAAAGGCATGACGGTGTAGCAGATGGCGAACTGAGTGGCTGCCCAGGTTAGGACGTCGTAACCCAGCTTCAAGACTCTGGAGCCGAGGAAGAAGTGGCGAACAGACTTCCGGATCTGATGGGAAGAGATGGATAAGTTATTGATTTTACACAAGGCGAAGTGTATTTAAGTTATTCTGTTGTCTGATTAAATGCATTTAGACTGCTGGAGCTGCAGCCTTTTTGTATGTTATACTTGGATGTTGATCTTAAAATATCATAATTGTAGACTTGAAATTGGAAAAACAACTGTATCAAGTATTCAGAAATACAGCATGCGGTTATTATATATTGGTATACAGGTAAACAAGCTTGACTACTCACAGCTCTGGCAGCCACAGTGATGGGGATGGCAGTGAGGAAGGTGAAGTAGTATCCTGGATAAACTCCGTGCCACAGAGCCGACAGGATGAAGGTCAACGGCAGCCGGTGTTTGGGTGCTCGGTCGTAACAGACCCTGCGAGGAAAATAAAGAGAGAGATTAAATTCAGGAGCTTCTGATTGTGGCCATGCTCAGCTGAGTTAACACTGCAGAACTTACGTCTTGAGCCAGATTCCTGTTCGGATGTTCCAGTTGTCTATGAAGGTCTTGAAGCTGGTTGCTGTCTGAGAAAAGACCAGTAACTAAAGTGACAGTGTACTCCTTTTATTAATCCGCTATGAGACTGAAATCATGTTGAACTCTGTTGGTACCTCAATCCTGATGATGTTGAGGTTGCAGATCAGATCCCAGGATGGTTTTCCATTTTCATCCATCCCCAGGAATCCATAGCCTGCAGCGTTGTTCACTGCATCAGCTGACAGGAAAACAATCACATTGACAATTTAAATGCGTCTCTGTTACATCAGCAGCAGACAGTTGGCCAGCTTTAACTACATCAGCTGTTCTCACCCAGTGTCCAGGCGAAGTAGAATTTGGGCCTCGCAGCTTGTATGGAGAAGAAAGCGTAGGTGAGTCTGGTGAGGAAGGAGGCCCTGCTGACGAAGTCGGGGTCGACGTTGTACTTTATCGGCAAAGACCGAGTCACAGTGAGGAAGAAGAGCATGCAGCCGCTGCAGACCAGCAGCTTTCTGCAGACAGAATCCTGCAGAGGAAACAGAAAACAGTACAAATACATGATGATCCATAAACTGAAGCCTGCTCCTGTTGGATGGGACTGATTTGATCTTTATACACCACAAACTGTAAATAAAAGATGGACGAGGCATCTGCAACTGACAAATGAAGTTACTTTAGACCTGCATTCTGTCTAACAGCCAGCAAAGGGGCGACTCTTCTGGCAGCAAAACAAAATCAGATTTTATAGAAGTCTGACTAAATGAGCTGACTTCTAACTTCATTTGTTACCTCAGTAAACATTTTTCTAAAGAGTTTATGGTCTCAATCACTAGTTTTAAGTCTCCAGTAATACAGCATGATGTTTATTCTGTAAACTACTGTCCTGTTTAGAATAAAATAGACCACAAAGCAGGGTATGCTTTAGGGCGAGGCTACCTTGTGATTGGCCGGTCGCTACCATATAGTGTCCTCAAGTTCACAAAGTCACAAAGCTCAGTTCAAAAAAGCACAATGCTGACAATATATCATTTCAACATCGACAGTGCAACCTAAAAACTAACTTTATTCACTTCTTGACACAAAAATCAAACAGAATCTGCAACAGAAGTCTGTCTGATAGAACTTAATTTACTTTTTAATTAAATAAGTAAACGCCTCTTGGATACGCGGAGTTTTCTCTATTAGTTTATCTACGAGATGCAGGGTTTGTTGGCAATCAGACATCACCACAATGAGTTAAAGCAGGACAGAGACACTGGCAAGGACGATTTGGTTGCAAAAGCAAACACAGTGTCAGTAGTTTAATTCTCTAAATCAGCACCACAAACAGAAGTGCAAAGCCATTTAGAGCAAAAAACGATTTTGGACGTCTTTGCTGTATAAAAAAACACCATATACAAACATTCCAAATAGCATTTGTCAGCTTTTTTAAAACGTATTTTTATTCCCAATAAAATCACCCCATTAATTCTCCATTAATTAATTTTTCCAAATAGAATTTTTGTGGTCATCTGGTGAAAATTCCTATATTTTTCATATTACAGAAAAACAAAATATGGCAATGTCAGTTTTTTTTTCCAATATTGTGCAGAAATTAGTGATCGAAAAAGTCCAAACTCAGGGCTTCAAGTGACTATGTCTATCTTTTATATACAGTCTTATGGTTTACTCTCCAATCCTACTAGACCTGGAGGAGGACTGTGAATGAGCCACATGTCTGTGATTGAACAACTCCAACTTTATCCTCTGAGTTTTAGACCAAACAATGAGAGAAACTATTGCTTTATGGTGATTTTTTTTAGACCTCAAACAATAAATAATTTAATTTTAAACTTTTTTATTTTTAGATATTAAACAAAGATGAAATTACAATAGCTTGCTCTGTCTTCTCATATGACAATAACAATCTCAGTCAGTATCAAAATGAAACCAGGAGAAGCCTGCAGGACACATCTGTATTCATGAACCTACTGTAGGTGATGGCTCTGGTGTCTTATCATATCCATTCTGTCCGTTACAGGTCCCAGAGTGCAGCCTGAGCCTCCTGCTGATGTGTCGGCCCTCGATGAAGTCTGTATAATCCTTATAGTCACTGCACGGACCCACCAGGACGCTCAGGAAATTCAGGTTATAGCTCAGGTACTCGATGAGGGAAGGCCTCACGCTGCAGAGAGAAATCAGGAAAAACCAAACCGTCTGTGATCACTTTAGGTGAAATGCAGCAGCGTCACTATACATTTTATTCCACGATGGATGGATATAAGAGAAATGCATGCCGTTTATCTTTAAATGAAAATTAAACAATGAAAAAGAAGTCCTGTAAACCCATGATGTTGTTTAGCAGATGTAAAGGTTAGGATGCTTTAAATTCTTTGTTATAAATGTTATAAATCAGCTTCTGACTTGGCTCCTCTGACCCTCCAGTTACAGCAGAGCATTTAAAGAAACCAGATTTGGGTATCAGTAACTGTTTATGAACTGTAACCAGCTCCAGAAACTATCTGGAGAATCTGGAATTTATTTTTAAAAATCTGCTTTTCAATTTGCTGATCAATTCCTGAAAGCAAAGTTGTCCCAAACTGAGTTTCTTTCTGTTATGAATGCATCAAAGTGTGTACAGGAACTTTAAAGTAAGATAACTGTCAGACAATCATATTTACACCTGCAGGTTTATCACACATGTGGGACAACACATTCTCTGATTGCTTTCCTATATACTTTTGAATATATTTGAAAAAGGGCATGCATGCTACACTGATGAAAGTGATTTTATCAGTTCACATGCACAAAAATGTGATCTTTCCATGCAAAATGACGCCTCTCTCTAAGATCCCCGCATGCTTTTTGTTCCATAAACAAGCTATTCACCATGATTTCATCTCCTTGTCATTGTCCTTCGCGGCTAAAGGAAAAGAAAAAGTTATTTATTCTTTAAATAAGCTGATATCATTTCGATATTTATGTTTTTGTGCATAGATAAACTTTGATTCTACAGTGTCAACAACAGGAAAAGGAAAAACATAAAGTCAGGGGTTCATGTTTGACATTCATTTGTCACCTGTCTCTACATGCACCACAAAGGTCAAGTTTAAAAGAGAGAACTCTAGTCCATGGGTTCCTAATTTTCTTACTACCAAGAATACTCTCATTTCAGTCCCTTGGAACTACTTGATAAAGTATATTTTTAGGCTTCTATAGTCTTACTTATGTGAAAAAACACATAAGAGAAATGTATTTGAAAGATATTGAACATATCACATAACACAAATATGATTTACCGTCGGTCCCTAAACATCTCACATGCAGCCTTAAGTAGATGCAGTTATGCAGCTGCAGTTCACTCAGACAGGCGTGACCGAAAATCACGTTGAAAAGAGTGAAATAAGGAGTTGTAATGTCAGCTTAAACCAACTAATTTCATCCAAATTAACCGTTTTCTATGTGCATTTAAAATGTGAATACAGCAGCCGATCATGTTCATGTAGTAGTCGGAAGCTGAAATCATGATTGGGATTTGTATTTATTTATGTTTGTCATTGTAATTAAATGCAGTAGCTACCGACGCTGGCTGAAGGGGTCTTATTACTATTATCATCTCAGTCTGAAGCCCTGATAAATAAAAAAACATTAGAAGTATATTTTTTATAGATCACGATAATTTAAATAAATGACTTGGACCTCCTGCCCTGTTTCCAAACTGTCTATTAGCTGATGTTTAACACAGCTACAGAATTATGAGCATTGTATTTTAAAAAAACAACATTGTAATTACTTTTTCTAAGAGTAAAAACTTACTTTATGGCCATGAGCTTTTGCTCCGACGTCAGCTGCTCAGGTTTCTTACACATACCTGAAAAAAATAAAGAAGTTATTTAATCTTTTTTCCGCCTTCCCTTCCTTTAGTTTAATATTAAATGACAATCTAATAGGTATTTATTATGACAGTTATTTTTGTTTTCACTTCTTACCATCATGCAGCTGGAAGGCCAGAGTGGTGATCTTCTGGGTGACAATCATCAAAGGTCTGAGCAGAAAAAAAGCAGCAGGTAAATTATTTTTTATTGTTAAACCTGAGTACAGCAGTTTGGAAATTTAAAGTCATTAAAACCTATATTAAAGAGAATACAAAATAGTGTTATAGGTGTGATATTGTAACATGACTTTAGAGACAGTGCAGCTCAGAAAGCAGCATGTCTGTCCTATGAGGAGGATGCTTAAGTGACAGAAACCATTTTTTAATCATTTAATACGTTCGCAGCGTAAAACAAAGCACCTCCCAAGATGCAGCATGCTGAGCTTCTGCGTCACGCTACAGAATTTACTTTCCCAGGAGAATCACTTCATTCTTCTCCAGCAGCGGTGAATCAGGTCACTGATTAATCCAGTCATTCCAATCCCCAGAGTTTCATTCAATCATCCCTCTTTGAAACAAGTACAGCCTGATTCTCAGCCTGTCAAGTTTAGAGCTGTGAAAAATCACATCCCAAAGTGCTGCAGGGTCATTTTAAATGCAGTAAACAGGAAAATACAATAACTGACAACAGTGGAGGCCAATAAGGTTTGTACAGTGAGTCTCACACACTCTGGCCTTGTTTCATTCACAGATACTGAGCTCTCTGTCAAAAGAATGTGAGTGTGTTTGCACAAAGACACATATAAACTGAGTCTCACTCCCATTCTGTCCCCATTCGCCTCCCTCTCCCAGTCACACATACTGGTTTGTGTCTGTGAGTGGGCTGCATTGTGTGCACAGCATGGAAAACTGAGGCGGAGAGTTCTGGCCGTGCGGCTGGCAGTGCCAGCTCAATGAGGGCTGGCATTGGGCTTTAGAGAAACATTTTCCGGGTGCCAGCCGGTACATGCAGCACTCCACCACTGGAGCAGAAAAGCTCTGGTTTCCATGTAGATGCAGATTTCGCAAAGTAAATCAGAGTTTGAGTTCAGTGTCAGATTCAGAAAAGATCAGGTCATGGACAAACTGAGACTTCAGGGACAAGTTGGAGGTTAACTATGACATCTGTCTGCAGGGAAAGTAGAAAACCAGAAAACCTAAATGAGAGCTGCTATGTCAGAAAAGTCACACAACCTTTGTTCGACCTGATTAATCCATTAAATGCTGGTTAAATAGTGGTTATTAGTGGTTAAATAGTGTTTGCATTAACAGCCTTTCATACTGGACTTTAACGTTAAAGCCTGACAAAAGCTGTATCCCTGCTTCAGTACCCTACCATACTAACGGCTGACTCACAGCTCTGGCTGCTCAACACTGAAGTCACGTGAAGTTTAAGTGAAGCTGCCAACAAATTCATCCACACTGGAACCAGGCAGAGAAGTTGCTGAGTACAGGGGACAGCAGAGTCACCTTCTACTGAACAACCACACACTAAATTCTATTACCCACTTTATCTGGCATGAGCATTTCCAATGAAACCAAAACACACATTAACCTGACACACATGACTGCAAGATCAGTCAGCTCCATGTTTAGTTACACTTCCCAAATTCTCAGGAAATTAACGAAAGTCTCATAGATGTGTCTTTCACTTTTTGAAGTCAAAACACAGCAAAGATGTTTCATTTAATCCTGACTCTATAACTCCTGGTTTTATCCCTGTATGAAAAAGACTGTCTCAGTGTCTGTCCCTTTAAATGTAGCTCAGCTACTGCTGACCACACCCCCTTCAGGAAGAAGACTCTCTCTACAGCTAAATGCATGGGAGCTGACATACATGAATAAGTCTGTGAGATTTTTCAACCTTTCTCTCTGAGCGATCATGCAAATCAGCAAAGTGAAGTAAAAAACCTGGCAGACTGTGAGAAAAGGCAGGAAGGGGGCGGGGTTATGCAAATTTTTACTAGACAACTATTGGTTCACCTAGAAACTGAACAAGATGCTGACTGTGTTGTGACACTGGGAGGCTTCTAGTTAAGGAATGGCAGCAGGAAGTGTAAGATTATATTTTACACCTACACATTTTTAAGACATAAAGATGACAATAAAAATAGATTCTTACCAGATGGGATCTTCAAATAATTATATATATTATATTAGTCTAAGAGCTGCAGTTAACACACGTGGGCTGAGGTTTGATTTCCAAATAGCGCCACTTTTGACCTTTAATTTATGAAAAAATGTGGAGTCACAGAGGAGTCAGTTACAATCTTCTGTAATAGGAAATACTATCTCGCTTTGCTTTTTGTTCCAGTTCCTACATTTTAGCATTTCTTTATGACAGCTGTAGAGTTTAAAACCAACTGTTCTTTCTGAAGCTTCAAATGAAAAACTAGAGATGCCGGGAGGCTGCGAGCGCCTCAACTCTACCTGGCTGAGCAATGTCACCTGTGAACAATCTGTGCTGAAACGTGCCGTTCTTAATCAGTGTTGTTGTGTTTGCGCAGGGCCGAGGCTCTGACCACAGACTGAGCAGGTATCACACACTTTGGAAAGGTCGACTGATAACGAAGGAGCCGCTCTGTGACTGAAATAACTAATGAGCTGTCAGCAGGAAGGTGTGGCAGAGAAATAAGACAAGGCCACAAACATGATTCAGCTTTTCCTCACCCAGAGAAGTCAGTGGAAAGAATCCCATAGTTGAAGATGAAGACTCGGCTCACTTGGCACACCGTCAGGTAGCCCATAGCTGTCAGCATGGAATACCTGCCAGTGGAGGAATGAACACGACAAGATCAGATGTTTAAGAGAGGTTTCTCTGATAAAAAATACCACAAGCCAGTCTAACACTTCTTGTTGTGTCCATGGTTGATTCATCAGTTGTTAATGTTCCGGTAGATCAAGACATTTCAGAGAATAGTTTCTTTAAACTCCTACACAATAAAGCAATTAGTCACATGAAATGACTGGAAATGACTGGTGTGCTCAGAAATGATTTGTATTATGCAATCCATAGAAACTCTGCACTATGAACCTGATTCTGGCAGATTTTGCCTTTTATTTAGATTTTTTACACCTGCATTCAAACACATAGCAGGAGAGAAAACATCACCACAACAAATCCTCGAAAGTCTCAAATCATAACTTAACAGAGCACATTTTTGTGGGTGTGTCCTGAGTTTGTCTTGACTCACTCGGTTACCTCCTATCACCTGATAACATAGATGTGTGTGTAACAAGCATGTTTATTCTGGAACACTTTTGGAGTTTCTGGTTTTATCTTGTTCTACCTGCAGGTACATATGAACACCACAACCAAACCTACTGATGTTGCTTCATTCATATAAAAAAACACACTGACAGGACACACTTTAGGCATGTTGTTTGAAGAAAATGAAGAAAAATATGTGTGCATTCACAAAGTTCCACAAATAATCTTTAAACGTGGAAGCAGGGAGAGAAACAGGCATTTAAAGGGGCACACAAACAATCTGTTGTATTGATCTCACAGACTGGTCCAGCTGGAGTGTCTGGCTGCCTTACAACTGACGTTCGTTTCATACTTTTAAAGACAGTATTTTAGGCCGGGACACACTAACTCACGGTAAAATCTGTGCTGGAATGTGCGGCAGGCTGGGAATAACTGGGGAAGTTCAAGGGCAGGAGCAACAACAACAAAAGAGAACATTCTTTTAAAGATTGAAAACAGAAAAACCTACTCACTGAAGCCCATTAACGACCAGTTTAGTTTAACGCTGCCTAAACTCAGCCTTCTGCACCAAACACCCACCTGTCCTGCCATAGGTTTCTGGGCGTGGCCAATCCGGTCGGACAAGAAAACAACAGCAGCGAGTTGCCTCACTGATGACGAAATTTGTTGCAGCAGCTCTGTCATCTGTCTGTCAACATGATGCGACAGACACGTCCGCCTGGTCGACAGACAAACCTCACAGCAATGTTTTGATGAAAGAATGCAACAGGAAGGGTGGGTGTTTGATGCGTTTGTACACAGCCAGACCGACCAGGCAGCGAGACAGTCACAAAAGCAGATAAGAGGCCACTGCTTACATCAAGAATGCATTTCATTTCCCATAATATCTGATAGAAGTGGCACAAATCTCTGCACAAGAGCTTTTCAAAATCTGGTCTCCATTACATAGCCGTATCCGACCTTTGAAAACCAACACTTACTTGTGGACATTGTTGATGTCAGCGTTGATAATGATCAAGTAGTTTGCAAACACCACAGTCAAGATGTGAGCCGAGTACCTGCAGACCAGAACGCACGTGGTCAGAAAACGGTCCTCGTCACTGTTATTTAAGTGATTCAGCATTCTTAATTTAAAATCAACATCGGACGTTACGCTGTGTGTCTGTAACGTGATGATGTGCACGAATCAATACAGTCTAGACACGTTCAATCGGCGATTAATGCAGCAAATGCAACCACAAATATACGTCTAGAGGTGCAGTGATTGATTGATCAGTCAAAAGCCAACTCATTTGACAAACGATTAATCAGTTTGAGTATTTTTTTTAGTGTCTAGCTTCTTAAATTTGAATATTGTCACCCTCCTTTAATCCTTATTACAGAAATATGAATATCTTTGGATTTTGGATATCACCTTGAGCTGAAGAAATAATGACTGCCAGTTTTCCCCATTTTCTGACCTATCAACTAATTGATTAATCAAGAAAATGTTTGACAGATTAATCAACAATGAAAGTAAAGTCAGAAAGCTAGACAGAGGTCAGCTACTAAAGATAATCAACTCTCACATATTTTATCTCAACACATGTGAATGGTGTAGCACCACAGTAAAGGAAATAAATGTAGTATTTCGTACCATCCGAAGCAGAAGATGAGGAAGGCGATGCCCAGCAAAGCGGCCACAGCATGTCGGACCAGAGGGTTGGCGTGTCGAGGACTGAGGTAGAGACGGAACCAGAAGGCAGCACAGAGAGCAAATAGCTGGCAGGCCAGAAAATTCACCTGAAGGGGGAGAAAAACGTGAGGACGATGGTACAGCTGCTCAGAGAAATCTCAACAGCAAGTTGTGATACTTTTAAAGGCAGTTATTATTGAAGTTTTCAACTATAGAGAAGCACAGTTTGCTGTGATATTAGTTAAGTAGATTTCAAGCATCATTAAGTCGTATCAACCAGCTGGATGGAACACGTCATACCTTCATTTTTTAACTTTGACTTGCAGGAGCGGAGCCAAAGGGTGGCCTTGGGAAGCTGCAAACTAACTCACAGAACTGAACTTACATCCAGCAGCTATGATTTTTCTGGCAGAACTGTTTTATCCCACACAGGCGCATTTTAACATCATATGACCAAGCAGTTCTGACCAACCAGAACTTGTTGACACTGATCATTGTTACATATCTGTGGACACAAGTGGTGCAAACTGCTGAACAAGACAGGATTGATCCAAAAGTTACATGAAAAAGCAGATTTAACTGTGTTCCAGTCCTCCTAGGGAATATTGTTAAAATGGGACATCTGGCAAATTAAGCTTTGCAATGAGTATCTTTAGCAGGAATACACTCAATAATCTCCAACCAGTGCCGATGTGTTGCTGAAAACACATCTGATGAGGAATAAAGTTCACATGACATCACAAAAGTGGGTGTGATATGGTGTAAACATTGAATCACAGCGGTCAGAGAAATGACATTAGGCATCCTGAAATGCATGCTGTGTTAAAAGACACCAGATTTGTAAATTGGATCAGATATAATTGGATAACCCGCTGGAACCAAGCTAAGAAGAGCTAGCATGTTTTAACTTTTCACCTACTTGGAAGGATTACAACCAATAAAGGCTGGCTGTTTGTAGCTGTTTTTAAATCTTCTTCTAACATGTATGAAATCATTTAAATTAAAAAATATATATATATTTTAAAGCATACAAGTAGGTTTTTATGTGGAGGCTGTGTTTAAAATAGTTCAGAATGTTAAAAAACAAACCAAAAAAACTCCAAAGGCAACAGAAATGCAAATATTTCATTGTGGTATTGTACTTTTTAAAGATTCTACACTCACTGAAAGACTTATATTCTTTAATTTCTCTGTTTTTCACATGAAAATAAATGCTATACCTTTTTTGCCAGCGGCACCTGTAAAAAAGGAAATATTGTGTTTGAATTTTAACTTTACAGTACTTCTACACTGAAGTATTTCTTGCACAAGCAAATAATAAGTGACACAAGAGAGAGAGAGAGAAAAAAAAAGAAACTGTGTCACTCCAGTAGGATATAAAAAAAAGTCTAAATTCTCAGACTGTAGCTTCTAAAGTTGATATATATATTTTGGTTCCTTCCATCTCTATGACATTAATATGAATATATTTGGATTTTGGACTAAACAAACCACTTGAGTACAGTGATTATCATTTTTTTCCTACCATTTTCTGACATTTCATAGACCCATCAACTAATCAGAAAGATAACTGAGTAACCAAAATCAATAAATAAACAACAATCTGACACTGAGCAACTCCACTGATGTTCATTTGCTGATGAACCACATGGAGCCTCTCATTTATCTCCATAATGCTGCTCTGTGTGGGCGTCGATGGAGGACTCGGCTTCATTCATGACCTGCAGCAGCTCTAAATGAAACCCTCGGTCCCTACCTGGTCCAGAGGGAAACCCAGCAGCTCACTGACGGGCAGCAGCCACTTGGATCCGGTGGTTTTGAACGCCGGCTCGGCCATCCTGCCCCCCGGTTCTCCGCTGCCTCGCCTCGGTTCTTCCCGCCGCTCGGTTCGCTTCTCTTCCAGCCAGCTGCTCAGGATTTAGTGCGGCCGAAAACACATCGTCCTCCGGAGGACCCCTGACAAGTCAAACCAGTCCGCAGAGCAGGAACAGCTCTCCGGCTCTCCTCCTCTTCCTCCTCCTCCTCCTCCTCCTCCTCGTCCTTGGTACCAGTCGAGCCGGACTGAGACAAATAAAAAGCCCTTCCGGTTGCTGCTTGTGAAATACAAACACAAGAATCTAGTTTTATTCATGAAAAAAACGTAATTAGAACTGTCATATACATGTTTGATGGTGCACATACTCCTGTGTGTTATCTGGTGCTTTTATTTTGAAAACAGATCAGCTGAGATCGTTAGAATAAATGCCCCCTCCCTCCATACCTGCCCCTCCCTGACCTCTGGATGTACTGAGTTGTAACTTCAGGTCTTTTCTTGGATGATAGTGGTCTTACTAATCTTTAAATAGCAATAAAATTATTTTACAAATCAAAAGAAATGGTTTAGAGGTGTGTGTTGATGCCCTATGTTTATGTATAAAAAACATAATTCTTAAAAGAAAAAAGAAAAAATGTTTTTCTGTAATATGTGAAAGTGTAAGAATTCAACTTTTGAGGGAAAAGACCCCCGATGCTATTGGACAATATTAATGTTTTGGCTCAACAAGACAAACGGAATCTGATTAATGACACTGTCTAATGTAATCATGTCCAGCAAGCAAATCACATTATGTTATTGGAGTTAACTTTTCCTCTGCAATCAGAAGTATTTTTACTTGCAATGTATTTAATGAAGCATTTTTACGTTGCCCTCCCTTTGCCCGAGTTGATAGGCTCCAGCACCCCCATGACCCTACTGAGGATTAAGCGGTGTATAGATAATGGATGGATGGATGGATTTTTAGGCTGATTACTAAAAAATAGCTCCAACTAGTGTTTACATGTAACTTAAATTAAATTTGTAGTGTTATGTTCTTAATCACTGTGATTACAAACACCTGTTAGTTGAAAACGTGTTAAAAATGTACATACTTCAATTAGAATTTGATTTTATCTTGAACTGTAGTTGTCTGTTTGAACACATGGTATTTAAATATAAAGCAGCAAACAAGAAATCTGAGTTTAAACTACACACAGGATTAATTTGAGGCAGGTATATGTCGACCCAGCTCATCAAAAAAATGTGTGAAACTTAAAAGTTTGATTCAAATCAATAAAGTTTTGTCTTACAACCACGCCAATACTGTAACGTAGAATTCTGATAAATTATGAGCACACCTTTTCAAGAGTTTTTGCCTTATAGAAATTTAATTCAGTCATACATTATTCATTCATATCCTTTTGCACACACAATATAATGTGAGCACGCACATTCCTGCACATTCTGTACAGCTGACTCACTTAAACAAACACTGTAAATATCATTACTTTATTGTTTATTATTCTGACTTGCAAGACTTGCTGTTTTCTGCTAGTCATTGTTTGCTGTCTTGCACCAAAATACCAAATTAAACTCCTCGTATATCACAACCCACTTGACAATAAAATGGATTCTGATTCTCATTTTTCAGATTTTAAAACTGCTGAATTATTATTCCTGTTGCATGGCTCAGTAAAAAGGTCATTTGTGAAATGACTGAAAGCTTTTGACTGAGACATCAATGGCTTTTACAGCTCTGAGACATCTGGGAGTAAATGTTGATTAAGTATTATCCACTTGTTGCTTAGAGTCATAATTAAAGCCCAAATATCACATTCTGCCGGTAGCGCGCGAGCACTTTGTGTTCAAGGTGGGTACAAGGGTGACATTTAAAAAGTGGCAGCAGTAATGAATTCAGCTTCAAATGCTGGATTCCCCTAATGATAAACAATTAATGTGACATTTAAAGAAAACCCACAGGACAAGGTTTTTGGCTCTGCTCAATGATGAAGTCAGGGGTCAGGATTTGCAGCACAATAAAAGCCTGGAAGAGATGTATTATCTTCCCAAAGAACAGTTCGGCATCTTTTTGTCTGAGGGTTCATTTAGGAGACCTGAAAGATAGTCTCTTGAAACAGCTTTGAGTCAGTCAGTCAGTCAGACCACTGGCACAGGGCCTCTGGAGTTGTCCATGGATCATGTTGTTTCCATTCAATAGATTCTCAGTTCGACTGCAATCTGGGGAGTTCAAAAAGTAGGTCACCTTCTTGAGCTCTTGGTCGTGTTCTTTGAAGCGTTTCTTAGCAGTTTTTGCAGTTTGTGCTTTGTCTGCAGCAGTGTTTAGGTTAGTGGTACGTGCTCCACACTATCAGTGGTTTTAATGTTTTACGATAATAATGATGTCCATGGACAGCAACATCCAGTGTTATATGGCCCCTGAGTCCAACAATAAGTGAAAAAACCCCAGTGCAATTTCTTCAGATTACACTAATTTGCAACATCTTTCATCATAATTAAGTCAAGGTGTCTGTATTTGAGTTTATGTATGATTAAAAACAAATAGGTTAAACTACAGAGAAAATATGGGGCCCAAACCACAACCTCACTGCAACTGATGAGATTTCATTCCTTTATTATTTAATATTTCACAAGTTTATCTTTTCCAATGACAGAACACATGATTCTTTTTTCCTGGAGGGATTTTTCTGCTCTCCCCTCTACTTTAAGCTTATTATATTTTTGGCATTTTGCTCCTTAGCTAATAGATAGCACAGTGGAAATGGACAAGAACTATGGGGAAAGTGAGTTGAACCAAGGACTCAGCTGCTGGGGGCTTTTCAGCCACGTGGCATGTTCTCTTACCACTTGGTTATTTGGTCCCTCTGTGTTCCACACTGAAAATTTGATTTATATCAAGAGATGCACATTCGCCAAGGTCTCTTTTAACTTATTCTTTTTTGAAAACTCTTGTGGGAAAGTTGCAGTTTGTTTTGGATTATTCCCAGGTTGGAAAGTTTCTCACCTGCCAAGCATCTGGAGACTCCGTGTCATCTTTCCTATATTTATACATGAGGTTGTATATTGGTGCCATCTATTTATGTCCTCTCCCCTCACCTTTTGGACTCATGCAGCCTCATGTCATCACACTTTTACCTCCATATTTTACAGCTGACATTATGCAGCAACATGCTGGAGTCAGTTTTATTCAAACAAATTTGGTTTCATCTGTTCAGTACCATATTGATGCTCTTGTCCCATCTTTATGAAGTTTCACAATCTAATTTCTTACCTGTTCAGGCAAATTTTTACTCTGTGGAGCCGTTTTACTTTAGACACAGTCTTGATCAAAAATAAAAAAAAGCTGTCACAGGTTCTTTTATTACTTTCTTATTATAGTTTGTCTTTGGAGGAAATTATATGTGCAGCACTTTTGTTTCAGTGGTTTGTAGTTATGTTTGTTGGAGGGCTCGCTTTAAGATTGTAGTATTTTCAGTGTAGTCCATCCAACTCGTTTGCATTTAATTAAATATAAGCTCCAATGCCCTAGACATCTACTTAAACATGATGTTTTACAGTCACTGCCAGCTATTGAATAATTTAACATTTTAATAGTGTTGTACAGGGGCATACTGAGTGAAACTGAACAGAAGCAAAGATGCACAAAACAAATAAATTAGCTTTAAACTCTTTAAAAACACACTCTGCATTAAATATTCAAGCAATTATAGAGTTATAGAAGAAAATAAGATGCACAAACACAAACATCATAGCGCCTCATGATTAAAATTCAAATGAGTCCTCCTCTTTGGAGGAAATAGAGATTGTACTCCTCTTTTTCATTCTTTCTTTTCTTTCTTTCTTTCTTTTTTTTTTTTTTTTTACCAACTAGTACAACAGTAATCTGTAATCACAGTAACTTAGTATTATGCAGGTTACAATTTTATGCAGAGAGAAGATCAACAAAAATCAAAGGAAAATAATATTAGGCAAATAAGTAGTATTTTAGAACAGACATAAAAACTTGTGACATGATTTTATTGAATCAATATAATGATAATATAAATATAAAAACAGTAATAATAATACATTGTGAGTATTATTCTGAAGTTTACAACTTTATATTATGATATAATTTTAAGATTTTTTGAAAATATCAAAAATAATATTAAGAAAGTATCTAGTTTTTTAAAACAGAAAAAAATCTTGTGACATGAATTTACTGAATTAATATAACATTAATTTAGATATAAAATTGTAATAATAATATTTTTTACTGCTTCTTTGAAAACTTTTTTTACTCTGCAGTTTACAATTTTATGAAGAGAAAATATCAACAAAAATCAAGCTATAAAGAAAAAATAATATCAATAGAAAAAAATCTGTGAAAATATAATTAATTTAAAATTAAACTGGTAAGCAGAACTGACAGAAAAACCTTGTGGCATGAATTTACTGAATTAATATAACTTTAATACAGATATGAAAACAGTTATAATAATAATGTTTGAATATTATTCTGCAGTTTACAGGGTTATGCAGAAAAAATCGAGCTATGAAGGGAAAATAATATTTAAAGAAAACAATAGGAATAGAAATATTTTGTTGATCCCCTAAGGAGAAATTCTGTGAATTAAAATTGCACTAATTAATTTAGAATCAAACAGGTAAATAGTCGTTTAAAACAGACATAAGAATGTTGTGACATGAATTGCTGAATCAGAAATAACGATAATAAATATATAAATGCAGTAATAATAATATTTTTGTGAGTAGGCTCTGCTGTCTTCCTCAAAATGTGTCACTTCCGCCACCTAGTGTCCTTTTCCGGAAGCACACGAGGCGTGACTGGTGACGTCGCCTGTTTACAACTGCCAATGAACACGTGGCACCCTGAATCCTGAGCTGTCATTGGCCATCATAGTAGCAATATGGGCGGGGAGTCTACCGTGGAGGACCAATAGCCTGAGGGATGTAAATTCCGTTTGAAAATTTCCCGGGAAATCTGAGTTTCGCGGGAGGGCTCTTGAGCGCGTAAACCGTATCCCTTCATTCATCAGGCCGTTTCCTGAAGCCATTTCCAGACGGGGGAAACGAGAGTTGCGCTACTTTTTAATCCGTTGCATCTGCCTAAATGCACCTCCAGGAGGAAAAATACTTTACTAAAGTCGGTAGTTCAGACACTCGTCTTCACTTCGGTCTGATTATTTTTGTCACTATCGCGACGGATTAGTGGCCACACGGCCTCGAAAGTTGAGAGACAAGAAAGGGGTTACCCCGAATACGCAAGATGAGAAGAGGGATCTCCTCGGCTCCGGACAAAGTGATTTTAGCGGGGGTTGGGGGCTCTCCTCTGGACAATAATATCATTTTAACCGCCCTGTCGGATCGTTTAAACCCCGGTCAATCCAACGCGACATATATCCAAATAATAACCACCCCACCGCCTTGCAACGTTACACAGACATCCAATGTGTGTTTATCCGAGCCTCAGGTTAACAACATTTACACAACTCCACAACAAGCTGCAGCAAACGGAGCCGGACAACGACCTGCTCTGGGGAGACCGCCGGTAACCAGCACACCGCCCGGTTTGGACATGTTTAGCTCAGCCTCAGCAACGACAAAGTGTTAGCCTGCTAAGCTAGCCGAGCTTGTTGTTCGGGCAGCTAACGTTAGCTACTTAGCCAGGGCATTCCCACGACTCAACCTAGCGAGGTGGCTAACTAACTACCGCTAGCTAAGTTACCCAAGTGGGCTGGGGAAGTGTTTGGTAGACTGCAGGGAGCCACGAGGCCAGTTTGAGTTAGTTTAGAGACATGCAGGGTTGCCGGCTAGTAGCCTGCTAGCTAACTTCGTGGTGCTTTTGCTTCACCTTTGCAGCCAGATGGAAGTATTGGTAAGAGATGAGTAACGTTAGCGGTGGCCTAGTGGCTGCTGTTGGTGTCTTAATTTTGGGGGTTGGGGGGGTGAAGGGGATTGTTGGACTGCTGCTGTTTAGTTCGCTCATTTTTTAGCTTTTTTCACAAAACACGAGCAGCGAAACTTGTTCAGACAAGCGTTTAAACACGGATCTAGCTTCAGCTCAGTGTCGAACTGCTCGGTGGGTGTTTGTCTCTCTGGAGATGCAACTTGGATGAAGCTTGAAAATGTGTGTTAGCTTCCCAGGCTAGCAGCTCTAATGCTGATCAGAGGACAGCATTAGTCGGCTTTGACCTTTTTATTTCCAGTGTTGTCCGTCCTGCTGCTGCTGTGTGAATAAAGTGACGCTGTGGAGCCTTTTCAAGTAAAGTGAAACCCGAGTTTGTTGCTTTAGTTGCTGATTGCACGTTTCCTGTATTCTCATCATGCACAAACCACACAGAAGAGTTTGAGCAGCATTCAGGGTGAGGTTTTGTTCCTGGCTATTCATCTTTCATGAACCAAAGCAGACTCAGTATCTCAGGCTGAAGCCATGAGCAGGCAGGGGGGTGCAGGGAGCTGCTGGCTGATATAAAATGGCTGACACTTTGACTGTCAACAGAGGGCATATTATTCCTTCACTGACTGCTGCTAGATCCAGCAAGATAAAGTATTGGAGATGGGTTAAAGGGTTAGTTAATATTACCTGAGAGTGGATTGATTCCTGCCCTCAAAGAGAAATTGGAGGGAAATTCAGTATATCTGCACACTGGTGTTGGTATCTTGCTCAAAGGCACTACAACAGGGAGGCTCTTTACCAACATGATGCCACAGAACAGTGATATGTTTAGTTTTACACCGAAGAAACTGCAAAACACACTGATTCCTGCCTGGTTATGTTAGGAAATATGGCATTACAGAGAGGCATGTCTCTTCAGTGAGCCTTAAATCTGGTGTTGAATTGGCAGAAAGTGTTTTATTTCACACCTGGCCTTCATCAAGCTACTCTAATAATGTGGTAGAAGCATATTATGATGTTATTCCGTAAGTTAACAGGTTAAACTGTCCAGCTATAATTCTTGGATATTAACTTTGGTGGTTTAAAACTGTAGCATCGTATCAAGGAGTTTGCACTGGGAGGAAGATGTTTTATCTGGGTTAGTGAGTTTCTTCTTTACAGTTCCTTGATCTGAGAGCAGAATTACTTTACTTTAGTTTTGCTCTTGTTTCCACACTTGTATTGGCTTCCTTTGCTGTGACTGTGCAGCACGTGGCTCAAACCCGAAGGTGTGACTCAGTCTTAAGGTATTTGGGTTTGTTTTGGCAAATCGGTTTGAAAGAAAGCAAGGAATCACAGTCGTTGCTTCTATGTCATCACATGCATGATAGTATATGAAACAGCCACAACTTCACTGTACTATGGTGGCATTTTGAATGGATAAAACTGCAGAGAACACAACAATGGAACATACTTGGCATGTTTCTAATTGTTTTGTTGAACTTTCACCTCTTATTTTTTGATATTTAGTTTATTTGCTGCACCAGGCCACAGTTTAGAGACGCCAAGGAGACAGTCATAGTTATGATGCATTATTGCTCATCAGACGTGACTGATGCAGCCAAACTACTATATCTGCTGCTAACGTTTATTTTTGTGTCCTCTAAGGCGAAAAGGCGGTTGGCGCTCGATGATTCAGATCACCAGTACCAATCGGAACCAGCCAGAACTCCACGAGGTCGAGGAGGAGGAGGCGGAGGCTCGGCGGCCAACGGGGCTCGGTTAAAGACACCCAGAAGTAAGAAGCAGACGGCTACGAGAGGCCTCCGGACATCCTGTTTGTACACTTAATCCAAATTTTTACAGTTTTATACACAAAAAACAATCTTGTTCCAGCTTCTTCTGTTCACAATCATAAATGTTTGGTAGCTTAATTATCTTTCTGCTTTTGATCAGGAAGGATTTTATGTAATAATAAAAGGCCTAGAACATCTGTTATCTCAGAAACGTTGCCATCAATTTACCTCGGCACTGTAGACCTCTCAGTAGTAGCATCAACATTCAATTAATTTGATAAATAGTTTCATTGTTAGTCATCAAAGAGTAACAAAAGCGAATCATGGGTAAAAATTTCCCTGATATGAAATTCCAAATAATATCACAACATATAAAACATGGGACTGAAATGTTTCTGGATTTTCTGTTAACTCTCCACATTACTCCCCTGTGTGGTCCACTATAACACAATATATTTGTATTTAAGGTGTGGATCCGTCGTTATACTGATGATATATAATCACTGTAGTGGTGTAATAAACAAATTTGTTGATCTTAGCCACTGGTTGTGTTGGATGGTGAGGCACTACATCCCTCTGAGGACAGGAACAGATGCTATCTACACATTTACTTTAAAATACGACAGTCGGTAAATTCTAAACCACAACGTGATGGCAAACGTTATCAGCTGGAGATTGCTTAAAGCCGACTTCAAACTATTGCTTGACCTGTCACTGATAAAGTCATTTGACTCTTTGTTGACTAGAAATAGCTTCATGTGCTTCAGCGAGTCAACCAGTAAATGTGATCCAGTACAAAGACGGCAAACTAATGTCTTGTAATGGACACAGAGTTGACTCTACACCTTTAGGACCCAGTTAGAACTCAAAACTAGATACACATATCTTTATTTAGGTAGAAGTTATTGCAAACTTGTACTGTTGGTTTTGTTGTACTTGTCAATTTCTTTGGGCTAAGTAGTAAGATGCTGGATTGAACTCTGATTCTTGTGTCTGTACCTCACCATGGTAACATTAACAGCTTAGATAACGTATTAATAACCTATGAACCAACCTTAACCTTCCTAGATGACCCAGTGTGTGGATAGTGACAGTTTTGAGAGACTCTCTAAACATTTTTTTTTCCAGAAGAGCAACAGATCTGGGATATATCCCACCTCTCATTGGATTGAACTCTAGGCTTTCTTGCTTTCTTTATTTTCTCTTCTTGACTGCAAGAAACGATAAAGCCGTTTGGTTGTTTCTACAGGCCTTTGGACAGAGATGGTAGAGCGGTAATCTCTTGCACTTCCTGGTGACCATAGAAGAGTGGACTGCTTACAGTTTTGAATTATGTTTATTGACACCACCAGCTGAACAAATAAGGTTAAAATTACTACATCGAAGCAACATATTTAATGGAATACTCGGTTGTAACTACAGTCAGATCTACCCATGCTTTAATGATGGGGTAGTGATCTTTATAAGCCTACTGATTTTATCATTCACACAACTTTTTTGCCAGCTTTTCTTCCTGGCTCTGGCAGCCGTGTTGCTTTTATTCTTTATTCTTAAATTCCTTATATTGGTTTAGGACTTTAGTTTGTTCACATTCTCAGCGAGGTTCAGGAATCCAGAGTCCAGAACTTATAAAGTGACTGTAGATGATTCAGTGGAGCTCTACTTGACTGTTTCTCGTACTGGTGAAGCCACACTTTGTTTGGCCTCTTGCCCTAAAGCGAAACTGTGACGAGGAATGTTTTAGCAAAAATGAACTATCAAGCCTAACACTTACCGCTCTCCTTTATTTCTCTGTTCTTTTCCTTCTCCATAGCGCCCAAATCTCCACCAGAGAAGACGCGGTATGACACATCTTTGGGCTTGTTAACAAAAAAGTTTGTCGACCTTCTTGCTCAGTCTTCTGACGGTGTTTTGGACCTTAACATTGCTGCTGAAACCTTACAGGTGAGTTTATGTCCAAAGAGAACATCTTGAATCACTTCAGAGTGTAGAAACTGTTGGAAACTCTGTCAGAGATTGTATGTCTACAACTACAGGAAATTTTAAATCCCTAACAGACTTTAAAATTGGGTTTATTCACACATAAGGAGAAACTTCACACACTACAAGATTTTCTAATAATGACACCTCACACACTACTGGATATTATTATGATTATCAGAGGGAGATGTCAGGGAGCAGAGCACCTCTTGGTTGATCTCATGGAGAGGCAGATGTAAATAAAAAGGAGACAACAGTGGGAAAAAAAAGTGCAATAATCCTTGCAGCAGGTTGTTGTTGGCTAAACGAGTCAGAATCGGAAAAATAGTTGAAGAGTTGTGGTAAGAACTGGAATGTTAGTTGTTATTTGGCATTGTTTGGATCCCAGCATGATAATCACACACATCCCTGCTTCACCTCAGAAATATCAACCATGTTTGGTATTATTCATGAGTCTGTGAGCATTTTGGGAGGTTTAAGGTGGATCAGTAAACCCCTCGCATAGCAGATTTCTTCTTCGATTGTTCAGAGGAGTGTAATGGGGGTAAACTGACCTGAAACCTGCCTAAATGCGTAACTACCTCCACCTGTGTTCTGTCCTTCCAGGTACAGAAAAGACGCCTTTACGATATCACCAATGTGCTCGAAGGAATTCACCTCATCAAGAAGAAATCGAAGAATAACATTCAGTGGATGTAAGCAGTCGCTCTGTCCCTCTGCGTCATGCAAATGATCAGTTGGAGTTGACCTGGGGACTCAGTCACACACTAAAACTGATTTTCTGGCTATTATACAAGACATTTATGTTGGTTGTGAAGAATTTAAGAACATGATGTGATGGATTGATCCCTGGGTCTCCTCCACGTTTGCTTCAGTTGATGTCATATGAGGAAACCTAACTGTGCTGCACTCACTCTGCGTGCATCCTCATTTATTACTAGTTTAACTGTTTTATGTCTGTGAAGATTCTCAGTCATCCAGGTCATGGTTATCCTCATAGTTTCATAGTCGTAGCATCTGGACTTGCTTGAGTCAAGCAACGATGCTACGATTGAAACTACGAGGATGGTTTAACTGTTTTAATTTCCCTTTCAGTCATTATGATGTGGTTCACCCAAGTTTGGATGTAGCTAAAAAAAATTCATTCACAGTGGTCACCTATGCTGTACACAGAGGAATCTTGTATTACTGTGAGGGAGCTATTTCTTCAGTGTTTTTGCTTTAGAATAGAATTAGTTTGTCATTGCACAGTTTCACAGTGCTTTCACACAAGCACTGTTTGTAAAAGTATGATAAGAAATGTGCAAAAATAAAATATGACATCTAGTCGAAAAAGTAAAGAGCAAACAGTGGGGTAGCTTCTTTTAAATATAGTTTATTATGGCTGAACATGTATGAAAATGCATAAGGTAGTGTGAGTGTTTGCAGAGTTCAGTTCTCTTATGGCTCTTTTATCGTCTCACTTTACAGGACTTGAGATCAGGGGAACGTAGGAACATTGTTGAAAAGTAAACTGTCACATGTGTTTTAGTCGCTCATTCCTCTGCAGCTTATAGAGAAGATAGTTTCTAAATATTGAAAACTAAATATGTGTTTTACCAACAGAAATTACAGCTGCAGAAAACTGAGATCAGACCAGAACTTTTTTTGCGCTGTTGAAGCAAAATCAAATATTTGAAAAGATGAACACGAGGTACCAAAATAGTTTCCCACACGAACACTGAATCTCTTCCAATTGTTAACCCTCACAGGGGCTGCAGTCTGTTGGAGGTAGAGGGAACACTGACCCAGAGACAAAGACTGACGGCTGAAGTTTCTGCACTCGGTGAAGAAGAGCAGCGACTCGAGCAGCTCATCCAGAGATGCAGCCTGGATATGAGGCACATGAGCGAGTTGCCAGGCAACCAGAAATATCCTTTTATTTAGATCCCAAAAGTTAAAATGACTTCTAGCTACCTCAGGGAGCAGGTTTTCCTCATCTATTAGGTAAATGTTATAAAAGTGATGGTTAGGTTTGAAAATTGTGGGATCCTGTTGTCTTTCTTTAACCCTTCTGTCTCCACATATTCTTATGTAACGTACCAAGACATCAAGCAGCTGGGGAACCTCCGAGATCAGACTGTGATTGTCGTCAAAGCGCCAACAGACACCAAACTGGAAGTTCCAGACCCTGATGAGGTTTGTACACATGGAATAAGCCTGGTCCTACACTAAAATGATTGTTTTCAATGGAGATCCTCATTAAAGATAGTTTTTGGTCCAGGACTAGGCTTGATATTTGTCTGAGGAACTGTCTGATAAACTGGATTTGTCATCGATATCCTGACGAAACTTCTGCTTCTTGCTGACTCGTCATCTGATCTCTGGCTTGTTCTCTTAAAGAAACAGCTTGATATCTGGTCAGATTCACTTCTGATCCTACCAAGGGAAAATATGTGTTATTCCAACTCTAAACCCAGTGTTGCTGTAGGTCTGGAACATGTTAACCTGGAGTTAAAATCCCATCTAAATGAGGTTTATAAGTTTATATTGTTAAGCAGACAAATATGCCCCATTAAAAAGTCTGATTCACTGGAAGGCTGGTAAACATGTTTTCTAAACTCTCTTGATGTTGGCAACATTTTGGCTTCTAAATGGAAAAACTGACAGATTCAAGAAGCCTTTGCAGTGTGCAGCCTTTGAGAAAGTGCAGTGAAATGCTGCCAGTGTGTCCAACTAACTCTTTAACAGACACATTCCTGACAAAATCGGTGCACCTGCACTGGAAATGGCAGCTAGCGAGTCATTTGTTTACCAGGCATATGGAAATGACATTGAAGGGGCTGAAGCTGTGTCAGGGTTTGAGATGTGAGGCAGCAGATGTTAAAGTTGTATTAAACATTCAATGTTACACAAGCACACCCAGTTTATACCAAAAATGCCTGAATATTTCACTTGGTAGATTCAGTGCAACTGGAACTTGCTTTGCTGACTGTGCGAGGCTAATGCTAACACTGAGAAGCTTGCTGTCAGACGCTATCTGGAACACCATAATGGCGTTCTAAAGTAAGTTTAGAAATGCCTCTTTATCACAGACACAACCTGTAAAAACTGAGAAGCACAGCCATCACCACAAATCAGGAAGTTAGCTCACAGTGGCTAAGGCTACGCTAACGGCTAGCAGCTGGGATAGGAGGCAGCCCCTGATTACCTGATCGGTCGATTTCAGCTACATAAGAAGACAAACTAACAGTCATCCCTTCCTTGTGTCAGAACGGCACCTGGTGAACTTTTTATTTTTAAAACCCACATTACAGCCATAAATGTCATGTTTACCAAGACTGTTGTATAAATGTTTTGCAAATGCTCATTTTGGAATCTTGGACGTCAAATATGAGTTGTCTTTGAAGTATTTAGTTTAGATTTCTATTTGTGATGATAGTCATTAATGTAACCGTCTTTATTGTCTATGAACACCAGTATATGTTCTTAAACACTGGAGAAGACTCGACGTTTGGCATCTTTCAATGGAGCCGTCCATCTTTGTAGTCCGTGTCAGACCTGTCAGTTTTCTGATTTGAACTCCTTATTTTATTTCCTCGCTCCAGAGTTTGTCCATCCACCTAACCAGCACCAAGGGTCCGATAGAAGTCCTGCTGTGTCCGGATGAGGAGAACGACCCCAGGAGTCCCATAAAGAATGGAAACACGGATATTAACGGGAATTCGCCTTTCCTCAAAGTCGTTCAAGGTCTGTTTCAGACGGATGTCCATACAGCAATATTTTACATAAGGAGTTTATTTACTGTGGTTTATGTTCTCTTCATTACATTGTGGCTTACATTCAGCAACATAACGGATTATTTTTAAATGAGGTAGTCCAGGTGGCATTTTCGAAAGCAGCAGTCTGCAACTGTTTTTGCACCATGGACCGGTTTCAAGTGAGACAATTTTCGGGCATGATGACCGGTCAGTAAAAAAAAGATTTACTCAATAAATCAATACAACAGCAGATAAAATAATAAAAGAACCAGAAATGTCACATTCAAGTAAGTAACAAGAGGAACTGGAATTGGAATAAAAGAAAATAGAGGGTCAAACCATAAAGACAAGGCTAGAAGTAAGAATAGTAAATGGATGAAATGAATGTGTAAATATATAAAAGATAAGAGAATAACACAAACGAGCATAATAAAATAGACAACATATGTTCTTGTTGTCTTTCTCTCTGACAGGAAGTGTGTTTCTGTTGTAAAGCTCAGGGATCACTAAGGTTAATTTAGCTTTTGGTGATGTACTTAATCTTCTTAAGGACAACAGCAGTCCAAAAAGACACTATATGCAGGCTGAAACCTGTTAATCCAGACTATATTTAATAAACAGCTTCCTTGTATCCGTTATACGTGGCTACACAAAGATATTAACCACTAGTCTGTATTTCCCTCCACAGATCCTAGCTGCACAGCTCCTCCCTCTCTCCTCGCTCCACCTTCCTCCTCCTCCTCCTCCTCAGCTGTCTCTGTCACCACTCTCTCCCCCATCTCGTCCCCGTACACCAGCCTCCTCCAGCAGACCGAAGATCAGATCCCTTCATCTCTGGGGCCTTTCCTAAACCTCGGGCCTCCTCTCCTGGACCAGGACGACTACCTTCTAGGTTTGGGAGATGATCAGGGAATTAGCGACTTGTTTGACGCATGTGACTTTGATAAAATGCCTTCGCTGGGTCTGGATGATCTCCTGTGCAGCTAGCATTAGCTAAAACAGATAGATGGAGATGAAACACTGAGGGCTTTTTCTGTCCCACAGGGGCTAAACACCGTGTTCCGTCACGGTGTGAGTGATAAGTGGCCTGGTCAGTGTGAAGCTTTGACCATCTTTTGTAGTGGATGGTGATTTACAGGTGGTTGGTGAAGTTTAAATGGGGACAGGAAGGGTGTCTATGCTCTCTGTAGGGTGATGCTGTACAGAGAGAACAACAAAGAGCTATAAAAAAAAACAGCCCAACTTCACCTGGCATTACTGCACCTCCTGGGTCCTACCAGGGTTTGGTTTATCAGTGTGACGGTCCAAAGCCATCAGTAGAGTAGGGAAGTGTTCCTGCAGATCTGTCCATCTGTGATGCTTCTACAGATAAACCTTCAGGATGTGTTGATGCCAGGTGATGTGGGGACGAGATTGTGAAGGATTTTTTTACCGTTTTCATTCTCTTACACCAATGATCTGTGATTGAAGGCTTACACTGCTGACTGTTAAATAGAAATCTTTTGTGTGCAAATGTAGAACATTTTAAGAAATTAAAAGAACTATAAGAAGACAACAGGATGATTGTTGTGCACAGCACTCATGACTCGGTTATGGTTTGATTAGGCAGGCTGAGGCTTGGGTCACCTGTCAGGTTACCTGTTACATATCTGGCCTTCTGACTCTAAAGTTAACAAGACTATTAATACTGTGTGCATTTAGGAGTTACTCCGTATGGAAAAGTTGCATGGAAGACTGTTCTGGAGTACAAATTTATACTGTAAAACAAAAGATAACAGGAGTGTGTCCCTTAAATGCTCTCAAACGTCAGTCTGTCTTTAACTGAAAACCTGGACATTGCAGCGATGAATAGAAAAAGAAGCAACGCCTCACATAACCCAGAACCATTTTGTTTAGTTGCTAACAGAGAAAAGCCATCTCTTCTGGGTTGTGTGGGGTTTCACTGAACCACCAGATGCTTAAATCTGTCTGTTCAAACACACGATGTGCAAAAAAAAAAATCTCAATACTTTGTGAATTCAGGACTCCACCTGTTGCTGCTTCTTACCTGTCGGTTCCATCTTCATCAGCAGAAGTCGCCAAACTCCTAGCGCCGACTGTGCTGTGCAGTTAAACTAAATCACTTACTCCTGATCTATTCAGTGTGTGTGGAGAGCAGTTTTGGTGAGTCTTTTTAGGTTCAATTACTGTTGAATTTTAATTAAATTTTAATATTGTAGAAATGACTGACATCAAGGACCTGATAGCCACTAAATGAGACTTCAATGTGTAATAAAAAGATTAAAATACAGCTGTAACTTAACCGAATCCAGTGCAACCAAGCTTTGGCATCATGTGTTTAGAGCCACTTATTTTGAAAACAATGACTTTTGAGGAGAAGCTGAAGGGATGTGATTCACTTCTAAACGTGTCTCATTACATCCCGGATGCAGACGTCTTGCCTGAAACCTGGCTTTTAGAGATCACAGGTGATATTGCTGCTGCTGTTGTTGTTGACCTTCACCCCGACCTGATTGACGTGCGCTTGAGTAACTGCGTGTGCGAGTGATGTCCGATCAAGCTTGCTAAAGAGTGAGCCTGCCATGTGTAAATTGATGTATAGTTTTCTAATTTTTCCAGTGCACAAGGTACTGTAGGCTACCTCTCACTTAATGTTGGACAGTAGTAATAGGTCGTGGAGGTGAAGCCGTAGTGTGGATGAGTCCTTTTGTCATAGAAACAACCCTGTGTGTTATTTAGCAGTGACATTGAATATTACATCGCACTTTTGTGTTTTTCATGTGTGCGAGATTCTGCTCTGGTGAAGAGAAAACCATTGCTCACAAACCATCTTAAATCTGAATATTGGGGCGCACGTTGAGTAGAAAAGTGGACAAATGTGTTGCAATATATGTTTTTTTTTTAATTTTCAATAAGTTATTTTTTGTCAGTGTTTATTCTTTTCTTTTGATTTTGAGAAGGAGCATCTCTTAGACCCCATATAATGCATGTGTTTCCATGCAGTCAATGTTGTTGGGAGTGTGATGCTTTCATTTCTGCCATTTTCACTTTCATGGAGAGAACTGAAATCTGCTAAAAAACAAACCGTTGGAAGTTAGAAATAACTTTAACCACTTGTTGCTGAGTTTAATCAGTGCTGAAATTTGACTTTAATGCACAGAAATGTCCTGATTCACCGAGTATGACCTCCATATTTATATTAGTACATGTTTTCATGGGTAAGTCAAGCCCCCCCCTGTTTGGTTCACTAACCACAGTGCCACTTTCTACAATTTACAGGTGATTATATTTCCCCGTCTGGTTGGAATATTTTATCCTCTTTTATGTGATGGAAACAGGAGTTTTTGGAAAGCTTGTGCCTTTCCATGGGTTTTCTAATGGAATGTTAAAGGTTTTAATGCACCGCTGAAGCTAGCGTCTTGTATAATGGGTGACTTAAAACTGCAGCTCATTCGTTTCTAATGTGTGATTCTGATATGTGATTAGAACTTACAGAAAATTATCATTAGGCTAAATATGGTGTTAACTATAGATCGAAACAGCGTTTGTTTTTTCCTGCTATTTTCTTATGGTTATTCTTAAGCTGTTACCAAATACAATATACTAAATATTCTGTAAAGACTATGTGAAAAGTTAACTATTTGATAGGAAAGAATTGACTGTAAAATTATGGTAATGCTGCCTGTTTTCCACTAACTACAGAGAAAAGAGCAGTTTGCAATTTGAACGCATGGGTGAAAGTGCTGTTGAATGTTTAAGATAAACTAATTTGATGTTTCTGATGTGTGTTATTCAGTTATACAAGTTGTTTCTGTACATCTGTTAAATGAGGAATTTGAGGGAGGGGGGAGGGATAAATGGATTTGTTTTTGTACTTTGGGCATTTGTAATTGAAAATTTGAATAAAGGCAATATAAATAAGGAAAGGTTTGTATTTGATCTGTCTTTAAGGGTGAGATTTACTGGAAAGGTCTCCGTCTTGAGGTTTTCTGGGGGGAAATTGACAACGATCGAATCTCTGCTCTCCAAATGTGATGCCAGGAATTAAGAGTATTCACTGTTGGGATGATGTGGCAGCTTTAACAGCATCTCCTGGTCTGTCTTTGCTTTTCTGTAGTTTTCTGCCAAACAAAACTAAGATATACCCCCTTTTTTAATCAAGTTAGACAGCATTATTACAACTGCAGTGCTAATTATTTGTTGTTTCCCCCAACTTCTAAGACAAACATTGAATTGACGTTGATAATTCTTGTCTTTTTCATTGTTAAAAAGGCAGCATTGAGTCAGAACAGGTTTTTTTGTCAGCTGCGTTGCTCCTCTGCTATTATTGGGGCTCAGCTTTGCCCTGTCCATCCATCATTTCCTTCAACACTTCAAGGCAGCATATCAAAAATGGTTGCACTTCTGTGAAATGTGGCACACCAACTCGTGCTCTGAGGATGAACCATGGTGATTTGTGACCTCTGTGCCCTCCATCACCACCAATGGACACATCTTAGGCTTCTCTCCAGTATCTCAAGATCTGATTAGCTGATCACCTTGAAATGTATATATATGTTTATACAAACTTATTTTAAAATAAGACAATGCTCATCTCGTCTCTTAGTCAAGATTTAGCTATAACTCGGGGCTAATGCAAGACGGGCAATACTGGATTGACTGCTGATTATTCTCCTCCACTTTCTGCAGGAATGGCGGCTAAAACAGACACTTTGATCTGAACAGTAACGCTATTATCATTAGTAATATTACCTTTCTCCATAGTTTGTGCAACATCAGTTCGAGTGTTATGTAGCATTTCATTTATACGTGTAATATTTTGTTTCTCAGGTGCAATATTTCACTTTCATTTACAAGATTGTCAATATAATGTGCAATATTTACTTTTCACCCCTTTTTCTGGCACAATATTTTATTATTATGTGTGTAATTGCATCAGTATAATTTTTACTGATCTGTTCTAGTCTTATTTTAGTTGAGCTATTTTATTTCTGTAATATATCATACTTGTATCTTTTTGCTTTGCTCCTTTTTAGGCACTGCTGCATTTCTTATGTTGTATCATTTGTTTTTTTCTGAGCAAAATCTGACAAGACTTTTCTTCAGGATTATTAAAATTTGATATATTTATTCTTAGCACAGCAATGACAAACCAAAACAATCCAATTATTAAATATTTTCTATTGGAAAGCATATAAAAGGAAACCTGGAGGAGCCACAGTGCACTGGTCTGATGCTACTGATAAAAGAAATATTAGTATGTTTATATACTTCTTAGACCAACTGTTTAAAAGAATGATTGTACAGTAGTTGTGTAGTGTGGTGTACAGGTCAGAGAATGTCATCGCTCAGAAACCAGTATTTAATATTTACTTTTGGTTTTTTTGGGAATTTCTAATGACTTTTTTTGTTGTTTTATCAGTGTTATTCTTTTGTTTATGGTAGAATGCTTCTCTCTGACCCCAAATAATACAGAGAATCATTCACAGGTAGATTATCTGTCCTTTACTGGTCTTTAAGAGACACGTCTACAGACTCCACTGAACAAGGACCAGGGATTTGAGTTTTAGAATGATGTCAGTGAGTCAGATAAAAATATTCCTGCCTGTTTTTCTTTCTTAGAGAAGTCTGCTTAAACAGCGCTCTGACGTAAAATTAACCTCAGTTTAGGGGAAAATCCAGTCTCTTAGTCAGCATTACTGAGGTAATCACTTCCTCTATTTGAATGGCCCTGATGCAGTTGATGATGAAGCAAATATTAGTAATGTTGTCTTGTTTTTCTCGTTCAGGCAGATGAGATGACTAAAAAAGGGCAGTAAGTTAAAGTGTGTGTAAAAGTGTGGTTAAAATAATTTGAATGTAATAAAACATATACATTTATCAAAGAAGATGTTTTCTTGTTATTTTCTATTTTTAATTAGTCTCAGATGAGCTTTATTTGTTTACAAAAATCATTAAAAACCCCAGTAGCTGATTTTAATTTCATGTCTTCTCACTCTTTTCACCACAAGTGTCGATTTCAAAATGATCCAAACGTGCGAATCCGCGTCCATCCTTTTTGTCCCTCCTCATCCGCCGTAGCTACAGACAGTATGGCAGCCTGAGAGTTGTGAGCACTGTGTTTCTGCTGTAAATATCTATCTTTTTCCACTTTTAAAGCATCTTTGCATCGGAGTTGAGGCTTTTCTGAACTAACAACCTCATTTGGACTCAGGTAAGAGACTAATAAAGAATCTTAGTCGTTCTGTTTGTCCAGAAAAGGAGGCACGTGGGTTGTAGCTAGCTAATGAGGCTAACCAAGCTAACAGCTAGCTTGCTCATGTTACCAGCAAAACAAACTGTAGCTGTTTAAATATCCGGTCAATTAAACGCTTTAACACGTGTTTTTATTTGGTAGCAGTCAACGTTAATGTTAATTAACCGGCCATGTGCATGTTGTAGGTAGACGTCAGGTCAAAATAAAAAATAAAACATGAGCTAATAATATGACTTAAACGTAGTTCTAACTTTATGTTTAATGCATATTTAGTTTGTACGATCACTGCTGCTGTTTCTGATTCTGTAGCTTGTTATGCAGTTAATTTTGCAATGTTATATATAGATAACAATACAGGTAAATACACGTGCGTGAGTAAACACCTGTGCTTTACTTTGGATGATGAAAATTTAGGCCTCGAACACTTAATTTTCTTCATTCTGGTGAAGCTTAATGCACCAATTTGTGCATTTTTTTTTTTACATCAGTTTATGGTTAAAATATCAGATTATATAAGGAAAAAACTAAATTTTGGCACCAAGTGACAGAGTTTATTAGACTTTGTCGCCTGGTTATAGAAGTTTAATAGACTATATATGGATCTTATACATTATTCTGGGTCTGTTTTTAACCCTCAGCACGTGGTTGATAAACTCATACAAACATGTTTTTTTTTTTTTTAAAAAAAAGGTTTATACTTTTTGTTCTTATTTGGGGGACAAATGCATGTGTTCTAAATACTGAAGGGCTTGTAATTCCATATGTCCACCCCTGTATTACTATGTATACTCTCAACATCATAGGATTTTAAAAATGAAGCGCCATATTAAGTTAACATGCCTTTTCATGCAAAGTTGGTTCATTTACAGAAAGAAACAGCTATCAGAAAGGAATGCAACTGAGTGATAAAAAGTTAAGGTTGCTGAAGAAGGAGCAGTTTCATTTAAAATTCTAAAACTACAGCAAGAGCGAGTATAAAAAAACAATATCTATGATGCTCTTGCAAAGTTTTCCACAGACGTATAAAGAAACTGGCACAGTTGAAGACTGGAAATGCAGCGGTTGGCAAAGAAAACAGCAGACGATAGACCCATTAAGCTGATTTCTCTTTTAAATTCAAATACATTCTGCAGCATCATCATCACAGAACTGGAGGAAACCAGTGGAACTCTTGTTCACGCAGCTGCAGTCACAGAAGTCTGGTCAGAAGTCTTAATAACTTGCAGCCCCAAAGCCAAACAGCTCATCTGTGCATAAAAACACAAGAACTCTGGGTGCAGAAAAGTGTCTGGCTTTCTGGACTTATTTATTTATCATTTGAAATATGTAGCTCTGCTGCAGGGATCAGTGTCACTGAGCAGGTTTGTGGGACCAGGAACCAAACATTTTATTTAGGTCTGCCACTATCATACATTTTCTGTTTTGACTAATTACTATTACAGATAATTTTATCATCCACTAGTTGATAAAATGTCTTCAAATGTGCGAATGGTTAAAACCCAAGTTTTCTATCTTAATTAAGCCACTATCAGGAAAACAATGTAATAAATATAAATAAATAATGAATACATTTACTGTCAGTTAACTCAGATTAGTCAACTAATTCTTACAGCTCTAATTAATAATAAACGTGTCATTGATGCTTCCTCTTTACATTAAATGGTGCGCTTTTGCCTGTTTAGTTTGACTTTACATTTACAAGAAAGTTGACCAATATTTTAATGCACTTGCAAACTACAAGCAGAAATTATGGCGGTATTATGTGTCATTTGAACTTCATATTCATGCCTCCCTTCAACTTCAATGAAGACATCATACCTATCTGTTTTGCCAGAATTTTGAAATCACAATGTACTTTCGACAGTTTTTTATCTACTTATTTTTGCTTCACGTGGTCTCTGACTCATTTTCAGACTTCATTTTTGGTAATCAGGGTCTGGATTGTTTTCAGGTCTTGGCTATATGAGAAAGTCTGTGTTCTGACCAGAGCTCTGTCTGATTTCAGCCCATCATGCCGTCCGCCTGCGACTCTCTGATTGAGGACATCGAGGACATGGTGTCTTCCAGCGACCCGACCCCTCAAGAAAGACAGTCTGCTAGAAAAAGCATCATACCGAGGTCCAGGAGGAAGAAAGAGACATGCAACGAGGAGCTCCAAGCTGACAGGTCAGAGAGAAAATATAAGTTCATGGAAGCTGTTGTCTTTCTTGATGTATTTGGACAAGCAAAGATTTAATTCTCAACAAAACCAGACAAAGGTGGTATGCTTGAAGCAAAACTATTTATTTTAATAATTTATTTAAAAACAATATCAAAAGAAATGCTATTTCTCTATGGATAAAGTAAACACATAAGAAGGTAGTAATGTTCCTTTAGCAGAACCAACTTGTTTTAGGCATTTTGTAGTATTGTCCTCCAGTCTCTTACATCTGCTGGCTGATGAATGATGAATTTTTGGCTACTCTTCCATGCTAAAGTCCTTCAGTTGCACAGTGCTTTTCTGACATATATCCATGTTTCAAACTCGCCCACAACATTTCAATTGGATTCAAATTGGGTTCTTATTTTGAGCCACTCCTCGGTGGATTTGCTAGTCTGCTTTTGGATCATTATTCTGATTAAAGGTTCCCTTCTGCACTTAAACTTCCAGACAGAAAGAATCACATTATCTTTAAATACTCTTTGATATGATGCAGAATTCATGGTTGAATCAAGCTGTCCAGTTCCTGAGGCAGTGAAGAAATGTTTTGTACAGTGAAGGGTTCTTTTTCCTCACACGTCTTCCATGCAGGTCAAATCTCTTCCTGATTGTAGATCACTTTGATATGACTAGTTGCAAGAGATACCTGCAGGTCCTGTGGTGAAATTTTGGGGTTTTTGGTTTTTGTCTCTTTGCGTCTGGTGGTTTGCTCTTGGATTTAATTTTCTCGGCTGAAAAATGCTGGAAAAATGTGCACTCTAATCTAGTCTATATTGCGTGTAGATTTTCCGCACAATGAAATGATTTATTTTCTTTAGATTTTTTAAAATCCTCTCCGAGACTCATAGGTATCCACAACTTCTGAAGGCAGTAGGTATTTGTACAGATCTTGACATAACACCAAACACCTCAATAGAAAAGAGAAAACGTTCTAATTTTGGCACCTAATCTGGAGTTCATGATTTTAGTTTTAAGGATTTAGAAGTGTGATTTTTTATGACTGGCATTTTTTTTTAAATGACAATTTTATGACATTTTGTGAGCATGTCATCTGTACCAGTAGACTGGTTCAGAGAGGATCCAGTGTTTGCTTGTTCAAATATGTTGACAAAATGATCCATTTCCATGCGAGTTATGTATTTTTTGATATGGCTGTACATGAGTGTAGGACGTAAGAGTATGGTGATATTGTTTCTGTTTACAGTACAGTGTGTGATGGCAAACTTAAGAGTAATAATAAATAATAGTGTGTTTAGCTTCAGACTTTTTGATAAATTATGTAGATCAGAATACATGCGGCACATGAGGCAGGTAGAATTACCAATTACATAAGTCTACTGTCTATTTGTAATACGTCCTCTTGGCTTTCACACGAAAAATATACCACAGAAGCGGTTTAAAACTCATTTCCTGACCCAGTTGTTTGATCGACAGCTTTGCAAACAGCCTGCACTAAACAGGTTAAATGTCAAAGCACCTTTACAGTCTGTTCCACTGCACTTGAGTTCTATGATGTTTTATGATATTTTTGATATCGATTTTAGCATTTCCATGCGTCATATAATAGACATGTTTTATTTTAAATTTTTAGTTTGATCCCAGGAACCCAAAAGATCTGGATGAAAACGTGGGGCTGCAGTCACAACAACTCCGACGGAGAGTACATGGCCGGACAGCTCGCTGCCAGCGGATACAAGATGACTGGTGAGAGACTGTTTAATTTTTTTTAATTTAAGCAACATTATACAAATTAAACTACACATAGAGTACTGCTATCTGAAGAATAAAACTTGAAGAGGACAATTGATGTATTTCAGACTGATGGTTTTAAGATAACTGCCTGAATTAAAAGCTGAAATGAAAAAAAAAAATGTAATTTTTTAATATATTGGATACCCATAGAGCTGGTGTCAGTGTTATTGTTGAACACAAGGGGGCAGTGTTACCTTGCAAGTAAGAAATACCCTGAGTATTACTCCTGTGGGGGATTTTTCACTTTTGCACTTCCCTCAACAAATCTATTGTTAATCTGTGTGTTTAAAATGGTTAATGTGAGGATTTCAACCACGATGAAACTAAACTAATCTAATCCGAGCCTCTAGTTTAGATGCTTTAACCTGACGGAGTAGTGCAAAGATAAAAACGATAGGTTAAATAAACACTCTGCAATATTGAATACTACCTTTCATCATTGGTTTTGCATGTCTTTTGCATTGAAGCCAGACAAATTGTGCTCTAGATTACCAGAGAGATTCATTTTGAGTGTACAAAATGCGCACGTTGGATTGTAGTCGGCAGTTAAATCTGATAATCTGAGTTTCCTGCTTTGTGTGTGTAGTTTTGGCCTCCTGTTTTCCGCAATTAGTCACAAAGAAAACGTACTTCTTGTGCAGGTTGTGTGTGGGTAGTTGTGCACCGACCACGTCCCACTGGCTTCTTTCTATATGCAGCTGTGCGTTTGTGCAGAGAGAGTTAAGCCCTGAGGCGTTTCTCTCTCCATGGGGTCTCCACAGCCATAGAGGGACATTAATCACACACTTCAAAAATGCAGATGTACCCACTCACTCACTCACAAACACACACACTAGACACGATTTGCTCCCGAACATGGGCCAACAGTTTTTCTTTCCCCCCTCTCATGTGGTATTTTCGACCCTTGATCTCTTTATCTTTTCCACCTTTCTTTGTTTTGCTGTTTCTTGTGTCCCAGGAGCTGCTGCCTGATAGAACACGTCTCTGTTTTCACTTTGTTGTCTCTGACCTGCCCCTTGACTCACATCCTGTGTTCAGGCATCTCCTAAGGCCTGATATTTAGTCTGCTAATTGTCCCAACGTACATGCATTTTGACTGTTGTTTAGTGGAACGGCTGCAGTTTCTGTTTGTATTCAGAGTGTTGTCTGTACTCCTGCTGTGACCTCTGCATGGGAAATATCTGTCTGTCTCCCAATATGATTACAGCACACACTGCTTCCCTGGTTGTCTTAAGGTCCTCAGCAGATATAGATGCGAGAGGGTGTAATGTAATACACTCTCAGGTAATTGGGTTAAATCCGGCTGTTATGGATATTAGGTTTTTGGAATCTCTGGGTTACATTTGTTTCTGTCTCCTCCACTTGTTAAAACAGGACGGAGCAGTGACCACACAGACGTAGTGCTTCCAGAAAGTGTTCACTGTTTGATTTGATTAGATTTTAACTGAGCAAAAGAAGATTTTACTCCTCTCCTCGTTTATTTTATGATGTAGACAGTTGCACAATTCAGTATGAAATTAACAACATATTAGTGTTTTCTGTTTGGGGATATTTGACATCATCATATGACTCGGTGAGACACAGAATAAAAGGGGATGCAGATTCTCATAAAGTGCAAAAGAAACATATTTTAATGTCTTTCAGTTGCCATTTGCATCTATTTTGCATGACTACATGGATTTGCAACGGGCTGTAGTCATGTTTGATGTTTTGATATCTACCTGTTCATCTGGTGTGTGTGTACGTCTGTGCTGGAAGTATTTTAGCTCCGAAATAATCTCTGTAACGCAAAGAAAGAACAGTAATTTCTTTAACTGCACAGCAGCTGCTAGCAAGGTCAGCAACGCCTGTAGCATAATGCATGATCTATATTGAATTAACCACTAGTAGTCAAGGCATAAGTCCTTTTTTTCCTTCCCAAGAAAATGTTAATAGGAAGGTGATAAATAAGGATGTTAACTGTTTCTAAAAGTCGCTGTTTCTGCACATCCAGACTGAAATGCAACCCAGGAATAGGGGCTTTAAAACTCCAGATCAGCTTAGCTGCTGGGCAAAACCATAGCAGAAGAGTTTATATAGTCTTAATGACACGTCGGTTAGTTTCCTCTCTGACTGAGGAGCTGCAGTTTCGTAACGTTTTGTACCCGAATAACCTTGGTTACCTTAAAACAGGGCCTTTACAACCACACACGGTTTCTCAGGCATATTTCTTCCACGTACGAGTGAGGACGACTGGGCTGTGGGATTACTCACTCAGTTGTCAGAGAACCAGGTTTTGCTTGGAACAGTTGGTGGAAAATCCAGAGTCAGGACAGCTGAGGAGCTCAAGTGATGTTCACAGGGAGGAAAACAAGGATATTTATGGGGTCATTCAAGAGACAGGGGATCTCACGCAACTAGATTTGGTCATACTGAAGCTTCAGGATCACTGTTGACAAAGATTTAAATCATAGATGGTGTATGAATGTTTGCTAAAGCAGTTTCTTTTCATGCATACAGGTTCTATATATAGCAGCTTAGAAAAAGAGCAATTCTCTGTCATTTACTGTTTAAATTAGTATGATATTAACCCCATGTTGTTGCCTTGATCTTCCATTGATGAGCTTCACAATAGGGCTGAGCAATAAGTAAAAAAGGGATTTAACACACACTAGAATGTGATTTTGCATTTCTTTTCCACTGAAACCAATGATGTCATTTTGGTCAGTTCTGCACCAAACAAGCTTTATGCTGCTTAACGTCTGGAGGTTGTGATTTGTAGGCTGCGGCTTCATTTATAATGGCATGTTGTGGCACATTTTTATCAAAAAGCTGCAGCTCCTGTGATTTGGATATTGCATTGATAATATTTCGATAAGTTTTTCAGCACTACTGCTTCTTTCTTCTTAGAAAGAGCTTTAAAGGTCAGTGTCTGAAGGATTAGTTTGGTTTCTGTCCTGCACACATCTGCTTTTTTTTATCTGTCTTTTCCACTTGTTTGCTTGCTTCTGTTTGCTCCAGTGTCTTCCTCCTCAGTCTGTCCTTTGAGGTAATTCATTATTTCACGAGGAGGAATCGGCTACACTTGGCACAGCTGGTGATTGTTCTGAATGTTATGGGGTGCAGTGCAGTGGTCTGGGTGTCTTGGATGGCGTGAAATTGTCGGGAGAAAGTGGAATAGTCTGGACTGTGCTCCTGACTGTTGTTGGTCAGACAGAATGTTCTCTGCAAAATCACATCGTGTGAATCTCTTACCTCTGTAGCGTTGAATCCGCAGTGTCGCTCTGCAGAGTTGAATGAAAGGATCTGGACAAAGACGCCTTCCGCTGCTCTGAAACATGACATCACCTTCTCTCTCATCCAGTTTTCTCTCTTTCACACTCGCTGCCCTCCCCAGCGGCACTTTCATCCCCATGTCTAACTCTTTCTTTCTTTCTCAAACTATGACATCACCTGGTGCGAGGCGTAGTAGAAGTCCTGCCGTCGGCCCATAGATGGCAGCCTTGGCTCACAGAGGAGGAGTTTTTCTTTTTGTTGAAAGGATGCGTCTCTGCAATATCAGGATGAGGTCATCCTTCTGAAAAACATACTCTGGTCTCATTCATAGTTTTAAAATGTGGAACTTTTAATCCCTAAATTTTGCACGTGATGTTTTACGAGGTGGAAAATGAAGCCAGTTAACTTGAGTCAATATAATATAATCCTGTAGGTCATTATGCTTATATAACAGGTTGTATAAGGCTGAATGAAGGATGTGTTTAGGGTAAAAGATTCACAACTTTAATTAAATGTGAGGGGCCACTCCTTATTCTGCATCTGCATCAGTATTTTGTATATACTGTATAAAATAAGCACACGTAAAACAATTAGACTCATAGTGCTTCTTTTTTAAAATGTTTTATTCACATTGGAATTCATCTTTTTACTTTCTTACCACTTGAGGAGGCAAAAACCTGTCATTACATTTTTTATTTATCTGCTCTTACTATATTTGATTATGATTTATGTGAACATTTGCATATTTGTATACACAAAATATAAAATATTAAATAATACAGTTCAAGAGAAGTGAAGAGCAAACGCCTCCTAACCTCCAGCTCATGTGTTTCTCTCTTGATGTGTTTAACATCAGTGACATAAACCTGATATTTCTCTCTGCTTTCATTGTCTCAACACTTGTTTTACTGTCTGTACTTGTTCTGAGCTGCTGTTCCCACATTCAGCCAAAGGGGGCACTGTTTACCTGCCATAGGCCACCAATCAACTGCATTTGAGCAGCAGAGCAATGTGCCAAACAGTGACTTCATAGAAAGGCATGTATTCTCACACATGAACGCGTGCACACACACACACATGCACACTCACAAACACTGACACGCACATGCACACACCCTTCATGGAAAGTCACACCAGGATATTTTGATTGTTTTTGGCTGGTCTCCTCCCCTTCCCAATCTCTTCTCTGGTCGCCAGCCGCGCACACAGCACTTCAGTTATGATTTTACATACCGGTTAGGCAAAATTACTCCCTGGTACACAATGTCAGCCAAATGAGGCGTTCTCAGTTCCTGGTTTGGACACAGACGGTTGGAGGATATGGCTTTCAGAGAGAGAGTGTGAGCTGTTTTGATAAAACGATATGAGGGCTTAATTGATCAGCAGGCAGTACAGGTGTTGCTGAGGATAGAAATGTATCTCAAATGTCATTTTATTGTGCCTTTTTAGACAAGGGACTACTTTTACATTTAGATAAATTGAATATATTGTGCTTTTATTACTAAATGCATTTTGCCTTTATGAGCTGAAGCACTGTTTTTGCTCAGTGGCGGCTAAAGAATATCATATTTTTGTGTTTAATATAGATATATTTTGCTTTTCACTTGAGTATATTTCTACTAGTGTTTTGTTTCTGACTGAGCTCGTACTACATTTGTGTTTGAAGCGCGTCTGCAGCTCTGTGTGATTGTATTACATCACTGCAGAGTATTCTCACTCTGAGCGTGTGCACCTCGCATACATGCCGTCTCATTCATAAAACGGAGCGTGTCAGGATCCTCCCATTGGCCGACAGGGTCCCGCGCAACATTACACGCCGCGACGTTGTAGCCAATGAAAACTTACAATTCTGCGTCTGACTCCACCTCTCACAGAGACACACACTTTGGCTCGCGCAGCCGCTCACACACACATCTTCTTTACCCGCACACAGTCGCAGATGTGGTTGGGATTGGTGTTTCGCAGGGAAAGTGCACGAGAGACAGCTCAGTTTCTGACAGTCATCATTCTGCAAGATTAGACGTATCGGCTGGTGCACGTCTGAGAAACACTCGTCGTCTCTGCTCTGTGTTGTAGCCATGAGCGTCAGACAGTGTTGCTTTGCTGGTTTCAGAGAGAGAGAATGAACGAAGCGACGAGAGGAAGAGAGGAGGGATGAAGAGTGCAGCCGACAGAGATGCACTCGAAGCCAAAATTAGCCAAAGTGAGGCTGGAAATAGGAACAGTGAGGGCAAAGCACTGCCAGGGAACACGAGGTGGAATCTGGCAAGTCTGCAGAAACGGGGAGTAGAGATACACGGATAGATGGAGAGGAGAGAGGTTCGAAAGATGAGCAGCAACAGGAGATAATCTGCACTGCAAAGGGAGGCTAAGTGAATAAATGGTAGCTGGCAGAATAAATACACATACAACTAAAAATCAAACTGGAATCTGAGGTTGTGTCTGAAATCAGTCACGACTCACTGTATAGGGTATATAGGGTTTTTTGGTAGTTCTGCCTGAATTTTAGGTTACAATTGTTCCTCCCTGTATAGTCACTCAAAATTTCCCACAATGCACCATGAAAAGTAGAGTACAGCTAACCAGCAACATGTCCCATCATGCATTGCATCTAAGGAGAATGGCAGATGGACGAGAGAGTTAATTAAAGATTGGTGGCATTTCCACAGGTTTCTGACACTGATTTTACAGTGTTAAGACGTATTTTATCATGTTAAGATTTTTTTATGGCATTAAGACATATTTTATGGTCTTAAGACAAATTTTTTAATAGGGTTAAGACATATTGTAGCATGTTAAGATTTTTTTACAGTATTAAGCCTTTTTTATCATCTTAAGACAGTTTTTTTATAGTGTTAAGATGTATTTTATTGTGTTAAGACACATTTTATAGTGTTAAGTCTCATTTTTTATGGTATATATCTTTTCTACAAGTACTTTTGAAATGACAGCAGGTACGAGACAAATCCATGAGTTATGACACAAAAATATTAAAATTAAAAATAATAATTTGTATTGGTATGTTTAATGGAAGTAGAACCATGTATCCGTATCTGTATTTTATTTATTAATTTTGGAAAATACGCTTTGTATAACATGAATTTATCAGAAAAATGCCGGTCGGTTCACTACCACAGTCGGACTTGATCTGATATGCTTTAATTTAGCGACAGCCGTGATGTAGTTATTAGCGCAGAGACTCGGTTAGAGTCTGAAAGTGTCAGTTTTGCAGGGAAGCTCCCTCCATAGTTCACTATATAGTGGTCAAAGATAGGGAATGAGTGGATGATTTCAGACACAGCCTTAAATTCCCTGAAATAAAGGAATTTCCACCACTGCATGTGCACTTGAATTGAATATTGCATGTATTTATATCATGTTAGTGTGACTTTAACTGAAACCAAACTGCTGAAATGATAATGGGATAGCTCTCTTTCCCATCTCCAGTGGACACACAATCTTGCACACACCATCCAAGGCTCTGAATTTGTCTGAAGTCATATAAAAAGAGCCATGAATCCAGGCAGTCAGGTGTGACCATTTAGATACCAGGAGATTAGAGTGATCCCGAGCCGTGTGTTTGTGCATGCACATGTGTGTTTTGGTGAACCAACAAGGTGACCCATGTGTTGGCAGCACATAGGAACCAGTTAGAAGCTGTGGGATTAGGGAGCCTGGACCAGTCCTGCCTTAAAACTCCCTGGAGGTAACGACGGATAGAGGAGAAGGAAGACGGGATCACTGCTCGGTCGCATCCATTGATTACTGCAAGGAAAGGAATTCTGATGGCATCACAAACTGACCTGATGAGAGGAACCACTGCAGCGAGAAATTGTCATAGGAGCTGAACACCACAGTGTCAGTCAGGGGGATTAATGGTGGCACTTTTAGATTATTTCAGTTCAATTTTATTTATACAGCATATGTAATCTCAGGGATTTTCACATAGTAAGTCAGACTTTATGATAATATTATTTTAGCCAAGGTTCTAGCATGACTTATACACAAAAAGGCAAAATTAAATCAATAGATAATCTGCTGTCCAAATGTCCCCGCTGATACCTTCCAGTGATACTAAGGAACTGCAAGAAACAAAATGATTCGTCCCTGTAAATCCTTTCTGTAAGGACACAGAGATCCCCTGATGTTATTCGCTCCTTCCCATATGTGAGATTTAAGTCCAAGGAAAGAGAATTACAGATACTGAAAGAGAGACCACTCCTCGCTCCTCTGAGAAATAACAAAAAAACAGAACAAATTCATCCCCCAAAGGGCGGCGATATCTCATCCTTGTTTCTCAAACCTCAGAGGTAGCAGAGGAAGAAGAATGGAGGCCTGAGTCGCCGCTCCAGTGTTCCCTCTGTCCAGTCATTTGTTCACTTGCACTTTCATTGCTCTGATGAAGAGAGCAAGAGATAAATGATTGGAGAAGCTGGAAAGGAATTTCCTTTGCTTGTTCCCTGTAAAGGAAAGGAAGCGTATTCCCTATTCCCTTCAGAACCCAGCCAGCCAGTGAACCCCGTTATCCCAGGAATACCGACTGCATTCCACAGGGATTGTGGATACCCTGAAGGGATATAATGGGAATATCATGGAGGGGATGTGAGTAATGGGATGAAGCAAAGGGAAGGCGTGGAGGTGGAGGAGGATAGAAGAAGAGAGGGACTGGGAAATGAAGAGCGAAGGAGGTTGTCTGGAAGGAGGATGAGGGGTAAAGCCGGTCCACAGCATTAAATCAAAGCGGGGAGATGATGCTTTCTGGCATCAAGGGCGTCTAATTGTGAAAAATAAAAGCGTGGCAGTTAAATGTCAGACCACCGTGCTGGCAGTGCGTCAGGAATCGTAGGAGTCATGCTTCCCTCCCATTCAGCAAGTTGCATCAGGTGCCATTTAACAAGACATTTAACCCCCAAGGCCTCAACTGGAGCTGCTCAGTGGGAGACACAGCGTACCTGTGGATATGGAGGGAAGCTTCCAGTTAGTAGAGTGTAACCCATTCTGGACTGCACTTGTCTCATCAGTTCATATCTATGAACATGAATACAAATATGAGTGTTCTTGGGAGACTTTGATTCCTAAAAGGTTTGTTAATAAAAGTAGTTGTTTCTTAATTTTTGCATTTTTAATGTTAACCAAACATAGTCTTCAATTTGTGTAGTTAATACAATCAAAACAATTACAAAAGACCTAGTTTGATTACATGAAGTAGTATTGTATCAGGGGAGTTACGACTGCAGTCTTGTTCACAGATGAGTAAATGTAAAGCTTTATTCACTTTGTTTAGTCACATATATTCACCTTATGTTCTTTGATTCTCATATTTTCATTTTTTTAGTATCTGCTGATACTTGATACCATTTTCCAATTTAATACACACTTGAAGTACTGTAGATTAGCTGTAGTACCTGGTAGTGGAGCCACCTTACTGTTAAATCTCGTAGCGTACAGAGGCGGCAGGCAGTATAGGCAAGCAGAGAGCATTGTGAGGATTTAGCTCGTGAAGGGGCACCAAGACTGAGTTGTCTGTGCCACTTAATGACGTCCAACCAGTGTACGTGCCTTAAATCAAGTTGGGATCAATAAGGACCAATAAAAAGAAAGTTATGTTATCATTTAATCAATTATTGCTTGAAATTGCTGATACTGTTTAGGTAAGAATCCCTAATTAATAATAATAAAGTTCTACTTTGCCACAGGTACAGCCGCATCTATTCATCTGTAGTCACAACGCTATGGTCTCAATTGACATCCTGCATGTTGCATTCCAATTCACATTATCAGTAACAGCCAGTCAACCCTCTAGGATAAATGTTGAGAGGTAAAAAATCAATTAACAAAGGTATTTCAATGGTGTTTTGTGCTGGGGGTAGTGCTAGTCTAAATTTTGCCATCAAAATTTTCATTTTAACTTTAAATGTGTATCAGAGCATGTTTTCAAAGCCTCCACACTCCGTATTCCAAGTGTTTTTACGCATATGATTGGTTCGATCTCCTCTCAGGACAGTGTAAGTGTGTACAAGCTAAGAATAGCTTCATCCAACTGACTTAAGATTAGCTTCAGTAGGAAGAAACTGAGTTTTGTCCTGGTGCCACAGTGCAGTACAGTGACCACAGTGTTAAAGACAGAGTAGCACATTGTTGGTCAAATGTCATGGGATTTAATGACATCATGGTGGAGAATCTGTCAACCAGTTCCACTAGTGTACTGCAAAATAACTTTAAAAAACAATTCTTCTTCAACCTTGAGCTATGAAGTTGCATTGAAGGTTGATTAAGATGGAGCTAACAGTGTGATAATTGGGTAGAGCAAAGGACAAATTGAGCTTTATTTACATAATGTGAAAGTGCAAACTGTCCTAATTTAAAAATGTCATTGTTTTCCTGACAATTACACGTCCTCATCTGTTCAATAGAGCAATCTCTTCTTTTTTCCTCCTGGAGGACGAACTTTGTCAGGCTCCTTGGCAGCAGAGCTAAAAGGACTGATGCGACGTGATCTATATTCCCTGACATTTGGCATCTCATTGTTGCTTTCTTTGGTTTTGAATAATTAGCTTGTCTCATATTTTACAAGCTGAAAGAGACTTTTTCCACTTCTAATTTGTCCTTCTCCCTGTCATCTTGACTCAACAAGGAAAACAAATGCAATTTCTCTTATGAAGACAAAATGAAAGACGTTTGTAATTAATGTGGCACGCAGGGCTGTTGCGTGGGAGGATAAAGAGTGTGGGACACATAAGGCTAAAAAGCAAAGAAATGGAGAGTTGTGCATTCAAGGACATGCAGTAAATGACTTTTCAAGGCCCCGCTTTGAGGCTGTTTCTCTGTCCCTCTCTTCACTTTGGCCCTTTTGTGTTGTTTTGGAAGATAACACCCACTTTCTGTCTGAGCGTCCAATGTTCAGCCATCAGTGCCATTACTCACTGACCACCTGCTGAAAGGGAAAGCAGGGGTGACCTGTATCGTAGTGTGTGATGTTCATATGAGGCCACCTGCTGAAATGAAAGCACTGGCTACCTGTGAGTGAAGAGTAAAGAGTATGTGCACTGGGGTTTGTGTGTTGGGGGGATTTACCAGTTCTTCGAGGACCAGTCAGTGATTTAACCAACAAATAAAAGAATAGGAGGTCCTCACAAGTGTTTTAAAACGACGTCATGTGTGTGTGTGTCCTTTTGTAATAAATTAATTCTACATGTGTCCCTGTCTGATCTCTTCTTCATACATATAAATGAATGAGCTCCGTGCTGGATTTCCATGTGAGAGCACAGATATTAGATAAAGTGGATTTAAAAGCCGCGGATGATTTGAGCGGTGGGTTTAATTTGAATCATCATCGGTCAAAGTAACCTTGATCGCCAAGCAGAAAAGATGTCTTGACTGGGAGCCTTGGCAGGACCTTTTCTTGGCCATGGATGTGTGTGTGGTCACCCTCAGGTTAGAAGCCTAATAGCCTGTCTGCTGTCCCTTCAGTCATTATTGAGCTCAACTGTTAACTAAACTTCTTCCTTTCCTTCGAGACTCTTCTTCAACTCTCTCACCTCTCGTCCTGTATTAGCGGTATGGATCCATACGGGGTAAAGTTAACACAGTAAATACAAGTAAGGCAGCAGAGGGATCAATAGGCGGGTATTGATTAAGCATCAAGTGTGGCTACAAGTAATTTCCTGGTCGTTTGTGTGTGACTATGTGTTGGAAAGTGAAGGATTGTGTTTGGTACCTAAATTGGGCCAATTGTGTTTATTTCTAAGCAAGGAAATGTTGAAATAGTGACAAAATGGTGACTCCTAATATTCAGTGTGTATAGTTCATCACATATTCTAGCTTATACATATTAATAGTGAAATATATTAGCTTTAAATGGGGCTGTTTATGCTGGTATTTATTCTTGTCTCAGTCCTTTGCTTTCCACACTGGGATCAAACGTAAAGCACACGGATGCATGCACATACAGAGGTGTGTGAAGTGTATTGATAATCGGATGCCGTCCACATGGCAGACAGATGGCTCTTCTAATCTTTCAGACAGACGCAGCCTTTTGAGATCTGATCTGATCTGATGATTGCTGAGCGAGTGTGTGGCTGAACTCGATAAATCTGTCCTCAGAAGGCCCCTGCTGTCTCCGATGTGTATGCGTGTGTGTATGTGCGGCCTTTCATCTTTCTCTTGTGTGTAACTTATTTTACAGTTGCGGTTGGAGTGTGTCTGTGCTCTTGCCGTCATCATTGATCGCTGATCAATGGGTGACCAGGGCTGTTATGACAAGCGTATACTTCTGAACTCCATCGGTCACGCTTTAGTTTATAAATGGAATATTGTGAATATTTATGTTGTCTTTCCTTGAACTGTAAACGTGGAAAAGGGAGAAGAAAGAGTGTGAGGCTGGGTGGCCTTAAAAATAAGTCAGATCTGATGTCAAGTTACATATGATTATGAGTTATCAACATATCTGTAATTAGTTTTAACTTTGAAGTGGATGAGCAACGTTTAAGTTGCTAAACTCAAACAATGGACGATATATAATGACTTGTTGTGAATAAACACCAAAAGAAGATAGGTTCAGTTTGGATTTGAAGACTTTGGCCGATTTACCAGTAGGGTTGGGAATCACAGGGTACATCATGATACGATACACGGCTCACGATACCGATACTGCGATGCTGTGATAATCGATATATTGCAAGACAGTCACATAACGATACATCATGATATCTATAACATAGATATATTCATACCTTGGTTCCAGTGTGTGTAGCATTTTTTTTGAAAACCCTTCATTTTTGACCACACTGTATGGGCGGAGGAGGTTGACTTTAAACGTTAGCTGCATCAGCTGCTCTCTCGACGATGAGTTCAGGATGGTGGCGTTGCAGGTGGGTTTGCATGTTGGTGGTGTTGCCCGTATGCTTTACTTTTGCGACACAGTTCTTGCATATGGCATCGTCTTTGTCCAACTTGTTTGTTCCCTCGATGCTGCCAAAGCCAAAATGGGTCCACACTTTGGACTTAAACGTGGATGGAGCATCTCTTACCGTAGCGTTTCTGTCCTCCATTATACCTTTACCAGCTCATCTTCGGCTCAAGTCTCCCTCATTCATTGGATTACTGCCACCGTGTGGAGTCATTAAGTAGTGACGCTGGGGAAATGGCAGCTAGCAGGGGAATCTGGGAGAGTTTAGAGTGCCTTATTATATTAATTAAAGTATCAATATTTGGTGCCAGCGTATCAGTACTCTTATTGCAAAAGGGACGACGATATATCGCTGTATCGATATTTTGTCCCACTCCTATTTACCCGTGTACACAGGTAATTTTGTCAACATTGTCAATTTAATGCTCTGTATTTAATTTTCATTTTCATCTATTTTTTCTGGTTTATAATTTAATTTCACTAAATGTCATTATCAGATGTGATATAGTAATCACCAGCATTACTTTATACTGTTGTATTCTAGCCTCTAGCCTTTAGTTTACTTATTTTTCTTACTTATTTCAGTGTTGTGTCGTACTTATATCTTATTGCTTTTCTACTTTTTAGGCACTGCAGTTCTTATGTCATTGAGCTTTTTCTGAGCACAAACGTTTGGTTTTGGTGGTACACATTTCTGAAGCGTAATCAGAGCTTGTGCTGTAAATATGCTGAATTTTTTATTGTCCATAAGTCATTTACAGAAACAACAATCCATTTGTCTTCACTGGTTGGAAATCCTAGATTGAGCTTTGCCAAATCTGTAAAAATCCTCTTCATCTTATTGTCACACCTGATTACACCTGATTACAGAAAAGAGCTTAAATATTTCTGTTCTGTGCTTTGTCAGAGGTGTATTACTACTGTCTGTGACAAGAAATGCCTTAAAAACCTACTTTTACATCAACTCCAACAAGTCAACTTTTGGTGACATTAGTATTTTGGTGCTGCCGTACAGTTAAAGCCGCCACGCCCACCTGCACTTTGAAGCAGGAGGTGTTGAATTATTATCAACAGACAGCTTTAAGCATCAATAAGGGCTACATGCAGCATCGGAACTGAGCAGAAACGGAAAACAACAGGCCTCCTGCTGCGACAGTGTTGTTTAAGTGACAGAATGACTGCTGGCAAATGGCGATAAATACGTGAATATTATGCAGAGAAAGTTAGTCATGTTGCTGAACATTCAGGCTCCTGCAGAAGTGAACGAGAGCAGCAGAAGCGCTCCTTCCAATTTATCAGTCACTTTAAGTGGCCACCCGTCTGTTAACTCCACACTTTGGCAGAGTCTCCTGACATTAAGTGCATTGATAACGCTGCAGTGTGACTACCTGTCTCCATGTATTGTAATATGCCAGCAGCAGGATTGTCTCAGCTTGATTTGGTTTCTGTGACCTGGTATCTGATTAAAGGGACTCAGATGTGTGGAGGAGCTGGATTAGCATATAAAAAGACAGTGACAGGACATCAGATAATTCCAGTGCCATCTGTTTTCAGTGGAATCTGTTGGAGGCAGAGGGAATGTGTTTTCTGTGGATGTGCCGCCCCCACAGCCCAGCTCTTTATCATCATCCTCGCTGCTGTTTTTGGCTCGTTGTTTGTATTTGTGCTGCTGTACCTTTTGTACTATTATTTCCCGTGTTTTTATTTTTATGCTGTTTTGTCCTAGGGAGGAGCAGACCCGTTATTAACACACAAAATGGACAAAGGCATTAATTATTGACGATGGAAAACACTCGGAATTGTTCAATTTTGTAATGATTTATTAATTAGGAGCCAAATTCTCTGGGATTTGGCTTTATGTCCGCCCCACCTATCTAATGTATTCATTCACGGATGCGTGGAGGCACACATGCAAGAAAGCATGTACGTGCACATGAGCAGACACATGAATGTCAGCTTGGTGTGATTAAAATTCTTGCAACGCTTCCATAGGATTATCCATTCAGATGTCTTTTGTAATTTCTCATAAATCAGATTTTAATTATTCAATTAATAATGCAAGTTTGCTTGTTCAAATAGGAACCTGGTGTGGAAAGATTGAGAATATGCATTTTAAATAAGGCTTTGCAAGTTAAAAGGTGTGTGGAAGTATTATACTCACTCAAATATCATTTGGTATTACTTAAGTAACCAGTAGTTGCAGTTTAATTCTTTTTTATCCTTTTATCAGAATCAGAAATGCTTTATTGATCCCAGAGGGGAAATTGCTTTTATTACAGTTGCTCCCATTCAAAGTCAGAAACATGAACAGTACAACATATAGATAAAAATAAGTACAAAATATGAACTTAAAAATATAAATATGAGTACAAAAATACGACCTAAAATATAAAATTGAGAGAAACGGTATAAGTGTAAATGTAAAATGTGCTTTTCCTCGACAATAAAGTGTAATCTACACTGTAATAAGTGGTGTGTTATTGCACATTTATTCACTCCTCATTTACAATTTTTATTGTATTTATTTGCATCCATTTTCTCTTAATATCTTTTTTTTGCATGACTCTTCCATTATTACTGTCATAAGGACCCTTTGTGTTTTTGACATTCTTACCTCTGTATGGAAACCAAACAGATGTTGCATTCAAGGTTTTACAATCACGATCTGAGTTTGGATAATCCAAATACAAGATATTCAAAATGCAAATGCTTCCAAACGGACTACCCTGCTCAGTCTGCGTGTATGTAAATGCTCTGAGAACTACACTAGCAATTTGTATTAGCGTGTGTGTAAAATGTTTAGGTGTGCATACTTTGAGCAGAACAGCCTGTCTAATCACTGGTCTACCTGCCAACATCCACATTCCTTTCACTGCTCAGCGCTAAGCACATCAACAGCGTGTGTGTGTGTGTGTGTGTGTGTGTTGGAGGGTCGAGGCTGTGATTAAGAGCTTTGCAGTGTTCATTTTGAATGTGGTAGCCGTGCAGGTAGAGAGATCAGGTGATGTGTTCGGGGCAACACTGGGTTTCAATTAAGAGCATTATAGTGATTACGCTGGAGCGACTCGTGGAGACATAGTGCGGTTTGTGTGTGTGCGCCGCTGATGCATGTAATTTGAGGAGACATTGCCAATTGAACAAGGTGGTCCACTAAGCTTATCATGTGTTGTGCGAGCCCAACGTGTTTCCTCCAGATTAATTTACTACATCCAGCCCTCCCTCCCCTGCTAGATCAGCAAACTCTGTGAATATACAGTCTGCATACACCATATATCTGCTCCTTCTCCAGATACTCTCCTAACTATCTCTATCTGTGTCTCATCTTCTCTATAATGTCTCTCTGACTGAGTCTTTCTGATGTCTTTCCAGTTTCTGTGGTTTTTTTCCGTCTCTGGCTCCTTCCATCCCTTTCCCTTTCATATCTTTATTTTTTCTGCTTTTTGGACTCAAGGCCAACCTTTTCTCTCGTTCCCAGCCAAACTGTATACCTTACTCTTAGAGTCTGTGTCTTCCTGCTTCTGCCTTTTGTCTCCACACTGATCCTCTAATCAGTCGACAACACAGTCTGGGCTTTAGTTTTTGAAATTACATGCCATGCCTCCCATTCTTCTCGTCTCCCCCATCTTACCCTCTCATTTTCTTCCTCATATAATGTCTTGTAATTTTTTCCCCCTTTCTTCTTTCTGTCATCTCTACTCCTTCTTCTATTTATTATAGCTGGAGAGTGAAAGTGTCAGGGGAAGGCAGCGTGAGTTGGCTTCAAACCCATAACATCATAAGGACATGTTATGTGCTTCTGCCTCCTGAGCCACCAGGACACCCCACATGTTTCGGAAAGCTAAGAGCTCCCTGCGCCTGAGCTATTTGCATAACATTTGCATATGAACCCCGACTGGCTGTTTTTGGAATGCCAAGAGGCTAAATTCAGTATTTATTAGCAGAGCCCACAACTAGTTTTCACTCTTCTGGTGGCATTTGCATCTGATTTGCATGTCCCTTAGCTTGGATCTGGGAATAAGGGGCCAGATGACCTAAATTGTTTCAATTTCACCCAGAAGTAAAACAGCAGAGGAAGCTCTAATTATTACTATTAATCGAATTAGGACACTTTACATGTGCAGCGTAAATATGTGAAAGGGTGATGAGCTGCGACGGCAAGCTGAGGCAACCTGTGTTTAATACAAACTGCATGAAGGCTCCTCCAAGAAAACTGGAAGTTAATGACTCCAGAGCATGCATTTCTACATTATTTTATCACTAAGATATTTCTAAAAAAAACAACAGACGTATGACATTTGATGGTGTTACAGTATTTGGCTGCTTACTAAAATGTCTGCTCGGCTGGATGTTCTCTTTCTCACTGGGTGTAACCATTAGCCAGCTGACTGGGTTAATGCAGCGTGTCGGTTCCTCTTTCACCTCTCTCTGAATCATTTTCCCCGACTGTATTGTCTTTTTGAGCCCATTATCTGTGACAGTCCTTATTTGCGGTTGTTCAGCAGAGTTGCTTCCTAATTCATTTCTGCAGTTAAGGAGACGCTGTGAACTTCATGAATTTATTTTCCTCCGCGGTAGCAAAACACCTCACAGGAGCCCTCGGAAAATCCTGCAAATTAAAGTGGGGTAACCGAACACTTTAAGGGCTGATTAACTCTGAAAGGCTCACAGTAAACTGACTCGATAACTGAGCTAGCTGAGCAACACTAAGGCGATAAACAACCCATAATGCACCTGTCTCTGCAGGAAACTATAAAACTTGTGATCTCTCTTTTTGAAAAGAATACCAGAACATGTAATTCTCCAGTTTTGGTTGTTGCGCTAAGATTAGTGGGGAAAATCCTGGATGGACTGATCTCATCGGTACATTTAACAAAGTACTTTCCTTCAGTGTTTTCTCAGTTTGCAGGCGTCCATCCATATGTTCGTATATATTCTCAGGAGTGTGATAACTCAGGAACAGCTTGTGGTAATTTCTTTAGATTTTGCACAAATGTCCACGATGGCTCAAGAATAAAGTCATTAAGGTCACGATCACTGTGGCCTCACAAAACACGTTTGGCCCTAGCGTAGGAAGACCTACAGTAATTATGACAACACACAAATGTCTGAGGTTAACGTCACTGTGGCATCATATTGTTCTGCACCATCTTTCAATGTCCTAACTCGAAAAGATACTGACTATTTTTCACCTTTGGACAGATACTGAACCTTGAAGAAGTGTGTTTGAAACATCCATGTTTTAGAATTTGAAGTTCTTTACAACAACGTTTGTATTTGAAACACTGCCTGCTGTCATGGCTGCAATTTTTTGTTCCATCAGAAACGGCTTTTATCACTCGCGTAGTAAGTTTTATTAAATTCTTTCAATGTCTTATTACGTGGGGCTGAACAGACTTGGATGTAAACTGCACCTTGCACCAGTTCTTACTGTTTGTAATTTACGAACAAACAGTACAAGCATGCAGAACATCTAAGAGTCACATCCTCATCCCCTGTCAGACTTTGGTAAAGAAAGTTGCATTAAAGTGGTTTTTCATTCTTCCAGTTTCCCTCAAAGTGACAATGAACAGAACGTCTGCAGTGAAGAGGAATTTAAAGAGACTTACGAGTCAGGATCTTTTGATTGAATAACTGAATAAGAGAAACCAGCATCATCCAAAGTGTTCATTCCTTCACAGTGTGTATCTGAACTTGGACCGAGACTGCACAGAGAGAACAGGATTCATTGTGTATCTTGTGTATATCAGTGAAAGGTGGACAGTAACCAGTGCTGCTGTGGTATTTTCTCTTCACTGACCACAGCCTCTTTTAGCCGCCACCTCTACGTTTATTAATGCTCAGGCTCCATCTGCCACGCTCACACATTCATCAGAGGACAGGTGAGCTTTTACATACAGGTGGCTCCAGCTTTTCTTTTTTCTTTTTTCTCTCTCGGTCTTTGTCTGCCTTCCAGGTGACAAGCGGGAGAGGTCGAATGAAAAAGCATGCAAACACACACACACACACACGCACACACACACACACGTTTCTAGTCTTCTAACACATTCTTTTGTGTACAGAGCAGATTGGCGTTCCCATGGCCTATTTTTTAACTTAAAATCCAACTTGTACACACACACACACACACACACACACACACACACCCACACCCACACCCATTGAATATTAACTGCCATCTCCCAGGGCAAACAGCAAATATAATCACATTTGTAATGTCAGAGAAATGGCGTGTCAATATTTGCCTGGTCTGTTATTGTTGTGAAATGGGGAACTGACTGCGGTTACTATAGTGTGGATGATTCTGACAGTTGGCTTTGAGGTACAGAAAGACACACACTCTCTCTCACACACTCTCACAAACACACACACACACACACACACTCTTGCAATTCAGTGTCGGAAAGAGGCTTGCAAAATAAGGCTGATCATCACTTACCGTGTTGAATTACTGTCTTTAATTAAGTTTTGGTGCCCTGTCATACTGTAAATCATATATTATAGCCTTGAAGTTAATTGGGCACAAGTGTTAAAATCCTAATACAATTTATCATTATGTTTCTGGTTTTGACAGAATATGTAATGAAGCAGTAGCTTTCCTCTGATCCGATCTGAGTCATTTAATATTTAGCATCTGCATAAACCCAATCCGATACCATTTTACTAAATGGTACACACTTCAAGTACATTAAAGGTATTAAAATCAATTCACTGTATATGTATGACAACTAAATAACATTGCATTTCGGCATCCAAACTGTTCCTTAATACTATGTAGGGGTGGCAGGTGGCTCTTAAAACTTGTATTCTCTACATGCATGCCAAGAAAATGTATTGTAGATTAGCTGTAGTATGTGGTTGTGCCACCAGGTGGAGCCTCTTGTTGTTTCGTACTGTAGCGACCTGAAGAGGTGTCAATATGGCTACAGGTTGGCAAGCAGAGAGCTTTGTGGGAGTTTAGGTAGCAACGGGCACCATGACAGAGACTTCTATGGTGGTTAATGACCTCCAACTAGAGTGTATATTGTACAATGCAAACAAAAGATCAGGCTTAGTTTTGTGTTGATAGCGGTTAGCTAAAAAAGTGCTGTCATTGGCCCCAATCTTGAACTGTGACATTGGCTCAGGACGTCTCTGTAATGTAGTGGTTTCAAGATACGACACCAAATTAGAGTTTTGACATGTTATCTTCCTAAATGTATTGATACCGATTCTGAAATGATCCCACTACAAAAACCCAAAATATCAGGAAAAGTAACAGAAAAGATGATAGAACATGGAGTTTGGTTCATATTAAATAGAAAACAGTGTTTTTGTCAGTGATTTATTCCCCTGTAAATATGGTGATCTATGTGCCAATACAACACAAACAGCAGCACAAACACTAACTTTATGAAGGTCGTGTTGTTCAGCGTTGTTCAGGTGGTGTGAGGAGAGGCATTGATTTTATGCTGGGTTGCATCACGTTGTTTGTAAAGTGTCATTTTATAGAAAATAAGAGAATGCAAACCTGAAAGTGTAAACTTGAAGTTTAAATCAATAGTTTCTAGACATAAAGGATTTATTGCAGAGCTGTTGCTTATGTATTTACAGTTTGGTACCCTCATACTGTATTTCTACAGTGAGCATTTTGAATATTGTTTAAAGAGTACAAGCACTTGGATAATCAGGTTATGGTTAATATGATGGTAGTTGTGGTTATAGGGATATTTGCACCTGTCTGTTTCCTTGATTATCTTTAAATCATGCCATACTTTACCCATTTTTTCTGTAATTTTTTACTTTCTTAATAACTAAAATCAATTTATTGGTGAACATTTCAGATATAGTTTAGAGGGATGATAAGATCTTACATCAAACACATGTGGAGCACTGTTGTTTTTTTCAACTATAAGACAGTATAAAGTGCACATAATAGGATAAATTGTAAATACATTTCCTGGTTCTAAAACTGTTGACCTGTTTTTTTTCTTGGAAAAATGCAAGAAGACTAAAATCTGACTTTTTTAGTTCTTGCTATTCAATTCTGTGACTGAAAAACTCACCTTCTTTGTTTGAGTTGACAGGATCAGTCTATGTTGCAGCCACAGAGATTCGAGAACCAGAGTTCAGATCAGTGTGAAGAGTGATTTTTGATCTCGACTGAATGCGAGATCAGCAGATGTAGCTGCGACACAGTAACTATCCACATTAGTTGACTCTTGGCAGCTCTATATATTGAAACACTGAATTATCTTTGGTTGCATGTTGGAATAACTCTCTCTTCTGCACATTTAGCACAGGAAAGGTCCAGAAGCAAAGTTCCGTCTCATTATTTTAGGAATCGATAATGGATTCAATAAAATGAAAACAGAGATTAATTAGGAAGTACATTTTTTATTCAGCCCTCGCGGTTCTGCCATCTATAAAATGTGTGCCGCGCTTCATTCTGAGGCGTGTAGTAAAAATGAAAGCGCTCTTTCTATTCCTCTGTCAGTCAGTAACCTTCCAGCCCTCCTCTCTCCCAGACACACTGACTTTGGTGCCCTTGACTCTAATAATCCCTCTCTCGCTGTGCGAAATATCTTTTCATGTCTGTGCTGATGATCATAATGGTTTTCTGTCTGAGTTGCAGACTAGTGATTGGCCCCAATTACTGTGTGAACCTGAGGCTTCAAATCATCCTATCTATGCAAGGTGAGACGTGTAATGGCAAAAATCTATTTAGGCCTGGTTTCCATCCGCTGCCTGCGTGCAGCTCAATAAATCACACTTAATGCACATTTAAAATCACCCGGAATCAACTGCCAGATGTTTATCATTACTTTGCTCCGTTCTTCATTTTTCCATACACAACCCAGATTCCTCCCATGAGCCACTTTTCTATAGCAGCGACTGCGTTTAAACTCAACAGCTCAAAGTGTATTTATCTCTTCAGTTTGCTTGCACACCTCCTTGCGACTCCTGCCCCTTTAATTGCAGAGCTGCCACTGCTTTTGCCTTTAACAGTATATTCACCACTTCTAGTAGACTACAAACACCGGCCCAAGTGGAAAATGCGCCTTAATGTAGCAGATATGCGATTTCTTCTTTTCCAGTTCGGTTTCCATTAGTTTTAGCTTCTTGTCTGGACCCAGGTGCACCCGCTGTGGCTTTGAGATCAGACGTAAGAGAGACAGATTGACTCCAGCCTCTTGCCCTGTAGAAGCAAACTTCTGCCATCCAAATTAGCGGCTGGCTTGTCTTACAGCATTCATCATTCCTGCTCCACTTTCAGCTAAGCTCGCCTGCTATTTTTCACTGAGATACCCCCACTTAATCTTCTAATGCTGGGGCTCTCCTTTGCGCGTCCTTGTTATTTTGTTCTCCTTCCGTCTGTTTCTCTGCATTTTTTCTTTCTCTCTACTCACTTTCCTCGATCTCTGTGAGTCTTATTAATTTATTTCTGCGTCTCCACTCCTGCTCCACCTCCGTTTTTCTCAACTTCTTGAATTCTTCCCTCCCTCTCAGCCCTCCATCCTTCTTGTCTGCCTCCATCTGTCACACTGACTCTACTTCTGCAGTGGCAATATACTCTGAGCTGTTAAGGACAGGAGAGAAATCCCAAGTGAATAGATCTTTTTAAGATGTTGTCAAACTGTTGATGTGAGTGCTATCACGGGCTCCTGCTGTGCCTAACTCGGCGTAGCCTCCCCACTTCTTAGTGCACACCGACACACAGACCCATATCTGTCTCCTGAGAAGAGGCTCCAGATTATGCACGAACTACAAGGAACCATTGCTGTGAATTTCTTGCCATTTAACAAAGCTGGTGTAGACAGTGAGCCTGAGAGGACTGCAGTCTGTACGGTTGGTTTGCATGTGTTTGTCAGCGTGAGAGAAGGACACGAAGAGATAAGAAAAGAAAGTAAAAATGACAGCAGAGATGATGTCCACACTCATACATCTTAATGCATTTGAAAGGCTTTTCTCTGTGTTTCAGGCTTAGGGTTCCATTTTTCAAACTTTTTGAAGAGGCTGCTCAGTGTGGACACGTTTTAATACCCTGTACCATAAAGAGGCTGTTATCTTCTGTCTTTGTGATCACTAATTTTGCATGTCTGTAACATACTGTCCAACACACTGAATCTTTGTTTATGTAGTCAGATGACTGCATGAGTTCAAAATGGATTAGAAACACGATGGTACAAGATGATAAACTGCAGTAACTCCATTGTTGTATCGCTCTATTTATGTACCATGAGAATATACACATACCAGTCTTAATCCTCTTCTACTCTTTTGCCCCAGTCTTCTGTTCGCTATCCATTTAGTTCTTTATCCTCACTTAACTTTTGTGCTTCTGTCTGCCTTCCACCCCAAACTTCTGGAGTTCCCATCAAGGATATTTTTGGCCCAAATCTAAAACGTCTGGATGAACCTGTAAATATTCACACAGCAACCTTTTGGTTTACAGCTCAGTAGGTTTTGGTTCCAGTAGCCTGCTCCGTTTTGGATTCTTTGCTGCGGTTGGCAGAATACCTAAATTTGTCAAGCTCTGACATAAAACTTTTCTTGTAGAACCTTTCATCTCTCTATTTTTTTTAATCAAGAAAGATCAGTTTTGAAAATTTGTCTTCATCTTTGGCAGAATACGTCAGCCGTAGGTGGTTTTAGGCTAATATTGTGAAATCAGTATTGAATTTTTAGTCTGTTTCCTTGTTAATATACTCTCTAACCTGCTGTGAGTGGCCACAGTAGTGTGTTGTGATCCCAGTTTGAGTTAAACTGTATTTGCATATCAAAATCAATATTTTAAGGTAATTAACTTTGTGGTTCTGAAACACAACTTCCATTTTTTTCAGAAAAAGTGAGGTGTTGAAGTTGATTGTTATGTAGGGCGTTTAAACAAGCATTTCATGTAGTAGGTTCTAACCAGAAGTTTGGAAATGCAATTCAGCAAGCTTATTTAATGTTAATTGATTTCATTATGTAGCTACGACTGACAACTTCTTCTTTTAGACAGAATTAAGAAGCTAAAAGAGTTTGTAGCACTAGAATGAAAACAGAGGCAGAGGGTGGTCCTTCAGTTCCACAAAAAGTAACAAGAAAAATGCGTCTCATCAGGTCTGATGCCTTTAGATTCTTCCTGTAGGTCACCACTAAGGATGAAATTAATAAAAGCTGCAGTAAGGGCACCAAAAGGACAGAGATCTGCCCCGATCCAGTGGTAACACTGAGGCTTCTGATGTTGCTCTGCAGTTGCATCAGAAGATTAACGGCCGATAAGGAGGGAAGATGTGGTCGTGTTTTTCTGCTTATGTCCTTTTTGGTAACTGGATATTCATAAGAAATATGTTTAGGGCTTTATTCGTTATTCTGCTGATAAGTGTGGAAGTAGGTCTGTGTTAAAGATCTTTTATTTACTATTACTTATGCAGAACAATGAGAGAAGCTGCAGTTGAAGCACATTCATGCTTCAAAAATCATATTAATCCTCTATTATATAAAATAGTCGTCATTCTTTATCTGCTGCTTGATGAGGTGGTTCATCAGTTCAGCTATAGTTATGTTATTTACCTCTCACTTTGTCATGTTTAAGTATGAATCTGTAAATTAATCAGTGGAAACATATTCACATATATATATAAACTTACTGCAGTGGTGTATGCAGTTTTTCATTGACCGGTGTTAGTGTATTGTGCGTAGCTGTATTATCTGTGTGTGTGTTTGTGTAGCCAGCCAGCCAGCATCCCTCTAATGACAGTTGATTGCATTATCATCCACGGCTGAGTGGCTGCTCACCCTGCTAGACGGATAGACCAACTGCCAAACCCCAAGGCCCCTCCATGTGTGTGTGTGTGTGTTTTGTGTGAGTGTGTGTGTGTGCATGTCCTAGTGTTTGTGCAAATGTGACTGTGCTTGTAAAATGTGATTGGAGGTGAAACTCGCAAGTCCTCGAAGACCCATTCACAATTTGCCACGTCAGTAAGGCAAATGTACACACACTCACACAAACACACACAGTTTCCCTCGAGGACAGTGAACCTTTTAGAGTGAAACGTCGTCAGCCGGGAATCTGCCTTGTTGTCCCAAACAGACAGTTTCTCTCTGCTCACGCACCCCCTCTCACGCACATGCTGTGGGAATATGGTAGTGTGTGCAGTGTATTGGTTTATCAAATTCTTCATTTGCAGATACACTGTTTATATGCTGCCTCTGTCATCTACAAAGACATGGATGCTTATCAAAGCTGAATGAATCATAAAACCCCATATTTTTCTCCTATTTCACTCTGTTGTAGGATTTGACATCTTAAAAATCTATTACTGTTAGATTCATGTCTCAGTTGTAGTGTTTCTAACTTTATTCTAGCTGCTCATCTGTCATCACAGACAGACACATTGCAAACATATATTGGGTTTGTTTAAGTCTTAGTGCTTGACGAATGCACTTTGTGTTGGAGTTGAAGCATTTATTTCGATGAGGAATAGCGTTAATGCAATAAATCTACACACCTTGACCTTCCTAACTCTTGTACTTGTAGTTCTAGCTGCATGCAGCTGTGAATCTTTTCCCTAATGACCTCAACATTGCATACACACGTTAATGTGTATGCAATGCAATGATTGCAAATTAATATATCTCAAGAAAGAGCTTTACATTTACTTGTTACATTAATACTGAACATTATAAAGACAGATTAGGTAATGTCTTTACTGATTTCTTTACCCATTTTCACTGCTTCAATGATGACTGGCCCACAAAGTCCCTAAAATTTGCAGCACAACCTACCCGTTCTGATGATGCTAGCTTTCTGTGCACCAAATAGTAATCTGTTTCTGATTGAGTTTCTTCATTGTTTTGATCATAGGAGTGACGTTACATCTGACTTTTATGAAAAATAAACTGAAAATAATGGATTTGCCTAGTTTTCCACCTCTGCAAGTAGCCTACTGTATGCTAACACTACAGTGAATAAAACAATGACCCCCCCAATTTATGAGTCAAACTTTATCTGACCATCATGGTTCTGATATTTCCAGATTCCAGACCATCTTGTTTGCAGATTTATGGAAACATATGTCTACTGCCAGTATTTTATGGTGAGATACTTGTGTAGCCATAGCAATGATTTTTTTTCCTTCAAATAAAGGCTGGTGGAAAAAATCTGGAAGTATTAGACTGGAATAGTCCAAACTGTTCCATAAAAAAAACAAGGATACAGCATGTATATCTGACCCTTATGATGACCAAGACCAACCCAATTTTTACAAAATAAAACAATTAGGGACGTCACCTTGGGCCCTTACATGTTCAAGGATCATGTTTCCTCAATTAATGAAAGTGAGTTGCAGCCAAATATTTTCCAGGAAATAATCCAAGCAGTGATCTCTGATGTGTTTGCAATATGTGACTTGGGGGAGTAGGTCACCGGCCCACCCTGCCCTCCGGTCCACCTGTCCTCCCAGCCAGTCGGCCGGGCATCCAGCTGTCCGCTCAGCCTATCAGCCACTGAGGCTGTACAGGCCTTGTTAGCTCAGTCAAGTGTGTCCATTCACCCCACAGCCAGCCCTTGCCCCAGCATGCTTACCCCTATAAACCAGCACTGCTCTGTATCCCAAGGTCAGCATGTCCTGGGTGTGTTTGTAAGATGAGCGAGGGGGTGGAGGGAGGTGTTTGAGACGGAGACTGGAATGGATGGAGGGTAGAGGACGGAAATAACAACGGAGAGGACTACAAATGTGTGTGTGCGTGCACACGTGTGCACGTGAGGGTGTCAGGGTGTGTGTGTGTGCAGGATGGGGTGGAAAGTGGGTCATGGTGTGGTCTGTATGTGAAGCACCAGGAGCATCATATTGACCCCGAGGGCCGCTGTCTGCTTCTTCTCCCTCTCACTCATCCACACCCAAAGGTCCTGTCCTTCGCCCTCATATATCATCTACGAGTGAAGAAGACCAGAGGGGCATCAGAGACACCACAGATCTGTTTCTTTGGTCTGGAAAATCTGCACATCTCAATCGCTCACATCGCTTTATACAGTCTGGGGAAACGACTGAATGGACACACAGATAATTAAGCTGATCAGTATGAGAAATGTGAGGAACCAGTGTACTGCAGAGACAGCAAGGGGAAGAAACCAGGGGCAGTAGATTTAAATTGAAGACAGTTGTGAACAAAAGTTTCTATCCACTTGTAAAGACCATGTATATCATGTCAGTCTCATTGAAACACGTGTCTTTGCGGAAAAAAAAACAAAAAAACAGTCATGCATTTTGGTTCTTTCATAGATTTATTAAGGGTCTTGAGAAAATATGATGAAATCTGCTTGGTCAAAATTATACATATAGAAATGCTAAAATTCAACTTATCGTTCCTTGGCCAGTTTCACTTCAGTTCAGTCAGTTGGGATTCCGTCTACAAGCTTCTGGTTTATCTTTGACTCTTTCTGACTCGGACTTGTTTCTTCATCAGTCCACAGGTTCTTGATGGGTTTAAGTCAGGACTTTGAGGAGACCAGTCTAAAACCTTCATTCTAGCCTGATGAACCTTTTCTTTACCACTTTTTATATGTGTTTGGGCTCATTGTCTTGTGGAAGCAGCCAACTGTGTTCAAGTTCTACTGGCGGCCCCAGAGCATAATACTACCACCACCATGTTTGACAGTTGGTTTGGTTTATTGTGGTTAAAGACCTCATATTTTCTCCTCCAAGTGTTTGTAAACTGTTGTTCACGACTGTATATAACTGTGTCAGAGAAAGTTTGGAAACTTGTTAAGTAAGTCTGTCTTAAATCACCGCGATAGCAGTGGAAGTGGGGTTATTTATGATATACTGTACAGCTATCATCGAGAGAGAGAATTAAAGGAGTCTGCATGAAAGGTTTATGGTGCCTGGAAAGCAAAACGTCTCCAGAGCTCTTTTTCCTACATAAATATACACCATGTGACTGCAGTGAACTTTCCTGAACTGCCTTAACACTCAAGCAACATACTTTATAATCAGCTACAACTACAAAACGCTAAGTTCCATCCTGGCAGGCAGGAAACAAATCTGCAGAGTAATCACCATGTGAGCTCCAAAGGCTTTGTACCTTGTTATTTATAGAAGCACTTTGTAAATACTGTACTGCTTCATTACAATAAGGAAGTAAAGTGGATGTATGACATTTTAATTGTACATACAATTACTGATGTGTTTAATTTCATAGTATGTAATTATTGTGATTAGGTTTGTCAAAGCAGCCATTAGGTATGCATGCTTTAATGTGGATATCTATAATGCATTGCATGTAGACACATTTATTGTTCCTGTTAAATTAAACAGGCAAACAAAGTGTTGTCTTTTCTTTTCTGCAAATCAAATGTATGAATTATGGATGAAAACAACTTCCACGCCTTCCCCCATTACAGAAAATTTAGAAATCTTAAAGGTGTTTGATGCCATTTGCACATGTCACATTTCACTTCAGTCAAAAACAACTGTCATTTAAAGATGGAGTCAGAGAGTGAGAACGGGAAACGAGTCCGGGGTTAATGTCGGCTTGTGTCGTGAAGTAGAAATTGAAAAAGGCAAAAGAGAATGAGAATGAGAGGAAGAAATACTTGATATGTGAAAAACACTGGGAAATAGGAGAAAGTGGTGACAACTAGGAGTTCACCAATGACATACGGAAGCAAAGAGCAGAAGTGAGTGGATGTAATATGTGGTGGTTAAATGAGACATGGGAAACCTCCTCGGCTGTGTTTGGATAATGTGATGGTTTTGGAATGTTGTGGTAAAATATCAGGTACGTACATGTGATTGGAGCTGTATGAACCTCCCATCTCTTCTTACTCCCACCTTCTTGCTTCCTGGCTTGTATTTTCACGCTGAGCTGTAAAACACTGTTATTTAAAATCTCAGAACGATGCTTAACTCCATTCTGGGTCCACTTTTGGAATCTTGTTTCATTCCCTGTTTGAGACAAGTGTAATTCTGTCCACAGTTGATTCAGTGAATCCTCCTGGTAACTCTGTGCGTTGCATTTAGATCATTTAGCCCCAAGTACTACACAGAATTTTGAGAATGGTCTCATAGAACGGCAGTATTGTAATTCCTGGAGATTGTCCATGTTTATCAGCTTAGACAACAGTAGAGGTTCTTTTTGTGTAGTGATTCACCTATGGGTTGTTTTTAGCTGGACTAGACATATTGTAGTATATGTTATAACAGCAATTCCTGTGACCATTGATAGACTGTTGATCCTGTTATCATTTAATCACAGAGTCATTTAGTATTTGCTGAACGTGAGTCCCAATCCGATGCCATTTTCCTAGATAATGCAAACTTCAAGTGCATCAAAGTTATGAAAACCTGTCCAGTGTATAACAACTGAGAGCTCTGCAATGCATGAAGAAAACTGCATTTCTGCATTCAAGTTACACAGAGTAAAAACCTGTATTCTCCACCTGCATGACAGAAAATGTAGCTGTAGTACCTTGGTGCGCCACCAGATTGAGCCGTTTACTGTTTAATACTGTAACAAACCAAGTATGTTCTAGCTAGCAGCAGGCACCATGACAAAGACTTCTGTGACGTGTAATAGACTCCAACCAGAGCTAATGTGCTTAAGACAAACCTCCTTTGCTGCCCAAAGACAAAATATCTGTCTGCTGGCTAAAATAGCACAGGACAAATGACCACTGTGCTCAGTTTGTATTATCAATTAATTAGTTATTTATTGCTAATTTATTTGATTTAAGCAGACTTAAAGTGGTTTGTGTCGATGCCGATCAGTTAAAAGAGTTCCTTGATCTGGACACCGATAGTTGCCGTATGTGGTGTAATATGCTGATTTACTTTTTCCAGTTCCCCAATTTGGCATTTATTCTTGTCGTAGTACAGAAGATTAATATGTTGTGTGTCTCTCATTTAATCTCAGGGTCAAGTTCAAAATACAAAACACAACAGTAAGATTTTTAAACTCAGTATCAATCTGTTATCTATACGTATTTGTCCTTTGATTAATTAAAGAATAATTTGCACAAATGAGCGTCCGTAGCATATACACGTTATTCTGCAATGCCTCTCGTTATACATTGTGTGACTGAAGCATTAAATTGCTGTTCACCATTCAGTTAAACTAGTGAGTGTGTGTTAAATATATAGCAGTGAATGAGTTAAAAAGGGAGTGATTTTAGAGACATCCAGGGTCTCCAGTTTCCATAACAGCATGCATTTGGATTGGAGGACAAACGTCACGCAGACATAGAGGGAACATGCAGAAGTCACACAGAGAAGCCACAGCCAGCCGGTGGAGTTCAACCTTTCTTGTGAGGCGACAGTGCTAATCATTGCACCAATATGCCACCACTATACTGTACCTACCACTGTTAGCTTCTGTGAAAACACAAGCCAGTGTAGGTACAACAAAACAGAATTTTCATCATTGGTGCTCTTGAAATTCAGCTGTGTTAGCCACAGTGCCTTGACTTCTTCATGTTACCAAGTAGCACTTGTTCCTCTGTGATTTTCTAAGTGTCATTACAGACAAGGTGAAACTCGGTTGTTCAGGTATAAAAGCATCCCAAGTATGTTAGCGCTTTGACCGCACACAGACTGACACCGCTTCTTTGTAAGTACGGGATAAAGGGAGCACACCTTTGTATGTTTTACAACTCATGCTCCTGGTTTTATATTAAAAACACTAATAGTTGTTAAGCTGGAGGACGAGCTGTCAAAGCAAAAAAAGTTCAGGTCTGAGTGAGACAACACAAATAGACTCCTTCATCTAGATCAGCGCTCCAGATTCACCTTTTACACTTTATTTTGCACACGTTTTATTGCACAGCCTAATTCTGTGGTGCAAAAATAAATGGAAACGCTAAAAAATGAAAAGCAGCCGTCCGTTTACAGTAAACAGCTCAGTTACATTTATAGTTTATTCGTAAATTGGCACATCTGCATACAGTAGATACACAGGGGTTTGGGGAAATGATCTAACTCCCTTCCTGCCTGTTGTTGTTTGTACGTTTCTGTGCTTTCTGACCCTGCAGCTGAGCCTCGTCTCTGCTTCTCTGTGGGGCGCTGAACACACCTGTGGGTACATCATCAAAACATACAGACGTGTGCAAATACTGCAGAATGCATCATTTTCTGTTGTTTCTGCAGCAAAATATTTACATAGCTGCATGTAAAGGAGAGCAGACACACAAATAAAAACATGTTAGCTGTTAGATGCGTGTATTTTTTATGCGTTTAGATAAAGCAAATGTCAGTTCAGATCAGACTAGCTGCTGCGGCTCTGTTACCACTCATGTCTCCTCCTGTTGATGGTCATTCTTTAATCTCATTTGGATGTTAACTATCACCTGCTTCCACTTCACTTTTTTTTTTATTCCTTCTCTTAGGATGCCGCTCTTCCATGTCCTACCTTTTCTTTAATCCTTTTTCTTCCTGTCTTTGTCCAGTAAAAACCATCTGGCCCTTGCTTGCACTCTTTTCCTGTCTTTTGTTCATCTTTCCATCCATACTTATTTGGCGAATGCACCTGCTCCACTAACTCTTTTCCCTTCATCTCCATAGGGAGCAGTGTGATTGAAATGTGTTATGTATGACCCTCAGCGCACGCCTGCACAAACACACACACTGACCACAGGTGCTGCATTTCCAATATACTCGTCTCCCTTGTATGATTTGGTTGTTTGGTGAATTTGGGGCGACTGTCGCACAAACACATACACAGGAATAACCTCATGGATTCAGTTTTGTCATTTGGGTCAGTCGGTGGGGATGTTTTTAAAAGAACGAGCACCTCCACACACATAAACCACCTCCACACACACACACATGCAAACCAATTGAAGCGTAGCTGTGTACACACACTCACACACGGGCGGAGGCCAATTTCTTTTTGTGTATAGCGGGGTCAACTGTTTGATATCGGTGGAATTCCTTATATTCCTTATTGGAGAAACACACAAACACACACACACACACACACACACACTGAAAAAATACCAATCTGCTGTGGTCAAATGGAATGTATTTCTTATACTTTTTCATCTGTGGGCTGCAGCTTGAGTGAAATAGTGTCATTATTACACTGTGTGTGTCAGAGAGAGTTATTTGTAGGTCTAAAAGTGCCCTCTACACGTCAATATGATATAAACCAATATGGTAAAAGTGATCTTGGTTGAATTGTTTTGGGGATGTTATGAAATAAACGTGACAGTTAAGGTTTGTTTTTGCTTGGTCCTTAATAGGAAAATCATTTTAACTGCACAAAAATAACCTAAAATGCAGCTTTCAGACACCAAGGAAGTGGAATTTTGCATTTTTTGGTAGTTGTAACACCAAGAAACCACCTGGTTAGAGGAAAACTCGCATCAGCGGTCGATTGTAGTGTGTTCCTATTGAGTTTGAGTGGCCCTATGTTGTCACCAGCTAACTTATTATGCTTTAAGTGTGGCTTATCACAGACAGGAGACAGAAGCTCCAGCAGCATCAGTAATGGTAATTCTGTTTAGGTCCTCGATTACTATCTCATTGACCAGGTTTTGGTTCACTTTCTGGATCTTCTTCGTCTTTATTTAGATGCCATGCGATTGTAGTCTTATAACAGTTGAGTCCTATAATAGTACCAAGGCAGTAATGACACAAGCTGAGCTGCTGTAATCATCATGTTTGTTGTTTTCTGGTGACTTGACCTATTAATTAATTAATTGAAGTTAAGTAGCTGCGTTTAGTTTTGGTTTATTTCTAATTCTGTTTATTAATGTTATTTTATTAGCTTTTTGTGCATGTTCTGTGATACAACTGTGTAAAAATAAGTACAGTCACTACTTTGCGTACACTTCAGTTCCACAGTGTTTAACACAGGGCTAGTAAAGACTCATTTTACAGCACACACACTCACACACACACACACACACATACCAGGATGCATGTCTTACCCTCTGGGCCTTTTCTTCATCAGATAAAAGATAAGTCAACAGTTTTTGTGCACATTCTGTTGAAATAAATTCCCACACAGTTGCCTGATGGCACTGACAGGCAAAAACTAACCAAATGACTGCGCTGCCATTGGCTGCACACCTATGCTGATGCAAATCTTATGCAAATAGGAGATTCCAGAGATTTTCCAATAGCAGCGTTTTTCTATAAGGAGGGAATTTATGGGCACTTAAAGGCTGAGTCACTGAGGGTGAACTCAGGCTGCTGCTTTCTCACACTGAGATTAGACATGAACATAAAATCACACATGAATAATAAAGCATCATATTCCCCTTTAAGGAAATCTACTGCAGTTCAGCAGTGTACAGGGTTCTGACGGTGGAGAATAATAAATATCCCAGTGTGTGATCAGTCTACAAGGTGATTTTACTCTGTTATGCAATTTCTGGTACAGTTTATGAAATTCCCAGTAAGAATAAAGAAGAATTTGTACTTCAGAGACACCACTAGCAACTATTTTTCTATTGATTAATCAGTCAGTTAATCTAAATGATTAATGTTCCTCCAAAGAAGCAAAAGGACCAATTTGTTCAGGTTGATTTTATTTTTAATTTACAGTACGGCATGTACATACAGGTTTATATGAAAGTGCAAAACTGTTGGGTTAAACTGGCAACTCCAACATCAGTGTGAGTAAAAGATAAATTAAATTTCACTCACTCTTTCTTACTCATTCTGTTGTCTGACAACAGAAACGGATAAATATGTAAATGAGAACAGCTTTATTCAGAGTTTGATGACTTAAAACCACAGAGAAAGATTATTTGAATTTAACTGCTCCTCCTTTTCAGTTTTAGGCCATAATATTACAGTGTCTGCTGATTTAAACCCCGTTTTATTCATGGCTACACTGCACAGTGTTTTTTCCTGGATTTTAGAAACACAAAGTTACGTTCTTAATATTCAGAGTAGTCAGGTTTGTTATAACCACTGCAGTTGGAAGTCTGATTTTCTCTTGTGACAGCCAGGACAGTGTGTGTTTATGACATGGATGATAACGTTTTACGTCTTGATAAGTTTTCAGATGTGATGAAAGTCTGACAGAAGAAGCAGCTGTCACTGAGGAAGTGACAGCGATTGTCAGAACAGAAGGATCGTCATTCTGAGCCCCCTCTGCAGAAACTTTGGTAGATTTGGCTTACGTTTTCCAAAAAATACAGCACAAAAAAGTGTAGTTTGACCTGATTTAATGTGTTGAATATCCAGTGTCTGCAATGCATTAAAACAAAGTGCATTTATGGGCTAGCTTTGAGTTACGAGGTACTACTTCTGAGAGCTTACTGCTGTTTCATATAGAGCAAAAATCTGTTTTAAACTAATATTTCCAACAGTGCAGCTCCAGCATGTTTGTTTTTATCTGCAAGCCTGCGAGTTGTGCTGACTCTGTAGATTGTTTTTCAGATTTGTGTGTCTGTCTTTAGCGTGTGTGAGAGTGTGTTTGTGTTGAATTGATGGAGAGCTTGTTATTGTTGGTCTGGAAAGTCTCCCCTGAGACTGAGAGCAGACAGCAGCCACACAGCTGAGACCACTCCCACTGTAGCGCCCAGACAAATGAAGGTGGGAATAATGAGCACCTTTAGCCAGCTGAACGTCCTGCCTCCTCTTCACTGAGTCTGTTATTCATTTCTTCATCACACGCACAGCTTTTGTAGTTCCAGGATTACTCAGTACATTTTCTATTATTAGCTGTGTCCCAAAACGAGAGATCATTCTGCACAAAAGCCCAAACAAACAAACCTGCTCATGATTCATGCAGTGTGACTCACTTTGTCTCATCGCTTTTACAAGACATGCAGCTGTACTTCTCTTTTGCAAGCCGTCATTAAGTCTTGTTTAGTATCTGAGCTAATCAGCTGACTCACCTCGAGCCCCCAACTACAGTGGTTTTACATTTTTAAAACCAGGTGATTCTGTTGCTCATGCCATTTAAATTAAAAGTTGTTGCCATGTTGGATTTTTCTTTATCAGACATAATTTACTTGCCAACACTCAATAATGCCGAATAAGGACTTATTCTCTGTTGTTATTTATTATAACTGTATACTTGTATTTTTATTTTCCCAGTACAATGTACATTTTTACATGTTATGCTTATGTTTACATCTTTGGGACATATTTTTCTACTCATGCTTTTCTTGTAGAAGAAAAAAAAAATAAGATAAACATCCTTTCAATGGGATTCTCAGAAATACCATTCAGATTTCTAAGAATTTAAATGGGAGCTGTAATGTGAGCAGTGTCCCCTCTGGGATCAGTACAGTTGTTCTGATTCATACTCTTGTCAATTTGGCACAAAAACAATTTTAAATATAATTTTCTATAAGTTGAAGTCTCCCTAAAATACTTATTGCCTCCTTAGAGTTAACAGACATTTCAGTTTATAATGAATAATTTGGTGAATCTGCACCATTGCAGTTTGACTGTGTTTTGTGGAGAACAGTTTATGTAAGGAACGGCCTGGTGCTATTGGTAATCTCTCTTTTTCTTCACATTCTTCGACCTGCTGTGTTTTTCACAGAAGAATACTGTGTGCATCTATCAGATTAACTAATGCAGGAAATACAGTGTGAGCATGGTGCGTGTGTGTGTGTGTGTGTGTGTGTGTGTGTGTGTGTGTGTGTGGTGTGTGTATGCTTGACTGCAGCAGGGAAGTGGATTCTAAGTGAAATATCTGGTTCAATGCGGCGTAAAGGAGCAGGCTTCCAGCTCCCCACCACCATAACTCCCCAGTATGTGTGTCTTTGTTTGTGACAGTTCTCCTGGCAGTGCCATGCTAATCCTGCCACCATCGTCCTGTGTGGAAACCAAGCCTAATATCACGGAGACCAACACACCGCTCTGTGTGTGTGTAGATGCTGATTAAACAAATGTCTACGTGATCTGTTAACTTGAAGTAGCTCATCAATAGGCCTGTTTTTCTGTATTAGGAACGTTAGTGTTCGTCTCACTTTCTCATTGTTACTTTAATTTCACTGCCTAATTCTGCCCCAGAAGCCTGTTTGGCAAATTACTGTCGTTGAGTTTTATAATCCACCATAGAGGCCTTATTGTGTCAGATCTGGTCCAGGATTTGGATAGGATCCTTTTGGTAGCTTTAAGGTCTTTTCCTAAACTGCTGACATTGCTCTGTTGTCGTACATTTTCAAGTGAAAGCAAAACACACCCTGAAAACCTTTGCTGATCTTAGTGGAGGCAGAGGACATCTGAAGCACAGGGAAGTGCCACGTAATTTAAAACAGACAATTAACGCTTAAAGTCAACTCTGCTTAATGTGACTCAGTGAAATCAGGCCAGCACAGAAGAAGCCTGTTTTATTGGCTCTCAGAAAGTCAGATTCAGCGTTCTTCATTAGCTGCGGGCAAACCAGAGTGAACTGAGCAAACAGAACAAACAGAAACACATGGAACCCACTTCATTAAAGGAGACGAGGGCACGAAGATCAGTTCCCACATTTACGACACTTCTAAGAGATGGTACAGGAATCCATCCCTGGTTCTACTGAGATCTTTTTGGCAGTGCTGTCTTTTTGTGTCTCTGGTAGACAAAATCACCTGGTTTTAACTCTAATAAGTCAGACATCAGAACACCTTATTTGACTCTTTGCTAAATATGTAACTTTCAGCCCTACACCTGTCTGAGTTGGATGTGCTGCAATAACTGAGTGGGGACTAGAGGCTTCTCTGTGCACAGCTTCCTAGCTAGCATCCATCACCTGTTACCGGCACAAGAAAATTGTCAGTCTGTGGGAAACACTAAGACATGATAAATAAGTTGCATTTATTGAAAACAGCGTGGGCAAAGCATAGCCCAGAGCATTGCCATTCCAAACTGAAACTTTAAAAAGCGCAGCGTCTCTTAGGCCCCATCCACACCAAGCCTTATAGTTTCAAAAACGTTCTTCATAAAGACAGAGCTGTTTCAGTAAATGTGTCCGTCCGCACGAATTCACTTGATACGCCTGAAAACGATGTAAAACACACGCCAGGCCTGTTGGTGGCGCTATGATGGCATAACAGAAACAAGCAGAAACTGGCGGCGGGACTTTAGGCATGCACAGAAATCTGTATACGATGTAAATATAGAACATAGCGGTGGCAAATACGATTGGATGAGCTGGTACGACTCTAGTCTGGACGCATGATGAGGTGGAACTATTAGCAGTACATACACAACACTGTACGGCACCATTGTTATCGTCGTTTTCTGAGTTTGGCTCATGCGCATTCATCGAGAGGTGGAGCTATGACGCAAGCGTGTCAGGAAAAGAAGTGGATTGGGTGTAACAACGGTGCCGCGTAAACGGCTTTTCAGATCTTTGCACTGTGGGACCTAAGTTCAGAAATGATTGTTTTCAGACCCCCAAAACACCGGCTTCGTGTGGCTTCATGAACTATTTGTGCGTTTAGGCCTGGGCTTGTCTTCGTGTGGTTGGGGCCTAAGAAACTCGCCCTGTGACGTGGCAGCTAATCAAGAACTGATAAATCTTAACACTGTTATAATTACCCCCCTATTGTTCGCCTATACAACACCTTAAACTCATAAGATACCACTGAAAGACTGAAGACAGGAAAAACAAGAGCACTGTTTTGGTTATGAAAGAAAACTAGTTTGATTTTTAACTTTGAATAAAAAGGAGAAAGTAATATTCTGGAGGGACTTTTTGAGAACCCGTTACGTGAGTCAGACTCAAAGGAAGTTCTCCGGACACCGACTCGTACTTCTGCTTTTCTGTGATGCTGTGTGCTTCATTGGATCCTGCATTATACGATTTGTTTTGTGAATATGCGATGGCAAGATCTGTGCTTTCCCACCTTTATAAAGTCATGTCTGTAAAAATAAACTCTTTCTCTTTCTATAGATGACCCGACAGAAGCAGACGTGTGGTTGCTCAACAGCTGCACCGTGAAAAACCCTGCAGAGGACCACTTCAGAAACTCCATCAAGTACTGAAAACACACACACACAGACATCTTTACCTTTACACATAGTCTGTTAAATTGATTTTTTATGAGAATTAGGTGAACATAAATCAGCTGATGAAAGCATCTTTATATGACAGAGTAAACATATCCGGACTAATTTGTTTGCAGGATTTAGTGGATGAAAAGACAAACCAGAAATAAAAAGCAGGTCCTAATTTCAAAGTGTCCACTGTGAGACAAGTTAGACAAGTTTATAGGCTGGTTTCACGTCATTCTGTATGAGAATCATGTATCTTGAACCATTAAAAGAACAGAATAACTGCAGCTTTCATCAATTGATAATGATTATCTGAATATGAGACTAATGGAACAGTGTGACCTACATCCTGGACCATCTTTGGTTATTTTAAAATTCTGTTTTTCTGCAGTCAAAAATGTAATTATGGTGCTTTTTCTGCAAAATGCATTTTTTTTAAATCTCATGCATGAATATGTGCATGTGTGTGTTGCATATTTCCAGCTTGTTGCCCTGTGTCAATTTCCACCTACTCGCTGTTCTGCTGGTCTCTCACAGTAACACACACACACACACAACTCACACACACACACACATATTTGCATAAACACAGAGAAATTAAGCTCGAAACTGTTTTGCATTTTGATTAATTTCCCTCCATCAGGGGCGCACACACCTGGCGGCTGTACACTTTTGTTTGAGCCACTTAGTGATTTTACTGTGCTTAGAATCTAAATTCTGCTACTAGACACAGTTTTAAGGTTGACTTTAGTTAAAATGTCCAGATCTTAGAAATCAGATAACCAGTAATAATTTAAAGTAAACTTACTGACTGTTAATGTGAGGAGTTGTAACATCCTGCATGTGTCTGCATGAGGAAGAAAAGAGGACTTCAATATCGTCATGTAACATCACTTGAAATCATGTAAAATTAAGATAATGCACTTGAGCCCATCTCCAGGGGCCTCTAGAGGAAACGCATGTGAACGCACTCAGGTATTGATGGCTTATAGAATGAGTTATAATCAGAAATCCAGATTTAATAGCGTGTTTTTAATTGAATCTGTACTGTACATATGTTGACCCTGCAGTGAGGTGACCTGGGGCCCCTGTTATGCTGTCGGGGGACATTTTGCTGACATGGTTTGGGCCCATTTGTCCCCTTAGAGGGAAGAGTACTAGAAATCAATACCAAGTTGTTCTGAGCGATCACCTTTATCCTGTGATGATGCATTTCAGTGCTGATGGTCTACTGCAGGATGGCGGTGCCTCCATCCACAGGGCAGGAGGGGTCAGCGAGAGGTTTGATTAATATGAAGATGATGTGAATCATCTGCTGTGGCTTTCACAGCCACCACATCTCAGCCCAGTTATAGACGGATAGGTTTCAAATTCAAATTCAAGGTATCTGGTAGCTCACACATGCTACGTTTATAGGAAAATGAGGTGCAAAATAACAAACAAACCATGCAAGAAGAAGAAATAAGCTGCTAATATTGTTATATACCCAACACTTTACTGTCGATACTGTATAGTCACTGCATATCTCAGTAACGAAAGTTATTAGAATAAAGTAATGTAGTGTTCTATTGCTGTGAGTGTGGGGAGGCGGCTGCATGGTTGTGGTGTTCCAAGCACTAGAAAAACTGAAGAGAGAACAGTTTACTGCAGCTCTCTGTTTTGGCTTAATGCCCTCAAAACGTAGACTTTTTAGCTAAATGAAAAAACTGTATTTTCTCATCAGTCAGTTTTTACGTTTCGGTTCTGAATCCTCAGAATAAACTAACTTATATCCCCCATAAAGCAATACTACAGTAGTGAACAGTTTCAGATGGCCACTTTAATCAGTACAATCTTCCTGTCTGTCTCCTGATGCCCGATGATTTTTCTTTCACTCTTTCTGTCATGCTGCTTTTTTTTTATGCAAAGAATTTGTCGATTGAAATGCGCAAAAATAATAACACACTTCAGGACTTTGAAAATATCCTCCTTGTTGATGCCAGAGTTTTCTTTGGCTGGAAATCACCCAGCTGTAATGCTAATGCAATTAATGCTCTATTCACTGGGAAGGACACACACACACACACACACACACACTCTCACACACTCATATACAGGGAGTAAAAAAAGAAAAGAGTTTCTCTGCCTCGCTGCCTGCACGATGGAGACACTGAATGAGGGGTTCAGGATCAGAGAGAATCCAAATGACCACTTGTCATTTCTTTTTATTTTTCGTGGGGGCGGCAGGCACACGGCTGCCTCGCGCTCAGTCACACGCTGGACGTTACGCCTTCACCTCCTGGTACCACAAACCCACACTCAGAGTTCACGCACACACTCGACCAGGCTGGGACATCTGGAGAAGTCTGGAGCTGCTAGAATGTCTGGAGTTACACCACCACTTGTTTTATATAAAAAAATTAGGTTTTTCAATGTCATTCAAGGGCATTCTCACCTCTTGATGTAGGATTAGGATTGTAGACGTAGGATTTTACTGCATGTTAACAAACAACTTACTCCTCTAAATGTACTACTAAACAAAAATAGTCTGTCTTTAGCCCTGCTACTATTATTTGTCACAACCTGTGAAACTCATGAGTTGTTATTTCCACATCCAGAGGAATCTGGACAATCTGAACTCGTACTTAGGTGTATTTTTTTCTTTTTTTCTAGTATTTATTAAATGTTTGTACTATCCCCTTTGCTGCTGTAACAGTGCAAATTTACAAACTGTAGGATTAATCAAGGATTATCATATCTTAACTCAAAGTTGATGTAAAGAGGACCACCATCTAACTCCTAGAAAGCTTTCTGGTAGTTTTAACCAGTGATTTTAACCAGTGAAGGACAGTGATAATCAGTCCAGCGATAGAGAAAAGGGAAGATCAGGTACAGAGAAAAAGAAGCTGTGAGCACACTTAGGGCTCAGTAAACATAAAACAGAACAGAGTGAAGCTGTGACTTTAGGTTCTCTTGTGCTGTGCTGGAATTCTAGTGTGCATTTTAGATTTGAAAATAGATAAGTAAATGCCATCAAAAATGTTCTTGCATATTTTGTCAGCTGTTGCACAGACAGATTATGGTTGCATATGTATGCATGTGGTCTATCCTATATTTTGTATTTACTTTCTCAGCCCCAAGCAGTTCTTGGGAACTTTGCTGTAGAGTCCTGCACCTCTATGGAAACAGCTCAGCTGTTGCTAGAGGTAGAGAGAACTCAAAACGTCTTCACGTCAAGTTAAGAAAAATAAGGAGACCAGTGTACAAGAGAACGTGCAATTTACATGCAAACTGTGCTGGTAGAAGAACTAAGCTGCTGAAATTGCTGGGAATTACAGTAAAGGTGCAAAATGTGTTGATATTTATAATAAAAGTGCAAAAATACTGATATTTACTGTAAAGAAGAGTATTAGAAAGTGGAAATAATAAGCATCCACTCCAAGAATTAACTCTGTTGAGCTATTCAGGTTTTGATTTCCTGAAGTAATACCATGTAAAACAATCCCCTGTTTATTAGCAAAAGCTTGAAAATATTCACATAAACGTTATATCATAGATGCACACTTTGGAACATTTGACAGAAAAGGAACAAAAACATGTTAAGTGTCCAAACACACACATAACGCATTGTCACATGAACAACAATCAGTGCGGTATTAAATGAGTTGAGGGATTTAAAACAGAAGCACAGGGGCCTTCCAGCATCTTCTATCACTGTTTGGAGAGACGCACTGAAAAGACGGTTTATTACCTCTGGAGAACCGGGCCTGAGCTGGCACCGGTGCCAAGTGTGTGGGATAAGGAGGCAAATGTGTGCATATGTACAAGAGGGCTGTCAGGTGGATGGGTGCCCCACGCTGTGTTTGCGGTGTGAAGGGTTTCCCTGTGAGAGAATGCTATCAGATATGCACGAGGTTCCTGCACTGTATGTGGAGGAGGCTGTGTCTGTGCATACATGAATGCTGTTTTTCATTATGTGAGCACACACACACAAATCCATTTAGGTTAAATCTATAGTGAGCCCAGACGTCTGTGTGCGTTGCTCTGGGGGAGGTTTAGGGTCTGTGTTGTGTTGATGTAATCCCTGATTATTAAGATGATATCAGTGCGATTGTTTGTTGACTCTGTAATTACTTTCAGTGGTGCCGTATTTGGGATTCTATCATTTTGGTGACTTGGCATGTGGGGGAGATGAGATTCCTTCCAGCTTCTACTGTTTACTCCCCCAGCAGGACTTTTACATCGGCAGCATAAACTCATAATAGAGCAGCTTCTGAATGCTAAAAAGTCAATTAGTATGGATATTAGGGCGTGCATGTGTGTGTGTGTGTGTGTGTGTGTGTGTGTGTGTGTTTGAAATGCCAAAATCTATAGTGTGATTCAATGTCAGAGACCTTTAAAATCAATGAATGCTGAATGCATTAAAGAAACAGTTGTTCAACAGCATGTGATTAAACTTTGTGTGTGTGTGTGTGTGTGTGTGTGTGTGTGTGTGTGTGTGTGTGTGTGTTGGGTTTCTCCACTTGGCTGTTTCTGCAAATTTCTATGATCAAGGGAATGTGCGCTTAACGAATTAGAACCCAACCCGCAGTTCTTGCCTTGTGTTTTCAAAATACACCAATTCCCACGTTATATTTACATTCATTTCAATATGACTTTAATATTCATGAACCAGCCATAAGAAAGAAAAAATCATTAATGTTAATTGAAAAGGGACACAGAACACACAGAATGAACTCTTGGAAGGAGTCCAGAGTGTATGTACTTTGCTTATATTGTGTATTTTTACCAGATGGGTAGGCAGGCTGGTGAATATGTATTATAGCTGCTGGCTACTGGATGTTCTACCTCACTGTGGTCTTGGCACAACTTTCTCTACACATTTACGACCATTGATTGTAGAATGTATGCTGCCAAAAGTGTTGGAATACAAAGATAAAGTTAGCTGCTCTCCAGCTGTGGTGTGGACCTACATTTAAATCATAACGCGGAACTGGGTGTTATGGTTGTGTATTAGTATTTCTATCATATCCAAGAGCACAGTTGGTTTATTTCTGTATGTTTTTGCGATTACGTACCCTAACCCTAACCCATGAATTCAAAAGAACAGATGAGTGATTTACTGAGATGGGACAAAATCAAAGAAAGACAAATTGTATTTAAATTTAATGCCATTTAACCCTCTGAACCCCAGAAACCAGCATAAAAAACTCAGTCTAACACCATTAATCAGAGCCAGAAACTCTGAAAATGGAAAGAATATTTATAGTTTTTAACTTTCTGTGTGGAATTAACTGAAACAACGCTTAAACTTGCGGCATTTTATCAAAACCAATTTATTCTACATGCCACATTTAAACATTTGCTTTAATTTTTTTCTCTCGGTTGAACTGCAGGCTGTGTTGCATAGGCAAATAAAGTACTGAAAATAAGTGTAGCATGTCTCAAAACTGGTATACAAAGAAGAAGGTTGTCAGCAAATTGTTGGAAGATACATTCAGCACTGTGAAACATCTTTCTGGAGTTGATGTGCAGAGTAAAATAAGTATAATATGTACATGTCTACATTTTTTTTACTCGTTATTGGTGACACCTGGGAGCACTTAAAAATACAATGTTGTACAAACTGATAATGGTTTTTCTAAATGTATGTTTTCTAATTTCTTTAGACATTTCTGAGTTCTCTCTCCTTCTTCATGGTTATTCTGTTTCCGTAGAGGTGCAGGACTTTAGATTGCAGTGAAAAATGAGCCTACAGTGTAGAAAAAAGGTGCCAGAAACTGCTGTAAATTAAATTTTATTAATTGCATTTTAAAATGTGGCTCTGTGATGGACTGAGAAATCCTGCAGACTGCCATGATTTGATCACTCATGTTGTCGGTAATTAAACCTCCAGTATTTTGATAGAAAAGGGCCTGAGATCTTAAATCTATCTTTTTATTCTAATCTTGACCACGCGGGTTCTGGGTATATGTTGTAATTGAGTATATTTACAGTGACATTCCAGGTGGTGAATATGCATTTCAGCTGGTGGCTACATGTGCTGATTAGTAAGAGATCCACTGACGCTGGCCGAGTGATTTTATGTCATTGATTTCTGACCACATATTTACCAGAGGGAAAAGGTCATGCTTGGCAAATATAATCATTAAAGCGAGAATCCACCCTGAAACTGAATTTACATGTGTTATTCCACAGGAGTCGTTCTTTAGCCTTTGTTTGGCCGCATTAAAACCCTGCCAAGGCTGCAGATGGCAGACCAAAGACGCCGCTCACCGACAGAAATATGTTTTCTTAAATATCTGTCAGCGTTGTGACATCGCAATGAGGTGTTTTTGTTATTTTACAGTGCTCATAACATATGGAGCTGCCTTATAGCTGGACTTATAGTTTTAAATGAAGTGACTGACATTAAGGCCAGAAATGTTCCTTTTCATCAGGACATGACAACGAGGTAAAAACAATCTGAAATCTGCACTGACCTTTAGAGTTGTTTACCGAGGCCAGTTGTTTTATATCTGTGTTCAGCAGCAGACACACACTCACACACACACACACACCAACACACACACACAAACACAACAGAGCCCGATGCCTGGGGCTGGGTTTGGTACAACCCAGGGATTGGCATTTAATCTGTCAGTTCTACAGGGCATTAGCCTACATTTTCGGCTGCACACAGACACAAAAAATAGTGGTGGAGAGGCAGAGACAGACTGACAGACTCAGAGGGGGGAATGTAGAAAAAAACAGGGGAGTTATGGGGAGAGTAGTGGAGCTCAGGCATCCTGTGTTGGTCTGACGGAGCCCACGGCTGTATGAGAATCACACCGAGGCCGGCTGCACCACACATGACCTTGTTTTAACACGTCTTCGTCTGAATATTTAGAGTGAACTCCACTGTTCTGGTCTGTTTTTTCTGGTGGGAGATGATCTGTTTGGCTTTCTATTAAAATGTTTCATTTTGTCAGCTTAACATACTCCTTTTTGTAGAATTTGCTTAAATTTATTATCATTTCTAGTACAAGTACTGCTACCTCATAGCTGTTTTTGTAGTGATACCACAAACTTTAGTTTTATGCATTTTGCAGTTGAGTAACCGTGTTCATTTTGACACCTGATTTTGATTTAGTTGATGTAAATGTGCATTAGTTTTAGCCATTTTTAAGATTTTTTAATATTATTTTTAGTCCGGTTTCATTTAACAAGACAAAAAGAGTTTACGGTTACCATGTTGATGTGTTATTCTCATCTCCACTTAGATTAATGGAAAAATGCTCCTTGTCACTCCGTCCCTCTGCAGTGATGCAATCAACGAGCAGCTCCTCAGTAAATCCAGCTCTTTCCAAACTCACCAAGCATAGCATTAGCATTCCTGCAGCTATGCACTCAGCTGGTTCAGCAGATGAGTGGACCTGTAAACCTGTGGTGCTCAGACCCACTCACGTGTTCATCTTGTTTACTGTCTGGGTTGAGAAAAGACACCAAATGTTTGGAAAACAATAGTTCGGTTTTTCAAATACAGTGGTCCCTCGTCTGTGGCGGGGGTTCGGTTCCAGAACCCCCTGCGATAGACAAAAATCCACGAAGTAGCGACCTTATATTTATTTTGTTATTTATATATATTTTAAGGCTTTATAAACCGTCACCACGCTTGGGTTCGGTGCCTGACGCATAGAAGGTGCAGAAAGTTTAGGCAACATCGTAGGGCTTGAAATAAATTCAATTTTTTATGAAAATTTCACAAAAACACACCACAGAACAACACTATGTGCAGCGATCAGACGGTGATATGAAATAGACAGGACGAGATGCTGAACGCCGCTATACATGGGAGATGGAGGAGACTGATGCTACGGTCACTGAGCCAATCAGTGCCCAGGATACAGAACACAGTGCTCTGGTTGGTCGCCTCCCATCCATCAGCCAATAGTGTGCCGTGTACCATCTCACGTGGACGAACTAGCTCAAGCAGAAGCGGCCGTAGCTGCATATACATGCTACACATACGAGTCTTTCTCTTCTCATCTGCTGTACACTACGTGTTTCATTTTGATTCAATATTCTTCTTTATCCTTGATACAAAATTAGATATGTACAATTTAAAAATCTGCGATGCACTGAAACCGCGAAAAATGAACTGCGATATGGCGAGGGATCTTGAGAAAGTTTTATCCTGGATCTGAGTCATTCTCTCTGATTTTACCATTAACAAAACATCCACTTCAGCTGTTTTACGTTAGCAGTGTTAGCTTAACGTTAGCTCACCTTTTTATTATTTGCCTTAATTAGTGGCAGTGCAACAGTTCAAACCAAGGAATCTACTGAACAAGAGAAACTTTGACCTGGAAATTAAGGTTGTGATTCCACAGATGCTTCAGAAATTAAATCAAATTAGATCACTGCATTAAAACAATGATTAGCTTATAAGTTTATTAATATGTCATGTTCCTGATGTTGTTTTGTGCTGTGTTCTACTATGTTCTCTGCCTGGTTCTGTTTCATTCTGTTCTGTTGTTGTACAGAGATCTTGAGGTCATGTATAATTCAGTGTGAAGTGAGTGATCAAAACAAGCACCGTTCTGTCTCTGATATTTCATAAGTTGCTGTCAACGTTGTGGTGAATGCGTATCATTGTTATTTTACAGCATTTAAGGCTTCGTTTGCTGCTCGAGGATTCACCTTGAAGTTCTCCAGTGTCCAGCTTTGAGCCTGTTAAATGGACTTTAAGCAATAATCGGGTCATCATCAATCGATCCAGAGTTATCCTTTTAAAATCATTTACCTGCTGTCAGCCTGGATTTTGGTTCCTTTGTTTCAGCTTAGCCTAAAGACATTCCACCTCCACAACAAGCGGTCAAACCCAATTTTATGCACAGAAAGCTGAAAGTGAACTAACAGCCCGACACATTTTAAAGCCTGTTCATTAGAGAAGACGATTGACAACCGGGGCATCAGCAGGGATGACTGTAATGTGATCTACGGCTAATAAAATTAAATCTCCATTCCTAACAGACTTCCGTCGGCTTCCATCGGCTTTAAAAGACCAGGTATTAGGCCGGTGAGGAGTCATTAGAGCTCTGGTAACTGAATGTCAAGTCAGAGGTGGTGCTGCTTTATATGAATATTAATGTGGACATTGGAGGATCTTTTGGTCTGCCTGAAAAAGCCACTTCTGGGTTTTCAATCCAGGCTTTTTGCTCTTTTGGAAAAGTTGAAAAGCACAGTGCCAAAACTAGAAATACCCCTGAGACAGTGTGCTTTAGTGTGACTGTGTGAGCTGGAAATGACAAAAAGATGAAAATCAGATTCGCTATTAGTTGAGCCTAACTGCCCGACTCCACGCTATTTTTAAATATGCCTTGAAGAAGAGTGTCCACATGTGCAAACAGGACATTTGTTGCCTGTAGATGCAGTCTGAGGGTGTCAGTGATGGAGATTATTAGATATCTGTACCAGTACAGGACCTGTATTGGAGCTAATATCTGAGCATCTTTTACTGTTCATATATGTAGTCATTGTTAATGTAGAATCTACGTACTGCACATATGTGTGCTGCTGAATCGTACTCACAAACAACCTGTCACATCTGCTCTACAAAGTGGTTTTGAGTGCCAGGCTCGGCTCAGTGTGTGTTTGTGGTTTCCAGCCCAGAGTGTGTGTTTGTATGCGGCTACAGTGGCGGGGCAGCTCAGCGTGGCGCCAAAGGTCCGAGCCAACAACCTCTTTCACCGTCCAACCAGATCTGGTTGAACACGGCTCTGCTCGGCTGCTGTGTGTGCTCTGTGGTTGTATGTGAAGCAGAATTAAATCTGGCCTTGTTGGTGCTCCTGCATTTAGCAGATTTAATTCAGAATGTGGTAGATATTTAGGAACAGACATTTGGTAATCTGATGAAATGAAAAATGCATTTACAAAGTAATAATAAATGCACTGCTAAAGCATCTTAAGCTGTCCTCCCAAGTTGAGCAGAAGCTTACTGGAAAACAAACCGATGCTCTTGGTCGCTGTGTGTTTTGTCGTGTAACTCTGGGGAAGCGTCTGCATGAGTGATCCCTTTAAGTAAATGGCTGCATAATCACAGCCTGTCACATTGTTGCTGTCCTTATAAGGTCTTCCTCAACAGCAATCACAAACAACTCCCGCCTTTCATCTGTTCAGACGGCGGCTCTTAGCGCCTCCCGCTGGGCCGCTGCCTTTTCGCTGATCCCCGATTGTGGATTTAAGCCATAAGAGGCCAAGTTAATATAGGATTGAAGATAAAGGAGGGACCTTTCACCCCGGCGTGTTGCAAGTAACTCGGTTTCCACAGTCGAATCCCAAGTTGAGTTTTTGCATTTTTTTAAGTTTGCTTGAGAGGCTTTAAAGAATTTCTTATCCATATTGAAGGACTCATGTTGGCCATTTTAGCTCGGAGGGGAATGTGACTAAGATAAGACTAAAAAGTAAGAAATAATATATGTATGAGGAAATTGGGAAAGCTGGGTCATCACCTTTGGAAACGTGCTGAACTGGTGCGTCTGCTCTCGTCATTTAAGAGTGGAGAAAATCTCACAATCTAGTCTATATGATTAAAATTAAAGCCAAACTGTGGGCCCATATGTTTTCTACTGTGATGTCTCATACTGCAGTTTAAGATTAGAGCTTTAGACCTGGAGAGAGGATGAATCTGGGAGAAGGACCTGTCATCTATAATTGACTTAACAGTGAAAGGGTGTATGGGGAAAATTTAGATTTAATCTTTGTCTCAAATTTTTAAAAGGTAAAATTGCAGCATTTGGCAATTTTTTAAATGTGTATTTCAATATATAGCTGTTATTAATGTTAAGCATTAAATTGGAATGGGAACCCTGTCAAAGGAAATAATAAAAAACGTGAAACTTGTATTTTATTTGTATTAATGTCTATTTTCTTGCTGCTTTACTCATAGAATATTGTACACTTTACTGTGCATTTTGTACTTTAGTATATTCTTCTTATTTCTTTCTCTTTTTTTTACCTTACTTAATGGATATTTCTGTGTATTTATTTGTATTTGTGGTGATGGTGATTCTATTTATTCTGTACTACAATGGAAACCACTTGGCTAAACAGCGGTACAATGCATGATTGAGTTAAATCACAGAACATATGTAATGTTTATGACTTCTACAGTATACAGAGAGTGACAGGACAAACACAGAAAGACGATATTGCAGCTCATTGTGGGTGTCAACCTCCCAGGATGTGACAGGATTACCAGCGTTTAATGTTAACTGTTTCTACATCAGTCTGTGTGTTGTGTTGTGAGCTTTAATGGAATGAAGGGCAGCTAAATCCCTCTGCAGGGGGTTTGGTAGACACGTCATGTGATTCTTACACTTTTCAGGAAAACTGATGTCTTATTAAGAGACGTGGACACCACTGACACTCCAATGGCAAATCTGGGGAAGGATAGAAGAGGCTTTACATTTCAAAAGACACTAGCCGTAGGATGCTTAAATAATGATTCCAGACTTTGTCATTTATGTGTTACGTTTTTTGCATAAAATCTCATGTGTCTGCATGTATATGTTAAAGCGGAATTATCCTCACCTTGACAGTGGAAATGTTGTGTCTTACGCTGGAGTGGTTACAGCGAATCATAGTCCTACATTGAGTTTGGAAGAAAAATCCCATATTGTGCCTTTTTTTTTTAGCAAATCAGTGAAAGTCATGCATGTCCCCAGAATGTTTCTTCAATTTTCAGATCAGTGTACTGCAAAGATGGTTCATTTTACCATGTTTACCTGTGTAACTCCTGGTTTCAGCCCTGTTCTAAACAGGCTAATCAGTGTTTCAAGAAGAAGACTCTCCTTGAATTTGTGAATGTTAATTGTGCAACAGCCAAAGTAGACATAAGTAAGTGTGCAAGACCAGGATTTTCTGTTTCTCTGAGTGACCATTTCACATGTAAATACACTAAATTCACAGATGTCTCCAACTCATGTGTATGGTGAGTTTGACAGACAACTTTGTGGTTATAAAATCTGCATTTTAGCAGTGAAGAGAGCAGTTATTTCATGCTTATTCTGTTATCTGACAACAGAAACAAAAAAATATGTAATTAAAAATAGCTTTATTGGGAATTCAGATATTTCAAAATGCAGTGTATGTGAGCACAGAGAGCAGGAGAGAAGCAAAATGCTTAAACATACTAATTATCTTGATAGAAACTGGATGAAAATCTTACTGGCTAGTAAAGATGGGAAGCTACCTAGTTGAGCATTAAAGTCTGCATATTTTCATGGCTTTTGTTTCACATCTCCAAGTTTTTGAGACACAATAAAAATGGATTTTCACCATATGGGACCTTTACCACCCAGTCAGGGTTGCTTCAGCTCCAACAATTAAAATGCATGTCCACCATTTCATTAAAGTCACATAATAATTGAAATTTAATTGTCTTTCTATTCTTATTTTTTTTATTAATATGCAGTCTGCAATGCTAAATCAACACAGCGTTGTCAGTTTATAACAACCCATGGATGCCATGTTGCTTATTCTGTTGTTTGACAACAGAAACAGAAAATATGTAAATAAGAATAGCTTTATTAGGAATTCCGATATTTAAAATGCAGTGTATGTGAGCACAGAGAGCAGGAGAGAGAGGTGAAACGATGTAAACAAACTAATTATCTCGATAGAAACTGGATGAAATTCTTACTGGCTTGTCAAACCAGTTGGCTGCCGAGTTGAGCATTAAGGTCTGCATATTTTCATGGCTTTTGTTTCACATCTCCAAGTTTTTGAGACACAATAAAAATGGATTTTCACTATGTGGGACCTTTACCACCCAATCAACATAACATCCAGGCTTTTAATTAGAACACATGTCAATAATACTGTTTCAGTTTTGTTACTGTTACTTGCAACAATTTATATTTCACCAGCAGTGACTCAAGTCGCAGTATACTCATGGGCAGCCAGATCACACTGCCAGCTTTCTGTCAGCGACTGCATGTGTGTGGTACAATATGTGACAAAGACAAGGATAGGGAATTGAAGACAAAGGTAAAAGGAAAAGATAAAGAGGGAAGCAGCGGGGCAGGAGTGCAAGATTGAGAGACAATGTCAGCTGTCAGCCGTAATAAGAAAATGGTGAAATATGTTGAGACGGGAGGTCTCAGCAGGAGGCCGACAGGCTGAAGTTATTTTTATTTGGCCGCTATATTATGTTTCTCCTTTGAGAGAGCTAACATTAGTGAGTGATGGTGGTTGTAATGCTCATTATGTTGTTTGATAAATCTGCACTGACCCTTGGAAAGGTCACAATGAGGAGGTCAGAGGTGCCTTCAGAGGTTTTGGAGGTCATGCTCTCCACAGCTGGTGATGGATCACATGGCTGCGTCTGTGGGGCTTTGAACATGCTATATATATACACATATCTCTGTAGGTGTAGTCCAGGGAATCATTGATCACTGATAGTCTATATGTCATCATTCGTGTTAGAAGTCATTGGGTTGCTCATATTGGGCTTTGTTCTTCTTTGGTTGGGTTGAGTATCTGGGGATTATTTATTGTATTTACTATATTTGCTCCTGCAGTTTTTTTTTTATACCTCCTGGTGATTTCAAACACAACAATACCACATTTAATTCTACTATAGTATACCTTTTATAGAGCACTTTACATGCATAGCATCGCCTCATAAAGAAACTCTTCAGCTGCTTGTGTTTGTGGTATTTAAACGACTCAAAGCTGCATTTTACAGGTTATATCAGTGAGTGTCAGGGTCACCATCCGCAGATGAAATGAGCAGAAGAAAGTGGGCGTTCTTGATCAATAACAAAAGAAGCTGTGTTTGGTATGAAGTTATTTCCCATGATAACTAACCACATATGTGCCTGTTTGCCTGTGTGAGTGTGTTTCCCCTTCAGGCATGTGGGAGGCCAGATATTAGCCTCCCAGGACACTTCCTGTCACTGTTGTGACAGGACTGAAATGAAGATGGACACACACACACACACACACACACACACACACACACACACACACACACACACATGCATCCATAGTCTTGATTAAATTCAGAAATTCCCACTTCACTGCTTTAACACCTGCCTCACTTTCCTTCACTGTTCAGACTGAGAATAAACATCTTTACCTCCTCTTAGCTTCGTATAAAACAGGTGACTCACCTTTATTTCGATCTGTAGATACTACAGTCATGTAGTTTCCAGTATGTCGGCAAAACTCTGAACCGTTTTCCTTCTTTTTAGTGCAAGTCACAGGAGAATCGTGTTCTTGCAGGTCTTGCCAAGTGGTTTACAGATCCAGCTGTTGGTGTTGGTGCCATTCTGACTGTCGGATAGTAATATCTGCAAAAGTTGATGGAAACAGTCTTTGGGTGTGATTTGTCAAGTCTTCTAGGTTTCAGGTAGTCTTCTGGGGAGTTTCTTCTGCTCTGCAGATTGGCTTCAGGTAAAGTATTGTTGGAGGAATATTTCCAGCATTGAATAATTAGTCACAGGGATATTCTGGTTTTACAGGGCTCACAGAATGACTGGGAAGTTGGTGGGACATCAGCGCCATAACCAAACCGAAGATGGGCATTCTAAGTTGTTGGATTGAAGGACATTAGGGTTCTGGGATTGCCTGTAAACAGGTGATTTGTGAAATGCGTATATAGAATAAAGTAACTGGCAACCTGGCGTTAGTGACTTAAACATGTTTTGATTGTTAGGATGAGTTTAAAAAAGCACATTTTAATGTTTTAGGTCCATTATTATGGTCTGGTAACCCAATGCCAGAAATGGAAACAAGCTTAAGTTACTTGATCAATATATGACTGGAAATCAAATGTGAGTAGCAGGAATAGTTAGAATTTTCTGATGTGAGGAGTAACTCAGAATCCAGAAAACATTTGTTAGCCGCTTTTCCTCAACTGAGTCTTCTGAGATAGTAAATGAGAGTTGATTTGGCTTCCAAGAGTCTTTGGAGTTTTTTTTTTTTTTGTTGTGGAGCTTAAAGAGGGTTGGTAAAGTGTGGATCTTTTGAAGAAATCCTCATGTGGTCAGCAGGTCCTCTGGGAGACAGTTAGGAGGTGAGTTTATGTGTTGAAGAAGTGGAACTGAGAACAAACGGGCACCTTATTAACAGTAATAATGGAGAGTAGATGTTTGTGGGGTAAACTTGTGTAACAGTCTCGACAGTGATCTCAGAATGAGTAAAACAGTTTAAGAAAATATCCAAATACAACTTGAAAACTATAATAATGTGGAAGAGTAAAGGTGTTGGGGTTTCTAAGGAGGTATAATGTTTGACGCAAACAGGAAACAATTATATATGAGATGTACAGATATGTAGTGGTAGGAAAGATGAAAACACAATGTTTGGTTGCATAAACAAATCTGAAGTGTGCTCTCTCCCTAGTCCACAAACTGTGCATCATGCTGCTACAACAGAGCCCTCTGTTGTTTATACTGTGGCGTCTGTGCAGGTCTCCTAAGGTGTACTAGTCTGTGGCTACTTGGGTCTCTAGTTGTACCTTTTCGTGCCTGGTTCTTGTGGTGGCAGCTGGTGGTTTCAATTGCAGTATAGTCTTCGTGGTTACGAAACAAACTTGCAACAGCCTGCAATAAGGGCTGACAGACTTGATGTTAGTTGCACATGGTGGCTGGTGCAGGATACCTGGATGTTAACCTTAAAAACTATTAAAAATGATGGATACTGACTAAAATGAAGCGGCCCTATTTTAGATTATCTCATAAACATGTCCACAGTTCTTCTGCATGTCTTTTACAACAATAAAATACAGCAGAAAAGCTTGGCAGCACTGAACATGTTTGTTCTCAAAATGTCCGTTTTATGGGAAGCTCAAGGCTATAGACTATTGTTGTGCACCCAAAGAGCTATAAGATGCCACAAAGAGACAGAGGTGTGCTTTGTACAGTGAATGTCTTTTTGAAATACAGAGAAAAGACTCGTGTATGCACGCATGCACACGCATACAAACACACACACACACACACACACCCCTACATAACCTGATTTTAAAGTGATCCTGTTAAATTTGACACCGTGTGTTAGTGCGCTTGTTGCATGAAACAGTTTTAATACCAAACTGATGACCTTGATGCCTCGGCAGCACTGTTCTCAAAATTTTCCAGCAATAAGGTGCATTTAATTGAATTTGCAGCTAAAGAGATAACGCGAGAGAGATGAAGACAAATTATAGTAGAGGAGGAGGGAAGAACGAGTGAGAAGAGACGGATAAAAAGATGGATGGAATGCAGCAGTAAATGAGAGTGAGGTTATTTTGCTCCCAATTAATGAACGCAGAGGACCCACCAGAGTCATTTCTATTCCGTTTTAATTGAGTTTAGGTATTTCGAGCGAGTAACGTATTCGTCATTTGGGAGTAGTTAAAGAGGTAGTGAAGAAGCTGGAGGGTAGCTGGAGACCTCCCTGCTCAGATGTTGATGTGTTGTATACTTGGACAATCTCCTGCAGGTAATTTTTTTCCCAGCAGGTGATGACAGACTTTCACAAGGTCACACCATTACCTCTGTCTGTCCATCATTCTCTCCCCACTTATCTTCTCTCTGCCTCCAAACCATCTCACGCTCTCCAGGTGACTCCAGCTTTTCCCATCTTTCACCTTAATTATTCCACCTTTTGCCGTGTCATTTCTCTCTCTTTTGTCGTTGGTTTCACACTTCACATTCTGAGGCCTATCAGATGTTGTTGTGTGCACGGCAGCGTCAAGCTGTCTTCTAGATCAGCGGTCCCCAACCACTGGACCATGGACCGGTACTGGGCCGTGGGTCATTTGGTACTGGACCGCACGGAAAGAATAAAAAAAAAATTATTTTATTTCCGGTGGAGTTCATTTATTTTTAAAAAAATGACTATATTGTCTTCCCACCACTTCCGTCTATGCTTGTCTCCCGCCAAAATTATTAAAAACAAACGTCTCTGGAGAGCTTCTTTAAAAAGAAGGAGAGACTTAAAAAAGTAAATACACATTTAGCAATAAAAAGTAATTTTATTTATTTAGGACACTTTTTTAAATTAAAAAAATGTTAAATTAAAGAAAAGTTGAAACCTTTTTTGCACCACGGACCGGTTTCAAGCACTACAATTTTCTACGGACCGCTCAATGGCCGGTCCATAGGAAATTGTCTTGCTTGAAACCCAGGCCTGCCAAGAAGCAACCCCACATGATGCTGCCACCACCTTGCTTCACATCATGATGCTGCCGCCACCTTGATTCAATTCATCAGACTGGTCATCAAGCGCGATGACCGGAAAAAATAAAAACAGTCATCGCACTCATGCTTGAAACCGGTCCACAGTGCAAAGAAGGTTGCAGACTGCTGTCCTAGTAGATGATGTAGAGAAATTATTTATCAGGGTCGCTATGGCTCCCAAAATTAAAATGCATGTCCACCATTTCATTGAGGTCACATAATAGTTGAAATTTAATTGTATTCCTATCCTTATCTTTTTCACAATAACAATTAACAAATACTAAATCAACTCTGTTGCTGCGTTGTCAGTTTCTAACAACACAAGGCTGTCGTGTTGCTACACGTCCCACTCGTGTAATTTTAAAGCAGTGATTTAAAGGCTTCATACATAATTCACTGTAATCTCATTCAGAACAGTTCTGTGAATCTCATTAGCACCTCATTAGGACTCAGAGAGAGTGATGGGAAGAGACATGGAAATGAGGGAGTCAAGCTAAGTTCAGGGCTGAATTGAGTCGACTGAGATGTGAAGTTCATGTTGAAAGAGGCACTAGAGCTGTTCGAAAGCTCGTGTGATTGGTTAAGGAGCAGCTCCATCCTTTTAATAGATGTTAAATCTAAATACTATAAATATATAGTTTAAATTCTTTGCTTGCAGTTAAATTTTCCTTTCCAAAAGGCCAAGAGAACAGCTTTGTCAAACTACTAAGAGTCTACATCTTGGAGGTGGAGCCAGAGCTGCACAAGTATTATTTGAAATTATGGAACACAATTGTACATTAGATAGTGAAAACTTAACAAGGGATGTATAATATTAATCATGTAGTGTGCTGTTTCTCACTTTTACCACAAGATCCAGTGGTGTAACAGAGAAAAACGTACAGCTGTTTTCATTGTAAAGATGCTTAAAGGAATGTTTAATATTCCTGTTCCTTCTCCTTCTCAATTATGTGATCAATCACTTTATAAACTTCTGTTATTGCTCTCACTTAACGAAGAAATTGCTTCTTGAGAGCCTCCTTAGCTCAGAAATTTAACAACTCTGCGCCTACCTGTGAATGTGCGGGTCTGCGTTGACTGTGGATTCTGAAGCTCTTTTAAGTAATTTAATTAAGCAAAAATGCTCTAAACTTAGCGGTTCCACCTCTTGAAATGTGAGGAATCTTTGCCTTTTCTGTGTAATCATTTCAGACATTTGAAATAATTGTTGATTGAATAAACGCAGTTAGATCCGTCACTTTTTTCAGTCACTTGAAGAAATAATTCAGATTCATAAAATAATTGTTCGATGCAGCTCTGAAAGAATTCTATTTCAAATTTAAAGCATGTTAGAACTCATTCCATCTGTAAATCTGTCAATAAGAAGTTAAGCTTTGAATTTGAAGAGAAAAGGTGAGTTTAGTTGTTCATATCTGTGCTGGTGTTTGTGTTGATTTGGGTTCTCAGTGACATTTTTAGTGAAAGTTGAGAAATGTGGTGAAATGTCAGAGTGAGATGTAACTCATCTGACAGATGGCATATGGAGAGTTCTGCACTGACCCTCTGTTCACCTGCACCGACACAAGTATACACACGACACCTGCTGCTCCATCCGTCCTCCTCTCTGTTTGTTTCCATGAACTGCCTTAGTGGCACGAAAGACAAGTAACGCTAGAATCTCTCTTTTCTTACTGTGGCTGCAGCTCCCAGGTCGTCATATTTGCCTTTAGTGTGCCGTACTTCTTCTTTGGAGGCGATAATGTCTGCTGATTGAGTGTGTGAGTGTGCAGGAAGGTTACTGACTCAGGTGACAGGTGCGTGCTGAGCAGCTGCTGTGTTCCTATCAGGTGTCTTTAGTTGCACACAGAAGGTTCTGACGCTGAACCACAGCCTGCGACACTGAAACATGATCATCCCGCTTCTATTCATCCACACATGAATACACTGTGGACACAACAAACTACATTACATGGATGCATATTCACATTGTGCACAGGTTGACCCACACACAGCAGAAAGCCTTCAACGCCTGTTTCAACAAGCATTTTTTTGCATGTCTGATCATTTATTAATAAAGTCTAACTGTAAGAGAGAAAAGGGCAGTGGCAGGAAGAGTTTTCATGTGTTCTCCTGAGGAGCACCTGTAAGCTTTTTCTCCGCTTGATGATTCCAGAGGCTGGCATTTGCTGGTGTTTGCTAAACAAGCACTGACCTGGAAATTGCTGAGCTACTGAGATCCTTTATACTCCTTGCCAGTTATAAAAGATGACATTCTCCTCCTCTGAAAGATGGAGTTCATCCTCCTGCACCTTCAGGGTGACGACTGACAGCAGAATTACTTGAGAAACTTTGCAGTAACACACAAATGAAGATACAAGCATTCTTCCAGAGTTTCTTCACGGATGTCACATCTAGATTCAATACGTTAAAGTATAGAGACGTGCTTGATATACATTAAGTCATGCAAGATGACAGTAAGATCTTTGACCTTTGCATGACTTATGCTCAAAGCCCTGAGGGGGAATTTTAGGAGCGATGCACACAGTGGAAGAGAAGAGATAGGAGTAGAAAACAGATGACAGCATGAGGAGCTGGAAGACTTGGAGAACATGCAGGAGGAAGTAATAGAAATGTTCTGTACATGGAGGATGATGTAAAGAGGTCACAAAGTGATGTTATACAATCGTTAAATTGTGCATTAGATAAAATTTACCATCTTACAAACCTAATGTAGGATGGCAGATTGCCTGATTTATTTGTATCTGTTTAAGTGTGTGTGTGTTTTTTTGGTATATTTTATTATTTTATTTCTCTGATTTGTACAGTGCATGTATGTAGTGTCTGGAATTTAGTTCATATGATATTTCCTTTGTTTGCTTTGCCTTGCGAACCTGTTGAATTACTGTCTGAGGTGTATTTATGTCTGCAAACAGAAGTTTTGCATCATGGAGGAACTTTGAAAGAGGTTTCAGGGGCCCCCAGAGAAGTTTTCGTCAGCAGTGCTAAAATAATAATAACTGAGAATAAAAAAATCTAAACAGCATATATTTGTTTAACCTGTTTTGCAGAATAGGCGTTCTTCTTTTGATGTAATTGTCAGAAATAACAACTAAATGCATGGATTTTTGTGAAATAACGTAACACAGACTCATTGCCTGTACTGGACACAGACTGACCATGCTTTAGTTTGTACAGAGTCATATATAATCTTGCTGCATGAGTATGCTATGATGCAAGATTATTGGGTTAGCTTGGTATGCTGAGCCTAAAGCTGTAGCTTTAATCATTTCCAAGGTGTTCTAACCTGGCTAAATCACCATGGTAACTGATGCTGTGCAGCTAACCTGCACCAGTGAAGGTTATGTTCAGAGTTTAGGAGGCTTCGTACTTTCACATATTATTTTCCTGACCGTGTTTTCAAAGTGCGGTATAGTTTCTCAGATTGGAAATACAGTATATGTGCAAACCTGTTGAGTCTTACTGCAGTAAAACTAGGAAGCTGTATTGTATCATTGTGTTGCCATGGTAACCTAAATGCATTCAGTTATTGATGCAGAAAATCCATAAACATGTTTCTATGCTTCGTCCTGATTTGCTGATTGTTTTATGCTGCTGATATTACAGCTAGTAGAAGATTAGAAACAGTTTAGAAAATTGATTAATCTACTAGGACAGAGAAAACTCAATCGGTTACATTAATTTCACTTTAATTTGTCAGACTTAGATGAACTTCTTGAGTAACATTTTAAATATGTGAAATTTAAAGTTTAAGAGTTTTAATTTGCAGCTGTCATGTTAGAAATAAGCAGCTGCACTGGGAGTTACTGGATGGTAACATATATACATTACACGTTTTTTTACTCTTTGTCAGTGTGGACAAAAGACATGAAGGCAGCTTTACTTTGTGCACTTTGTAAAGCTGAAATTCCCCTGCTGCTTTAAGTTAACATAAGTTTATTAGGAATTTGTTGCAGTCGCCTTCATGGACAGTTTTTATTTGATTAATTTTATACTCAAGAGTTAACAGCTCATAGTCTTTTCTTGTTCTTAGTGACAGCATTCAGCTTGTGAGTGTCTTAGCTGTTTGAATTTGTAATTTGAAATTGTGGTTTTTTAAATGTTTTATTTTCTCTGCCATCCTGAAAACTTTCCTCACCATGACTCTAAAACTGAGGTTCGTCCTGAGCCATGAACTTTTTGTACTGTCACTCCCCTATTTTATGTAGTTGTGTATTTACATATATGCCTCAGAGATGCTGTCATCAAAGCATCTTCCAGTTCACTTAGAAGGGCTTGCTTCTAATTTTACTTAACCAGCCGATGGACAGGGGCAAACAGGCCAAGAAGCCATTTCACCAAGCAGTATTTGGAGTGACATGAGCCCAAGGCTTCCAGCTCCACTATAGGTACAGAGGATGATGGATGCATGGGAATGTACACAGCCACATGCCAACCTCTGCGAGGCGAGGGGTTGGCGGGTCGGTGCCTCGGTTCACCCGGGGCAGTCCTTAACCTCTGAGGTGCTGTAAACAAACAGACAGATCGCTGGATGTGGAGGGAAGGAATATCGCTGTGGGGAATCAGGCCACATGTGGGATATAGGCTACTGTACATTCCATGGCTGGATGTTAGCAGCGATGTGGGATTACATGCACGTCTTACTATGTGTGTCAGATAAGATACCATGAAGCGTCCTCTCTGACATCTGGACTCATCTGGTGGAAACTTTGTTGTGTTGTACAGCTTTTGTCCAGTGTTTTGCTGAAAGTTCTTCAGTCACACATAATGTATGTTGAAGTGTTAACAGTTCAAGCAATTTCTCGGCTTCACACTTTTGAGCTATAAGAAGTGAATGTGAGTAGAGCTAAACATGTATTATTTACTATGCTGGTTCTACTAGTTAAAAAACCAAGTTGTTCATAAAGCATTTTATCAGCTGTCATCTGTGTGGCTAACAGTCGGCAGAAGAAATGCCAGTTTTCATCCATTCATTCATTCAGCCTTTAAAAAAAATAAAATGATAATAATCTCAACGAATAATTGAATACAGCCAACAAGATGAAAAGACAACAATCAACGAGATAACAAAGAAAAAAAATTCAACCCAAGCTCATTTAGGAGCAGTCACATTCAGCATCAGTTTATGATCATGGATTTGAATTGATCAACAAGTACAGGTGCGGCAAGCTTCACTGTTTGCTGCAAAATGTTCCAACTGCGTGCAGCAGAAAGGAGAAAAGCAGTTTTACAGACTCTGGTGTGAGCATGTGGGACTTCGAGCATTAGCCAATCACTTGAAAAAGTTGATGAATGATTCTGGGACCAATTAAACAAGAAAGTTATGCATTCAGCATATTATCAGTCAAGGCCTTCTATAAAAAACAGAAGCCAATAGTGTAGGACAGAAAACAGCTTTAAGTATTTGCTCTCTGACAACAGAAAAGTGTCCCTGGTTCTATAAAAATACCCAATTTTCTGCCTTAGCTTGAAGACTAACAGAAAAATATGAAATTGAAATGGAAGTTTTTGATCCAAATATCCATATATTTGGTCTTGTCTGCATTGAGGACAAGTTCTAATTGGAAAAGTGCATTTTGCAGTTTCTCAAAAGCTTGTTGCAGAGATTCAAAAGTATTGGAAAAGCAGTACAGAACAGTGTCGTCTGTGTACAAGTGAGAAAAACAGTTTGTTTTGATGGATGAGACATTATTGATGTAAAATGTGAAGAGGACAGGACCCAGGATTGAACCTTGTGGAACTCCTTTCCACAGAAGTAAAAACCCAGACCGAATATATCCTAAAGTTATGCACTGTTGACGATTAAATAATTGTGGAACCATTTACAGCAGAAGGAAAGCAGCACAGAATCCCATTTTGTTTTGATGTAACCTACAAATGTATCATTAAAATCAAATGTCATAAAACATTTTATGTGTTTTGTGCACCGCTGAATTTGTAGAACATGGTTTTTACTGATTGAAATTGTGAGGCGGAAGATATAACAAAAGAAGCAGCTCTATTCATCCCAACTAGAAAATATTCACAGTCCCCCTAACAAGCCAAATGTATTTTTAAAATCACCTTTTTTTCTCTCCAACAATTCACCCCTTTTCTTTCTTCTCCTTTTTAATGTAATGAACCATGCCTTGAACCTTCCTTTTAATTGGTGTTGACTCTGCTGAGAAGAGTGAAGGAAAAAAAAACATTATATTTTAACATTCCATAAATTAATTTTTACTAAGTAAGGAAGTCCTGCATAGCAATTTAATCAGATAGCTGGCTTTGTGCTCGCAGGCATCCTTGGATTTTAAAGGAATGTTATTTGGAATAAATAAAGCAGTGTGCTTAAATGAGGGACTGATGAGCCATTGTGGAGCCACTTCAGGCCGTGCAGGGAAAAGACATCAGCCGGGGAAATTAACGGCTGAATAGATGCTTAGACTTTGGAGCTCCGTAATGAGACTCCCCTAGTCTATATGGTCTCGCTCTACTGTACATGTACTCACATATCTGCTTCCATATGCATTCTCACATGGAATGAAAAACAGGGCACCAACTCACATTAACACAGCTGTCTATAATATATATATTACATGCCATACACATGTAAGTACAAAGCAGCACAGACAGTAAGGTGTAACACTCAAAAAATGTGTGAAAACATTGCAATTATAGTGATTTTAACATACAAAATTAAAATGGCTCAAGTTTATTTTTCTCTTTTTCATTGTCTTAGAATAAAATTTTTCTTTCCACGTCACATTTGACATTTCTAGACAGCAGTTGTTTTCCACTTCGGTTGGCATTTTAGCACAATTCCCATAAATACACCTATTAAAAGGTGCACATATTGATTTTTTTTAAAAAAATATACAGCATGTGAATGAAAATCCACTCTAATATTCTGGATCAGATTGGGTAGATGAGTAGACAGATTTGAGAAATTGCAAAGAAACTATGTAATTTAGTAGGTTTACAGTTTGCATTTGGAACTGTTCACAAGCAAAGGCTTCCTCAAAGTCGGCCAATCAGGAGGAAGGATGCTTTTAGGTTCTATTATGACCTATTTCTGGGAGATTCTTACATTAAACATTAATAAATAATTGTTATTTTGAACTGGGAGTCAAGCAAAGCTTGTCTGGTGGAGTCCCAGGTTAAAAAATATGAAGTTAGAACTAAGCATACTGTGGCTTGGTTGAGTGTGCAGGCTGTCATAGAAACAGAGCAATATAATCCCAGGCCAGTGATGATGCTTCCTGCTGTGATACTGGAAATGAAGGCTGAGATGGCAACATGTGCACCTGTGGAGCACACCTGTGGAGTTAATAGTTGTCAATGCATCTACATAGAGTACTCTTTCCTTTGGCAGCTCGCCGTCACGGTCATCTCTTCAGAGGCTCACACTTTCATCTTTTCTTGAGCTATCGAACTATTTCCTTTGAAAGTGGTTGCCTGAACATGAGCTACAAATTCTTCAGCCTACATCAGTTTTTATACACTTGACACAACTTAATAATCCCTGTACTCTCTATATTTGTTCTAACATGGAAGGTGCAACTTGAGGTACTCGCTACCTCTCTTTACCTCTGTACCTATATCTTTCTTTATCTTATTATCCAGTGCATGATCAGAGGCTGCTAAAATTTGACCAATGAACCATTTATCAGACGTACTGGATGCCGCTTTGCATTTCTACTTGTCAGAATGGTGTAATTATTCTGTCCTCGTGTTAGCGCTGGAAAAAAAAAAAATGCTGCTTTGCAAAGATTGTTGATGCATTCCAGGTCACTGAGCATGTGCCATTCCACTTTTCCAAACCCCTTGCTTGTAATAATTTATGACCTTGAAACCAATCATGATTGTTTATGCTTGGACTAATTCTGCGTGGATTCATTCAACCGAGAATGTCCTTTCACCTGTGTCATCTTAGCGCAGATTCTCTGCTCGTCTCCTGTTGGGGATCAAAATAATTGCATGGAAGCACACAAACATGTGGACAGGCAGTGCACACACACACACACACACACACACACACACACACACACACACACACACACACACACATTTCTATACATCTCTATGCAAGCATGAACACATAGAAAAAGTCTTGTTTTCCTGCACACATACATTTTCAGACTGATTCACACAATGCAAAAGGTCTCATGGGGCGAAGCTGTGGCTTTGCATGATGAATGCCTGTGTGTCCTGTGACTTGACCTGTTTAGTCTGAAAATTAAGCTGCCACACTAACACACAACTGCCACTGCTGCAGACACAAGATATGTTAGACATTTGTTTTATATATATATAAAACTCATATGCTCATTTGGGTGGTCTGGTTGCAACACAAACCTCTAACTGTCTGGTTTTATATGAGTGTGTGTTTATTTTCCCTCTTTAAAGTATGAACATGGCAGCTGCCTGAGGTTACATATTATTGTCCTATAATAGCCTCGACTATAGATTGTAAGACTTTGCATCAGGAATGACACTCTTGGGACTTTCCCCAGGATTCATCTCCGAGGTTTCTCTCAAGTGCACATCTCTATTGCAATTTGCTGATCATCTTTGTGTCTGAATGTTTGTGTGGGCCCTTTTTTATTAGCATTTTCCCTATTATGAACCATTCAAGCGTTGAATACAACTCATTTACGGTGATGCAATATTTATCGCACATTCAACTGATTTTTACAAGACAGATGTCGTCCCTTTCACAGCGCTGGGCAGGTGTGTCAGGCGTTCTTTTCTTTTAAAAGGCCATAATCTGAAAGCCTTGCATTTCCTTTGCGGTGCCTTTACTAGACCCATGTTGACAGTTGGGCCGCATCCTATCTCTAATACACCCGAAGGCCATGCGAGCTCGCCGTAAAGCAGCCGTGTTATAGGTGTGTATTGATTGGTCAACAGATTGGCTGTATCCTGTAAAACACAGCACAAATGTGAAGGCCTTTATAAACCACGCTGGTGATAAACGTGCAAAACTGAAAACAAGTGGGTTTAGTGGTGGTGACTCAGTCTTTCTGCTGCTATTTAAGCCTCTAAAAATGTAGAATTGAAATTCTAAGAAAAGCAGTGAGGACCTTAGAAGTTGTCTTTGGTGCTTAAAATGCCCAGGTTTATATTGCCGTTAACATCACTTACCACAACTCATTTTTATAGTCCTGCTTTCATGTCATTATCTTTTATTGATTAAACCAGACATTTCTTCTCTACATCCTGCCTTGTTTTCTTTTCTTTTGCTTTCAGGTGTTATTTCTTTTTAATTTCTTTTTCAATTCTGTTTATGCGCACCAGCTCCTGAACAGCAGCTGAGTTTTGCTGTCGTATATGTAGAGAGGAGTTGTCTGTTTCATCCCTCCATCACAGCCTGCACCCTCTGACCTCTCCTCCTCCTTCTCCTCTTCAGTCCTGTTGTCATCCTTCCCCTGAATCTCCCCTTTCTCCTTCCCTTTACTCATTGCCAGTTCTTTGTTTCTCCTCCTCCTCTCCTGAGCCCCTCTCCATTTAGATTTAAAGAAATAAAAAACAAAGAAAGATGAATGTTGCAGACCTACCCAGGGTGCAGCTCAGTGTCAGCTGGGACAGACTCCAGCCCAATTAAAGGATAAATGGATGTAGCTGATGGATGGATGAATGTTCTCATACATCTTTTTATTTTATTTGTTTAGTCCACAGTTGCTTTCCAGCTATCCCCAACACATTTACATTCAAAATAACCATGTTAATTAACCTGCAAAACAAAAAGCACATTATCAAAAGTAGCCTCATCTTAATAACCATTTGATTTTTTGTTCTTTGACATCCCACTGGATTGGCTTTGTAATTTATTAATCAAGAGGTTTAATATTTTTTTTTGTCAGGTTTTACACAAAAGGCATTTGTTACTCGAAAAATATATTTTCGAATTAATCTCCAAGCTAGTGATAGCATTCAACCTGGGAAACTGTCTTTTGATTGAATTAAGATAGTTGCCAGTGATGGACATTTGTCAGGATTAAGGTAATATGAAGAGACTTTAAGTAATCTGAGATGTAATTATGAAAGCCAGCTATTATGTCATGTTTCTTATGTATGTCGTGGGTGTAATGCATATTCAGTTAACTTCTGAACCCCAAAACCCACCAGCAGATTCGAGAGGCATTTTATTTAGAAAAATCTAAGTCAGAAACTGTAAAAATCAAAAGAAAGATCATATTTTAAACTTTGAAATGGTCCTTAAACTAATTATGTGTGACTTGTGCTTTTGACATGAACCAATTCTGAGCTATAATATTGTGATCTTTCTTCACATCACCTTTAAAAAAATACAAAAAAATTACTTACAGATAACGTTTGATCACCAATCAAATGACAAAAATTCAGAAACTGTTTGAGTGAACTGCCGACTGTGTACGCAAACAAATTAGAGTGAGTGAGAGCAAAATAAAACATGACTGGAAGTTGTTGGAGATACATTCAGCATGGTGAAATATTTTTCTAGAGCTGTAGTTAGAGGTTTTAAACATCCATCCATCCATCCATTGTCTATACATCACTTAATCCTCTGTAGGGTTGTGGGGGGACTGGAGCCTATCCCAGCCGAATCAGAATGATGGCAGGGGACATCCTAGACAGGTCGCCAGCCTATCACAGGGCCATACATAGAGACAAACCAAGCACGCTCTCGTTCACACCTACGGACAATTTAGAATAATCAGTTAACCTCAGCATGTTTTTGGCCTGTGGGAGGAAGCCGGAGTACCCAGTGAAAACCCACGCTGAACAGGGAGAACATGCAAACTCCACACAGAAAGATCCCAGGCGTCCTAAGCGGGACGCGAACCGGGGATCTTGTAACTGTGAGGTGACGGTGCTAACAACCGAGCCACCGTGCAGCTTGAATGCTGGTAACACCTGCAGGCACTTGAACACCACAATCCCATTTTTTTCAATTTTTGTTAATTATTGAATGATTTATGATTTATGGCTTTTTGTTAAACTGCACACAAGCACCTTTTTCTCCACTTCTAGCCACGGTTCTGCTGTTTCCATAGAGGTGCAGTGAAAAATGAGGCCACAGAAGCTAGTTGGGGTTTAGAGAGTTTAACAGACACGGGGTTGATTATTATACCACAGTGAGATGGGTGTTGGGCAGCAGAACTGTGTTGGTCGTCGTTCCGTATTAGATAACTCATTGGACACTAGTTGCACGCGGAAAGGTTGCTGTTTAAATTGGCAGTTAACTGCATGTTTTACTGCCTTCTATCTCGTCTCACATCAACTGTTTCCTGTTAAACACTCACTCGCATCGCTTCCTCTCACCTCCTGACATGTTTATAACTACGTTCTTCTGACATCTTCCTGTCAGTCACTCTTTACCTTCCTCCTAATTCCTCTTATCTCTCAGCATCATCTCCAAGAGGACCCTGCTCTACAACATTAGTAGCTTTCATTTAGTTTAGTTTGTCTACTCAGATCCCACCGGCCCACAGTGAGCTGCTGTTTTATTTATACTGTTTGTATTCAGACAGTTGTTGTGGTAAACTTTGCACAGAACTTATCCGCAGAGGAAAGGCTACGCTCTTCATCACAGCAACGGAATGTGTTTTCTCCTCGTTGCTGTCAGTCAGCGGAGAGACATTTTGTGCTGCAGCTCAAAAGAATCACACAGGGAAATAAATATGAAAGCATGAATAAAACATTAAACACATAAACATACATTGTGGACCCCCCAGTAGATCAGAAGTACGTAAGGTAAAGTGGTGCATTGTAATAACCATTGTGGAATTGAAATTGGGACAGTGACCAGCTGTAAGACTGAGTTAGTAGAAGTTTGTGGGAGATTAAATACATCTGGCTGCTCTCACTTACTCGCATTCACAGGCTAACACTCATGCACACACCAGCTCACATCTTAATTACTGAGGCTTGATGGGTACTTAACCTTGCCCCTTGCTGCTTATGCTAATGCACAGAGGTCAGGAGTGTGCCGAGTGGCTGGCTCGCTGTCAAATCAGCCAGAAACAACCGCTGGAGTGCAGATGAGAGGATGAGGGAGACGGAGGAGCAAGGACAGGCCAGACATGGGAGAGAGGCAGCAGAGTAATGGCAGTGAAAAGAAAACGAAAGCCACTGCATTTAAACATCATTTTTTATCCAGTTTGTGTTTTAATACGTCTCCCTCACAGCCCTCAGAGTTAATCACAGTGCAGATACTGTACGTATGTTTCAGTTCCTGCATGACCTCATTGTTTAAGCAACATGTTTGTTGCCGAGCATATGGCCGACTCTGTGTGTGAGTGTAATGAGCTCATCCTCTCCCCCAGCATGCAGCTTTCTGCATGGAGCCGAGGATGTTGAGCAGCAGGGAGAGTCATTGAGAGGACACACACACACACACACCGAAACAAACACATGCACACACACCGCTCACAGCTGCTAACCTGTTTGGGATGCTTCTCCACCTGACTTTATTAGACAGCCAGATAGACGGCTAGGTTGTGTTGTTTTCCTGATTTGAGTCTAGACATCTGAAAAGGTCAGATTAGATGCTTCTGCTGGAGTTAGTGGTTATGCTGATGCGTATAGAAATTAGTTTACAAGTGTCCCTGTAATTGGCCCTTTCAGTTGTTCTGTTTTTGTGCAGGATGTGTAGCTGCGCCTAAACAACAACAAATAATAGTTACCGGCTGCAACTCCAGTTGTTGTAACCATACACAAAGATGACGACAGCTAGCCTCAGAATGCTCAGGAGGAAACTTAAAAACACTAAAATTTCTCTAAAGATAGGTTGTAATCGGTACAATTAGCCATTCTCTTTCTTTGAGGTGTAGCTTTGACTGCAACGTCAACTCCGACTGCGCCAAACAACTACAAATGAATTTGCATTCAGGAAACAGAGCAATGGGGTCTAACAAGTGACGCCAGTGCAGAAGTGTCTTAAACCTGCATTGCAACAGCAGAGGGCAACTGCTCTAGTTGCAAAAAGATGTTTGATTGTATTGAAGTCTAAGAGACTCTAAACTCATTTTCCAAATGAGTTTAGAGTCTCAACTGCAAGTTTCAAGCCTTTTGAGCTACAGCCTTATGTTCAGTTTGTAAATTATGGTCCTATTTAGAGTAAAATAGATGATAGTTGTGTTCTCTAGTTTCACTCTTTACATCTGGTTTCAAAAACCAAGATGGCGACGGCCAAATTCACAAAAATGATGTCACAGAGGCAATGGCCGTCTTTTACATAGCCAGTATACTCAATGTCATCTCAGAGTTAAACAAATCGGCATCAAGAGCCACGAAGCGGTTTGAAGGTTCTTCTTTCCCCCCTGAGGATGAACCTGAAAGAGGATCTACAGGGGAGTTTGTTGTGGATGTAACATGTGCAAATGGCTGCAAGTTTCTGCAGTGGAATAAAGACTATTAACACAATGTGAAAATACATCCGGACTTGCATAAAACAAAAACCAAGAAAAGAAGTGTGTGTGTGTGTGTGTTGCAATACTTAGTTATGAATTTGTCACTTTTCATAATGTGTAGATACACAGCAGTTTTCAGATGTGAGATATTTGTGCCAGTTGTGAGAAAATCCGCATTCCAGCTCAATTTATATGATTTTAGTTGCAGTCATGTAAATGGCACTATAGGAAGGCCCTCTCCTTCACTTCAGGTTTTGTTGTGAGAAAGTTGAAGGGGCTCTTATATAGGTCATGCACTGTGGTCCATCTGATGCCTAGAGTTATTTTAATGTCATATTCATAGCAAGGGACATCTCCAAGTCAACCTGATCAATTCACTTGGACATTTAGTCTGGTTTAATTTGACTGATTCACTGTGTCCACTCAGCTGTTAAAAACCGGTATGTACAGCGCAGCGCTCCTTCCCATACATACATACCACAGAGGTCATACATGTATGCATAGACTGTTGCACAGCCTCAACCGTCGGTATGCGTATGTAAAGCGTGTTTTTGGCGTGTGGGTGTAGAGATGCAGTGTGTGGTCTGGAGGCGGTAACAAAGAGTTGACAGAGGGCCGCAGAGATGCAGGGCGAGGTGCCAATGAAGTCGAGGAGAAATGTGTGTTCACGCACACACACACACACACCTTGTCGTCTGATCTTGGGGGACATCTGCTGTGGTCCGGGTCACTGGCAGCGAGCGCTTGGTTGGACTCCACGGCAACCGCATCGCATAATCCCATCCCATCTCATCCCGCCCAGCGCGACGTGATTGGCCTGTTCCCCCTGGGGCGCCGCGGCGACGGTTCAGGCTGCTGACTCGCTGTGTCAGCTATGGCTGCGAGTCTGTGGGCAGAGGAGCGACTCGCACATTAAAGGAGCGTTTGGCGGATTTTGGCAGGAGACGGTGTGAATTATGCAGACGCACCTCCGCCGTCCTTGTGTCTGGATGTGCAGCGACGCCAGTGTGCGGTCTTCATGAATAACAAGCTCCTCTAAACAGAGTCTTTCTCACTTCACCGAGTCTTTAAAGTTTGTGTTATTTACCTGCAGCATGGCATTCTGCTGGCGCACCGCTCCCTGAATCCGTCTGGTTTCAAGGCTGTATTTACGTCAGAGAAGACATTTGCAGTAGCGTAGATGTTATTCCTCTATAATAAAGGTTAAAGGCCAGTGGATAAGGTCACTAAATTTACATGCACACTGGGGATGTGCATTCAGGAAACAAAATGAAAGTGCAGTTATTCTTAATGTCCTGAATTACAAGTCATATCCAAGATTTTGACTTTTACAGTGATTTTTTTTGTCCTTGTTTATTAAGATTCTGCAAAATTCCCTAAATGTGCAAACCTACAAGGCTAATAACACAGATTCTGATTTTAAAACAATCCTGAGCAATGCAAAAAGCTCCGAATAATCCACATAATCACACCATCTCTCCACCTTCTTTAGCTTTCCTCCATCCCTGCTTCATGTGACAGTGTAATCTTGCTTTGAACTGACTCGTCTACCTTCACAGTCCCCTCTTCCTTCGCTGAAGAATACAGACTCTGAATTAAAACACAACTGACAGTTTGCATCCAGTTTCCCTGCTCCTCCTCCTCCGTCCTCCTCGCACTGTTCCTCCCCTCCCTCCTGCTCTCACTCCAGCTGTCAGGAGGCTTCATTATTAAAGATTCATGGCAGAGTCTGGGCAGCTCCTCCGAAAGCTTTTGTCAGACAGACAGAGTGTCTCAAATCTCGCTGCCACTAACTGGAGGTGACGTGAAGTAGATCCACATGCACACACTGAAGCACATTTTCCTTGTGGTTTGTTACGTTGTTTTACTCTGTGCAGCTCTTATTGATTCAAACCATCGTAACAGATGGAATTTATGATTTCGAATAAAAAAGTAATTGTATAAAACCTCAGCCGTGCAAACTCTTGCTAATGGCTGCTTCACACTATGTTTTATAAATCAACAGTTTTGTCAAGGGTGTGTTTTTGTCATTCAGGTTCGTTGTGACCTGTTCTCTCACAGAAACCATGCTGTGAATTTCTACTGCTGGTTTTGGTCAGCATGTGTGTTGCTGGTTTACACATGCCCATGTTGGACCAAGTATTTGGGGCCACATTGGAGGAGGTCATGCTGATCTCATAAACCAACCAGCTCTCTCCTGATCACCAATCACTTAGTGATTTCCTAGTGGCCCAGTGTGGAGCCCAGGCTGTGACTCTATTTGGATTATATTAGGATATGCCAAAATTTTAATTGAGTACAAAAAAACTTGGTATCGAAAACTGTGCCGGACAATTTCGTTGTTTTTTTTGACAGAAAATACTTGACTAAAGACTAGCTAGAGCTTTAAGGTGCATCTTGCTGCCTTCGTTATCTAATACAAGTATGTAAATGTAATGTAAGAACATTTTTTTAGATTGAAGAAATGGTAAATTTAAAAAAAATGCAACCTCTTTTACACCACGGACCGGTTTCAAGCAAGACAGTTTTCTACATGTTCAAGAAACATGTTCAGTTTTCTTTAGAAAATTGTCTTGCCTTCCAAAATGCATCCCCACATGATGCTGCCACCACCATGCTTCACATCATGATGCTGCTGCTTCCTTGCTTCACATTATGATGCTGCCATCACCATGCTTCACATCATGATGCTGCCACCACCATGCTTCACATTATGATGCTGCCACCACCATGCTTCAGTTCATCAGACCGGTCACAGCTCGGTGATCAGTCTGTAGAAAATTGTCTTTGAAACCGGTCCATGGTGCAAGAAAGGTTGCAGACCGCTGTTGTACAACATTTATAATAAAGTATAAATGCACGGCAAGACCCACCACCTAGACAGAAAAGCAAAGCTCAAGACTGTGAATCTTTGAGTTCCTAAAGTGGAAAAATGCTGTAAAAGACACAAAGAAAAATGTGGTTTGTTATAGAAAACAACCGATTTTCAGGTTCAATATTCCGCTTATTTCTGGTTATTGGTATTGTTTTTTTAAAAAACAATTCCTGTTAACATAAATGAATTGAAAAATGCTGATAAGTTTATTTTAATTAAACATATGTAAAGCAAATATCAATTTATCCCTTAACAGAATTATTGGTCCTTGTTTTTGACCAAAATTTGGAAAAAATCATAGTCTTGATTGATTATCAGACATAAACTGAATTAACATGTATTATCTGCATTTTGCATCCTCTGATTTAATGTGGGTAAATTCCTTTTTCTCCCGAACGTTTTCGGAGAAAATAGACTGCATGCTGCGTAGAGAAAACAAGAAACCTTCACAGGCATCCCATTGTGAAACTACCCATTAATGATGGAGACGCATCGGCTACTTGTTGGGCTTCAGAGTGGTGTTTAGTGGCTCTTTTCATCTTCCTACAGATAATAGAAAATCCAGCCTTAGCTTCTCCTTCATCATTCATCCTCTTCAATATTTTTACGGCTTGAGTTTGAAGAATGTGGACTCAGAATTTGCTATTCATACAGCGAGAGAAGAGCTGTGCAGAATTTGAAGGCACTTGTCATTTGATACAGGATACAGAGAGGCTTTCTCCCTGAAGGCCACTAGTTTGTGTATGTGCACATTTCAGCTCCATTAAGCCTTTATATTATCATTAATGGCTCAGGAAAACAGATTTACTGTCACTGAAAACTGCTTTTTGAACATGTCGACTTAAGAAATTTTACAGCGAAGTTACCATTGAACATAAACAATGGTCGCAGGTGGAAGCCATCTGTCATAAAGAAGTCAGGTCATGGTTTAGGGCTTACCCAGTCAAAAAGTAAAATCGTACAAAGTTTTAGTATTAAGATGCGTGTATTAATTTTAATCTCCTCATTTGTGTTTTTCTTTCTGCATTTGTTTTCTACAGAAAAGCCACAGAACAGCAGAAAAAGGTGGTGGTAGCAGGATGTGTCCCCCAGGCCCAGCCAAGGATGGAATACCTCAAAGGTCTGAGCATCATCGGGGTATGTGTACTTCATACATGCATCTGTGTCCTTTGACAGTGTCGGTTCAAGCAGAGGGGAGAGTGCGAACATTTAGAGAATGTCAATAGAAAAATAAACCTAAACTATACACAAGTACAAGTTCAGATTTCCCAAATTCCTCTAGATGTGGAAAAAACAATATTACACATGTCAGTGGTGTTGCACACATTCTTTAATGAGTAGAAATAGTTAAAGAGAAGAATTTATTTTGCTCAAGATTTGTCCCTAAGTAGAAAGATACTGATGCGTTTATACTGTATTTACTATATCTCTTCATGCATCCCTTTGTTTTTATTTGCGTAGTTTGTTTGACAGTCAGAGAAATTAGAAATGAACCTAGTATGTTTTAATGCCGCTCTGTCATTGGTATGAATACCAGACTGACACAGAACGGAAAAGTTTATTTAATTTTCTGAAGTATTTTTCACTTCAGTAATCACAGGAGGAACTAAAAAGATTTGTCAAGTCTATCACTATTTAACAGCTAAATAATTGTTCTTCATTGAATAATTGATAATGTTTATTTGAGGGACTTATTTGAAGTCATCTCAAGACTCCTACTTAAAATATTTAGAATTAAGGCTGAACAATTAACTAAAACTTCAAGTGCAATTCTGACTTCCCACAAATAAATGGACATGTTTGACTGCAATAAAAAACTCTGCTCATAGAAAAAAGTCCATTTGAATAAAATCACTTGGTTTCTTTGTGGGTAAATCTGACATTACACTGCTTCATTTTACTCTTTTCAAAGTCGCCTTTGGTCAGAAACCTTTGTGAGTTCTCTGCACAGCATGAACTGAACGAGGAGACTAGAGGCTTCTCTGTGCACGGCCGACTGGCCAGTTTCTTTAGCATTTTGGGAAAATCTGTTAATTGTCCATCAATAAGCAAACGTTCAGCAAGTGAGGCATTTCAGGTAGACTTTTCTTTATGTTTTGCCAGTCTTTTTTTGATCCAAAGATTTGTACGTGAGCAGGAACGCAGCACAACATGGAAGTAAAAGCTGTTTATTTAAATGTGAAAGTGAAACAAAACCATTGAGTCCATAAAATCAAAGACAAATAGGGGTCTCAATATTAATCAAAATAATCAAGATGAACATTTTGACTATAACTGTGCAGCCTTATGCAACCTATGCCTAATGCAGTTCACGCATGTCTCTACCAGGCATAAAAATGCTAGTTGGTCTATTTGGACGTATCATTTATTCATGCGTTCTTTTGTTCACTCCATCCTCACCAAGAACCAGAGTTTGCCTCCTAAATCACCCACAGAAAACTGTGATCTTAATTCGACGTAATGCAGAATTTATTTGTCCGAGTACCAGAACAAACTGCCTCGTTAAAAATGGGGATAAATGCAAACGGTCCAACGTCCGCTGCTGATTACTGCCGCTGTCTTAGAAGTAATGGGTTGGAGGCGTCTCAAATGCTATGTTAAATATCTTATACCATAAATAATGTTATTCCATCTGAGTAAACATGCCAGTGTGTAACATAATTACATTCAAATAAAGTGGCATGTATGTTTAATATAATTACACTCAGATAAACAGGCTTGTATATCTAGTAGCCTTCAGGGGAGGCAGAAACAGCTGGGAAGTTTACCACTGCAGGTCCTTCCATTGTCGTGACTGCACTGGATTATGCATTGATACACGTGCGCGCACATGCATATGCACACGCTAATGGATGTATACATGCATGAAGAGACACATATACGGTAACAAGTCCAGACAGAGGTATATGAGGATGCATGTCCTCCCCCTTGTGTATCGCTGGTAGTTACAATCAGCCTCGTAATGACAGTGGCAGTTGGTGGGTTATGCAAATCACATGCAAATAACCAGCTGAAATTTGTGTATAGTGATTGCACTAATGGCTAGATAAGGGGTGCAGTTAAAAAAGTGCTTCCTGTTGAATTCATTTTGTTTACTTGACCTGTGTGTGTGTGCTTCTATGTGTGTGTCTCTGTTGTGTTTGCGCTGTTCAATGAATGACAATGTGTGTATTATGTGTGAGGTGCACAGACAGTCACGCAAGCCTGCAGTGTCGACTTGTCACATCTTGTATCTGACACACACCGACACACACAGGGGATCACATTAGGACAGCAGGGTTGTAAGCTTGAGATGCCACTCTTCAGTATTTTCAGGATACAGCATGTGAAGAAGATATTTTAGCCCAATTACTCTTAAGTTCTATACACCTCACATGATTACTTGTGGCAAATTTGTATTGTTAGAAACACAAATTGACCAACCATCATGGCTGCATGTACTTTTGAGCCCAATGTAATTCATTTCCATTCCACATTCTGATTTACAGTGAATTCTTATTTAATTTGGGGGCGTGGAAATTACGTAAGCAAGAGACAAAAGATGCTGATGATTAACTTTTTATATGTTGTGCTTAACAGTGCCATGTCCATAAAATTTATTGAGAAAATGCAGCTTCCATTCCATTTTCAGCAGTCCTGATAATACCTATCCTGCTCTACAGCATTCTGATAGAACAGATCAGTTCAAGAAGTAGTTCTCTAGTCCATTTTTAGTCAGCTGTTAGTTGTGGTTAAAACCAAAACCACACTGTGTAAAATCTGAAAAGACGTAGGGGGAAGCCTAATGGGAACCCTGCAGTGGCAAGAAAGGTAGAGGTACTGCCAAGAACACCCTGATGAATCTGATCAGTTCTGGTACCAACATCTGAATACAGACACTGAGTTTGTCTTCAGTTTTATATTCAGATGATGTAAAAATTAAGTTGTTTGGACACAGAGGCATGGTTTTCATTTAGAGATATAAAGGAGAATCATTCATCTTCAAGAACACTATTCCCACAGTCAAGCTTGGTGGTGGAAACATGATGCTTTGGGGGCCGAGCAACCTCTTAAAAGTAAACAGCATCATGAGAAAAGAGGATGGCACTGAGATTCTGGAGGAAACCATGAGAAACTCTGCAGATGAACTTGACCCTGGGCACGATTTAACCTTCCAACTAATCTGAACCATGCAGCCAGAGTAGTTAAAAGAAGACGATATGAGCATGTTGGAGTGAACCAGCAGAGTTCAGATCTGAATCCATCAAGAAGCTGAGGAAGGCACTGAAGTTCAGAGTGATAGAAGGAATCCCTCTCAAAAGAGGAGTGGTCTAAATCCCAGTGAAGACTCTCTTAGGCAATTATCGGGACTATTTAACTGCCTCAGTGGCAAATGAAGGCTTTTCTATTGATTACTGAGAAAATGCATGAAGAATTTTGGACATCAGTTTAAGTAAAAGCATAAAAACCAGAAGAAAAGCTCAAATAAAGATTCACTGTAAATCAGAACTTGGTATAAATCATTTTTTACTGTATTCTTTGGGTTTTACAGAAAGTAGATGTAGAAAAGGCTCTTTCTGATCCTTTATTCACAGGCCAGATTTTTTTCCCCCTCCATAGTTTGGTCTGGACAGCCCATCTGTTGAAACATTTCTTAATACAAGAGTTTGTTGCTTTGCTAGAGATAGTCTCAGTAAATGTGCATATCCTTAGAGTACAATAGATGTCTGGCAGCTCTACACATCCAGTATCTACCTGCAGCTACATTCCACTTGTCGATGACAAGATGGAAATTATTTATCAAAAATAAAATCTCATCGTGTTTCACAATTGCATTTCTTTTAAGGCTGAATCTGCTGAAAATAAGTGTTTTTCAGCGTATTGTGTTTAATTTTTGACTCTGACAATATTCTATGAATACAAAGCAGGATTTGAAACCAGCCAGAGCTGAAAATCTGAACTAATAGCTAAAATGTAGAGACGCCCGACCCTTACTGTAAGTAGGGACGCCCGCTGCTGCTCTGAATGGACCCAGATTGCCTCGCTATTACAAGGAAATAGGTTTTATTTCGGTGTGTAACATGCATGTAAGTGCTGCCTGCAAAGCACAGTGTGCCGTCGTGTGTGAGTGTGTTTGAAAGGAGGTTTATTCTGAGTAATGGGCCTGGAGGCACTGAGAGCCGGTGCTGTGGGCTGCAGTGTGGACCTCTAAGAACAGAGAAAGTGAGCGGATTAGAGTTGGAGGGGATGCTGGGAGGAATGAAAGGAGAAATAATGGCAGCAAAAAATGATTAAGTTCATTCCCCCCATTTCTTTAGTTCTGTCCGAGCCTCTCGCTCTCTTCTCGTCGCTCACGTCCCTTTTGTCTTCACAATATTTCTGTACGGTGGCAGACTGGTACAATTAGTGCTGTTCTCATTAAAATATTGTGTCTCTTTTAGTATCCAGTCAGTCCAGCTCTTATTAAACTGTGGCCAGTGGGGTCTTGCTTCTTTTCTGCACATGAATTATTAGTGTTTTAGAAATCTTCATGGAAGAACTGCAGGAGTTTTTGTGCTTTGTGCGTGCTTGATTATAATTTGGTTTCAGTTATTCCTTGTATTGTTCCCAGTATGATTATCTGCCACTCTCTGTACTTCTTTCTTGTTTTGAATCTTGGTTTTCATCCGTAAAATGATGTCAATACATGATACACAAGCTGTTGCACCTACATACACACTCTGTGGCATTTAAGAAATCCATACTGCTTAATCCCGACTGCAGAAAAGCTCAGTGTGATCGTATCTTTTTGCACTTGTTTGTCCGTGTGCTTCTTGTGTATATTTACACGCTCGCCTTGTTTAAACGTGGATAAGTGTGTGTGAGCTTGTGTGTGTCGTCAATATGAGGCTTTTGTTTGACTGCGTGGACTTGGTTCGTCTGCATCGATAAACTTTTCCCCCGTGTGTCTGTCTGCATTTCAGGTCCAGCAGATTGATCGAGTGGTGGAAGTTGTGGACGAGGCTGTTAAAGGTATTTTGACAAACAAAGGCACACACACACACACACACACGAGCACTTGTATGAGCGAGTGAGCAGCAAAGCATTGATCAGGGGATGAATGAGTGAGAGGGCCTCCATTGTTGGCGCAGGAAATTAAGTTTTTCAGCTTTTGTTGCCTGTGTGAATAATTTTTCAAGTGCTGAGAATGACTTTACTAGTGTCTGACGTCGCTTTAGAGGAGCAAATAATCAAATAGTAATGACTTTATATTGTTCTAACATAAAACATTTGATTCAGGCATTACTGGGGTGAACATTTGCTCAAAGCGATGGCAGATTTCATGATAGAAATTGAGTTTGTCAGGCAGACAAAGCTTATTTTTTATGATATGGGTTTAGACGGACGTGTGTTTAAAAGCACAGTCATCGTGTTGCTTTTGGATTCTGTCTGAGCTGCATGTTAAGTGGAAGCTCTCCGACAGACTCACATGGCAGTGATTAGGTCATCCATTTAAACAGTTAGCGAAGCAGCGCACTTAGCTGTTTAATGAAGGTCAGAGAGAGTTTACAGTGTGAGAGTGTCCAGTCAAGCTGTCATACACCCCCAGCTGTTCTCTAATAAAGAACAGATTGACTTTACACTGTGTGTGTGTCTGTGGGTTTGCACTGCGGGCCTCGTTCTAATGAAGGACAGCTGAACTGAGGCTTAATTTTACAGTGTGTCATCAACCCTAAATCGTCTGGCGATGCACAAACTCACATTCACACGTGCACACTGTGACTTTCATTCCCTCTTTCTTCTCTATGATGTGCTCATTCTTTCCTTTTTCCTTCCATTTCCTCCTTTTGCTCTTTCCTCTGCATCTTTTGATCTGTCCCCCCCCCCCCCACCTCCTCACCTCCCTCCTCCTCCCCCCACCGTCGCCCCCTCCATAGAAACTAATTTCCCCGGTATCATTACAGTTCTTTATGACCTCGTATAAACTGAGAGCTGTTATTTCGTCTCGGAAGCCTGGGCATAAACCTTTAAGCCATGAGATTTGCCTTTCGTAATGGCTACTAAAATACTTACTTCAGTGAACTGCTAATAGATGCAGGTCTTTGCTGTGCCAGAATTGCTTGCAGGTCTGTTTTCCACATGACAAGAGCACTGCTATGTTTTTTATGAACTTGGTCCTGGAGGTGTGAGACTTTTTATTCCGTTTGAACTTAACATGTGCCAGTCCATGAGGATAACTCACTACTGTAAAACCGCTTTTAATCATACTGCATCTATGTGATATAAAGCTCCAGTTACTACCTGTTGTAAATGGCAGAGCATGTTTTTATCCTTTATCTCAGGCTGACTTAGTGAGTGTGCACTCACTTAATTTATATGCCCTCATCCATTACAGTCACTGCACCGCCTTGTGTTGAGTGTTATTGTGCAGCGTCAGTAATTTGCTGTGTGTTGTTGTTGCCGTGGTCACGAGCTTCAGCATCCCAGTACATTTTTTTTTCCAGATGTTCTAGATGTTAATTTCCTTGCTAACAACAAACACAGCTTTGACTTTATTTTGCATTCCAAGCCTCTAATGACACCCATGGATGCATGTTTTTACACGAGCGTCATTCTAAGTGATGCTCAACAAACAAAAACACAAGAGCAAGTAGTTTTTTTTGAGTAAAGGTAAAGAAAATGTAGAAATAAGAAGCCCACACGAAGGCTAGAAAACAATTTTAACCATATTTTCTCTCTTATCACAGACGTCTGATGTATTTCTTTTTTTTATAGGGCTGTTTTGATGCCTTTGTTTCTTTATTGCCTTCTAATATTGATCGTCTCTCTCTGAGAAGATGGCCTCAGATGATGCTTTTTCACCTGATATTCTTTTATCATTTAGAAACAGTTTAGATTTAGTGTGTGTGCGTGTGTCACATAGAAACAGGGGGCAGCGAAGGTTGGACAGGCTAATATATGTGTTTAGCTCCAGATCAGAGGCTATATTGCGACAGTATAACCTCATGAACCTTATTTCACCATATAAACAAACTGTTTGCCTTTGCCAGCGCTGAATAGATGAAATATGGAGATGTAGCTCAGCAAATGGAGACAGTCAAGAGGAGGAAGAAATACCAAGAAACAAGTTTCACATGCAGACAGGTGGAAAATTAAATTAAAAAAGGATGAATAAATAAATGGAGAAGCACAACAAATGCAGTAGCTTCCGTGTACAAACACTAGAGTACCAAATCAATATCAAAATATTGACCTTTTTTCTACAGCTCTGAAGGAACTAGAACTACTGCAGCTGGCCTTGAGATTTGACCAGAATGGCATTGCTTTGATAGAGGACCAAAAGTCAGTATGCAAACATTGTCACGGACTATTTGGCATTAAAAAAGCAGATACCTTGAACTTATATAAGCAGCTCGAAGACACGCATCTGAGTCTGTCTATAGAATTTAAGGTGAGAGTGTTTCAGTTGTTACTTCAAATGTAAACTTTGAAAAGACACATATGCATTGGTTATGTGCCGTGTACTGAAATTCAACATTGTGAACTTCCGCCACATCAGAAATTCTTTGTCATCTGAAGCAGCAAAATCATATTTAGATGCCATGATTATCTCCCACATATTGTACTGTATCTCATCTTGGTCTCAAGCCAAGCTGACAGTCCTAAATCCACTCAGACAACTCTATAATCAGGCTTTAAAAATCCTAGACAAGAAGTCAAGGTGGCACCATCACTGTAAGGTCCTCCAAAAATATAATATCCTTAGCTTCGACAATTTAATATTGTACTCTGATCTCCGCCTGGTACATAAAATTTTGCACAACTCTGCCCCCCCACCACTGAAGACTTTTGTCCAACCCCGCTCTGACCTACTAAGTAGAACATTAAGGTCTGCATCCAGAGGTGACTGCAATGTCCCAAGAAGAAGGTCTACCTTCTCCCAATCGACCTTCTCCAACAAAGCTACGAAGGAATGGAATAGACTTCCGGACAATTTTAAAAACATTACAAAACATCACAGCTTCTCATGTGCAGTCAAGGACTGGATACTGAGCAATCAGACATGCCTGCACTGACGTCTCAGATATCAGGGTTGTATGCATTTTGGAGGTCTGACATATTATTTTATACTTGTACATGTTAATTATTTTTACTCTGCATATTTATCTATTGTAATAATTTTTAGATTTGTACTATGTTGTCTGTCTTTTATGTGAGGACTACAGATGGAAATTAGCGCTACGCTAAATCTGGTGCAGCCATCTTTATATTCTAACGAGAACATTCAATGTCTCTGCACACTGTCCTGCTAAATAAATAAATACAAAATACAAAAAAAACTCAGAGAGGAAAGCAAGTACTATTTGTCTGCCAATGTCCTCATCCAGTAGCAGTCTTTTCCTCTCTAACATCACCATCTTGAACATGAAATTCACCACGTATACTAACATAACAAACCTCCATTCTTCTGCCTCTAACATAGAACTCCAATTACATTTAGTAACTACTGTTAGTCTGTTTTTATTTCCACAATGTCAGTATGAGGAGGGAGGTGAGACCAAAACACATACAACTAAATCTAAAGTATTCCAGAGACACAAAAAATATGACAGAAATTCACTGGTCACAACTAAACTGCACAGTTTTTTGTAATGCTTGTAGTTTTTCATTAATTTATTACACCTAGTCTATTTGTTATAAATACATCAGGCGGCTGGGTACTGCAGTAGAAATGCTCGTGTCACCACAAGAAGTTAAAAAGTACTTTTAGTGGTATTGGTACTGAATCCCTCATTTCTGGTATTGCGACATCTATAATGTGCACTGCATGGTACAAATAAGTCATTAACATTCAGTCATGTCCTGTGAACTATATTCGAACCAGCTCATTCAGATTTTGCACCAAGACGTCAAGAAAAAAGTATATAAGTGACTTTACTAAAGGGCTCAGTGTTGGGCCACAGAGGGCAGGAGCTTCAGCTGCTTAGTGTTTTAATAGGACTAAAGTGACTTATCCATCCAAGCCCATGGGAACGACATGAGTAAACAAAGATGGGAACTGTGGTTGATGACACACACTTGATGACTGCGATGTTTGTGCAGGAAAAAACAGAAGAGCAACTATTCCTTGGGTAACTGAGAAAAGATATTATAGTAGGTTTTGCAGTGCATAAACCTCTCATTACAAAGTTGAATGCCCGTCTTAGAGTTTAGTGGTGCAGAAACCAAAGACACTTGTCTACAGGGATGGTGTACATGAGGAGAACCTACAGTCCTGCATGCTTAACCCCTGCAGTGAAGGGATTCGATGACTCTGTTATTCTGTTATTGGAGCATATTTTTGGTTCCGTTTGGTTCCACGTGTCCCCTTAAAGAGAAGGTCCCTGCAGATCAATAAAGACTTGCTCTGAGTGATCATCTTTAATGCTGCAATGGAACCTTGTTATCCTGATGGAAGTGCTCTCGTCCAGGACAACAATAACCTCATTCACAGGGCCAGAGGGGTCCCTGGATGGTTTGATGAGTGTGAAAATGCTGCGAATCTTATACTGTGGCCCTCGAAGTCACCTGACCTCAACGCCTATGTGAGATTTTGGACCAAGAGCGCTCCTCCATCGTCATTATTATCTATCTCTAGAGTTCCAGAGATTCGGAGAATCAGTGCTGAGACGCTTTGAAGGCTGCACTTACTGTCTTACTGAGACACTTTACGTTGGTTCTTCCTTTAAATCGTCATGTTCTAAGTCGTCTGAAGATGTTCTGAGTAATGTTTTTTACTGGCAGTGACAAAAGAAAGCTCCTTGTCAGGCGTCTTAAGTCGTATGTGCTTATTGGAGACATTTACATTAAAGCACACTGTGAAACATTCGGAGTAGCACATTTAATGCCAGAGTGAAATATTCCCCATGAAAACGGATTTGATTTGCACTTTTTCAAAGTCAGTCGTACGTTTGTATTAATCACATGCATTGAAAGGATAAATGACAAACACTGAACCCCTGCTGTCCCCCTCAGTGCCACCTCTGTCCCTCCCTCCCCCAGTACCTCCTGCTGCTTTACAATCAAACCAGAGAGCACAACAAGAGCCTCCACTTAAGAGACATCAGACGCAGGTCAACAGGTCATCCTTTTAGCCTTCTGCCTCTCTCGCCCCACCATCCATCTGGCTGTCCTATACATCTTCCATCCGTGATGTATTTTTTTCTATCATCATCCACCGTTCCATCCATCTGTCCTTCCTCCTTCTCTCCAGCGTCTTTTAATGAGCGGATAGAAGGATTTATGTCGGTTTGTATTTATGAAAGAGAGAAAAGAACAAAGGTGGACGGTAAAAAAAAAGTGCAGGGAGGGAAAGGGGAGGGCAGTCGGTAACAAGAAATTGTGGTGTAAGCTGGCGTGTGTCTTTGCAGCTTCGCCCATCACAGCGGTCGGCCTCTAAACTCTGTAATTGAGATGACAAATAGGGAAGCGTTCTTTGCTTTTCTCCATGTTTTATCTCACGCTTTCCATTCATGGTCCCCTCGGCCCTGAAATTGAATTTGGCTTTGGGTACATTCCTGGAGTGAGTCCATGCTGGCACCGAGATTATTCCTCGAGTCTCGGGTGGGAGTCTCATTGACAGGGGTCCCGTGCAGTTTTACAGGGAGGAATACGCGGGGAGTGGCAATTTCCATGTTTTATTAGAACGGACAAGCTCATAATTTGGAAAAACATCTGGAAATCTAGCACCATGCTGGTAATTGCTTTTTCCTGACAGGTCTGTGTATGCAGTTGGGTATTGGTAACTTGTATTTTCCCACCATGCAGAAACAAAAGTACAATGTGAGCTGGAAATAAAAAAAAAAAAAAGGAATTTCAAAAACAGATTTTACCCCAAAACCTGCACCAACAGGCCCGATGCCAAATGGCATTAAAGTTGAAAACGGCTCAAATGTTATAAGGTCCATTGTTAAACCTCAACATGTGAGCAGTTATGGTTAGTGCATTTGTGCGAATGTGGAAAAAAAGAAGATTTAAAGCCATTTTAAGTAGTTTTAAACACCTGATTGATGCTGTATTTGTACGAGTTTGTGGACGTTTTGATGAGCCTGTACAATTTTCTAACTTTTCTTCAGTGGTTTCGTTTAAATGTTTAAAGCAGCAGTGAATTATCAGGTGATTCTGTTCAGGAAAGTGGATCAACAGATGGAACTATGGTTAGAGAGGCGTTCTATTATAATTACAGCTTGTATGAGTTTTGAATGCTCGCTTCATGAGAGGCGACCACGGCCAAACGTGCTCCAAGTCCCAGCTGTTTTCCACGGGGGAAGTTTTCTCATTTCCTTGCTTGTACTGGGATATTAAGACCGGTCACGCCTCACCGATTGGCTCTTTGTCCTCCTCTGGGGCAGATTGTCATTTTTATCTACCAATTGATAACCACGCTTCCTGCCCTGAACCCACCCTCCCTGGAGACCCCTGTAAAGCGGATGAAAACAGGAAGACAATTCCATCCCTCAGCGCCTCCATCTCGCTCACCTCGAGCCGGGAGCCTATTAGACGGTTAGAGAGGGAGGCTGCTGCATCCCATTTCCACACACCAAAGCCTGGACATTACTAGCTATTAGACTCAGGTGTTGGTTCTCATTTGCTTCTCTGATATCCACCAAGTAAGACTTCCACAGTTCTTACTGGGCACAATTGGTAAAAGAGTGAATTAGCTTTTTTATGCAGAAAATCCCCCTTTCATATCTGTCCTTTATTGTTTTTGTTGACTAGTCCCTTAAAATCAGTGAAATTTACTTCAGCAGGAATATCACTGTTGCCCCACTTAACACTATGTGTACTAATTAAATGCGAACATTTGGTTTATTGGAATATCTACAGGTGGATATTGTACAATGGAAAGCATCTTGATCAAATGTTTTATTTCAGTCGATATCTAAGACATTATATATATACAGTTTACTCATTGCTTTTGATTAGGTGTCTGTTGATGGTTCGTTATGGTTTTATTTTATCATCCAGGCCTATGTAAATATGTAGTTGTGTACGTTCTGTTTGAGTACCTGCTATGGAGACAAAAAGGAGGGAGGAAGTGATTGAACCACCCCGATATTGCCCCACCATGCTTCTGTTTTGTCTTTGGAATCGAGGAATTCAGGCTTAACTACTAAAATAAGGCGGATTTAATTTCAGCACATCCGTCTAGACTGTTTGTGCAATATTTGAAACAACAGCAAAAAGGTAAAAACTCAGTCAGTGTTTGAAAAGGAACATTTTGTGAGGTGTTATTTGATTTTTTTTTTTTTCTGCAGGTCACTCAGTTCGTCTGTTGGGTCAAAAGAAAGATGGAGGCCGACGGCTCGGTGGAGCTCGACTGGATCTGCCCAAGATCAGGAAGAACCCTCTAATCGAAATCATCTCCATTAACACTGGGTAGGACACAGATGCACAAACAGAGAACACAACTCATAAAATATTCAGCTTTAACTGAATTCAATTTCACTGCCTCCCTGCGGTTCAGTTTACCGTGTGTGTGAGTGTGTGAATGTGTGTGTTCTCTCTCTCTTTGCACAGCCACTTAAACAGAACCCCTCTGTGCTTCTAATTCTATCAATTCACAGGGTTTGCTGTGGATGTGTGCGCTAGTATGTGGGTGTGCATATAGCATTGTTTGTTATATGTAAATGTAATGGAGAGCCAACAGGTGTCTTGACGCTTTTACAGGCTTTCATTTGACTTCTATTATAAAAGCAAATGAGGGAAACTGATTCTCCCTGCTTTGGTAGTGTTTTACCTCCAGGTACACATCTTTGTGGTATCCAGTTCAAGAATAGGTGTGTTTGGATTCTTTTTATACAAAAAATAGCAGCAGTGATGCCAATAAATCTGATTTTATAGCATAGATGGATGTTATAAATGTAGATTTGGAGCATACAGAAGTAAAAACTCCACATACAGATGGACCAGAGCACCTTTTACATGTTCAGATGCACAAACACCTTCACCCACATGTGCAGCTCCATTTTTATGGGCTAATTTCGTGTTGTTTACAGATATGGGAGCCTCCTCCAGCCCATGTGCTGTATCCTCAGTGGGCTAGTTAAAAAGGGTTACGACAGACTAATTCCACTGTGCCGGACCTCCGCTGATGATAATCCATCAATCATCCCATTTCATGTCTTCCCGGTCTATACATTAATGGCTCACAAAGCAGAGAAGTAAACAGCTCGCAGACAAAGAGCTGGTCTTGTTTAGGAGCAGAGCTTTCTCGGGTTAAATGAATGCTCATTTGTTCTCATAGAAATGTGTTCAGGTCCTCTTTAACTTGCTGTCAGGGAAACAAGCTTAAGCTGCTGCATCAGAAAGACGTTACATGTTCAGCAATACATCATCAGTTTGCCTGAGCTCGTTGTGTTTACATTCGTCCTCTCCATAAAGGGGGTTTCAGTGTTATACTGGAATTTCCGTCAGTGTCCTTGAACCTTCTGGGCTAATTGCAGCAGCATTCCTGTTCATGTAGCGTGGAGACGAACCAACAAGGAGGCTGCGACCCGTTCTCTGATCAGTGCTTGTAGCTGCTGTATTACCAGAGTGGGTGTTTTTTATGATGAGTTTGGGTGTGATAGTGATGCAGGAGATACCTGGTGACTCTTCACATTGGAGCAATAAATAGCAATGAATGTCATCCATCAGCATCCTTACACTTGTTACGGGGGACTTTTGTTTTCAGAAAAATAGATTGCAGTCCTGTACTTCCATCATAAGCAGAAATGTGGCTCCTATGTTACATGTTGCATGTTTAACAATACTTAACAACCCCCTTCTGAGAATATTTTGTGTTCTGCACGTGTCAGCAGGTGTTTTGTACATCCACCATTCTCCTCATATTAATTCCTTACAATTCAGAATTAGAATCACAAATACTTTATTGATCACTGAGAGGAAATTGCTCACGTTACAGCTACTCCCATTCAAAGTCTTAAAAAATATAAGACAAACATGAGTGGAAAAATATTTCCTTGAATTATAAACATGGGTAAAAAAGTACAAGCATGAATGTAAAAAATGTACATTTACTAGGAAAATAAAAACATAAGTATACAGTGACTAAACCCAAAAACCTGCTGGCTTTTTTAGAAGGGATGCAACAATTACACCATTTATCAGAGCCACAAACTACAAAAACAGAAAAAGTCACCAGATTTTTAACTTTCCAATTGTCCTTGAACTAATCATGTGTTGTGTGTTAACCAAATCTAAGTTTGAAGTAGAGACTTATCTTCAAACTCACTTTATTTTACATGTCTCATTTAAAAGAAAATTACACAAACAGTCACATTCTGAAAAAAAAGTTAAAAAAAACCCTTTAAAATCCTGTGCTCCTTAGTGCAAAAGAAGCCATGACTGACTCACCTGCTACAAATATTGAGTTAATAGCAAACATTTTGTGATCTTTTTAGCAGAAGTGCAGGTTGTGCACAGTATAGATAGTCATTAGAGTAATCAAAAACAATATAAAACATACATTAGCTATGAAAGAAATGCAGGATTGTTCAAAAATGGTAGATAGAGGAGCAAATTATAGAGAAGATACATTCAGCATGGTGAAATGTCTTTCACCTGTTTGCAAAGGTTGTGTAAATGTAAGCAGGAGAATGTAGATTTTTGTTAAATGAAGAATTAAATAAATTCTTTATTTTTTCCTTTTTTAAATAAACTATGGCATGTTAGCTTTGTCACACTTCACGTAATAGGTTTTTGACGTGTTTCTGCTCCTGGTGGTGCTGTTTTCATAGAAGTGCAGGACTTTATACTTATTTTTTATCGCGACGTTCCAGCATTAAAAGTTAAGAACTGCTTTCTGTTAAAAAGCATCATTTTCTTCTTGATTTTCCTTCCTGAAGAGTTGATTGTCTCAGATGTTTGTAGGCCACAGAGCTCAGTGTTCTTTATTCCAGACTAAAGCTTCTTAAACTACATTGATCTGTTAAAAAAAAACTCTAAATCCAACTGGTTTAGTCTGTCACCCTTTCCCAGATAAATGGGAACTTCTGGCCAGCAGCAAATTTATCATCTCTGTTTGTTTTGGGGCCTTTAATATCCTCTGTGTGTCTTTTTGATAATTGTTAGCAAATATAAATCAGTCTCTGTCATTCTGTTTTGGTCACTTTCAAATCCCACCTGCAATGTGAATATATAAATATATGTGTGTGTATGTGTGTACATACATGTATTTATTTCTGTGGCTGTTTCTATTTGCTGTGCTCCTCTGGGCCTTCAAACCTGCATCGATGCACTTTTTCCACGTTTTTCCTTCCATGTTCTGTCAGTAGTTTGGTGTTGCGTGTGCAGATGTCGGTCGGTCGCCAGCCTCCAGCAGGGGGTCTGTATCTGATCCAGATGATCTCGCTGTTGTTTTTCAGAAGGGTCAGACTGGCTGCGAATAAATCCTCTTGTTTTTACTCCTTTAACTGGAACTCTGTTAGTACAAACGTGGATTACACAAATATTTGACAGGATGAATCGACTGTTGACCAAATCTCTCTTTTTCCCAAACAACATCCGAGCTGTGTGCTTTTGTTTGAGCCGGTCAGTCATCAGTGTCTCTAATTCCCATCCTCTTCATGTGTGTCAGCCAGAGAATGTGTCCTTTATAAGCCTGTTTTTAGATAATCTGTTGAGAATATTCCTCTGACATCACTGGCGACGTTTGTCAGCCGTTGAAACAGAGAGATCCTTGTGCGACACTCTAACATGCTTGACATCAGTGGTAGTTTTCCCCAGATGCTTCTGCGTCAAAGAGAACATTTGAAAGCATTATTAGCTGAGTGTGTGGCCTTTAGTGTCTCCAGTTTGCCCCAGTTTGTCTTTTTGTAAGGACATGTGGGACGCATTCCTTTTAAACTCTTGTTTTTTTTACTACACGTCAAGCTAATGTCATGCTTCAGTGTGGAGATCTTTGAAAAATCTTCATTTTCAGCATGAAAATGTTAATATGTTATATACTTACGTTTATTTATTTAAAAAAGAGAAAAAGAAATTTGTGATGAGTATGTCATAGTAGAAATTGCGATTAAGGACAATTGGCAATTATCCTAGGACAGATTGTGATCGGGGTTTCTCCTAGGACAGGTTTCATTCGCAACCTGTCCTAGGAGAAACTGTGATTCTACGAGGACAATCTCCAGTTCTACTAGGGGAAATTCTGATTAGATCAAAACGTTTTAGAAAATATACTGAATCATTTCACAACTAACATTCCAATCAATTTTAGCATAGGTAAGCCTACATTCACCATTACTAACTATTTTAGGTGAATAACTTCATATTTTGTAATTAACTAATATATGTTAGTGTGTTTTCTGATAAAATAATTTCAAGAAAACCATGTCACACTATGTGCACTAACCCTAAGCCGAACCCTAACCCATACACTCCTTTGAGTATGTCAGAATAGACTGTAAATACTGTATGTGTAAATACTGAATAAAATCATGGTTTATAAGAATATTGTGTTTCCTTGATTTTAACATCATTAAAATAAATTTGAGTTTGTCCTAGGACGGATTGCGATCGCAATCTGTACTAGTAGAATCACCGATTGTCCTCGGAGAGACTCCAATTGTAATCTGTCCTAGAACAATTGGCGAATGTCCTGAATCACAATTTCTACTTTAATAAATCCATTTTTACAGCATTGTGAAATGTTTTTGCATATCCCAGTTGGGGTCAGAGCACAGAGTCAGCCATGGTACAGCACCCCTGGAGCAGGAAGGGTTAAGGGCCTTGCTTAAGGGCCCAACAATGACGCCACTGGGTTTTGATCCTCTGACCTTCTGATCAGTAGCCCAGAGACTTATTTGTTGCGCCCCCACCACTGCTGCTATTACCGTTTGTAAGAGACGTATTCTTGGAATTTTATTATTGCTGTTCCGAATTAAAAACATTTAATTTCAGTGACATTTAGACTGACTTTAAAGAATGCCTCAAGTGACAATCAAATGTTGTACCCATTTATGCCCATACAATGTTTTTTTATTGCTTTAGAGCAGCGGTCCCCAACCACTGGTCCACAGACCGGTACCGGGCCGTGGGTCATTTGGTAACGGACCGCACAGATAGAATAAAAATGTTTAATTTTATTTCTAGCGAAGTTCACAGGGTGTTTTATTTTGAAAAATGACTAGATCGTCTTCCCGCCACTTCCGTCTGTGCTCGTTTCCCACACTTGACTCATCAATCTAACCCCCTGCCAGAATTAATAAAAAACAAACGAAAAGAGGGAGAGATTTGAAAAAGTCTATTCTAAGTCTATACTATACCAAAAGTCTATACCAGTCATCAAGTGCGATGACCGGTCCATAGAAAAATTGTCTTGCTTGAAACCGGACCATAGTGCAAAAAAAGGTTGCAGGTAGAGGAAACGTTATAAGCTAATTTAAAGCATTTTTGCCTTGAAACTGCCACCAACCTGATCTCAAAAACACAGTTTCAGACTTCCAGGGTTTCATATGTAACAAACCCAAAGAACCAATCATGCCAACTTATGCTTTCAGTACCATTATTCTTCTTCAGAATCGGTTTCTGGTTCGACTGTTTATGGCTATCACTCCAGTAATATAACTTGCCATTGTGTCGAGTATTTTTCTTGTGTTTGAGCAGAGTAGTAGGTGAGCTGGTTATTTGCTTTGTGGAAACACAGCCTGCAGTTCAGCCGAGTTCAGCAGAAAAGTCCATGAACATCATTTTCCCAAATAGTCACTTAAAGCTTCTCAGTTGTACCGACGATCGCAGAGTTTTTTAGTTTTGTACTGAATCTGGTTCGTGCAAAAGGTTTATTTTGGTGGATTTTGAAATGGGACGCGTAGGATGATGTGATTTTGATGAGATATGGACAAGTTTTCCCAATTGAAAGGCCCATCCTAGGTAATTAGTTCAAAGACCGTTGGAGAGTTGAAAATCCAACAATTTTTTTGTACTTAGTTGTACTTTAATGACTTTTTTCGAGATCATACCCTTTCATTTTTTTAAAACCTGTCCTGTTGTGGTCGAGAGGGTTGAGGCAGGAAGGGATTATTTTCATGGAATAAATCTTCTGAATATATAATTTGAAACACAGTTTTTAGGGGTTTAACCAACAACCAAAGAGACATTTTAAGTTTGGCGCTCTGAAACATGCCGATTTCCTCTTACTAAAGTCAGCAAACAGCCATGAGAGCAATTATGCTACATATAAGCTGCTACTTAAAAACAACTGTTAAAGAATAACTCATTTCAAGTGTTTGTCTTTCTGCTCCACTGATCGCAGTAGTTTGTGTAAATGGATGCGACGGCAGTCATGGATCAGACGCTGTGGTGCAGGTCGGGACTCTTATGTGGAAATAGGTGGAGATTGGACAAAATAGAAGAAATATTATAGCGTCACCATCTACATTCTCTAAAAAGAGCTTTAAAAACCTCCTCGATTTGAGTTTCTGGCTATAAACAGTGATCAGCTCAGTGTTCTTAAAGAGGAACCATCCTCCTTTCAGATTTTCAGCACACAGTCATTTTATTCTTCAGTCCTCCCCGTCACTTAATGAGAGCAAATCCTCACAACAGCCCGCCGTAGTGTCTCACCTGGGACTACCTAGGAAAATTTAATTTTGCGTTGAAATTGATTCACAATATTAGTTTCATTAAGTTGCATATTAATTTCATTTGCACCTATTAAATCCAAATTAGGTTGGATTTTTTTTTCCTGTTTTCACCAAGTTAATTTTATCCCCATCAGAAATTAGACTCGGCATCGTCCAGCCAGGCCTTAAATAGCCTCTGGCTTTACAGAAAAGGAGCATCGCTGAGTTTCTCCTGGGCCTCGAGCACAGTTATTTTGGGTTATTTTCACTGGACGAGCAAAAGCCTGGGATGGTAATGAGAAGAATCATCATTTGGTGATCAATTGGTGACATTTTTGTTTTAGTACTTTCATGTTTTGATTCAGTTCTTCAGTTTCTCCATCACTGTTGTTAGCACCACCCTGTAAGCACCGTCATCTTAAAGGTGAACCAATCCTGTGAAGTTTGGACCATTTTTTTTTTGCAGCTTGTGCGTGTATGGTGAAACAGTGGATGAAGCAGATGTGGAAATGAGAGGAATAAAACTATTGGAAATGCACTCACAGGTAACACGGGGTTTCTTTGAACGCCTCCCTGCTCATGATGTCGCAGCTCATGTCAGACCTCTGCTCTTTAATTGGCTCATGTTCTTGTTGTTTCTTCTGTTTTTCCTTCCATAGACACTTTATGCAAACAGATGAGCCTGAGGGCAGAGTTCATTTTTCCTCCGCACTGGAGAAAGACTTTACTCTGTCTTTCTAATGCTTTGAGTCCCAGCTTTAGCACGCGTGATGCCATTAGGGAAGCTGGTGTGTGCATGTGTGTGTTGTGCCCCGGGGCTACACTAACGGTCCTATATTGCTCTTTGTATATCTATATTTGTGCGACAGTAAAAGCCCTTTTGTGAGCAAGTTCAGTCATGATGCTGCAGCGTCATAAACAAGGAATTTACAGCCACTCAGTCAGAATGGGTCATTAAACTTGTGTGTGTGTTTGTTGCTGTGTCTGTTTGTGTGAACCTTTTTGCTATTAGACTTCAGGCATTAAAAAAGAAGCCCTTTGTTCCACTGTTACAGCTCATTACATTTCATTAGCTTCCCTGTTCTCTATTTAGTTGTATTTTTGGCAGTCATAATCTCTGTCACCGTTATTACAGCGTGCTAAAGTCAGGTGTTAATGATCCTCTGCTCCGACCCCAAACCAACCTCGTCTTTCCTCCAGACAGGCAGGCAGGTAGACGGGGTGATGGAGAGGAATATTCAGTAGAAGTCTGGAGGTTTGAGAGCTCTCAAACACAAGTGAAGAATTTCTGACAGGCTGAACGCAGCCTTGACGCTCGATCGCTCACACTCTGCAACAAATGGTTCAAAGTTGAATTAATGCTGATGTAAATAGGACTCTGAAATGAAAATCACATCCAGCATCTGTAGCCATGCATTGCACAAATATTTATTTCTCCCAAAACTGTCCCTTCAGCTTTGAAATAGCCCTTGCATTCCTTTGTTTTATTATATGGACCTGCAAAAATACACTTTTGACTGGATATTCTCTGCACACTACTGTCCTTGAAATTCTTGCAGAGTTGAGCTTACAATAGACAAATAGAGATGCTGAATAGAAGCAACTAGTGAAGGATTTAATTTGTGATGAATTTCAATAGTCTTGTTTTTTTGCTGGAGGAGAGTGGAAATGTCTTCTCTCTGAGCTGCTGGCCTCACCTATCCAGGAGGGAGAATGGATAACCTTGGAACCCATACAGCATTTCATCCTCTCTCCTCTGTTCAGCTCCTTCTATTCACTTCTTTGATACTTACAGTAATGTATTTATCTACTTAACAGAACGGTAATTTAATCTTTCTGTTGAATATTGCTTGATTCCTTTGTTTGGGGTCTGAATGGACATTTGATAACTTTTAATGTTTTGGATTCTTTACTCAAGTGACATAGAAATCATCTGTGTGTTTTCTTCCTTTGTCTATTCGTTTATACACTCATAAATGATTTCAACAGGCTAGAGGCTCATTTCTCGCTGACTTTAATTTATACAGGTACAAATAATCACTGTAGCAGAGGACACATGTGCACACAGACGCTGTGTAAACAGAGCCGACAGAGACAGAGTGAAAAGTGCTTGCGTGTTGGCGTGCACTGTGAATATATTTGTGTTCGCATCGAGGCCCCCAGTGTGGTTTGTTTCCTGTGTTTTGCATCAGGTTGGCACAACTTCTCTGTCCACTCCGCAGGCCGACACAGTGGAATAACAGCTCTTATCAGCGTCAGTGCTGACCTTTACGCGGGTTTGTGTTGCCCATTGTGACTAAGGTGTAACATTCAAGGCTTTGGCCAGCTGAGAGAGGAGGAGGTTTGAGGTCAGCGGCGTTTAGATGCACAGAAAAAACGATTAGCCTCAGAACAGATGGGGTCAGGGCTTGTGAAGCTGTAACGACATCCTGTAAGCCAAAAGTGAGGTTTTTACCATGAGGAAAGAGGTTATAACATTAGTATTTTATCACTTCTGCTGTTCACCTGATGTGTCCCTGAGTAACATGGCAAATTCAGAATTAATGTATACATTGATAAGAAGCTTTACTGACTTACTTAAGCTTAATTTGCCATAGAGAACAAGCTATGTTTTTCTTTTTGGTTTGCAGTGTTAATGCGTGTAACAGGAGAAGAAATGAGGACACAGTTTTAGACAAAGCCTTTTGACTTTTGACTGGAAAAAAACGATAGCCTGGACCGGCAATAGACACGTCATTAACACTATTAAGAAAACTGTTGGGTAAAATGTTGGATAAAAAGTCCAGCTGCATGAACAAACCCCAATATGTGCCCTTCGTGACTCATAAACAGCCAATCATATCGCTTAAAAATGGAGACCCTTTGCTCTTCGCTTTCCTAGTTTGTTTCCGTGCAGGTCTTCCTTGGCGAGCTAGTCTGTCGTCACCTGGGCCTCTTTATACCTTGGTTTATGCATGTAGACCTCCTCCTGGCCCAAAGTAAGGTGGCTAAATCACAAAAAACATCTAATTACCAAAACAGCCCTATTTTTGCCCATATTATGACTACACAGCTTTTATTCATAATGCTGTTCTTGCTAAGTAGTTTATGCTCTTTCTTACTTCTACAGAACATCAACCACAATCTGCTGTGTGATTGTATTTCATGTTATAAAGTTTAATGCAGACTCCTAATAGCTTTAGAATTTATACACCACATTTCCTTTATTTCATCTGCTTCATCTGAAATTCATATTGTGAGGAATTACATCATGGTTCATTTTAATTCCAGGTAGGTTATGTTCAATAGCTTTTGTGGTCATTTATTGTTTTCTTGAACATGCGCCATCATTAATGGGTTTTTGTTACTGAGAAGAAGAAAAAGCGACTGTTTGTGTGCAGATTTGTTGGAAAGCGGAGCACATGACATCAGAAATGGTTCAGCTGGGTCTGTTTTGAATGTGTTACTGTAGCCAAAAAGTCACATCTCATCCACACACATACTTTGAAGCCAGTGGCGCTCACAAATATGGAACTGTACCTGCACTTTTTTTCCCCCCAAACTAGGCCAATTTGGATTCAGACACAAAAGTTGCAGCGTACTGAGGCCACACCGAACTTATTGTTGACTTCAGCTGCCTTCAGCAATCCCAGTATCCAACATGATAAGAAGCTAAAGTGAAAGAAAGTGATGATTTTTCCTGTAGTAATGTCACTTATGATCAAAATATTGTGCAAAAGTATATTTTCTTTTATTACTTCAGCTCTTAACTGACACGTCCATGCAACACAAAGCAGCTCTGTTTCCTCACAGAGCCAGAGCACATTATGATTGCACCGATGCGTGGGAGTTTCACTGCTTCTTCTTGAGTGCTGCAACTAACTAGTGCACATTTTAACACAGCTGGGAGAAAACTGCAGCAGCGAAGGCGCTCAGCGCACACTAACCTTCACTTTCTCTTTTTGCATTATGTGTTTCTTTCTGATAGCTTTTAATATATTGTAATATGGAATGTAAACGTTAGCTTGTCTTGGAGAGACGCTATAAATCTCTGCTTCCTTTTCATATTGCTAACTGTCGTATCCAGTTTATTAGCACTGTTTAATTCTCTCTTTTCTACCGTTGGCTGTTAATTACCACACTGGCCCTCTTTTGTGCATTTACAACTGCAAATGACGGATTCTTTTCTTAGCAAACATTACGACAATTTCTGTTTGGGGATCAGTCAAAGTCAGTTCGCCAGGTTAAAAAAAAAAAGACACAGCACAGCTCATTGGTGGCACACTTTATATTACCGATTACCGCTAAAGAATAGTCGTGTCAGTGTACGAATAGAGAAGCTGTTTTTGAAGATGAAAGTCCCTGCTTCAAAGAGAAAGGGAGAGAAAAAGGGGAGTAGATGGGAAGTCATTAGTCAAGTTAAAAGCAAATTGAATCAGGCCTATGTACTCATTTGTAATTTCAATTTATCGGGCAACAGTGTGGAATTGAATAAGGTGAGGTGCCATGGAGATACCAAAGCATCTTTTTTCCTCTTTTCCCGAACAGTATAAGCAGTATTCAGACTCTTTTATACAACACTGGGGTGTTGCGCAACATTCATTTCAGATAATTTGTCCATATCTCTTCTGGATCTCACAAGGACCACATAATCCACGTTGCGCCGCTCTACTTGACTGCGTTTTCATTTGGTTTATCGTTGGTCAATGATCTCATCTTTTCTTTCCTCCGTTGTTTTGCTCTCCGAGGAGCCGAAATGAAAATACATCATGTCAAGCAGCAACAAAAGACTGAGAAAATGTGCTGATGTGCTTCAGAAAAGCAGAATTACAGTGGAGTGAATGGTGTTTCTGATCACGTACATGCGTGTGGAACTGCAGGGATGCATGGATGCCCAGCATACACACAATCTGCTTTGATTTTACATTTTAGCACAAACACACACCTCCACAAAGGAATTCCCTTTTTCCCTATTTCGTTCTCAACACACATGATCATATGCAGACACACACACACACCCACACACACACTCACACTTCTTCAAGCTATGTACCATGGTGGCCTTTCCTGCTGTTTATCAAACCAATGTATGGGTAGTTTTCAGCTCCACTGGTCTGAACATTTTATTCCATTTCCCTCTTTCCCACTGCTTAACACACAAACACACAAATGTATGCCTGAGCCTCACACTCACACACTCAGACACAAACACACACACACACACACTCACTCTCCATCCACTGTTCTCTGCACTCACTCACCAGGAGAGACTCAGCTCCCCACAGTAAATCCAAAAGATTGATGTGTCTCCTTGGACAAAATGAGATTGTGTGTCATTACAAGGTATTACGCTACAGAACCCCTGAGTAACTGAATTAGTCCCAGTGTGTCACAGGCAAACATACACACACACACACACACACACACACACTCACAACTGATTGTCTTACAGACTATTTGCACAAACCAGTTTCCTACTTGTTTCCTTCCAAGTGGTAAATGGTCGAAACATCAACCCAGCGATGAGGCGTTTTACTCGACGCTTGTCATTTTCTCTGTAGGATTGTGTGTACATATGCAGTCCTGTCTGGTTATTTGGACAGGGGCACTTTTGGCTTTTGTGTTATTCTGGCTCCAGTGAGCTGGATTCTAACAGGGAAAATGGCACTCAAGACAGTGGCTCCCTTTAAGATGAGAGTCCTTACATCTACGATGAATTGAGTGTCTGGAAACTTAAAGCCTTCGGTAGGGGAAGACATCAAAAAGGTCACTTCATCAGCTAAAGATTTGCTTTGTTCCTTTTTTGACATATATTAGGGATGTAAAGTCATTTTTGCTGTGCCTTGATAATGGCAAACTGATAAATTGCAAAACATTTTGATAATCAGCATCAGCAGATTGCCAGGGTATGGCTCAGGCCTTGATTACACTATGGTGTTGCTGCACCCACAGATGCATAGTTGTTGCTACTGTACTACTGTTTTGGTCTAGTGTAGTGGGAGTCTGCTTGGAAGACTCTGTTTCATAAACACGCTGTAGGTCATAACTACGAATTCTGTGCATCCACACCACTGCAGAGTGTGCACACTTTCACATTTGTAGTCGTAGTGTAAGCAACACAAATTGTGGCTAGCATATGGATGTGTGCAGAGGGGTTTGCGCCAACTATCACAATGACATTGTGAAATTTATGTCACGCATAACTGGGGAGTACAGGCTCCAGGTAGCTCCTGACTAGTTACTGCAGCTCTTGGGTTATTTTTGATGTGTCCATTTCAATAAACTTTGCCTCCAGTGCTTTTTTTACACATTAACAAGGAAACAAGTGTATGCCAATATTTGAAATGTCATTAGCTGTTATACAGATCACATTAGGTAAGTTTAAAGATGCACAATGAGCAAAGACCAGGAGGGAGAAACTGAAAAGAAATGACAATGTGGAAATATTGTTTGACTATTCAAATCAGCAGCACAAAGTTCTGTATGATGAGTGTAAAGTCACCTGTGAATCCCATCCACAGCAAAAAAAACTACTCTGGATGCTTTTGTCAGTGTTACACCAGATGAGAAAAAGGTTTTAAAGTAATTTGATTAAATTTTCTGTTTTTTTTTATTGCAGTATATATCACAGAGGAACTGAACATCACAATGACAGTTTTTGTCTAATACACTGCAGCCCTACAAGATGTCGCCATTATATATCAGCCAATAGCTGCCCTGCACTTTAATTGTCGACACTGGCCATTGAAAAAAACACCACGACTGCACCTTGACACTGGGCTCTGTACCTCACCTAATGAGGAATATGCCCTGAAGTCATGTGTTCAATCAGCTCTATGAAGTAGGTATTTTGTCACTCAATTATGTACAAGTCACTTGGATCACAGAAATTTTCCATATCTGTAAAACAAACAAGAAAACCGATCAACAAATCTTTTTCAGCTCTTCATTGGCTTCTTCTACCAATGTCCTGGTTCAGTTTAACTGTTTTAGGCTAACATAAAAAATACTTTGACTCAATCAAAATACCAGTTTCTTAAAATATACTATACTGTCAGTTTGGAACTACAGCCAGTGTGACCATAACAATAACTAGGTTAAAGAAATTTGGAGTTTTGGACAGTAGACGTTGTCAAATTCTTCCTTTTGCAACAATAAATAGACCAGCGGTTAGATGAGAAAGCATTTATGAAAGATAATACGAGAAAAACACATCATATCTACAATATATCTAACTAAATTAACTTAAAAAGAACTAAAGCATGCATGTGTTAAAGAACTTGTGTGTCTTTGTTCTGCCTTCCTGTGATCCATGTGCTTGAACCCACATTGTAGCCACAAACAAAGAGCCTATGTAAAGCGAGAGTTTCCTTGAAAATGTGGATTATGGTGCCAGGATGTTAGTTTGCATGCAAAACCCTGCATCTATGAGAAGCATAAAGAACTTCAACTTAGTGTAGTGGAACCAACTACCCAGCACCAAAGCCATCTGGTGCTTAGCTATGTACATTGTTCCTACACTAGTTGTGTAAGCCCTGTTACTGGTGTAATAAAGCTGAGATAGTCGCTTGGTGTGCTGCTCAGTTAGCTGGCAGTTCCATCTGTCCGGGGAAGAGTTGTGGTTCTGATGATGAATGCACTTCTTGCTGTGCAGTGATCTGATGGTGCCAGTTGGAGGAAATGGGTTGCTTCTTGCAGAGTTAGCATCTTGCTCTTGTTGCTGTAAAGTTAGCTGTGTTGCTGCTGGAGCTGGCTAAACTTGTCAACAGCAGTGTGTCAGGAGGGATCATGTGGTCGCAGCTACAGGAAGCGATTGGAGAAGCAGCATAGCAGAGTGAAAGTTGAGTTTAAATCTCACAAGGGTTCATACAAAGGCTACTCAGATGTGTTGTGTTTCAGGTAGTTTGTCAGAGAGTCAATCTGCGAGTCTCTCTGCTCTCTTAAGTCAGTTTGACAGTTAGACAGGTGTAGTGGTCAGTAGGTGACAGGATTAGTTGGCCTGCAGGTCTAACCTCACATGAACACTTTAACAGAAAGCCTGCATGTTCAATAACAAACACCATTCTTGTGCAGCAACAATGGGCCGACTGATGTAGCACCAGCTCAGGTCTGCACACAGACAAAACAAGAAGTTGGGAAAACACTCGCAGTTCCTTCGCAGACATGCTGTTGCGGTTTCACACACACATGCACGTGCTGCCTTTTTCCAGTCAAAACAACAAGCGAGGCCGCTTTAGTCGCTGCAGAGAACTCGGATCAGCATGTGACTCATTTTCTGAAGCACACACACACACACACAGACACACTCGGTCCTTTCAGTACTGGGAGCATGAGACTCACTAACAGAATTCAAGAGGTCAGACACAAAGGCAGGATTGAACGCTGAGAGAAATGGGCCCCAGCTGCATTAGGAGACACTCATAGACACAGCAGGAGATGAAAGGAAGCGTGCACACATGTACACACACTCGCAAAGATGCAAAAATAACCCAATATGAAATATTTGGGCAGGAAAACCCTTGAGTGGATTTATTTCTTCGTCTGACCCAGAGTCTTAACCAGCTCTCCATCACTGGGAGATGTTGTGTTGAAACATACTTTGCTGTCATTTTGTTTATCCTCAGTGCTCTGTCACGTTTCTGCTGCTTTGCTCTGTCTCCTCTTTGCGTGGAAAGTGAGCCAAGATGGTTAAACTTCACAGAAATGTTATGTTTGAATAACGTTGTATTGAAGCTATAAGGAATATTACCTCTGTGAGCCACACAGCATCATTGGTGTTCGTGCAAAGTTCCCATGTAACTTGAAATGGGTTTAACTGCTAATCTTTTTCTGAATTACTAATCATCCTCCATTCATTGCTCTTAATAGGTCTTAACTCCATTGTGTCGGCATTCTTTGTTCCTTGACTCCATATTATTTTGCCACCTCCACTTTGACTTTGAGATGACACTAACAGCAAACTTACAGGCTCGAGGCTTTGTTCGGCCTCATAATGGCAGTTTTAAGATGTTGTTTGCTCGTATACCCACTTCACCGTCTGTCCCTGTGCTGACAATAAGTGCAGTGAATAATCTTGCACTCGGCGCTCAGACTTCCCCTAACAGTTTAAGCTTTGTTTTCATAATTACATTTTGAAGCTGCACAATACAAACCCTCCGTGAACAAACACTCACACACACAGACACACACACACACTGAATGCACCAATGGCCCAATTTGTTTATGCACAGAGCAGTTTTCTAATTAATGTGTTGATCCAAAATGCTTATCGTTGAGGAAACCTTTCAGCGCTCAGCTCCGTCCTAGTCTGTCTCTGAGATGCTCCACCAGGGAAGCTCTCTGAGGGGAACTATGCTGTGTTTGTGTACGTCGAGGGAGGTTTACCAACGTATAGAGGAACCTAGGGCTTTCCTCTCTTTGTTACCTTTTCAAGGCTGAAGCCACACAATAGCCTCCCTGTCTCAGACTCACACACTGGAACACACACTGGGGAGGTAGCCTTTCTCACTGTAACACATTGATGAAGTACACTGTTGTCAGGTACAGCAGCTACCTCTGTGGTTTAATTAACTGGGATGAAACAGAAGAAGAGAGGACAGATACAAAGTAGGGAAGGATGAAGGCTGATAAAGAGCAGAAATACTTCAGTCTGGAGGTACTTTTGCTTTTCTCGGGTGTGCGATGTTTGACCGACAACTTCCTCATGACCAGTAAGGGTGAAATCATTTTCTTGTTGCTGGGCAAAATGAAATATTATTGAACAACAACTGCACACTTCCTATGAACATGAAATGAATGTGTGAATGTGTCAGACTCTTCTTCAGTCACTGTTGGTCTGATGGCGCTGAGTAGTCGTCGCAGTGTGTTCAGGCTAATGGAGAAGTCGAAACTGCTAATGCGTTGTTGTGATACTGGACAAATGTTCGGCAGCAGTACACAAAAACACACACTCACATAACTGATGCAAATACACACACACAAATACACACACAGACACCCAAGCAGGCCACTGACTGTCTCTTGAGATTAATGTTGGTGTGATCCACTCAGCTGGGCCTGATCACATTAAGATGGATGGACCCCCTGGTGGTGTGTGTCTGTGTGTGTCTTTGTGAGTCTGTGTGTGCACGCATGTGTGTGTGTGTGTGTGTGTGTTAATGCACATGCACACTTGCAGGGTCCCATCTGTCTGTGTTTTCTCCACAGCAAGGTCCTGTGACCTAGCTGCCATCTTTAGTGCCCTCAGCCAGGATAAGCAATACTCTGAGATGGATGGATAGATGAGCGGATCGCCGTATTCTCTTCTGCTCTCCTGTTCTGGTGACGTTAAAAATGCCCCTGTCACGTTGATTGTATTTCAAAACGATTATGTAGTTACAGGGTAGTGGAAAAACTGTGTTCAGAAATATGGGTTCCTTACGCTAAAATCACAACCAGGGCGAATTTTTCAGATTAACCCCTGAGCAGTTTCTGGCTGTTGTTGCTCACCGTGGCACCTCTATGGAAGCAGAAAGAAACATATTTTGCCATAACTCATAAAAAAGAAAAAAAAAGTTGACTTTCTTTGAATATTTTTAAAATAAAATTAAAGAAGCTTGAATTTACACGTACAAGATTTTTCCAAGTGTCTGTAATTTTTACCAATGCTGGAAAAATGTTTTAACTCTCTCTCTCTATATATATATATTTTATTACTTACAACATTCAGTTCAGTCCAGTTCAGCCAAAAAGTCCCTGAATTCTTGCCACATCCAGTTTGGCTTCATCTGAGTCACTCATGACTTCACTGTTGCAGCAGGAAGCATAGAATTTTTAGATTTTTACTGTATCTGTTTCGAGCGTACTGTTTATTTTTTGGCTAATTTTTAAAATGAGACATATAGAATAAACCAATTTGAATGAAATTAGCTTCAATAAACAGCACATTACAGAAGATTAGTTCAAGGACTGTGGGAAAGTTGACAATCCGATGATTTTCTATGTTTTTACGGTTTCTGTCTATAATAAAATATGTAATTTATGATTTTTCTTTTAAAGACAACATGCCTTTCAAATCGTACTGCTAATGAGTTTGTTCAGTACCCTGCAGTAGAGCACTGGGGTTAAACTTCATGTCAATGTGTTGCAGTGCTTGAATGATAACCATTAATAGAAGATTTTGAGTTAAAAACATTTTGTATATAGATTTTCTTATAAAAAATAAAAAGATATCTCAGAACCAGAGTGTCTGGATTTACAGAAAAGCAGTTTCCTCTGATAAGGCTTTCTCAGCTTGATCTGTAACGTCTCCCTCTATTTATTCCAGAGCTGCTTCAGGTCTTAACTCTCTGTGCTGTGAAGACAGTCAGGATCCACTGAGATCTCTCAATGTGACAGACAATATACTATAACAAATAATTGAGAAATATGGTTCTTCCTCAGCAAGACAAAATCTACATGACCCAGTTCACAAACACATTGTGTAAATATACCAACAGTTGAATCTGTAGGTTTGTGGGGAATCCCTGCTTCTTCTTCTCCATGAGTCTGTCACAGGCAGATACAGGGTTTACGCTTGTTATCTACAGCAGCCTGATTTCATAGTCTCATACTAGCTTCCTTACATCACTGCATTTGATGCTTGTTAATCTTTGGTGAGATGTTTTTGTCGTTGAACTCAAGTGTTGAAGCCTCACAGCAAAACGAGTTTAACTCCGTGACACACTGTGGGCTTCAGATCTTTTGTCTCCATCAGACAGTCGTGTTGTTTTCTTTATGAGTAGCTGGACTCCATTATCGGTTATATTTGGACGAGTTCTTGGAAACACTCCTTGACATGCGGAGCTCCGGTTATGGGACCCCACAGTGTTTAACTCATATGACCTGGCAGCAAGTTCCTGTGACTAACTTGAACTGTTGGAAGGAATTAAAGCCAAATGTTTTTTAAAAAAACTGAAAAACCAACTTTGGTAACAACAGCATATACCCCCACTATGTCAAATTGGAGGTCAGAAATGAAACCCAAATGGAGTAAATGCCTTTAATAGTGGCTTTTCTTCTTCTTTTCAATAGTGATTTACACACAACACTTGAAGAAAAGCCTCCTTCATGATAAACAAAGACTCCCCCAGAGTTTATTCCCTGCCATGCTTCTGGATCTGCTGCGAGGCACTATTCTCTCTTTATTCTGTGTATTTTGGTTCGTATTTTCTTCTGCTTTATTGTCTTCCTTTCATGGTCAATTTGAATTAAGCCGCTCTACTTTTTTTATAAAACAAAACAATGCATTGAGTCCGGCCTTTAATCGGAGAGACAGCTGTCCACGGTCATTTTGGAATTAGCTGAAGTCCTTATGAACACTTTAGGAGAGAAAGGATAGTTCTGACTGGCCTTTTTGATTGTGCTGCTTCTGCTCTATTCACCAAGTATGCATCAATGGTGTTCTTTTAAAAGTCTCGTCTATTCATTTGGATACTCACTCTGTTCTCCTCAATCTTCCCTCACAGTTACACTTCAGTTTATCTGAATTTATTGTGTTGATGACTGCCTTTCTCCAGTTTGAGATGTTATATTCTGAATCATACACACTCAGGCAAAAACTAGACCCGTCAGTGCAACTAGAGCCGTTAAAATATGATAACGTTTAATCAGCACCTCTCTGAAGATGTTTAAACCGAACATTATCACCTGTATAAAGTTAGTATTCAGTGCAGGACTGTTTGTTTTTTTTAGCTAGGGTTAAAGCCAAAATGTGCTGAATTCTGATTTCAAATGAATTTTTATTTGACCTGTAGATTTCTGCTGGCTGTCAATAACATAAACAAGTGACAAAAGATGATTTACTACTTTCTACTCTCTGCTTTTTTATATTATTTTACCTTTTTAATGAAGATGCCATGCCCAAAAGTATTCATAGTCTTGAGCTTTTTGCCAATCTTTGAGAAAATGCAGCTTCAATACAATTTCAAATGACCCTGGTACTTTCCGTTGTTGTTCCAGAGATTTCTAATACACTGTAAACTGAGAACAGTTAATGTAGTAGAATTTTTGAATCAAAAAACTTAATAAGATGGTATTAGGGTTCATTACTGAGACAGAGTTACGCATTGTGGCTGGTCACAAGATGTTTAAAGGCTATGAAGTCATCTCCAAGTGATTTAAAGAGTCAGTAGCCACAGTGGAAAGTGAAATCAGACAGGGGCAGGTAGTTTCATACTATGAAAAGTCTCTAAGGTTATGGTATTAAGCAGAAAGTGACTCAATGACAGTGGTAGTGTGACACTGAACAAGGCTGGTCTCTCTTTGAAAAGCTCACCTGAATAACAAAGAAAGATTTTGGTCTTCAGTTTTGTGGTTGAAGGCAGAAATAAAGTTGTTTCGACTCAAGGACTTTTGTTTAGTGAACTGTACTAGTAGCACCATCGTCAGGGTCAAACGTGTTGATGAGATTGTGATGTGTTGGAGGCATTTTTCAGCTGATGAGGCAGATATGTCAAAGTCAACAGCATCAGGAGAAAAGAAAAGTAATTTAAGATTCTGGAGGAAAACTTCAGACACTGCAGAAAAACTTCCAACAAGACAATGATCTGAAAAACAGGTGGTCCCGAAATTCTTGGGGAAAAAAACAACAATATTTTGGAGTTCAGACCTAAATCCCAGGTCAGAGGAACAAAGTCCCAGTGGATACCTGCAGAAAGACTGTTAGCAATTAAAAGAACTGCTTGATTTGCTTTGGTAGATAAAAGCTTTGCCATTGATTACTGAGGAGGGCTAAGAATAACTTTGGACATGGCATTTAAATAATAATAGTAATAATATTTTAAATATTTTTAGATTACATTTTTCATTTGTTTTGTTATTTGGTGTCATGTTTCCTTGGTGGCTAATACACAAAAACCCAGAACCGAACTAAACAAGACAAGCTGTCACCCTGAAAGAGTACTGCTCTCCTCTCTGCACATCCATGTCTTCCTCCTGAACTCTTCCTCCTGCCTGTTTTCTGTCGCTGCAGGTGTCTGAATGCTTGTACCTACTGCAAGACGAAGCATGCCAGAGGAGACCTGGCCAGCTATCCCATTGAGGAGCTGGTGGAGAGAGCCAGGCAGTCCTTCCAGGGTGAGTACTTTATATTTATCATGCACGATTACAGCATGAATCTGATTCATGAATCATGAAAAAAAATCTTTAGAGAGGTATTTAAATGGCAATACGGGTCACTAAATGTTGCTGTAGTTCTACAAGTGCTAACCAAGTGCTAAATTTGGCTGTTGACTGTTTTCGGTTCATTGTTCAGTGTGTCTGTCCTTAATTGTGGCTCTTGGTATCAGCTAAGTTCAGTGTGCTGCATGTGTCTGTGTGTCCTATTAAGAGGGGGAGGTTTTAGTAACACATGTTGATGTTTTTGTTCTTGGGTAGAGGGTCCAGCCAGTTGGCTCTAGTTCGATGCCAGAGGAACAGCTGTTGTGCCCTGGCATCTGTTCCTTAAGAGCACGTTCCCAGAATCCCCAACTGCACAGCAGGCCGGGCCTCTATTAGAGCCCCAGGCGGGTCAGTCAAGGGCAAGTCTGCACATCGATAACACAAGTGGGCAGATATCTCTTCGAGGGGCTGCTACTCGGTTTATGGCTTTAGTATCGCGCATTGTAGCGGCATGTATTTTAAAATGTATTTGTGCAAAATCTTTGTACTCCGTTGTATAAACGTACACTAGAAAATTACAATTTAAAAATGGAACCATGAACATTTTTAGATTAGTAGAATTCTTTTTGTCCTTTTATGGAAGCAGCTCAACCATGGCTACAAGTAGCAAGAACTGAGCAATAAAGTTATAAACCATAAATAATACAAAAGAGTTGAATTTCTTTCACAGTGTATTACGCAAAAAATGTTAAAAATGGAATCAACATATGCAACAAACGAGCGGGTTGCACTTCAGTTTCCTGAATATATTTCACCGTGCTGTATGTATCTTCAGACAGCTTGCTGACAGCTTTTTCCCCTGTATACCATATTTTTTTTTATTGCTCAAGTCTGTTTCATTTTCCTCTAAATCTGTCTAATTTGTTTCCGTGCTTGTCTTTGATCTGATCCGTGTAAACACTGCCTGCAGTTCAGCCGAGAGCCGCTGAGTTTTTGTCATGTGACTGTTGATCCCAGCTGGTTCACTAGTTGCCCCGAGCAGGGCAGAATTTTATTCTATTTATTTAGACATTTATTTATTTTACAGAATATCTTGAATGACACATGTAGAGTTATTTTGATAAAATATATTAATTAAAACTCAGATTCGGTTAAAGTTACACGTGATTAGTTCTTGGGCCATTGGATAGCTAAAAATCCAACCAGTCTTCCTGTTTTTGCAGTTTCTGGCTCTGATAAGTGGTGTGATTTTGGTCATTTATTTTTATTTTTCCATTATTTTAAAACATAACATGCCTTTCAAACCTGCTGGCAGGTTTAAGGGTTCAACAATCCTGGTCAAATAGAGTCTTGGTTATACATGAAAATTTATTAAGAAGTTTAATTCCAGCTTGACTAAACTAGCTAGACTAGTTGTTGATGTTGAACTCCAATGTTCTTATTTCTATAATCACTAAAAAGTGGAGGAAAAATGTAGAAAAGCTTCCATGTAAACAAACATGCTGCTTCCTTGTTCAGGTCATTGCCTTCCTCTGCTCCTCCTGAGGGTCTTATACAGATTCTACAGAATAGTGAATCCACATTTTGTTCTTCTTTACTCATGCGGCTTATATATCAAAGTTCCAACAACACACTTTCATTTTTTTTTTATTGTTTTGTATCCCGTTTGATGAATAAGTCAGAAACACCTGACTCGCTGTGCACTGCCAACAGTTGTGTGGCTGTTGTGCAACTCAGTTCTTTTAGAACTTCCTGCTTTGAAAAGCACTTGGCAGTCAGCTGATGATATAACTTGTGAATAAAAAGCTTTGTGGCAGTGAGCTCTGGGGATTTATTGGTCCAGAGATTCATGCTGGCACACAAACAGTGTTTTTAAATACACATTAATAGCTGTTTGGCCTTTTTGACACAACTTTACAACTCAGAACAGGTTTCTCAGTGTTTGCAAGATAAAGAGATAATTAGAACATTCCTACTTGGTGCCATGCAAGTCACATAACACAGAAGGTTGCTTTGTGATTACCACAACTTGACTGTCCACTAGAAACAGGTCTTTGCAGGTTTGCTCCTCCAGCAGCACCACTACAGATGAAACTCAATGATGTGAACAAGGAGCCTAAAAGGTTAGTGTTGTCCTGGACACAGCCTCGATTTCTAACTGGAATATACCCTTGACAAGGACACGGCTCTCTAAATCCCACCCAGAACCTCTAAAACAGCTGCATCCATGCCACTGCCACAGGGTGGGCAGTCAAGGGCAAACTCACCAGCTGCTTGAACCTCGGTGTGTGTTTGTATGTTTTTTACACATGTGTGATGTTGGAGAAAGCAGAGTGGAAATACACCTGCACTGGTTTCAGAGGAGATAGAGATGCAGAAATGCAAACAGATGTTTTGGTGAGACTGTGTGGCTGGTTCATGTTGTAAAGATGTCACAAATCCTTATCCAAATAATCTTCGGTACAGGCTTCATGACAACAGTAGGAAATATGGTTTAAATATTGCATATTAAAGGAATCATTTAAAGCAATAGAGCAACGTTGCGTGTTTGAACTGCAGTGGAAATACAAGTGTGTGTTAGCTGGAGGTTAATCTGTCACAATGCAGGAAACATGAGTGTCTGAGACAGTTGGATGTTTTTATGAAGAGAGAAAGGAAGCAGGAGGTTAGCAGCCAATTTGATTTACAGACCGTTGGAACAAGACAGAAACAGAGATGAGAGAGGAGGTTTCACCATCTAACCACTATTGTTTATTATGGATCTAGTCATAAAGGGTTAAGGGTTAAATATTGTTTCAAGCTAGTGAACATTTAAGTGTTTTCTTCTGGCTTTGACACGTTTTGTTAAACTTGGTCTTAAACACAAGAATACAGATAGTTTTCTGTTTTGGCCATCCTTTTACAAAATCATATAACACTGAAATGCATACTTTAATCCATAGATGCTTTGCCAGTTGAAACTGCAAACTTGTGACTTCTACTGCAAGAAGTCACTAAAAAAAAAGAGTTTCCAAAGAAACTGGTACATATCCGCCACTGTCGATGTTGTTGTTTATGGCAATGCTGTTTAGCTTGTTCAGCTTGTTTGAATTCCTAAATTTCTCATTTTACCATATTGGGCATTTGATAAATTTCAGTTTTTATGAACTAAAACACCGTTTGCATGTGGATAAACATCTCAAACTTCCTGATTCTCATGTGCCATATTTGGCGAGCGTGATAAGCCGGTTTCACCTCAGAAATAATTTGGCATCCACCCCCTTTGGCCATCTAATATATAATTTGTCTGATTCACATAATATATTTCTCTTTTGTTAAACAAATGGAATCATCCACCACATTTATGAATCAAAGGCTGGCTGCTTCTTCCATCAAATATTTTTGTTCAGTCTAGAATTACATTACGGCGGTGCAGCAGCGCCCCTTTTCTCTCTGCTCGCCACCTTTTTCTTATCTCAAACAAATTGAGCCTCACAAATAGACTCTGCAATTTGATTTACTATTTGATGTATTTTGAATAAAAATAAGCTGCAAGTATGAATGCTAATTTTGATTGGCCAGTCAGCCAGCGTTGGGGGTATTTGATTGGTTTATCTCAGGCAACTTTGAAAGGATTTATGGGATTTATTCAAATGCGATTTGAGGTAAATAGCTCTCATTCCATGTGGAAAAAAAGAAACGAGAGAGAGTGTGAGTGCACAGCTTTTAAAATAATCTGAATTATTCAAATGTATGAATGTATAATTTTTAACATCAGAGGAGTTTGTTAATGCATGCAGGTAATGGAGGCTGCGGATGTCATAGGAAATGACAGGGGTGTGGGTGTGTGTGACTGCAGGGGGGGAGTGGAGGGCTTCGCTTGTGCAGTTTTGTGTGTCACAGACGCATGCTGGGAAACTGATTGAGTGTGGGTCGGTCTGTGTGTCAGCTGGAGAGAGTGTGTCTTTTAAGAACAGAAAAGAAATCAGGAGCAGAGAAATGTTTGGGAATAGTCCTCGAGTTTTCTCCATGAGGTGAATCGAGAAGGTGGAAGGTAAATCCACTAGCTGTCCAAAAAAACAGCATCCTTTGGTGTTCCTGATGTTCTCTATAGGTGTTCCCCATCCAGTAATGAAACTATCACTTCCAATCTATAAAATCTAAAGTCTTTTCTGTCTTCCATCACTGTCCACCTACAGAGATTTTAGGCAAAATTCTCATGATAGGAGACGGGTCGTTTTAAATTAGAAAGACTGTGACACTGACTGAAGTGAATTCTGCCAAATCGTGCCCTCAGTGGTCATGTGATGAGGTGGATGATGTGTAACCAGGCCTGTAATTAAGCGTGAGTGTATGAGCCTGGGGACCCACTATGATAAATAACCAGTTCCAGTAGAAATGAGTCCAACTGTACGTGTAACATAGTGCAGAAGAAAAACTAACTAGGTGGACCTGTGTTCCTTAAAGTATATATAATTATGTCACTTTTGGAACTAATCCTTTATAGCAGCAGTCCCCAACCACAGGGCCGCAGAGACGTACCGAGACGTGGGTCATTTGGTACCGGGCTGCTCAGAAGGAATATTTTCCGACGGAGTCTGCAGGGTGTTTTTTTTTTAAATGACCGGTCTGATGAATTGAGACATGGTGGTGGCAGCATCATGATGTGAAGCATGGTGGTGGCAGCATCATGTGGGGATGCTTTTTGGCAGGCCCTGGTTTCAAGCAAGACAATTTTCTACAGACTGGTCATTGAGTGCAATGACGCTCGAAAATTGTATTGCTTGAAACCGGTCCCTGGTGAAAAAAATGTGGCAGACCGCTGCTTTATACAATTGAATTTATTAGTGATGTTTACTTGTAAATTAAAGGCTGAGCCCCGTCTGTCCTGTGAACATGGCGGCCACCTCAGCAGTCAGGGCCCGCGCAGACGGAGGACTCTATTTTTGTTGTGGTCTTCAAACCCCCACTGCGGCTGACGCCTTGTCATTTTAAACTGTCAGTCGGGTGTTTTTGAAATGGCCCCGTCTGAAACAGGATGTGACGCTTCAGAGATACAGACACACTGCTATCATTCCCACATGACACACTACATTAGTGTTTGACATGCGTCTCAGCGATCTCGACACAGCTGGAATTTTGGGCTCTCACTAGTGTTGGCATAATGAAATCGCACAACTGAAACCTCATATCACTGTTATTGCTTCTTTCTAGAACTGGCAGCTGCTGCTTTTCTCCCTTGTGTAGATTTTTTTGATGCACTGGAATTTACGCAAAACACTAAAAATGTAGTGTAATGGCTGGAACACCACATTGAACTGTCAATATAATCAAAATGTTGGAGTAATCTAGTTAACTCTGACATCAGAAGTGTTTTTTTATGGTGACTTTATGCATGAAATGTTCACTGATATCTACTTTTTCCTCTGATTTCTACATGACTGCTGGCATCAGTGTTAAACGCAGATATTAGCAGAAATGACACTGCTTAGTGTCTCAGCCTGAGCTGGATGACATATGTCAGGTAGCTGCAGATAGACAGATATATGGTCTATCTTGCTGGTTCGCTCCAACATCTGTGACAGGTGTCAGCTCCTCTTTACCTCTGCTGCTGCAGCAACGTGACACATGGACAGACAAGGCTGCCAAAGTTTTCCAGGAATGATCCTTTATGGGTGAGTGGTTAATGCAGGTTGGGTGCAAGGCTGCACGATATGTCCTTTCAGCAGCAACACTGCGATGTGCGCATGTGCAGGAGTCACATCGTAGGAGACGAAATAACTCAAACACATCATGCAACAACATTTTTCTGCTGCTTGATACATAGAGGAATCACACATGGTTGTCTTTTTTGTGACTTATCTGCAAGAGAAGTCTAATATAATTCACACAATTTGTATTTTTTTTTAACTTCATCTGCAAGATACAAAGTTTGTGACGTGCAGGCTCCACATGGGCACAAGAAAATAAGCAAGGAACAAGACAGAAACATTGAAAAGGAAGATTTAGTTGCAAAAATAAATCTTCCTTTTCACCGTTTCTGTTGTATGGAAATATTATGGCTACAGAAAAGTACTTTGTCTGCAGGACCTGGCAACAATTTCTATCTTTAAATATGCACCACAAAGCTCTGTATGATGGGTGCAAAGCCAAAGCTGCTATCTTAGATGCCTTTGCTGCTGTTGCACCATATTAGAAAGGTTTTTAATGACTTGATACCTTTTCATCTTGCTAATGACAAAATTGCAGCTAATTTCAAGTGAGAACATCACTTGCGCTTTTTAAGTTACACTAATGCAGTGTTTGCAAAACTGTTTCATTTTTTCATATCGTAATGTATATTGCAGAAACACTAAATATCTCAGTACATGTTTTTTTGGAATACCGTGCTGCGATTTTGTTTGAATTGCACCTTAAATGACATTACAAGACAGATTAGGACAGCTGGTTATCATTGGCAGAGAGAAAGCTGTTGAGTATTGAGAGCAGGGTAACCAAGAAAAATTAGAGGACAGCATCATTTGACAGATGTGCAGCTTTGCATTTTCAGTAGCTGTTAACATTATTACATATTTTCACAGCAAATTGGAAGATGCATATAGATTTGTGTGTAATGCAAACTGTACACTTGGCATTCATTTAGGTAAACTAGATGGAGGTAATAAGATGAGAAAGAGTAGAGGCCGACGAGCAGAGCACTGAGATATTGATAGAAGAACATTGATCATAGTTGAGTCACCAAAGTGCTTCCTATTGGAAAGAGCATGTGGAAAACTGCTGAGCATGCAAGCATGAACACAAATTTCCTGTGTGTGGAGGCAGTCAGATTCATTATCCTCCAGGAAAGCTCTCATGGAGAAGCTAAAAATGGATTTTCTTAATCGCTTCCAGGCCGATAACTTGCTGATATTTTTCACGCAGACAGAGGTTTCTCCATGTGGCTCTGGCTGAGGAATGGTTCAGCTTTTCATCGTCTTGTCTGTTGTTCGGCCAATAAACTGGAAACGGAACACACATGAGCCAGAGTTCAAACGTTTGTCACCGCGAGCAAAGCGTCTAGAAGTGAGAACAAGTCCTACAGTTCTCGGTTTCATTTGATGGCAGCCATTGTTAGGCATTACTGAGCATAACACTGCAACAGATGTACAACCCTGTGGGAGAAGTTCCAGTGAGAAGTGGAAAAGCTTAAATGCACGTCACACATTTAATCAAATATCCAAATGAATGGCCTGTACAGAGGTCAGATCAGTGCTTTGTTTGAATAATTATGTGTAACAAACAGTACAATCCAGAAAGCTTCTTATCACTTTCCTGACGATGGTGTGTACATCTTCACTCACAAATGAAGCAGCTATAAAGGAAAGTAGTGATTCATTGATCTGGATGACTGCAATCAAGTCAGCGATCATCGCTCCAGTATGCTCTATTCAAAGTGAGAACCAAAGCAGCCAAGAAAAAGACGACATGGAGGATATTTACTCTCGTCTCGGGAATAAATCAGTCTTTGGATTTCAGGGGGAATATGGGTCATGATGCACCTGGTCAGGCTCCTAAAAAAGAAACACAACACTGATCTTTTTTTCGTACATTAATGTGTCAGATGGATTTTCCCCCAAAACCTGAACAGCTATGAGCAGTGAGAATCACAGCTGCCATTTCATATTTCACTTTTTAATCTTGAGTTCTAACAAAAATGAGGTATTGTTTAAAAAAAAGAAATTGTTGTTGGAAAAAAACATTCTTTAAGTTTTCTTTAATAAGACGTGGAAATGTTTGAGTGTCAAAATAAAGCCTGCAGAATGGTGCGATGCCTTGGGGGGGGGGTGTATTCTATTGGACTGCATCCATGTCATGTGACCTTGTGAGTTGCTTTCACAGTACACATGAGGAAGCATTAATTTCCCCCAAGAGAGGAGGTTTGAGTCCCGCATTTAACCATATTTTTGTTGTTTTTTCAGTCACTGTTTGCTTTTGTTTACGCAACAAAACTTCCTGAGTGAGTTCAGGCACCAAAACTACTTTCGCTGCAGACTTTGTGATATCCGCAAAAAACTGATTTATCAAGTCATGATGAAAGTTTACACCTCTACAGCGATCAGTGGGTCAGTATTTTGCTTGTCTGTAGCACGATATCTCAGAGTATTGATGAGATTTCAAAAAAGAAAACAGAAAGTATTGTCTTATTTTGAAAAATCAGTGTTCTAAAAGCTTATTTAGCTTGTTTGTGGTTCCAGTTTGCTCTGCTGACTCAAGTTACTGTTGATAGAAAATGAACAGTCCCAGTAAAAATCAGTTTCCAGCCTCAGCACTTCAGCCGGTCTCTTTACGTGTTTTCACTCTCATCAGACACAAATGTAATTAATAATGCTAATCATGGCTGCATTAAGTCTAGATGTTCCACTGTCAGGGCCCTGCATTGTTCACGCTCCCACAGTTGCATTAATGTCATTAGTTCTACCTGTGCTTTTCCTTCTATGACGAAAAATCAATAAGATCACAGCTTTGTTGGGTTTTTACACACACAGATTGCTTCATATATTAGTCTAAAACAGAATGCACAGGCTGCAAAGATAGTATTCAGAAAAACCAGTTAATCCAGAAGAAATCCATGCAGATGTGTTTGGAAGAACTGGTTTTTGTTGAGGTCTTGACTCATATGGGAGAGAGAGAGGACACATCACTGCTGCTAACCTTCGCTTATAATTGACAGGATATCCACCAGTGTTCCAACACAGTTTGCAATGGAAACATCTCATATTTACACTGTAGTGAAAGTGCTAGCAGCGGAACAGGGCGCTAAACATCTGTTCCATCTGTTCTTACCCCTTTTCCACCGAGCTGGTTCCAGTGCTAATTCGGAGCCAGTGCCTAATTTTAGCACCAGTTGTTTGTGTTTCCACCACCTAAGCACCGGCTCCAGGTTCTAAAAACTGGTGCTTACCAAGCACCAACTCTTTGCTGGGCCAGAGCTAAGCACCGAGTACATCAGGGGCTGGGGGTGGGGTTATCATGACCAGCAATCAACGGTGGAAGAGGACACACAAGCGGTAGTTTGTGTTCTTTTTCTCCAGGACATCCCTGGTCTGATTGCAGATGTATTGAAATGACTCCCAGGACACGCAGAAGTTTTGTACAACTGTTGCACTGAAATCCGGTACAATTGTGCCCCACCAGTAGTGCGATCATAGATGTGTCCAGGCAACAGGCGACCTCCACCTCGCAATCAGCCTTAAGACCATCTATAAAGACAAACATCATCATCATCATCATCAACCTTTATTTAATCCTTGAAAATCATTGAGGTTTCCCTCATTTACAATGATGTCGAGATACAAAATACAAAAAAACCAAAAACACAACACACAAGGTAAAATAAATAGATAAATAAATAGAATAATAAAAATGATATTATAATACTCAAGTGAAACATTTACAATCAGTAGTAAAGCAGTGTGATATAACAGACTTAAACTGTTGTGGAGAAATGAGTGAGGTCAGATTTAAAGTGTGCTGCAAATAATTGAACATATGTGGAGCATAATAAACAAAAGCAGATTCACCAAGCTCTGAATTAACCCTCGGAACCTTCAGTAAAAGATGGCTAGAGGAGCGAGTTTGGTACAGACCACCTGTGGCCCAGGTCAGTAGAGATGTTAGATAGTGAGGTGAGTGACCAGTGAGTACCTTATAGATAAAAAAAGTATAGATGTTTATCACGCCTCTGTGCTAAAGAAGGCCAGCCTACTTTGTTATACAGGGTGCAGTGATGAGTGTTATAGGGATCTCCGGTTACAAATCTCATAAAGTGAATCCAGCGGTTTGAGAGTGGAGACAGCGGCATGCCTATAAATTACATCCCCATTGTCCAATACAGAAAGAAAGACTGCCTCAATCACATTTTTCCTGCAGTTTAGGGGAAAATTGGAACGATTGGTGTAGAAAAACCAAAGCTTCTGGCGAAGTTTGTTGACAAGCTTGTCGATATGATATTTAAATGTAAATGAACTGTCAAGCCAGATGCCAAGGTATTTATAGACAGAGACTCTCTCAATCTGACTTCCATCTAATGTGGAAAGATTAAAACTTTCAAAATTTACATCTCTGGCCCTCGTGAAAACCATAAGTTTAGTTTTGGATGGGTTAAGAACTAGCTTCAGGTTGGCGAGTGCAGTCTCAAGAATATTAAAGCATGACTGGAGATGTTCAGCCGCAACCTGTACAGAGTCGGCAAAGCAATACAAGACAGTGTCATCAGCATAAAGATGGATATGACAGATATGACAACATAGATGTTATCATCAACGTATTGCTCTTGTTTATCTGCTATGTAATCAATGCAAGCATAGTTGCTTTACAGTGACACAATGGCGTGGCTCCAACTTGGTTCCTTACCGATGAAAAAGCAAACAGGTTCTTAGGAGGAACGAGATTTGAACCAGCTAAGCCCCACTCTAGCACCTGGTTCTTCTTGGTGGAAAAGGGGTAGCTGAGAACTGTGCACTCTCAGTTTTTTTCTGGTCACCAAGAGTTGGGTAAAACGCTTGTTCACTGTTACCTACTTCTGTGTCACAGCGAACAACACATCACAGGTTTGCTTCCAAATCTGTTCTCAAGCAGCATCACCAGAAGAGAATCTGGCTTTTTCTGTTGTTAAAAAAAAACACTTTGGTAGACACACAGATTATGGTGTGTCTGTCTTTATTTGGTTCTTTCCCCCAAACTCGTGTATAGATCTGTGACGAAAAGGCCTGTTGAGGAAACTACTGTGACGGTGGAGCAGAATAAGAACTTTTTGTCCAAACCACTTTAAATTTCTATTCTTGCAGCTGCCAGAGCACCACACATTTACGCTGTGGTTGAAGCAGCTGCAGCAAGACGAGCCGTTTTTTTTTTTCCTGTTTGCCGACAGTTCAGAAATGTTCCACTCTGGTTAAAACGCTGCACTCTTCACTCCCCTCATCTCACTAATCGCACATCCTTGATTCCTTTCCTCGACTCCTCTCCTCATGTCTTAGTCCCTCCCTCTAGAGATTCAAGTGGAGGAGGCGAGGAAACGGGTTTTTACAGCTGTATTTTACGATCTACCAGATGAGCAGAACAGTGTTCATGAAGATATCCAGTATATATTTTTACTTATTAAATAGTCGTGCGACACAAAATAGTGCTATATATATATATATATATATATATATATATATATATATATAAAATGACTTACATTAATATTGAATATTATATACACACATCTGTATGTCCTGCTGCTGATGTGGTTTGTATATTCCAGCTGTGTGTCGCATTTTCTGTCAGAATAGACTTCATTGCAGACACAGCAAGGACACACCTGGACACACCTGGGCATCACAGATCCTGCAGCAGCCTCCTCCATCCTCGATGAGCATTTTAGGAATTAAAACGTCCTTTTGTTACGGTGCACCAAGTTTGATTTTGAGGAGTCGAGGAGGCTCAATTAGTGAAATAAGATGAGCTTTCTGTTACGTCTTACCCAGCCGTCCAATCACAGTGGAGGATGGGCGGGGCAAGTCTCACCTGGCCAACTGTCACGCTTCCAAGTCCTGCAAAACAGAAAACAACTTTTAGCCAAATGACTAAAAAGCTGCAAATGACTTCAGAGTCCACGTTGCACTTCCTCAGGTCTCCAGCAGCACAACTGACAAAGTGTGAAGTCAATCAGATGAATGATTGTTGAGGAAGTTAAAGGACAGACAGACTCACAACCATGGACATGTTTGTGTGTGTTGGAGTGTGTCTTTGTTTGGTTCTCAGTTTTACACTTCAGTGATCTCTTAGCCGCTAAACAGAAAGAGAACAGATCATTTCTTCTTGTCTCCAAAACCAAATTAAGCGTCTCTCCGTCCCCTTGCTCCCAGAGATCAACCGCTGTTGTCCTTCGTTCGCGTCTCTGCCTCCGTATTCTGGTTTGACCTCTTTTAATTCTCTCCCTGGGCCGGACAAAAAGACAACAGAGGGTGGTGTGTGTGCATGTGTGCGTGTGTGTGTGTGTGCGCACGTCTTGTCCTGTGATTTAATGCCAAGCTGGCAGCCAAGAGCCGTGAATAGGAGGCCCTTTCACACAAAGAGAGCACACACGCACGCACACACACACACACACACACACACACACACACACACACACACACACACACACACACTCACAGTCATTGCCAGACTGCAGGCCACCAACTGCACACCTGGCATGCTGCTATTATGTCACCAGTGTGTTGTGTGCACTTGTGTGTGTGTGTGTGTGTGTGTGGTTGTGTAAGTCCAGCAGACACCATCTGCTCTGTCCTCTGTGAACTTGTGTCCACACCTTCACTCCGCTTGTCCCACCTCCAAATGTAGTAAAACCTCTGACAGATACTGTACTTCGTAGTCCTACTGCAATACTGTACTGTGTTACTGCTCAACAAGAAACACACATAAAGTTGTACACACAGTTTTATTGCAGAATATTGCTGTAAGAGCTCATGTTTGTTCTGCAACTTTATACTACAGTGCATTAGAGCTGCACTGATAATATCTTGAGTAACCACTCTCTAAATTCAGCTCTATCTCTGTCGCATTGATCATTTTGTATTTTACTGGAATTAAGTTGAGTGACTGCAGTTCTGAGAAAGCAGTGGCGTGAAGAAATTCAAATAACTGAAGATGAGCAACAGATGAAGATGTTGTTTTTGTTGCTGGGTGAAAAAAAACACGCAAACATGTTTCAGAGTTTTAATTTTAGTTTCTCTCCCCCTGAAATATCTTCTTTCCCCTTTCTCACTTCCCTTTCCTCTCCTGACATGTTTTCTTCTCCTCGTGGCCCTTGTGCTCCATCTGTTTTGTCTTTTTCTGTTCTCTCACCTAAAGGCTCTACTGTATTTTTCTGCTGCACAACGACCCAGTGTGGGGGAGGGGAGTGCAGTTCCCCGTTCAGTCAATAGGTGGCAGTAGGACTCTTAGATTCAGGGTGGACCATGTGCTCGGCCTTGTTATTGTCTGGATGCTTTTAAACACACAGAGAGTCGGCTGTTAAAATGTTTAACTGCTGTAAGTCCTCTGACTCACATTTGGCTTTTAGTTCTTCCTCCCAAAACGTGTGTTTTTGTGTGTGCGTGTTTGCGCTTGTCTGTGTGTGTATGTGTGTGTGTGTGTGTTTGTCTGTGTGTGTGTGTGTGTGTGTTTCCCAAGCTGTTCAACACACCACTGCTCTGTTTACATACCAACTTCCTCCTTGTTAGCCTGAGCAGTCACAAAAGATAAAAAAAATAAATGGCACCCTGTTCTTTGTTGCTGCAGCCTTGCAAATATTTGTAATGATTACTCACTCAATAAGCAATCTAAACAGTTATTATTTTATTTTTTTGTCATGTGAGCCTTCTAGTCCATATACTGCTGTGGGAGAAGAAAATTCTCCACTTTAATTACATCATTTAACATCATGATGAAATGTGACTCATGTAATTTTATATGAGTCTTAAACTGCTGCTTTTTCTCTATTAACAGCACTTCTGCTAATTTTTATGTCCTAATAACTTCTTTCCTTCCTGCTAGTTGCTTTTATCTGTCTTTCTTTATCGTTATCCTCTAATTGGTTGCTTGTCAGAATTCAAGCAATCAATCTAATTTCATGTTTTTTCTTCCTCAAGAACAGTTTTTACCGTGTAAACATGTCTTTGAGGAGTTTTTTTTTTTATTAGCTGGAAGACACTTCATGGGATAAATGAGTGGTCAGTGTCATGGTGGAGCATTTCCACCTTGAAACTGCAGTATATTCTCCTCAAAACCAGGTTAATGTCTACAAAGTGGGTCTGAAAATTCAAAATATCAAATTCAAATAAAAAAAAACTTAAAATTAGATTCAAGAATAAAAAGTATGATAATTAAAATAAAATACAAAATAAATAAAAATAAAATGAAAATAAGAAAATATGTACATATTTAAAATATATTTTCTTAGTTATATTTGGAACCTCTGTTCTACTTGAATTAGACTATCTAGCTAAAATTTAAAAAGTATTCAATTTGTTTTCTCATGTATCATTTTGACATGCAGCTACATATGGTTCAGGAAATATCATTAGCTGACTTCTGTGGCTTTCTGAATTATTATTGTAGTTGTGCAGGTGTTAAGCTGAGAAGTAGGTGAGCTGGTGTGCTTGAGTTGCCGTTAGTGGAGTGATAGGAAAGGACTATGTCCACTGATGTCATTTTAAGGTACAAAGTGACTATTTTCATTCAGAAAACTTTGAAATATGCAACTTTAAAACACTGAAATGAGTTTTTAGAGGTTTAATCTAAAACCGGAGAGGCACTAAACAAAGATATTGTCATATTTACATTGTGAAAGAAGTCCTGAGTCCTATTTTCACACCATATCTTACTGAACAAACGGAAGCTTATGTAAAGTACAAGGTTGTTTTCTGAGCCCTAGATGAGTCATGATATTCATGTACATACACACAGCAGAGCAGAAAGAAACAAAGAGAAAGCTACAAGTGGCTCAAGCCCTCGAGTTTGTGAGCTTTGAAGTCTAGACTTGGATCTTGGGAGGCTGGAGAAGGTGAGATTAATTGGGCTGTTTAATCTGCACAGTTCCGCGTTGGAACGCTCTCGGCTCTCTGGCAGTGGCACAAAACAAAAGCCCTTTAGATACCCTCAGGGATTAAAGTTTCTGCCATGTGGCATATTTCTGTCATGTGGATTTCCGAGTGGGATGACTGCTTCAGATCAGTGAAAGGTAGATGAGAGAGAGCAGTTGGGTATTAAGTGGCATATAGTAATACAGCATAATGACTTTGTAAGGGTGTCTGTCATGGTAATAAACATTCCCCTTTACATCCTCTGTGTTTAATGTGCAAATTCTTCAGCCGGAGAGAAGCCTGCATGCCTACGTTTAACATATTCTAGTGCAAAAACAGACTCTCTGTCACTTTATGGAGCAACTTGTTTCAAATCTGTTGGCGAAATTTCAACAGAAACAAAGAAATCTTTATTTGGACTCAAGTTTGTGGCCTTCTGATAGATCTCACTGTCCTTTTAGTTCTGACTTTTGCCTCCATGATCTCCTCTTTGTTCACGAGAGTCATTAGCTTTGTCTTTTAGCTGTTGGATGCTGATCAGTCGGTGTATTTATATTGAAAACAGCTGCCTGCTGATTGTGGAAATGACACTGACGAGAGCAGAGATAGCAGAACATGAATCCAGGAAAAGCTACAAGATGTTAAAATGTTCCACTGTGAGTGAGGATTGGATCCATTATTAAAGCCAAAATATTGATTAGTGAAGCCTGAAGTTGACTGATGAGTTCCACAATAGGCTGCTATTACATTACGCACCTGCATGACTAATTGACTTTAATGTAAAATCTATAATTTGTTGTTGATTGAGTTTGAGGTATCACATGTTGTGTAGAATAAACTTAAACACTGTGAGCGATGATTTGATCCATTGTTTATATGGAGATATTGATTAGTAAAGCTTGAAGTTGACAGATGGGCTCCACAAAAGGCTACTATTACATTATGCACCTGCATAGCTAATACATGATAATGTAATATTGATAATTTGTTGGTGATTCGGTTACACTCTGAGCTCATTGATGCACGTTTACTTCACATTTTACCTGATACACAACTGAGTGACAACTCAACACAATTTTTAGAAACAGTTGCCAAAGCGAAAGTATAAACAGTTGGCGAACTTAGTCTTTTGTTTAGCTGCACCTGTGCACTTGTAATGTAACTGAACGCTAAATTTTTCACTGCATGTTTTTGGTGCTGCAATAATAAGTGAAACTGCTGGGATTTTGCATTGTGTTGCTATGGAGATGATGCTTTGACACACATCTCTTGGAGGGGATCTCTGTTTTTTTTTCCAAACAAAAGAAAACCACCATTTAAGTTGTGCACTACACATCCTCTCATGCACGAGAATTGTACAAAAGAAACTGTGAATGGAACGGTGTGGGTTTATTACTGACCTACCAACCTGGAATTAAACCTACCTGCTGACACCTCCTCAAAATAAGTGTCAGAATGAAATAACACAAACAAAGTGTGCTGAAGACATTATAATATCCAAAAAAAACTACATTTTGCAGTCCACTGTTGTCTCTAATAAGGCAAACGATAAGATATTATAAAACTTTATCAATCACAAAGGAAATTCTTGTACCAAATGTTGCTCAGAAAAACAGAATGACAAAACATAGGAAATGCAATGTCTAAAAGTAGAAAAGCAATAAGATGTAAGTACAGTACATTACTGACATAACAAGTTAGCTAAAATAAGACTAGAATAATAGTAAAAAGTAATGCTTGCGATTATACTGAGGTAATAAGTAACATTACACAATAATAAAATACACACATTACACTGACAATATTGTACATGAAAATGAAATATTGTGACTTAGGAATTACATATTAGTATTGTTTTTACATATTATTATGAGAATGAAATTGCACAAACTACAGAGAAAAGTAAAATTGCAAATGATACACTATATTGCCAAAAGTATTTGCTCACCCATCCAAATGATCAGAATCAGGTGTCCTAATCACTTGGCCTGGCCACAGGTGTATAAAATCAAGCACCTAGGCATGCAGACTGTTTTGACAAACATTTGTAAAAGAATGGGTCGCTCTCAGGAGCTCAGTGAATTCCAACGTGGAACTGTCATAGGATGCCACCTGTGCAACAAATCCAGTCGTGAAATTTCCTCGCTCCTAAATATTCCACAGTCAACTGTCAGCTTTATTATAGGCGCATAGTGCAAAGAGGTCGCCGACTTCCTGCACAGTCAATTGCTGCAGAGCTCCAAACGTCATGTGGCCTTCAGATTAGCCCAAGTGCAGTACTCAGAGAGCTTCATGGAATGGGTTTCCATGGCAGAGCAGCTGCATTCAAGCCGTACATCACCAAGTGCAATGCGAAGCGCCGGATGCAGTGGTGTAAAGCACGCCGCCACTGGACTATAGAGCAGTGGAGACGCGTTCTCTGCAGTGATGAATGATGCTTTTCCATCTGGCAATCTGATGGACCAGTCTGGGTTTGGAGGTTGCCAGGAGAACGGTACATTTCGTACTGCATTGTGCACAAAGCAAGGTCCATACAGACATGGATGACAGAGTCTGGTGTGGATGAACTTGACTGGCCTGCACAGAGTCCTGACCTGAACCCGACAGAACACCTTTGGGATGAATTAGAGCGGAGACTGAGAGCCAGGCCTTCTCGACCAACATCAGTGTGTGACCTCACCAATGCGCTTCTGGAAGAATGGTCAAATATTCCCATGAACACACTCCTCAACCTTGTGGACAGCCTTCCCAGAAGAGTTGAAGCTGTAATAGCTGCAAAAGGTGGACCGACATCATATTGAACCCTATGGGTTAGGAATGGGATGGCACTTAAGTTCATATGTGAGTCAAGGCAGGTGAGCAAATACTTTTGGTAATATAGTGTATTGTTCAGATCTAAGTGGTAAATATTTAGCTGACATTTATGCTAAGGCTAATCTAGCATGAGCAACTGTCACTTATATATGCAGTACTGAGTTTATATATGTAAAGTCATTCATGGAGCTGAAGCAGAACACCGAGCTTCAGGGACTCTACCTTATGAGCCAGTTCTGAACTGCAGAAACACCTGCGAGACGAAGCACAGGGCGCATTAGCACATAGGTAGCTAGAGCGTTAGCGCCCCGTGCTAACTGCTGCAGGAGTCAGCTGCAGCAACTTGCAGAGCACATGATCATGATTTGCAGTACAACATAGACTGCAGGTGAGGAAAAAAGTAACACAACACGCAGACAAACCTGCTAAATGTAAAACCCTGCAACAGACAATATATTAAACTTTTAGTTTAAAGAGTTTATTTAAATTTGCTCATGCAAAGAAAAGATGAGCTGGCTTCCAGTCTTTTATCACACACACTTCACATGTATGCACGCTTAACACCCACATCACCATTAATTGGTTAGTCTACCTGTAATTAATCTGATCCTCACGTTGATGTTGCGATCAACTCAACTCATTACCTGTAAAAGAAAGAGAAATCTAAAGAGGGAGTCTAATGAAAGCCTGACAGGAGAAAATGAAAAATGCCAGAAAAGAAAAAGAGCAGGAAGTATGTCTATTTAAGTCCAACTGTGTGGCCAAGTCTGTCTTCTCCGATTTTAGTATTCTTATTAGGTAAGCTTCTTTTTTTTCACGAGGAAAAACCCCTTGAGAAGTGAAGAAAGACAGAAATGGAAAGTCAAACAGATATTGAGATTATTTGGTTCTGTTCAGTCTAAAACATTATGCAGCTGCCCCACTTCTGCTCTTTCTAGTCTGTTTTTCTGTCTGACTCCATCCCATCACTTCTCCCACCATGCTGCCATCCGTGTGTCTTTTTCCCACTCTGTTCTCTGTCATTTACAGCTTCTTCTTCTTTGATCTCTCCTTATTTTCTGTCGGCGCATCTCCCTCGCATTCTGATCTTTCAATTTTGTTTCAAATCACTTTTCCTGGCTGCATCGATTTTTTTTTCTCTCTCCGGCTCAATCTCACTTTTGTCTTCACCGGTTTCCTCTAAGTCGAACATTTTCTCACGTGATTACTCTCATCTTTGGTACACTTTCAGTGCCTGTAATTCCTCCATCCTCACTTAGTTTACTGTCTGATGTTGGACCACTGTTGGCTTATCTGCATTCAGATGGATAAATAATAACAGCGTTTATGAAAAGGCTAAATCCCAGTTCATTTCACAAGGCGCATCAGCGGCTCATTTATTTCCCATTTAGCTGAATGAGCAGCGGCGGCAGAATGTTCGCCCAAAGTTATTTGCCCATGCATTTATTTATTCTTCATTTGTCAATTAATTTTAAGCGATCCATAGTATGATGAGGTTGTCTCGTGGCACGCGGAAATAGTCATTAACAGTGATTTTGGCTGTTTTAGTGTCACGAAGGCTTGAGGCAGAAAAGCAGTAACAAATATTTACACGTTCTTCCACTTACTGAGCAGTTAAACTAGATTTTGGAGGTATTGTGTCAGAATGTGGGATAAGTATGTTCATTATTCTCTTATGAACCAGAACGAATGAGAGAAATTTGGACAGAAGCTGCCTATATTTTGCAAATATGTCCGCGTGTGCATCTAGTAAAGAACACCCACTTGCTCTGAGTGTAGTTCGCAGCTCTGTGTGTGTTTGTGCGTCTGTCCCTCCCTGGTATATATTTTGATACCATCGGGGGGTCTCTTCACACCCCCTGCAGGAAGCACTTCTCACATCGTGGACCACCCGCGGACGCAGCCACGAGCTCCCGGTGTCGGGTGACATGAAAGGGCTGCAGGGGAGGCAGCTGATGCACATACTTCCACAAACATACAGACACACTTCCTCGGAGAAATGTTTCGCTGCAAACCTCACGTATATGTCCTCCAGTAAATGTTGCCTCCAACTCTTCGAAGTCGCTCTCTGTGCTGCAGGTTGCACATGGCATTGGCACTTGATAGACAGCCTTTGTTTTGCCCCTAGAAATAATCCTCCATCACTCTTAAACAGAACTCTTTCCATTTGGATGCAGCATTACTCGACAGATATTCAGTTTTTGGAGTTCAAGCCTTGTAGCAAAAACTCTCGATCATCTTCATTTTGCAACTTTACAGAATAATGAAAGGCCACTACAACAGAATACTGTCATGCATTTATCTTTTGTTATATTACATATTGTATATAATATAAAGTGAGGCCTCTAAAATGTGCTGCTTTATGCTTTTCCATTAGAAGCTGTTAGAATGAGGAAGGGCAAAAGCCAAATTCTGTCAGCAGGTTTATTCTGTTTTTGTGGACCATTATTCTACAGTTTAGAAATAAACGTGGCTGAAACTTTCATGTGGGTTGCAATACTTCACAGAGCTCCAAAATTAAACTCCTCTTCAAGCCGTATGCTGCTTTAAAAGTTTTAGATTTTCAAGGTTGTTTCTGAAGACCTCCGACATTTGAATACAGCCTGATCTGCATCCAATATGTTACCCAAATAGTGAGTCCTACTCATTGTGTATGTTTTGTGTTATCAGATGGTGTGTTCATGCACAGTATGCAAACTAAGTAGGTGGGTGGGGAGCTGGCATTGTCAACCAAACCAAGCAGGTGGAGGGAGGCTACTAGTGCTACACTACAGCCTGGATTTAGTTTCTTTTAGTGAAGTTTATTTTCAGTTAAAAAAAAGAAAGTCTTGGATTTTTTGGGTCTTTTTGTTGTTTGCAGCATGAGTAACTTTATGTCTTTTTCCACATGCATGCTGGATTTTTATCTCTAAACAAGCAGGTTGAGAGCTGGTCTTATCCTTATGTCACAGTCCTTTCTTGATGTTAAGCTGCAGTATAAAATGCACTTGAACGTGCTGCAAGATCAGTTTCACCTTACAACGCAGCCTTGAACAGGCCTCAACATTTTTCTTTTCAATCCATAAGAACCATGTGATGTTGGAGTGATGTGAGTCAATACAGACAAAAATGATTTTGAAGTGGATCACTCAGTGGCTAACAAAGTCGTTTTTTGTAATGTTACAGACCATATTGTAGGAATCCACAGTTTATTTGACTCAGACCTCCCAGTTCACATTAGATCTCTTGAAGTTTGTATTGTCCCTTTTTTATAATTGTTTTAGAAGTCTCAAAGCAAGTACTGTCAATCTAAATTATAACACATTTTTTAGATAATAAGAAAAGGCCTAGCAATGTGAAAAGGAGAGCAGGGAATCAAGGTCCAGCCAGAAAATCAAACTGGAGATTTACGTGATGTGCACATTAGTTTACTGCACTATGTGGTTTAAGTTAACAGTGCTGAACAGCATAATGGGTTTAAATAAGCTGTTTTTGTGGTGCTACTTTGTGCAAAACTGACACTTACAGTGTTTATTCAAAGTAAAAAATACAGATACATACACATTGCTGTAGAAGATGATAGAAACATGAAAGTGAGAAGGAGAGAAGGGAATTCAAGGAAGAAAAATGATGATAAAACTCTATTTTATGTTTACTTGGGTGCAGTTTTCTAAATGTCCCAGAGATCAGATGTTTTGATCTCTGGGAGTAGACTATTAAAGCCTGTGGTTCAAAACAGTGGGACTAGTTTCCTGCCTCCACTGCTGGTTACATGTCCATACATGTCAGGACATGTTTCAACATGCGTATTCCTGCTGCTGCTGCAGTAGAGCTTTTAGCTTCAGCAGCAGCCACGTGTTTTTCTTTTTCTTTTTTCTGTCTTCTAGGGACACAGCTGCTTCATACTTTAATTCAATTTGTGTTGCACTGAAGAAGCACCACCAACATAGCTATACAGCATAAAAATACAAATGAATGACACCGAAGTTGAGCAGGTAAATGACAGTTTGTACCTTAACGAAAATTCAAGACAGACCTGGGGAGTGTATTATGAGTATATTCGCCTGCAGAAGATGTTTGGAGGAGGATGTTTGTGGCGAGTGATGCAGCAAATCAGTTTCCATCTGCTGGTTCAACCTCTCGGTAAATCTAAGTTTGGCTCTGATAGTGAAGTAAGTCTTCTGTTGGTGTATTTTCCTATTTGTGTGTCTTTGTGAGTGACTGTACTGACACGTTTCTCTCCAGCCACAGTCACAGTCACTGTCACTGCAGGTCTTGAGCTGAGGAAGTCTCTGAGTGTTTCTGCCTGACTGGACAGCCTGTCGCCACATCTGTCACTTTGCAGAAAACCCTGTTCCTGATTCCCTTCGACCCCCACTGCATGTTTGTGTCTACATGTTTGTGTTCAGGCACAACTTCCCTGTGAAACCCCTTTGCCTCATACCTAGAAGTGTGTGTTGAGATCCTCAGCTTTTAGTTTCCTGCAACAGTAGCCTTTATTTTAATGATATCCATCTGGTTTTTGACTTGTTACTTTGTTGGCTAATGATCGACTCCAGTATTTATCATTTTTGTGATTACTTGAATCCGTCTAATCTGATTCCCAGTGAAATTAGTTAATTACTTAGTAGTTCGTAGCAATGTTTATTGTCTGTTTTATTAAATGCAAATCCCTATATGCATGCATGTCCTTCAGAGTCCAAGAAATAATATTTACTCTTTAATAACTAAGTATACATTGAAGAGTGCTACAGGATTACTGGCATGAGCAAAAAAAATACAGTAAAAGGCGTACACAGTGTAGGAAAATGTTTTGGAAACTCTTTTAAACTGTGGACAAAGATAAATGTACTATACTATAACAGCACCATGAGGAAAATTAGATTTTTTCAATAATTTGTGGCATACAAAGGTAGCATTGCTCCTTTTTACTGATGATCCTTCTTGTTGGTATTTTGCATTATTGTCCACCACCTGATTTGACCATTTTCTCATGCAGCAGTCCTTCAGTTGCCAGATTTTTAAGGTTTTCTTGCCTGTACTGCCCATTTAAGAGCCTTTTCACTGGAATTCAAACCTGGGCTTTGACTGGGTCACTTTATAACCCTCCATATCTTCTTTCTGAGCCTTTCCTTGGTGGATCTGATAATGTGCTTAGGCTCCTTCTCCTGTTGAAAGGTCCACCTTCTGATTCAACTTCAGCATTCGGGCTGATGGCTTCCCTTTATCTTCAAGCACTCTGATAAGATGTAGAGGTCATAATTCCCAGAGGCAGCAAAGTAACGTCAAACCAGAACATCTCCACCCGCAGGCTTCTCAGCTGGTATGAAGAACTGCCTTTGGTTTGGTCAAACAATAATCCAGTATTTAAATTTATAATCTATATTTCAAACTGCCTTTTTGCATCTCAAAATGTGTCCTGTGACCCTGTTGAGGTCTGAACACATGTAGAGTCTCTTGCGTCATCGAGTTTTGTAGTAAGTAGAAGTGGTATTTCAGTGTGTAGTCGAAGAGGATTACAGGAGTTGATAAGAGTGAGAGGGATGATGGGCAGATTGGGATCAGCAGCCTGCATATGGCCTCCCTGTTTCTAGTTTTTTAACTTCATAAACAAACCACCATCATTATTCTGAGGCTTTAATACAGAAAATGCCCCATATGTTCACATAAGACGCTAATATTTACATAATATGATAATGTTCTATAATACAGTAATAGGGTAACGCACACACAACCTTTTATTACGTTTACAAATATCCAAACACACCCAATATATTATAGAGGCACTAACTTAATTAACACTCCTGCAGACAGAGGCACAGTGCAAAGTTCATATGGGCTTCATACAGTAACTAATGCCATAGGCACACACACACACACACACACACACACTGGCTAAATGAATTAACAAACACAAACATGATGCCTGCTGGTGGGTCATGAATATATTAGCATAAATACTGACCGGACTTATTATTATTTATCAAATTAGTGCCTGCAAAAGCACACACACACACACACACACACACACACACACACACACACACACACACACACACACACACACACACACACAAAAACAGCTCGCAAAGAAATTAGGTCAACAGCCTTGAATTGAGAGGAGTTAAACCTTATTATGTCTGATTAATAACACAACTGTAGTGCTTTATGGGTGTGTGTGGGGATATATGTGATGGTACATTTCTGTGTGTGTGTGTGTCCACTGCCTTGACTTCTTGACAGCTGATATTAACCATTACCACCTCAATGACTTTTTAATAGGAACTCATTTCCATATGTAATCTCGTGTGTGTGTGTGTGTGTCCTAATGCCCTCAGTTCTTTGTGGTTCCTGGGGTCTCTGAAGCGTACAGAAATGAGATGTGTCCCTATAGCCAGTTCCTCAGCTCGCCGTCCTTTAATCCACACGCCCCATCAGCCATTCATCCTCCCCTCAGCTTCCACTCATGTGTCTTTAATGGCGCTCAGTGCAAGTTCATTATCCTGATAGACTGACATCAGGTCAGATCTGGGGACAGCGTCGATAATCTCTGGTTCCTACATGGATATAATCCTCAGTAGCATACTGAAACAATCACTAGTTCTGATTAATCAATAAATTGAAAAGCCTGATATTCTGTCAGATAGCTGTATTTGGATCACATGAGCATTAAATTTATCAAATAAATCTCAACTATTGTGACAGTTGCGTCTTTTACTCGACTCTCTTGTTTAATTGCATTAATTGCTCGTTAAATAACATTAAAAACAGCAGATTAGAAGTTCTGTTTATCGCTAAAACATAACCAATTTGCAAAAAAGACTTCTTGCACAGTCTCCAGCTTGACATCCATTATCTAACATGCACAGGTAAACAAGGGCGACTAACATATTAATGTAACAGGCCTGTGCAGGAGTCTAGGCATGTAGTTCATGGATTAGAGGTGTTCAACCAGAAAGTGTACCTGCTTTGTATCTGTGCCCTCCATCCATCCATCCATCCATCCATCCATCCATCCATCCATCTTTTCCCCACATTAACTAAACAGAGATGGAGAAATCTGTATATTTGCTTTTTTCTCTTTATGTAACAATAGAAGTAGAGAGTTGGGTCATGTATAAATTAGATAGACTTCTTTAAATCCAGCACTGATGATTCCATCACACTAAAAACAATGTATTTTAAACCAGGATGCAACAACAGTTCTTGTGTTGGGTTGGACTAAAATAAACATTTTAACATCTAATGATGGCTAAAGTCAGTGTTTCCCTGCTGAAACAAGTGGATTCTGTAACTGTAACAGTTACAGAGGGAATGTTTCCCAACATTTCTTCCACAAACAGGATGGATGTTTCCAAAGACATTATTTAATATTGAACTCATGTACATACAGACGAATAATTAAAGCGAGAACCAACATAAAGTATCTTAATTCTCATTGGCATTAATTCTCTACGTCTCTGGGACTTTTTTGGAGGAATGAACACCTTCTTCCCTCAGATATTGCCTCATTCTATGTTTTGATGATGGTGATGGAGAGCAGTGCTTAACATGTTAGTCCAAAACCTCACATTTTATTTTCATTTTTTACATCAAACCAATGAATGAGAACAGACGACTCGCACCAGGATAGACATGTTTCCTCAAAGGATAAAAGTGATGATTTGGAACAACATTCTATTGATTTGCAGTGATTCTTTCTTCTAAGAATCCAAATTCCACCAGCAAAATGCCCTAAATAGCAAAACAGAGCCACTGGATCCCCTCATTGCAGGTGTCAAGGTTTCTAGTTTTTCCTTTAATTTGCCACCATGTGTAGATTGCATAAGGCTGGTCATGTTTTCAGGCTCCACAAGTTCCTTTTACCCCTAATGTTAGCTGGAATTTTGTGCTTTTGAAATTATTCTTTAAGTGAATGTAAAAAAAATAAATGAATGGACCAGTCATTAACATCATTAGTATCCCCTCCTTCATCAGTTCACTGGATCTCCGTCAGTATAAAGCACCAGAGGTATTTAAAGGCCTGTTTCTGGTCCCAGCAGATCCTTCTTCCTCTTATACGCTGCAGTCCATCTGCTTTGGAAGCTTCACAAACACACACAAAAACACAGAATAGATGAAAGAGGGGCTATAACTTCTCTCCCTGTTACTGCCTATACATTCACATACACACTATATACACTATATATAGTACACACACTGTACTTGGAGTCCCCTTGCCAATTACTTTTGATATATCCGTACGTCTGACCCATATATGCTATGGCGTGTTGTTTTCATACCCCATACATTGAACGTGCACGTATGCAGGCTTTGATGTATTCAGACGTTTGTCTTATCCACAGACGTGCACAGGAGGTCACGCCTGCAGTTCACAAACTATGTGAAAGTAGGTTAACGCTGATGTGTTGTTGTTTGAAGGATTGTGTAGGCTGTTTATTAAAGCCTCACGTGCACGAGAACATACACATGCAGCTCACACACATGCATGTATTTAGTGTAAACATGCCTCAGAGATGATATTTGCATGAGTGAGTGTGTGTGTGTGTGTGTTGGGTTAATCCATGATGATGATGCTACCTGCCAAGACACCCACGCACCACATCAACAGTTGTTGCTCTAAATTAAGCTGCTTAATTACCGCAATTAAACTCTGTGTGTGGCGTTTGTGCACCAGTCGTAGTGTGTAAATGTGTGCGCTGGGGATTGAAGGAGGGCTTGTGTGTTTGTGCATGTGTGTGTTTGTGCATGTAGCTGCTTGCATGTGTGGAAATGCTTATTAGTAAAGTTTCCAGTGAGAGTTGATGAATACGAATCCTGAAAAAAAAAGTTGTTTTGGTGGAAAATAGGAATTAAATGAAGTGACATGGCACATGTTTACTGGGAAGCAGGGATTAAGGAGGGTTAAAACCAATTAAAATAATAATTACAGAGTTTGTATACTCTTTGAATTTTTAAATATGTTTCATGTGAAAATTTAGAAAAGGCAGATTCAATTAGTCGTCTTGTGATATAGACGATGTCAAATGATTCATTGCAATGCTAATAAATTTAGCACAGTTCCTCCAACATTCTTAAATACTCGTGCAATATTAATGCGTCCCTCTTCTTCTTCTTCTTCTTCTTCCAACAAATCTTTTCTCCTCATAATTCAGCCTCACCACACACAGGCTCACTTTTCTCTCTCTGCCTCCAAATTCAACATTTAATTTCTCAAGTTGCTGTTGCTGACATCTGCCCCAGAATTTCTTGCCGTCTAGTGGTGGGTGTGGAGGCTCGCTGTGGAGGCAGACAGCCAGAGGGAAGTGGTTGATGGGGGAGGATAGGGGAGGGACTAATGTGATTGAAGGTCAGACAGGCCTTCCAGTCAGTGGCGTTGCACCAATGTGTTGGATGGGTAAAGACGAGGTGTGTGTTGGCTGACCCGACAGCTGCATCTGCCCTGAGCAGCCACTTCCCGGTTCGATTCGATCCATTTGCTGCTCGTCTCTTCCCACGTTTCCCATCGTTCCTCACTACAACGCTCAAATAAAGACTTAACATGCAAAAAAATAATAAAAAACACTGTCTTGAAAAGGCTCTGGTTTGAAATTATACGCTCATGAAGTACAGAGGTTGAGCGTTGCGAGGCCAGATTCCTTCAAGACCAGATTAATTTGTTGTTCTTTTACATATTCATGTTGAAAAAATGCTCCAAGAAGCAGCTATTTAATGCAATCATGCCTCTGTTTTGCATGTTAGAAGGCTCTCTGTAGACACATGTAGAGTTCTCCAGCTAAAAAAGTCATTTTTATGAATTTTTTCTGACCCTTTGAACCCAGCAATGTGTGAGTTCTTCGCTCCTATGACATTTTTACTCACTGTGGGTTCATTTTCTCGGCAATCTAAAGTCCTGCACCTCTGTGGAAACAAAACAACCACAAAGAGGGAGAGAGAACTCAAACATGTGTTTCATGCACCATTATAAAGTGGTGCCACAAATCATCAGAAAAAGAAAAAAAAGAAGAAAGAAAGTTGAATTTCTGATTTTAATTATGAAAAATTAAGCGTTATGTGAATATTTTCTGGTTTCTTTCCTCCTCAGTGACAGTAAATGGACTATTGCTTGGACAAAACAAGACATTTGAGGAAACACTGATCCACATTTTTCACCATTTTAGAGACCAAACAGCTGATCGACGTGAAAAATTATTGTTGCTGTATTGAACATTTACCTCTCATTGCTACTATTCTCAGGTTTTTGTTTTTTTGTTTGAATGAAAGTCTAATTTTTATGACTTGTCTCTGTGGCGTCAGATTTCTACTTCATGAGATACCAGTATTGTTACCAACACTGGAAAAACTGGTGACTGTTCATACTGTAGATATTTTATTTGTTTCCATGCTTTTCTCCCGTTTGTTCTGCCTAACAGAGCCTGCACAGCCTGCAGTTCAGCCTAGTTCAGTGTAAATTGCTGTCACTGTTCACTTACTTGTGGTTTCTCATACCCCTTTTCCAGTGAGTTGGTTCCAGTGCTAGTTCGGAGCCAGTGCCTGACTTGGCACCAGTTCTTTGTGTTTCCACAACCTAAGCACCGGCTTCAGGTTTTCTAAAAACTGGTGCTTAGCAAGCACCAACTCTTTGCTGGGCTAGAGCTAAGCACCGAGTACATCAGGGGCTGGGGGCAGGGTTATTGTGACTAGCGATCAACAGTGGAAAGAGACACACAAGCGGTAATTAGTGTCCTTTTTCTCCAGGATGTCCCTGGTCCGACTGCAGATGCAGAATGACTCCTGGGACACACGAAAGTTTTGCACAAACTGTTGCACTGAAATCCGGTACAGTTGTGTCCCACCAATACCGCGATCGTGGATGTGTCCAGGTAACAGGCGACCTCCACCTCGCAATCAGCCTTAAGACCATCTATAAAGACAAACGTAGTTATTATCATCAACTTAATGCGTTTGTTTAACAGCTATGTAATCAGTCCAAGCGTCGTCGTTTTATGTGATGCAGTGGCGTGGCTCTAACTCTGCTCCTTGCCAGTGGAAAAGCAAACAAGTTCTTAGGAGGAACGAGATTTGAACCAACTAAGTACCAGCACTAAACTAGCACCTGGTTCTTCTTGATGGAAAAGGGGTAACAGTTGCACTGAGGAGTGCAACAAGTACGTTTTTTTTCCAGAATCAAAGAATTTTTACAAAAGACACGGAAAATAAAGTGATTTTGAAGAAATATCACGATTTTATGCTTATATTTGTTTAATTTTTCCAAACGTAATTCAACGTTACACAAGATTAGGTCAAAGACTGTTAGAAAGTTGATGTGTTTTTATTCTTGTAGTTCCTGGCTGTGATTAATTTAGTCATTTTTATTCAGTGTTAAATACATAATAGATAAGTATGTCATATATTTCTATTTTAATTGTTAAATGTTAAAATATTCTTCTTGAAGGAAAGGTCTAAAGGATATATCTCGAATTCTGCATAATCCACATTATGTCTGGTTTGATTGTGTGACTATTGTTGAAAACCACTCCATATATGTGGTAATATTTTCAGTTATGTGTTTTTCTCCCCATGTGAATTCTTATTCATGTATAGACTGATTGTACTTTAGAGGAAACGTATTGATCCGTCTAGATGCTCGCTTCTTTGTGCAGATGAGTGTTTGTACTTGTTTAGTCTCTGGTCTCCATGGAAACCAACATTTAGAGGGAGTTAAAAGGGGTCAAACTGAGGGTGCAGAATTTGTGAACTTATGGTTGATGCACTAATTTGTGTATTTTTTTCCCTCTTAGCTGATACGTTCATATTTCGCAGGTTTGCATGGTCATGCAAATACTTAGTCGGAATGTTTAATAGATTTCAGTTTATATGCACACGAAGATAATCCTATTATACTCCATTAAGTCCATATTTTCCATGACACTAAGCAACACACAGCTAAGCATGTTGTGTACATTAAGCTGCCGTGATGCACAGGGAGGGTGTGTGATATAGTCTAAGATATATCTGGACATATATTTAGATTATCAAACTGTATCCCACTAAATCATCATCGAACAAATACTGCAGAACTTTCAAAACAAACCAAAAGAACTTGTCCCACGTTCACTCATATCCCTCTCACCGTCTCTTTTATGCTCTTTCTCCACGTATGTACTGTAACATGCTTTGCCATGTGTTGACTTGTGTTTTGAAAAATGGATTTAATACAGTTTAATAGGATCATCTTTATGTGCATCTAATCTGTAATCTTTTAAACTTCGTAGCCTGTGGCAGCCAATGAAAATGTATATCAGGCTGAAGAGATTAAGATAAGTAGGGATGCTGAGCCCATATGTATATAGTAGGGATAGAAGGTAACTTGGGTTGGTTCATGTAAACAATCCATACACAGGACAGACAAACAAAAATACAACCCATACTATTAAAAAAATATGTTAAAAAAACATGTAAACATGTGAAAAAAAATAGCAAATATGGTCACATATTTTAAAAGAATTAATTAACATTTTTTAAAAAACAGTTTTTGATGTGGGCATATGACTAATAGTATTTTTTTCCCTGTGGTTTTATTAGATCATATGTAAAAGTTAGCCAACAGGAAATTACTGTAGAATATCAGTTAAAAATGATTTACCGTATTTAAATCCGTAATATGTATAAATGTTCTTTAACATAATGGTACATATCTGTAAAATAAACAATCAAATTTCTGTTTTTGATAGATTTTTTTGATATTATCTGCAGTTCTAGCCTGTTATTTTAGGGTTAATGTGTGAATTAAAGCCTTTTTTTGCAATTTCATTTGGTTAAAGATGTACAACAAAACAAGGAATATTTGGAAATTAACAGTTTTCAACACCATTTTTAAATTGTTAATATATGTAGTTTTTAATTGTTATAGAGGTAAATATTTGTAAAATAATTATGGTTTTTGGTTATTTAAACACAAGTAAATAACACGTAATTTTATGATCAAATGTTGTAAATGATCAAACACCGTTTTTGGTAGATTTTTGACAGTAGTCAGTTTTATACTGGCATTTTGGGGTTAACATGTACATTAATGTTACTTTTTCTTTTACATAACAGTAAAAATTGTTTTCGAAAAAATTACAATTGAAAACGTTGCATTTGTTTTAATGTTTTTTTTAACACAAACTGTTTTGATTTTAGCTAAATAATTTGAATGAAAAGTTGAATCACTGAGGAATGTAAATGGTTTTACAGTATCTTTGTGTTTTTATCTCTCTCTTTTGCTTTAATGACATCACATTTAGCAATGCCACTTGTCCTCTGAGACCACTGTCTTCTTCGGACGCTGATTTTAGGCTGGCGTTCCTTAGTATCTGTGATGAAGCAGCGTTTTTGTCTGTCAGTGACCAAAGCTTCATATATGGATCTTTAGATCGCATCATCACTTTTTGTCTGTCTGGCTGTGCTTTGGATTCATCTGGTCCTGTTTCTGCAAATTTTTTGAAATGACCAACTTAGTTTAGCCATGATTTGATAAAACCCCCCTTTGCTGTGTATAGAAGTTTTACTTAGACATAGTTCTGATGCCATTTTTACACTCTCAAGGAATGCTCTGCTCAGATCTTGAGCCATATTTAACAGATGAACTGCTTCAATGGAAGGAAGCGACTCAAAAGAGTCGCACCACAAAAAAGTTAATGTGCTTAAATCATATTTCTGAGCAAGATGGTACAGAATCTTGAATAATGCATCTTCACTTTACATGTTATAACCTTCCAGAGTATAACATTTATGATTTAATCCATTATTTATTAGAATGGGAAAAATCTAATTCTATTTGCCACTTTACCTTCTATAGAAGTCCTTGTATTTCTTTCCGTCTTTGGTAACCAGGCAAAACTGATCACTGGTAGAGACGGCATCCAGGAAGAGCAAATCATTTGAGCATCTTTTTCTTTATCTAGAATTAGATGATTGCTAGTAAAAACAGAGCTTATTAGCAATATCATATGATATTCAGACTGGATATTAAGTCAGTTATTATTTCATTTTCAGTCTGATAGAATAATAACAATTCTAGTAGTGTAACAGAAATGCAACTATTAATTTTACAGTCAAATTTCTAAGAGTTGAACCACCATTCTGACTGATATTCAGACTGCTGTTTAGTATGTGTATGTCTGTGGTGTTGAAGGAATCAGAGCTGAACAAACAAACCAACAGGCGTGACATGAAAACGTGTGGTCGTGTTGCTCTGCTCGTGTCTCGTTTGTGATTTCAGACCCTTTTACTGTCTCAGCTGTGGCTTTTACTAAAGCTCCCAATCACCTGAATCAATTGGTTCTGTCACGCTTCGCAGCAGCCACTTCAAAAGCCCTCGTCGTCTTCTTTTCTGCTCTCGCTCTCAGCAGCTTTCTGTAAGTATAGGCAGTGGGGACGCAAGGCCATAAGAAACCATGCATGTCAACAGCATAATGATATATATAGAGGTCCGACACTGTGAGTACTGCAACTTAACGACAGCGTTAACCCACATACTGTATCACATGAACTGCAGATCGCTATAGAAATACTTTTCACAAGATATGTTTTTGCATTTACATTTGCAGGGTTTGATTTTATCTTATTGTGTGACTTAAGACATATTTCTATACAAACCAGTATAAACGTAAGTATAGAATACACATTTAAAGATGTTTTTACACTTCATCTGTTTTTGTTGATCTAAAAGAGTCTCAAATTACTAATTGACACAACCAGCGTGAACCAACGGCAGCAGTTTTCTTTAATCTTCGTCACATAAACACATGAATCTGTCTTGGGCCATTTAAGAGAAATGCTAAAACACAGAAACATAAAAACACACACTCATATTAGCAACAAGTGTTTTGGCAGAGAGCTGCAGTGATGACTGTTTGATAAGTGTATGTCATTACTGATGGTGTTGTTTTTGGACAAAGACAAATGGAACCTCCACAAACAGACAGCTTCTCCCTTTTGTGAATATTTGGTCTATTGTCCCAAGCCTGAGAGCTCAAATCCCCAAATTGTGCAGGTCTGACTCCTGTTTTTAAAATGTTTGCATCATTACTGTTTGTTGTCCACACCTCACTGTGCTGTGTTGGCACTGCTGTGTCTAAATTAGTGAATGTTAATAGCTTTTAGGAAAATGTGCTGCTCCCCGCCCTGGTTTATGACCATTCTGACATCAGACTACATCGTAGACTGACATGGAAAAGGTCCGAGGTGAAGGTTTCTAATGTTATCACACACACGGGTCAAAGCAGAATGGAAACTGGTTCTCGTGGTTTTATTTTCAGGGATTTAGCGTTTGTAAATTCAGCAATGATGATGCATTAATCACAGTTCATATTTTGTTTAGTTAATATGTGTAAATTCAACTTTTTTTGTCTGCCTTTGGTATTGGGATCGGAAGCAGAGGCCAGCTCCAGAACAGCCCCACTTTAGCTGGTGCAGTTTTAGTCTTTTTCTTTATAAAGTGCTAATTCACAAAATAAGTGAAGTCAAGACCTTGAAGTACTTTATTAAAAATAGCAACCCAAGGATTTCCTCTGATCAAGAACTTGCTAGAAAATGATGGGAAAACCTCAGCGCATCCTGGGAATCTTGCAGCATAACTGAGGGTTGGTTCAGTCTCACCTGAGCCAGTTCTAGCTGTAAACTTTGTCAAAAGGAAAGTTTAAAGCCTGATTTTAAAAAGTAGAGAGGATGAAGTACAAGATGAAAGCCTGCACCTGGAATATGACATCCTTAGTATACACTGGAATGTGGTCATTAAGGGCAAAAGGAAGCTAATATGGGAGAAAAATGTTTTGTTGATAATTTTGCAGTAGCATTTTGGATCAACTTGAGGTTTTTTAGAGAGGAAACAAAATATCCTGACATTAAGGAATTATAGTAACTGCTAAATATTACCAAGGTGAAAGAGACTGGTTTTATATATCAGATAAAGGACATAACATGGTCGAATATAACTTCAAGGCAACACCATCCAGAGTAACTATGTGGTTCCATAAGTGTGTTTCTGAAATGATTAGGACCAAACACGATAACTTCTAAATTTAGTAGAAAATGACACGTCTTCCAGGCCTTTATTTCTTTAAGACATGCTTGAATTTTGATTAAGTGATTTGTTTTATCCCCATACATATATAAGTATAGGTGGGTGTCATCTGCATAGATGTTTAAGATTATTTGGTGTTTCCTAGCAATATGGCCTAAGACGAGCATATTTAAAGGAGAAACGTAGGGAGTAACATCCATGGCTAAGTTTAATGTGTGTGGAAAAGGCGTCTTTGATGAAAATCTGTATAACTATGATTTTAAGCAGCCTAGTGAGCACTTCAGCAGTCTGAATACTTCCACCTTACTCGACTATCATTATTTAAAACATCTCACAGACTGAAAATAGCACGCTGCCATGTTTATTATTTAGTTTACAGTGCTGGTTTTTAGGACTTCTATTCTCACAGATGGCACATCATATTGCTATTTAACTATAATCAGTTTAAATCATAATAAAATTATATTAATGAAAATAAAAGTCACAGGTGATAGATTATTAAGTTTCCAGATTTTTCTCGCCCGAAAGAATCTCTTTTTGGAAGCAGCCTTGACAAACCGAAGAGACATTTTAGCCTCTTTCTGTTGCCCATAAACCAACAGCAGAGGAAGCAGCTGTGCAGTTTGAATCAGACAAGATAGAGAGCGGAGGTTGAACAGACGTTTCCTGATGGCTACCTTCTCTGCATGTTCGTCCAACAATAACACCATCAACACACCTAAACACAAAGGGAGCTGAGGTGCCAAAGGGGCAAATCACTGGATGGGTTATTGAGTTTATCTGGAGATCTCTGTGTGGCTGTGGCCTTGAGTAAAACGCAACTTTTCCAAAGCATCACCCCGCTCAAAACATAATTAACACAGGAATCAAAAAAGCGAGTAGACAATACTCAAGCTCTCTGTCTTGGCAGCATCATGTGGAATCGCAGGAATGTTGTTGTGGAGGGAACCAATTCAGCTCAATTCGATGCAGGTCTGGCCTTGTATTAAAAGACCACTTGGCCGACAGTGTTCTGGGACAGAGGTGTTGAGCTGAAAATTACACTGCTGGTGTGTTGGATGCAGGAATACATTCACTCCTGGGATGTGGAGGATGCAGTAGGGGCCTTGACTCGAGATTGGAGTAATTTAGCTGCTCTGGGAATTTACTGTCACCACCTTCCTTTTGGCTGAGAACATGAAATATGTGGCAGATTGTGGATAAAAAAACGGCTCCGGCAAATCAACAATGGTTTTTATTTTGCACAACATCTCTTTCATTGGCAGATAATAACACAAGCCTGCATGAAGCTTGATGCTTTGTGACGGGAGACTTTGCTAAAACAGAACCTACAGTCTGAGTAGAATAAATTGAGTGAATTATAAAATGATAAAGAATTTAATGAACTAGGATATTATTGAGTGTTGCACCAAGGTGAAATATGCTTTTAATTAATTGCACGCTGAAGCAAATGAACATCACATCTTGACTGCATTGTTGTGTGTGTGTGTGTATGTGTGTGTGTGTGTGTTTGTTTGTGTGTATCGTTCTGATCTGAACGTGTGTGATTGATGGATGTTTTTGATGGTGTTTTTAGACGCGAGCGGCTCCAGAAATCATTAGTGCATCTTAATGTCAGCGATGATGAGCTTTGGAAACTCTTTCATTCCACTCCAGACAATTACACTGTCATCATTTTTAATCTATCTGGCCCATGTGCACCTTTAAACGGTTTATGTCGCACACACACACACACGCACACACACGCTGTCCAATTAGCCAAACATCATTTTTGCTATCTGAATGACCACATGCATCTTTCTGTCTGTCTCTGCACAGCTAATGATAATGACGGTTGTGTATTTCTTCCTTTATGTGTGTTTGTGTGTGTTTGTGTGTGTGTGTGTAGTAAGGCTTGTGCCGCTGCATTTTGCAAATGTATTTTTGTGAGCCTGCATGATATAATATGTCTCAACACATAGCTTAAGCAGACACTCAACCATTTCCAGACCCACAGCCAAATGACAGTTCGATCATTAAGCTCCAGCGTTGAGCGTCGCTCTAATTTAGCATGAAGCCGGTGGATCAGCCCCTTTTCACTGCATGTGACCTTCACATCCCTAAAAAGTCTGTTTACAAGATGGGTATTTTTAATACTTGTTGGTGACTGTCATGAACGGGGTTCTACCAAAGCTTTCAGGCATCTATGTTACCCACAACAGAAGTCTCAAAAAGTTAATAACATGATAATAGTTGAGTTTTGTAGCTTGAATTTGACAAAAAAAACTACTGAGATTTAAGCAAAACTGCTCAAGACTCTAAACTAACTTTTTACACTTAATATTTTCATTTAGATGCACTAGCACATAGTTTAGGTGCAACATTTTTGGTTATTATGCATTCACATTGGTAATCTCTGAGCATATCATGTCATTTGATTGTACATGGGAATTTTCATGTCTTTTTAACATTTCAATTTGGAACTTTGATGCTCCAACAACAAAAGAGCTTTTCCCAGCAATGCTTTGGCTCTATTCGTTGCAGTAAAGGCAATGAATATTTTGATCTTATGTCAGTGTTTTGAAAGTGTAACCCAGGTTGATTCCTGAAGCTACATTTTACAGGTGTCCTTGAAATGCCTCACATTCAGACTATGGGTAGACACTACAATTTCCCGATGTTCACTACACCTCCCTCATCCATGAGTAAATGCTACGTTTTAGATATGCTCCATAAATGCCTCACATGCTTCGGTATATGCTAGCTAGGCAGCTGTGCACAAGAAGCCACTAGTTCCCACTCAGTTACTGAAGATATGCAACTCAGACAGGTGTGTGCCTAAAGATTATTTAGTTTGAAAAAGGCGCAATAAGGCATTCTAATGTCAGGTTTAACTGTCATATTTGAAAAGGCTGGTAAGATGATGAATTAAAAGAGGAGTTCAGACTGCAAGCAAACCCAAAACTGAGTACCAAAGTACCAAAATAGAAGCTCTCAGACTGTATAAATAGGATGAGATAGCATGGATAATGTTAACCCATTCAGTAAAACATGGATTATTCTGTAAGCATGTTGTGATCATTGAAGGTAGATTATATAACCATCAGAGCAGAGGTCTGAATCAGATATTTCCCCCAGGTTTCAGTCGACAGGTTCCACATTCATTACCTTCAATAGGTGAGGTTACTTTAATCTAATTAATGAAATGTAAATGTGAGATTCCCCAAAGTGTGACAGCAGCTATAGTCACAGTAAAGAATGCCCACATGGGAGGTGCTGCTCAGGGATGTACAGGGCAGTTTGTTTTCTGATGTGATGCAACACAGTTAAATATTGATATGAGGAAAAACGATGTAAAACGAGTTAAAAAGTGTGTTTAATTATTCATGTTTTGTGTGTATGTTGCAGAGGGGGTGTGTGAGATCTGGCTGACCAGTGAGGATACTGGTGCGTACGGCAGAGACATCGGGACAGACCTACCCACGCTGCTATGGAGACTCGTGGAGGAGATTCCTGAAGGAGCCATGCTGAGGCTGGGGATGACCAACCCGCCGTACATCCTGGAACACCTGGAGGTTTGGACAGTGCACAGTCAGAGACACACACAGACATGTTTCAGATGACATTACAATGACTTCCTGGAGATTTACTATAATCACAGCTTTTAATATCCTTAAACCAAGTCTTCACATTAGTATGAACAATTCTTTAATCATGCATAACGGCAGCGAATCCAGATGATGTCCCCACAACATGAGTAAAATACACTCACACGCTCCAACCATCTCACCCAGAAGTCCCATTAAAAATAATAATACATCAGTGATACATAAATGTAGAATACTTAAGCATTCCAGACCTTTTCCTTTTTTACGTCTCCTTTTGTTTTCCTCCTGATAGTCTCCTGTGCGATCCCTTTCTGGGAACAAACAATATTGCATTGCTTAGATTTAATAAACTAAATGCCTTTCTGTTTTGCTTACTAAGCAGTTAAGCCGCAGCACTCGTTTTCCACTCATTAGTTCATTCTCTTCTCTCCCTAATGAGTCAATTAAGGTCCATTGTGTCCTCTTTAGCAACCTCATTTTATCAGTCATTATTGTCTTCCCTAATGGAACAATGGACATTGTTATCCCTCCTCTCTCTCTTTTCTCTCCGGTCCTCTTTCTCTCTTTGTGTTTTTACATGTCTGTGAATATTCTATCATTTAAATCTGTTTTTATAAAACTCTTTGTTTCCAGATGTGTTAGACTAACAACATCTTAACACATATTATCACCATTATCCACCGGCAACTCAAAACGGACAGCAAATAATCATATATATAGTAGAAGAAGTTAAAACAGATTGGAGCAGTACTGAAAAGCATTACAGAGATTGGTTGATGTGAATTTGAAGTCCTTTTAGTACCTTCTAACTCAGTAGCTCATCATTCCCCTTTGCACTAATATCCAAAGTTCAGCCAGTTGCTTCTTCATGAACCTCTGTGTCAGAATTGCAGCATCAATCATTTAATGACCCCTCAAATTCTGTTTCTATCACACCAAGTGATTTGTAATCCACTGTTCTTTACCAGGCATTGCTTGCTTTTCAGAGAAATACTCACAAAAGGTGGAGAGTGATGTCTTTTTACATTGCCGTCCTGCATTCTGGTTGTTACTTTACAGAAGATTTTGCAGGAGAACTTTTACCTGAGCAGCTGCTGGTGTTCTGTTTGTCCAGGCAGTGAATTATTAAACTTTTTAAACTTTAAATTTAGATTAGAATCAGAATTCTTTTATTGTCATTGTCCCGGCAGAAGGATAACGAAATTTAAAAAGTGGCAGCTCTCGTAAAAACAGTGCAAACAGCAGAGAAACACTTGACAAGCTTCAGTATACGGAGAACTTGAATTGCAGACTCCACAATTTTGTGTAAAACCCATGTTATTCTAACACAATTTGACAATAGTTGAAGGAGCTCCTTGTGATATCTCTGAAGTCTTGCCTTATTCAGTCTTCAAGAGTCCCAAAAAGAGGTTCAGTGGGGTTGAGGTCAAGAAAGCCCACACTCCATAGTCTTCTTTGGTCTTCAAGGAGTTCTTGCGAAGCTTTGCCGTGTGTTTAAGGTCACTTTCCTGCTGCAGAATGAATCCTTCTCCACAAAATTGCAACCCAAAATGGAGAGCTCCTTATCCACGGTCAGGCTGGAGTCGATCCAACACCTTGACTTAAACGATCCCACCATGTTTCACTGCTGGTGTCGAGTCTGTCTTCTGTTCGTCTTTTTACATGCACACTTCTGTCGCCGCTTAAACTAGGATTCGTCAGTAAATCGGAAAGTTTTCCTTAGCCCACCTCGAGCATCTGATCTTTTTCTCTGCTAGAAGTAATTTAATCTTGTTTCGTTTTGTGTGCGCTTTATTCAACTGTTTGGTGTTGTTTTTGTCCTATTTAATTGATGTAATTCTACTCGTCTGAATTACTTCTTCCTCTGAGACCACAGACAGCCTTCTTTTGACGGTACTTTTGTTGACTGAAGCCTTGAGTTTTTCTTTTTTAGCACATTCTGCAGCAAAGTCTCCCCTAGAAACCTTCAATCTCGCCATGATTTCATGCTGACAAATATCCTCTTTGCAAAAGCGATACCTGCAGACAGTTTGATGTCGTTCTGATGCAGTGTTTCACAATGGCACAGTGTCATCTGGACGTGGGCTTCTGATCAAAGTCTCCTAATTAAAGATTGATTGTTCTGATTCTCTTTGGGACTTTCGATTTATTGGTCAGTCCTCTTTATACGTCTAATATTTCTGTAGCTCTGCTTGCCGTGCGGAGTTGCCGTTTTAACAAAAATAAAATAATAAGAACGATATCGTCGGAGAATGGGAGGACATGGAGGGCAAAAACTGGGAGTCGTTAACCCAGAAAAATGAAACAAAACACAAAACTTTCCTGTAAAGTTCACAGCAGATACTTTGAATCAAACAATCGAGGATGATAGGGATCACAGATAAACGAAATGAGGGCAGAAATTAAAAAAGAGGAAGAAAAGAGGGGGATGAGGGCCCGGGGATAGAGACGAGGGGTACGAAGGAGCGAGAAAAGTGCTGTGGGAAGCAGCGGTGGAGGTTGTAATTAAGCAGGGGTTAATGGAGGTGGCTAATTGTCCCCCACATGTATAGGTAGGCTTTCTGCTTGGCTACATTACAATTAAAAAACCACCCTCCTAATGATAGGGAATAACAATTAACTGATAATTAGAAATATAGCAGGAAGACACACCGGCTTAGTCTGCGTGTGTGTCTGTTAAGAGTCATTTCATATGCTAGCAGCCCTCTTATTGTTAACATCCATGCATTGAATTGAATTATATCTCTTTTGCTTTAATTCCTTAGTCAATTAACCTACATAAGGAGAGATAAGACTGGTCTTCTTTAACTTATCCTGTCCCCTATTTACCCTTTATCCTGCCAGCCCCTCTCTACTCCTTCTTCTAGTCCTACTTATTAAATGTCTGTATACTGACAGTGATTATTAGCCCAACATCTAACAGACAGACTATTCCAGGAGAGAAAATCTTCTTTTGAAAGTCTTTCAAAGTTTTCCTTGAAGCTCTCTTGTTTTTATTTCCTCCTGCTGTTCCTTATTTTTACTTGCTATTCTTCTCGCCATTGTTTTAACTTTCTTCGTTTCCCTCCACCTTTAAATTCTAGTTTTTTTCCTCCTAATTACTCCCCTCTTTTGTCTTTTCTCTCCAACTCTCCTCGTGATGACAGTATTCACTCGACACAAAGTGATGAGGATGACGAATCTCCAAAGTGTATTTGTCCTTCATCTTCAGTAAAGGCCAGATGATATCCTGCCGTCTGTGCTCCTGAAGAACACCGGCACTTATATAACAGCGTCATTCCGAATGGCTGTGATTGAAGCTGAAAAGGCCAAGTAACTTCTCCACTACCCCGTTAAAGATCAGCCTCTCTCACACGTTCTCACAGATCAACGCTTTCGCTCGGTCGTCTTCTGTCACACAGTTCCTTCCTGTTTTTTCCTGACAGACGTAGACGGCCTCATAGCACCATTTGCTGATTGGAGCAGTTAAAGGCCCAATCGCCTCTCATGGGCCACTTCTCTCTGACATTTTGCTTGATTGCATTGTGCTGTCAGTGGCTCCTTTTTGAAGAGCTGCACATAAGAAACGCCTCTAACAATGCTGCTTTTTTGTTTTCCATGTCACTGATGGTTTTTTTCTGTATTTTTTCAGCTCAGCATTCTTTCTCACTGTCCGTCTCTGGTATCTGATCATCTGAGGTGTGTGTGCGCACTGATAGCTGTGCACGTGTGTGATTGAATCTATCATGGTAGCAGAAACAGCAAATGAGGTGTGAAAGTAGCCTCCTCGTACGCAGCAATCAGTCAGGCTAAGATGAATGAAATGGAAGTCGTCCATTAAACATTCTCCTCGTCTCAGTTTGACCAACATCAGATCCAGAGTCGTTCACTCTCTCTGCGGTGTTCGGTGAATGTAAAGAGTTATTTGACTTTACATTTACTTAATGTTTCACCCAAAAACAATAAATTTCATTATTATAAATTTGAGAAGAGGAACAAAACATACTTATTTGTTCTTGATTGTCAGTTTGCATCCAGCTCCAAGCTAAAACTTTAAGCAAACTTACCTCTTACAGGCACAAATTATTTTAAAAAACTCAATAAGATTTATTTTTTCATGTTTTTTATTACACCTAAACAAGACTTAGAACATATTCAACTAGATTCCAGATGTAGCAACAAGTTAATTTAAAGTCCCTTTATAGATTTTTTTGAATTATATTATGTTGATCCTTAACGACTGCCGTAAAAGAGGATTATTTTCTGATGAACTGTGAGACTGAACACAACCTGTAATCATTTAAACATTTTATTTAGTTGCTTGTTTCCATGTACATCCGAGAAGAGGAACAAAATATACTTCTTTGTTCTTCATGTCTAAGCCAAATTTTAAGAAAACTATTCTTTTACGACACTTGTGCTCAAAAAGAAAGGATTAATACTCAGTGAAGAACATAAGGTCCCTAATCTGTCTCTATACCTACCAGTGAGCAGTGATTCCTAACACGTCTCTGGGAGTCATAAGGTGGAAACCTTTCGTCAATGGTGTTTCGCCTACTTAGTCCCGAGACACCTCCAGGAGGCTAGGTGGTGAACTCTGGCATCCCAGAGTCACTCCCTCCCCCAGTGTTTAACTAGCTGCAAAATGCTAATGCAAACTGCTAATTGACCTAGCACTGCCGCGTTCAACTGACCCAGGCCCGTCTTGGAGATGTTCCAGGTAGTGACCAGTGCCGATGCTACTGTTGAGCTAACTGCTAAATGCTAAAGCAAACTGCTAATTCAACTAGCCCTGCCGCGTTCAACTGACCCAGGCCCGTTTAGGAGATACTCCAGGTAGTGACCAGTACTGATGCTACCATTTAACTAGGTGCTGAATGCTAAACTTAACTCTTTTATGCATTAATTACTGAAAAAACTAAGTGAGATTCAAGTTTTTTAGTACACTAAAAGCATTTTTTTTCAATACCTATTATTCTGAGGGAGATACACAGTTTTCCTTTTTGTGGGCACCATTCATCAATGGTTTAAAATGCACTTTAAAGTAAAATACTCTGTTTTCTATGTTTAAATATGCAAATGAGATATTAGCTCAACAAAAATGCACAAATTTGCTGTAATATCCACAACAGAAATCCAAATTTTGGATGAAGTCAGGTTTAAAATTCTTAGAGTCAAATGTTTTTACAGTCTCTATTTATCACTCTATAGATTTGCTGAAACAGCCAGAAAAAAAAGTTTAATAATTCAGGCTTCAATTGATAAATGAACAAACTCCTCGGTAAAAACCTTAAGAATAAAGCGAGGAATTACACCGTACAGTTTGGTGTATGTAAGTGTTATTAAAGTAGACATCTCTGGCATCTCAGCGTTTCATATTTTTATCCGAAACCTCTATTTACTGATGAAATTTTTAAATAGCAGATGTCAACATTAAACCTCTCACATTTGTCTACTGTGCAGCGTAAACAATAATTCACAACTTTAGTCAGAAACTATGTTTTGTGTCTGTACTTTTCTTGTGGAATAAAAGGCTTTAGCAGATATTATCTGCCGTTTACTATTCATGATGCATTTTTTCATTGCAACAAATACTGATAAAGGCAGTGATCATACAGTAGTAGAAAGAAGGTCTGGACGATTGTTTTCTGGTAGGTTAGAGTGATTATTATGAATAATGGAGTTGTAGTTAAGTTTTGAATTGATGTGGACACTATGCATGAAACATTTTAACATTATCCTGAAAATGCCTGTATTTTAAAAGGAGTTTGTTTGATGTTTTGTTGTGCTGCTTAACCTTCTATTCATCTGTAAGATGCATTTTTGTGGGTGCAGCTAATTTCCATGCGTTTTTAGATTTATTTAAGAATTAGTTTGTGCTGATCATGTGGATCCTTGAAGATGAAAGGTGATTGTTTTCTGCCAAACTATGAAACTGAACATAACCTGTAATAATTTAAATATTTTATTTGGTTGTTTGTTTCTTGACAGGTCTTAAAAACTTCAAAATACCGGTAGAAAAGTGAAAACTCTGTGCCTTGGCTGATTTTGAAACCCTGCACACGTGCAAAATTATACTGAGACCATCTCTTACCTGAACACAAAGCAGCTGTATGGAAGCTCACAGCCTCTCAAGCCATTTTCATTTTAATGAAGCCTCTGGGAGCCTCCTCACATTAGAGGCCTAATGTAGCATTGTGTGAGGGACCCAGACTGAATGAATGCTCACACTAAAGCTTTCCTGATGCGCCTTTTAAATTATGAGTCCTGACTTAATGCAGGGAATTATGTGTTCTGGGTTCTCATGTGGAATTACGAGTTTTGAAAGACGAGGATTTAAACATCTGCTGCCTGTGAGACTGGGCACTGATGTATGTTGTGGCTTTTAGATGATATTTACTCACACTGTGGTTTCATGCTTTTTGTGTCTTTGGTTGACCTGTCGTGCTGTTTGCATCACTAAAAAACAAACAATATTAAGAGAAAACAGCTTGAAAAATGACAAAATGCTTGAAAACATTACATCACTGTCATTTCTCCTGCTCACAGTGTGATATTCAAATGCTACCGGTGCACCTAATTTCCCTTTTACCATGCGACACATAGATTTCATGGCGCCGTGTGGGGTGCTGCAGGCTTCCTTAACCCTCCAGGGACAATCAAGTGCAGCCTGAAGTGTTTGAAATGTTGAATACCGCTAGGGATCGGAGCTGTTCTGTCTGCTGCTGAATACAGTTCCACCAACTGTTTGTGTCAGTGCAGACACATGGAGACGTGGCTCACCGTCCTGGGAATTGCTTGTAGAATCATTTTCCTTACAGACTCCCCAGAGTGAACACTGCTAATATGTGTAGTTCAGTGAATGTTTCAGTGGCCTTATTACATCCTATATACAGTCATGGAAAAAATTATCAGACCACCCTTGTTTTCTTCAACTTTTTGTTCATTTTAATGCCTGGTACCACAAAAGGTACATTACCTGAAGAATACAATGACCACGACCAAAAAGCTGATTACATATGTCCTATTAGACATGCCTAAGCTTAATTGTATTCCCAGGGTATATAAGAGGCCATTTCCATGTCATAAGCAGCACTGCACATGCAGAGGCCTTGAGTGGTTTCCTGCTTACATTCAAGCCGTAACACAACACCGAAGTTGTCAGCTCTCACGTAATGCCTAAAACAAAAGAATTATGCAAGGCCACAAAGGCAGCCATCTTGGCACTGCTGGAAATTGGCATGAGTGAGAGACAGGGAGAGAAAAAACTGAAGATCTCCAAGACAGCCGTTCATTAGACCAAGAAAAAACAAGCCAAACATGGTACTCCCAAACTGCTAGCTGGTTGCGGCAGGAAACGTCTTTCTACCCCACGAGATGCACTCATCTGTTCCTGTGTCATGAATCATCGTCAGACATCCAGGGACCTTAAAAATGATTGGGCACTGTCGAGAAATGTGACTTGTTCGGCAAGGACAGTTCAAAACTGACTTCTTGAAGCTGGTCTGAAGTCACACAGGGCACAAAAGAATCCCTTCATCAACAAAAGGCAGAGGAAAGCCCGGTTAATCTTTGCTGGGGATCACAAGGATTGGACTGTTGATAATTGGGCAAAGGTTCTCTTCAGTGATGAATCCGATTTCAGTTGATACCCACTCCAGTCAACTTACTGGTTAGAAGGAAGCCTGGAGAAGCCTACATACCAGACTGTCTTGCCCCTACAGTAAAACAAGGGGATGGATCAGTGGCGATCTGGGGTTGCTTCAGCATGGGTGGAACAGGGCAAATGCAATTGTGTGAAGGGGGAAAGACCCGTGTCATGTACAGGGCTACTCTAGAAAACAGTCTTCTTCCATCAGCTGGAAAACTCTTTCCTGCCTCGAATGACTGGATTTTCCAACAAGGCAATGCCCCTTGCCACTTGGCCTGATCAATCACCAGATCTAAATCCAACGGATACCTGTGGAAATCATCAAACGCAAGATGGAGAACCACAAGCCCAAAAACAAAGCAACTTTGTTTGAATTTATGCAACAGGAATGGGCTGCTGTGACAGCAGAACAATGTCAGAAGCTGGTGGAGAGCATGCCAAGACACATGGCTGCAGTCATCAGAAACAATGGTTATTTAATCATGTCCTAACTCCTGTGTGCATCATGTGACTAAAACAGACAGAAAAGAAACCATGGAGTGCCTAAAAGCACTGATTTTGGCAGTACAATGCCATAGCTGTTGATTTAAGAACTTAAGTAATTTGGTTATTAAGAAAACCATGGAAAATGACTAGATATCAACTCTTAAATTAAACTCTTGTGAGCTATTTTTGTTGTTATCATTATCTTTCTCCAAGCAAATGTAACTTTTGTGGTACCAGGCATTAAAATGAACAAGAAATTGAAGAAAGCAAGGGTGGTCTAATAATTTTTTCCATGACTGTATGATGCAGTTCACCCCTAGGGGCGTAGAGCTTCGGGATGTTATTTCCAGTTTTACATTTTAAGATGGAAGAAATGCCAAGTAAAACAAGTGCTTCTGTATTATAATTATTATTAATTAGACATTTATCTTGCAGTGTGCAACTCCTCCACATCAAGGCTGCTGTTGCATGTAGTGATTTATAGTGTCGGCATGTTAGCAGTCTCAAGTGCACTTCATTTTGTTTTCTTTCCGTCTTCTACCAGTTTTTTTTTTAATTTTGTGGTGACTTTTCTCAACTTTTGTTTTGTTTAAAAAATAATTAGGTTGAATGCAAGCCTTAAAGTACTGCCATTATTTCTTAAATTCCACTTTGGATTCATCTCTCAAGTGCCTAAACTGAGTTGTTTGATCCCCAAGTGTTTTCAAGGCAAAGATGTCAGTGGAATAGTTCCCTTCATTCTGAACTGAATGCAATATATGGAATTTATGTTATTCAGTGCAAGTGTGGTGTTTAGGTTATTTATTCCAAATATCTACACGGTTTGACAGCAGTGTTGCTCTCTCTCTAGTTCCTCTGTACAGTTCCAGGTGCCCATAAATATCAAAACCCTGATTTAAATCTTCTTGTGCAGCTATACAGGACTCCAAACACTTCTCCAACACTCTCCCTGGAAGTCCAATTATGTAAACATGTCAAGCATCATCTGTGATGCCGAGTCTCTGAAACGGCGACTCTTCAGATTGAATTTCATTTTTGGAAAGAGAAAGAAGCCACAGGGAGCCAAATGCAGTGAGGAGGACAGGTGGGGAGCGATGATTGTGTTGTTGTGGCCGAAAAACCTTTGATAATCACCACGCTGGGAGCAATTTCTTTGCCATTGCACCATAGTTCAGGTCATTTTCGCTGAATGTTCTCGCTCGGATGCCTCGGGATGTTACAGTAAAAAACTGAGGGACTAATTCCTGGTGCACGAATGCAGGTGAAAACAGCCGGTTTGCTCCACTTGGAAACTTCCACTTTTAAAACTGCTGTTTCTTCTCCTGATGGTAGTTGCAGACCCATGATGATCCATGACATGAAGTCAGGCTCATCCTGGAAGTTCTCTGACTTAGCATGTGATGTTTTCTTCTCTCATCTTTGGGGAAATGACTCTCAAGGCCTCATAAAAACCTGGTTAACACAGGTAGCGTAACATTGAAAGCGCAGTGTTGCATGGTTTCCTGATTTGTGACGGTCACTGACATCAGACAGATCAGAATTTATAACCCATACATACAATATTAAACAGGCCCAGACAGACTGTGTTGTATTGAACTGCTCATTTCTGGCCTGTTTTACCACTTTTCTAAAAAAATTTCCAACTGCATTGTACTTGACTGTGGATGTGACAAGTTTTGGATTTCATATTTAAGATTTTCTTTCAGTATTATTTGTGTGGCATTTCTGATTATTAAGTTCCAAGCAGCACCAGCAAACATAACTTGATCTAAATTATTCTTGACTTTGTGCTGCCTCTTCAGGGAGAACCAGTCAGAAGTATATTTATGAGTCCACAGTTTTAAACCTGCAACATTTGCCAGTATGTGATGAAACTCGTGCAGAAATCTTGTTTTTTTGCCTCCAAATGCTAAAAGCATGGAGGGAGAGACGAACGGAGAGAGCAGCAGAATATTCCAAAGGAATTTACAGCGCCGAGCTCACAGTTTTTGTCTCTACAAAGAGGGAAGTGGGAAGGCAGTTTGAAAGGATGTAGGCTGCTTGGAGCCAAATCATCTTTCATCTCCTATTTTTCTCTTTTTTCCTTATGTCGTCTTTTCAGGGCTATCTGATTTAGGGGGAGAGATATCAGATCCTTTGAGCTAATCCAGTTAAGATAGATCCTTTCTGGTTTGTGTGTCTATTTGAGCTGATCAGCCAGAAGATGAAAAGATTGTGCGTCTGTTTGTGGGAATGAGATGTGCACTCGGTGGAAAATAGAACGAGCTCAGAGCAGGAACAAGTTGATGTTGCTTTAAAAACCAATTTAAACAAAAATAAAATGAGAACACGTGCATAACCTCTCGAGTGGTCTGTTTCAGCTTGTTTAGTTCTGCTTTAGTTCTGCTCATCACGGCATCGTTTCCACTTCAGACTGTCAGTAGCAGGGAAACAGCTTTAACTCCACAGGGATCTGAAGCTAGAGATCCATATCAGTGTGTAACGGCTGGACAGTGGGATGCACATGATAAATGGCTTGTGTGAGTGAAAAGTCCTCCTCTTATGGGTTAATCTTCAGCTGTAATCAGGAGCGCCCTGCTAGTCAACCCAGCATGCCATCTGCTGAGAGCCCATCTAACCCTGCAGCATACATTTATGTCCGTTCACCATCACTGTCAGTGGATCTAATGACGCTGGAGTAGCATGCTATATGGGTGTAGATGATACAGAATCACACCAGGATGCAGTAAAAATACACGGCTTGGCTAGGCAGTGTCATCTTATTTATATTTAAGCACAATAAAACTCATTGTGCTTCATGTAAAATGCACAGACACGTGTTTGCTTTAACAAATCTTCATTCTGAGTAGCTTCCACAGTTGTGCCATTTATCAGGCGTTAAAACGTTTTCATCGATCAGACTTTACAGGTCAATTTTGCAAAGCATGAAAACATAAACTATGTCACAGAAGCAGTTTTTTAGTCACTGTAAACTCATTTTTTACTACAATATATAGTCCGTGGGATGTTGTAGTAGTAGTAGAGAGAACTCTCATGTCTTTTGTGCAGTATAGTAAAGTTATTTATGCCATAAGTCGAATTTTTACTTATTTATTTTACCAAAGATTAGGAAAGCCAGGAGTCAACATTTATCCAACATTATGCTTCTTTTGCTTTTTACATTTTTAATTTGTTTCCATACTAGTTTGTGAACACTGCCTGCAGTTCAACCGAGTCCCTAAATTTGTTGTGACACGATTGTTGGTTGCAGCTGAGTGAGTCACAGCTTCTTGTTGTTACACAGGAACACAGATTGTTTTTGTTTGTTATCAGATCTGTGGCAAACTGTTTTTTAAGTAAATATTTTATATCAGACACGCAGAATAAATATCAGCATTTCAGCTAAGACTCCTAACTGAGCTGCATCACACAAAATCAGCTGAAGAACCATCGGAAAGCTGAAATTCTGTTGGTTCTTTCTCTTTTCACGTTTCCTAGCTCTGATGAATGGTGTAGTTTAATTGATTTTTGATGCCAGAGGTAGAAAAGGCTCCCTTTTCTAAGGCACATAAAGAAAAAAAATGGCCAGTGTGTGAGTTTATCTGTGCTGCTGCAGTGCAAAACAGCTTTGCGTTATTTTGAAACTTTATGCTTTGTATGTGGTTTTTTTTTGTGACATCAAACTTCCCTCAATTGCAATTCTGTTTCTTGATTTTGAAGACCTTGAATTTAGAAGTATACTCAATTAATTCTCAGCACAAAGTATAATTATTTCATCCATCTACTATTCATTCACCTTTAAAAAACACTCAATAACACACATAAATCCATATTTCTGTACACACACACACACACACACACACACACACACACACAGCAGCCTGATTTCTGTCACCAATCAAGCTCCATTTTCCAACCAAATTAATTCTTTCTAATTTGGAGCTTCCAGCGGTCAACCCCCCACGGTGCTGCAACAGAGCTATGTGTGTGTGTGTGTGTGTGTGTGCGTGTTGAAGCTCACACACACTTCAGTGTCTGCGTACGAAGCCGAGAACGTTCTACAATAGATCCTAATTGAGAAGACGGACTGCAATCAGCGCATTTTTGTAGGAAATCATTAAATCATTTCTTCCTCCCCTTTCTTTTTCTCTTTCTCCTTCTTGTGGTGATTAGCATGGCGATGATAGTATCCTGATTATGTCCATCAGAAAAATCTGACATCTGCGCTCTCTCCACTTCGTTTACTGAGGAAATTAAAGAGAGAATGAAAGAAAAACAAAAAACTTGCCAGCTCTCTGCTAATTAATCGAGCTGTTAGGATGCAGTTTTCGTGGAAAGCATTAAAGGTACAAGCCGCTGTCTCGTAAATTTGTTTTTTTTTTAAATTTGCAATTTTGTCCAAATGTCTCAATATAATATGGTATAATTAATGCCATTTAGCAGATAATATCCAGAATTTAGCCTCTTGATTTATGTTGAATCCTAATTCTGCAAACTATTTTCTATACTTTTATTCTTTTATTTTTATCATTATTTTTATCATCTATTTTTTATCATCTAATTGATTTTTTTAAACTGTATTTTATTGTTCATTTTATTTTCTTTTACTCTTTGTTTATTCACTTTTATTTTAGTTATTTACTACTAGTTTTATTATTTTTATTTATAATTATTATGACTGTCTATTTTTTTATCATCTTATTGATTTTTTAAACTTTATTTATTTTATTGTTCCTTATATTCTCTTTTACCCATTATTTGTATTTGTATTTTTGTTATTTACTACTATTATCAGTTTTATTTTTTGTTATTATTATTTTTATTGTCTATTATATCGCCTAATTGATTTTTCAAACTTTATTTATTTTATTGTTCATTTTATTCTTTTAACCCTTATATTTTTTCACTTTTATTTCAGTTGTTTAATGCTATTATTACCATTTTTATTCACTGTATATGTTTTTACCTTCTATATCTTTTATTCCACTTGTTCTTTCTCTTACTTGGAGGTGATATTTTATTGTTTTATTTGGGTTCTAATTTGTTTTAAGAATCTTTTGGCTTGTTTTGCCTGACTGTCCTTCGTTTCTTGGTTGTCCTGTCTGTAAAGTATTTTGTAAACTATATAAAGAAAGTTATTATTATTATAATGAAAATCAAGTGACGTATCTTCAGCTTCAAGCTTTTGTCTCTTTTCACAGTGGGTTTTCGGGGTTTTTTTTGTAATTTTAACAGCTTTAACAGCAGAATTGTACACTTAAATCCTGCTTTTAGTATCATAGAAAGCCCAGAAGGTTCAGAACCCAGGTATTTGTAGAACTCTTATAGCAGAAACAGAAAGGTACAAAGTGACCCTCACTGAGTTAATTATAGACTTAATAAATCTTTCCCCCCCCCATCACCATTTACATGTGAAATAGGAACCTGCATGCTTCTAGCTAAAAGCTCTTGACTTTTCAGACACAAAGGGCCCCTACTGGAGCAACCTTGACTCCTTGAACTTAAGATCTGTTGGGCGCTGAATTCTCTGAGCTGCTTTTTATTTTATTTTCCTGATATGAAAAGGAGAAGTGAGAAAAGAAATAAGAGAAAGCGGCGGTTTATTGTAGAAGGTCTGGAGTGAAAGGAGTCAGAAAGAGGCAGGAATGTTGATGGAACCTTCGTTTCATTCAAAGCTAGCAGCTATCATTCAGCTGTCAGTGGGATTCTGCTTCTACATCTTTAGTATGTTTCAACTGACTAAAACTCACAAAAAAAATGATTGAGGCGGTTAAATATTTTTGCTTTAAATTATTGAGTCATGGACTTTTCTTGTTAGGAATGTGTACTGTTTTGTCCTAGATTTGTCCGCTATACTTGGCAGGTTAATTGCAAATGTTTGCACTTACAATTATTATGTTTTTTTCTTGAATGTGTGTTTACACTACATTGAAGTTACACACAGCCCCAGTTAGGTTAGAATAAAACTTTCCCACTATCTGCAGATGAAAAACAGCAGCTTGGACTTTGGATTTAGACATGGACTTTATAGCCTTCACTCCTGTTTCTCAAAACACATCTGTTTCCTCCCCCTTCTGTGTCTGATCAGGAGATGGCAAAGATTCTGAATCATCCGCGGGTCTACGCCTTCCTCCATGTTCCTGTGCAGTCGGCCTCAGACAGCGTTCTGATGGACATGAAGAGAGAGTATTGCATCGATGACTTCAAACGTGTGGTGGACTTCCTGAAAGAAAGGTACGGCAGGATGTGGACTCCTCATAGGCTGCTGCTGCTGCTGCAACAACCTTCAGTCGTATATGTTGTTGTCCGGATGTGTCTGTTTTTACATGAATGTACGGTAGTGCAACTACAACTAGTTTTTTGAATGCGGTTTAGTACAGTATCCCGGTACTATAAAGGTATTGCAATAAACTGCAGTAAAAAACACTGCTCCTCATCAGAATCAGAAGAATCAGAATCATATTTATTACCAAGTAGTTTTTTGCATTACAAGGAACTTGTCCTGTTCTGTTGGCCCAAGCAGTTAAAGAAAGGGTGAGGATTTGGTTGAAAAAGTTTGTGTCTGTGGTGGGAGGGGTCAGCCATAAACCTCCCTGCTCGCCTCGGAGTCCTGGATGTGTACAAGTCCAGGAGGGATGGGAGACAGCTGCCAATCACCTTTTTTGCTGAGCGAATGATACGCTGCAGCCTGGCCTTGTCTTTGACAGTGGCAGCAGCGTACCAAATGGTGATGGAGGAGGTGAGGATGGACTCGATGATGGAGGTGTAAAAGTGCACCATCATAGTCTTTGGCAGGTTGAACTTCTTCAGCTGCTGCAGAAAGTACATCTTCTGCTGTGCCTTCTTTGTGATGGAGCTGATGTTCCGCTCCCACTTGAGGTCCTGGGAGATGACAGTCCCCAGGAAGCGGAAGGACTCATTTGTATTAGAACTGCTATCTAAAGAATCACACTGTTTGATAGAAGCTGCATTTCCTGTGAGTTGCCTCAGTCTCCAACAGCAGGTCGGTGTATCTGTATGTCATTGTGGGCTCACATACTGCATTTTCCTCCACAAAGCTGACGCCCAAAGGAAAATATGGCAGCCTTTCGCTTGTTCAGTAGATAGAAAGATTGACATTAATGAGTGTGATAGAAAGCATAAACACAAAACATTCAAACTGACTCCTGCACACTGTCTATTGGTGCATTGTTTCCGTGCTGGATCCTCATCCGACAAATACTTTCCTTCTTAAGGCAAGTCAACCAATTTGCATGACACTTGCAGGTCTAGGTCATATTGTGAATGCAAAATATTTCGTGACAATTTCAACGTTTTTGTTTGTTTTTGTTCTGTGTGGCCCAGTGGTTGGGCACCGCTATTTTAGTGTATGCAGAGAAATAGATATTGCACAGGGTTTTTAAGGTACAAAATATTGTATCAATATATGTTTTAACATCTTTCACTGCCTTATATTAAAATTTCATAGTAAAAACTGTTCTGTTATGTCATATTGATACAATATTTTCCTAGATTTTTAGTATCATTTTAGTATCCAGGAAGGTGTCACATAGGAGGCATCATTTTGAAATCATGATAATTTAATTTTCTGAGGGAGGTGGTGGCCTAGTGGTTTGTGAAGCAAACTTGTGGGTCGCCGGTTCGAGCCCCCGGACTGGCAAGAGGCTGAGGTGGGAACTACCACTGTGTACCACCTTGAGCAAGGCCCTTAACCCCTGTCTTCTCCGCTGCTCCTATTATGTATAGTTAAGGTTAACTATGAGTAGGACGAGTCAAATGCAGAGAAGGAGTTTTCTCCTGGGGATCAATCAAGGTTAGATTATTATTATATTATTATCTTTCTCATTTGACTCAAATCAAAGCAAAACAACTGCAAGTGTTTTTGATCATGGTTCGCTGTGTCAGATGTAAACTGTATGAAGCTGTGTTTGAATGTTAGTATTTACTTGCAGAACATCTCTCTGTGACTGGTGATGCTGCCTTATTCTCTCTTTCTGTCGCTCACTGGCTCACTGGGAGATATGAATGTTTTTGGTTCTGCTTCCTGCATTATCAAGATGTTTCTGCACCAGTTCCTTTTGTTGCAGCTTGTCATCTAGAAGTTACTCTGATACATCTAAGTAGTAAACATACTGAAAGGTTCTTGACTTGAACTTCAGCTCCAGGTAAACGTATACATCATGCAGAAATAAAACCACATGTAATCATCGCAGCTTTCATGCTGATGTCCCATAAATGTGAGCTCTTTACAAAGTGTGACAGTAAGATTTCCTTTTAGCTGCACACAAATTCATGTTTCTGAATGGCAGCATTGATGTGTTCTCTCTTCTCTATTCGCTGCCGAGCGTCTCTCTCTCTCTCTCTCTGTCGTCTGTCTTTCATCAGGACATCACTTTCCAAGGTTAAACATTTCAAACCTGGAATTAATAGACGAATTAAAGCAGAACTGACTGTACGAGTGGCTGAGCCCTGATTCCTCACAGACTTCATGTTCAGACAAATGCTCCTGCAAAATCTACACACAGATTTCAAAGCTAAACGTGTACGTTCCTGGAATCAGATAGAACCACATAATGCACAGATCTGACCCCTGACTTTGCCAGAAAGAAGCAAACGTAATCTTTTACTGTATGGAGGATAATCTGTCATAGAATTTGAGCATGATTAATTATGACAGTGCATGTCAAAGCGGTGAATAAATATAGAATTGATGCTGTTATGAAACGCTATGAAGGGATTCATATGAAAATGAGTCCGTCTTGAATCTGTAGGTATTATTGTAAGATTTAAAGCATGTTTATGTGTGCAGTCATATATTTAAACATGTTGATGCTTTTGCCGGATGATAACCTTCTATCTTTCCTGGAATTAACCATCCTGTATGGTTTTAAGATGGGAGCAGTGCAGCGTCTGTCAGCCTCATTGATTATATACCGTCAGAGATTTGAAGAGATTGAGAAAGAATAAGCACAGAACAGACATGATTAACTCCACATATATCTGAATGTACATATTAAATACACTAAATATGAGCTGCAATGCTTGTATATGTTGAATTATGTTGGTTTGGTTCCTATATATACATCTAAATCTTAATATCTGTACGTTTACATCCATGTTTTATGATGTTGTGGACCTAGTTTGCTCTAAGCGGATAAGATTCATGTTCTGCAGCAATCAATAGATTTCATGTAGCTGCTTCATGTAGGGCAACGTAAAGCAGGATTGAATATAAAATCTAAATCTGGACATCAACTTTTATCCAGGTCACTGTCCAGTATCTGTATCTACATTTAAAACTCAAAGTTTTGAGACTCTCTATGTCTCTTTGGGTCACTTTGACACACCTGTAGACTTTCCTTTCTCCCTCTACATTCTTTTGCTCATCTATTCTTTCCAACATCCTCAAAAACCAGCCTGTACCCTTTTAATACTTTTCTCTGGTAACATATCCGTATGTCTATTCTGACTGTTTAATCTGCAGCTGTTTTCAGAATTAAGTAATCTCTTAGGTCAGATTGTAAACCTCTGAACCCCAGCTGCAGTATAAAGTCCTGCACCTCTATGGAAACAGAGCAGCCACGAAGAAGGAGAGAGAACTCAAATATGGCTTCTGTGCAAAATTATAATGCCATTAATCCTAACAGAGAAAAAAAATGATTCAATGAAAGTTGAATTTCTTTGGTTATTTCACAAAAATGGGATAACCTGGAATCAGCATGTCTGACATTTGTCATTGCTCCTGTTGTACTATTTACTGACGTTTTTAATTTGTTGTTACACAGCCTGCAGTTCAACCCATTTCAGGCAAAAACACACGGAGTTGTACCTGAGTCACTATTTCCTTCTCTATAATTTTTTTTTGTTTACGGAAATTAGTTTAATTTACAACAGTTTTATTTAGCAGTTTAAAAAGTGATGTATAAAAAGGGGATTTTGGTGAAATGTCACAGTATTAAGGTTAGATTTCCCACTGAATGGCTCGTCAGAGATGGGTAGTTCAAGGACCGTTGGATGTCCAATGATTGTTTCTGTTTTTACAGTTTCAGGCTCTAATAAATGCTGCAGTTTGGGTGGTTTCTTTAAAAGATAACATGCCTTTTAAACCTGTCGGCAGGTGTTGGGGTTCAGAGGGTTTAACAGAACATTTTAATTAATATTTCTGTTCTCTGTACTTCTCTAAGATTCCACTTAATTTTGTATTCACCTGTCTGTCTCACAAATACATCCTTTTGCTTCTGATTAGGTGATTTAATTAAAACCCTCACCTTTTCTTTGAACCTTGTTTTAGGCTCCTTTTGAGGAGTTTTTAATATCAACACATTTGCCTTAACGCTGACATAGATGCTTGTTTGTGTTTTTGTTTGGCCTACGTAGCTTTGCTCTCCAGGCAGCTCTCCGGTCAGATGCAGTGTCTCTGTCCCTGTTTTGTTTATTTGTTTGTTTGTTTTCAGTAGAACTTCTGACATAGTGACACTGACCTGGTGAAAATCTCTACAACTGAGCTGAATGATCAGGGGAGCTACAAAGACGCACAGACACACTGGCTATCCACATGCAGGCCATAAACTGTCTTTTGTGTGAGTCGCTGTGTGTGTGTGTGTGTGTTTGTGTGTGGGGGGAGGGGGGAGGGGGGGTTCTCAATTTCTGGCATCTGTTGCATAAACAGGCATTGAAACACAAATGGGTGATGTTGGTTGTGTGAAATCAATCCAGTGTTCTGACCCATTTGGCTGCAGCAGTAATGGCTGGGGTGCAGTTCAGGGTCTGGGAGAGCAGCCAGGACTCCAGACTGGCCAAAAAACACACCCGCTGTGTGCGTCTGTGTGCGAGAGGGGGGAGAATGAGAGCGTGCAGGAGTGTGCACACGTTAAACATAAATGTCCTTTCTTAAAGCACTTCGTCCAGTGCTGTGGGACGCTGCAGAGAGAGCTGAACAGGAGGGTTAGTGAGAGGCGAGGCATGCCAAGGACAAATGTTGGTGTGTAATCTGTGTGTGTTATTGTTGCCTTTAAATCAGGTTTTTTTACCCTGATAACAAGGGTTTTTTTTATACTAGAAGATATATCATGAGTGAAATAAGCAGTTGGTGCCATGGCTGAGCATTTACATCTCAAAGCTGGGCATCTTCAAAACACACATTGAGACTGATGTTTGTCTGAATAACTGCAGCATCACTACTTGTCATTGTGTAGCGCAGAGTAGGTTTACGGAGTTGTAGGTGAGCTGGTGTGCTCGAGTGCACAGACAGAGAGGTGAGGATTTTATAGATCTACAGTGTAGAGTTGTATTTACGCCAGTTTAAGACAGGACTTGATTATTTTCATGTTTCATGGACAAAGTCTCTAAAAATGTACTTTTAATGTATTTTTTAGGGGTTTAATGATTTTAAGTTGGGATTTTAAGATGAAGCTGATGATAGAAGTTGAGATAGTCAAATGGTTAAGTGTCTTCAGTATGTACCGTGTCTTTTACTCACAACTATGGGCACTTTAAAAAATACTGTGCATGTTGATTCCAGGTCATTTCAACTTCCGTAAAATACATAATCAACGAAATTGAAGTTTTGTTTTGTTTCCAGAAGACATTTCTCAGTTCTCTCTCCTCCATGGTTGTTCTGTTTCCATAGAGATGCAGGCTACAGTAAGAAAAAATGAGACAGATGCAAAATAAACCCTGAAACTGTTTCGCGTTCTCCACTTTGTCTACTGCAGAAGACTTAAAAATTCGTCTTTTCAGTGTTTTTTTAAAGACTGTATGAATTGCAGAGTTAAATATGATGGTAACATGATAATTATTATTTAAAGATAATTGCATTCTTAGTTCTCTCACATTTTACTTACATTTTCTTTCACATATGTCTGATGATTTTTGAAACTCTCACTGATCTCTTCATCTGCTAATCTCTACATTGGCCTGTTGTATAACTCTATTTTTTCCATCTGTTTTGAACTTTTACCATAGAAACCCCACACTGCTCTGTGGGTGTGTTTGGTTATGCAGCGAGTCATCCTCACAGGTGACGGTTAACCTCGTTTCTCACAATTAGTCCTTTGTTGAAACGTCAGAAGTTCACCTGAAAAGAATGAGATCAGGACTTATCTGACCGACACACACAGCAGCAGATAAATGCATTTCTCTTTAAAAACAGCTTAGTGCCTGCAACGTTGCAGGGGTCACCAGAGGTCGCAGTCCTTCGACCTGCCTTATCAGTGAAAACCAGCGCACACACACATTCACACGCCGCCTTGAAATCCTCCACCAGTGAGAATCTTGAGGGTCAATTTTGAAAAGTAGCTTAACAGGTAACTTTTTTTTTTGTGTGTGTATGTGTGTGCGTGTGTGTGTGTGTGTGTGTGTGTGTGTGTGTTTCTTTTCTGCTAAATAGTTGCTCTGTTAACAAGGACAATCAGAGTGAGTAAAATTAATAACTTCACCTTGAACTGGAGGAATCTAACTATTCAGGGTGGTGTGGAAAATGAAAGGAAATCTAAAAAGCATTATTTCAGTCTGGACTACTATTGCCGATGCCCATGAACTGCAAAATGCCTTCAGAAACTAAGAGAACACTAAAACAAGCCCCTGCTGCTCCTCAGTTAGGAGTTTATGACTCTGAATATTTTACACTGCAGTTCTTCTGAGGAAATTGTAGGGATTTTTTTGTCAAAAGTTAAATGATGAAGCTATAAATGTTACCATCACAAACGTCTAAACAAATGGAAACGATTAAAGCGTGATAAATCACCATTGTGTTTGGTAAAATAAGGCGGTGAGAGCATTTTAAAACACATCTAAGATCCACAAAATGACTGACTATACTGGAACATGACTTGGTCAAAGAAAATCAGCCCTCCATTGTTCCTCCATGATTGTGGTCTTTATGGAAGAACACTTTGAGCATTATTGACCCTCAGAGTTAATAAAACAGTGTTTGAGTATATAGTTTTTAGAATACTAATATTTTTGCTGCACATTATTTAATTGCAGATTTTTTTCCATTCTCCATGCCTGGATCATGACATTTTTTCCATATAATGTATAATCCCACTGCTTTAATATTTAACCTAATTCACACTGCAAATTTTGGTACACAAAGCTTCCCACTTAAATCATCCACAGAGGAAAAAACTGTATTAAAAAACTCTCCTTTCAAGAGCATAATGACCAATCTTTGGTTGTTATAAGTAAATTGTTTTCTGCCATGAATAATTCAAACAATCAGCAGAATAATTATTTCATTAAAATGGTTAATTTGTTCTCGTCTGCCAATTCAGACCATATTTTTCCACTCTTTTCTCTCAGCTTCCATCAATTAAATCCACATAATGAAGTACAGCCTTTATGTGGTGATGTATGGAGGAAATCCTGTTATGGTGGAATAAGGCTGTTACGGCGGGACTCAACGTGGTCAGAGGATTCTCCACACTTGTTTCGTAGTTTGCAGTAATGTCTGGGCAGATGTTTCTCTGAACTGCTCTGAGGATTAAGTGTGTTTGAACCGCTGGGGCCAAAGATGAAACGCCTGGAAAAGACTAGTTATGTGAGTTGGGGATTGGTTGTGTGAAGAGGAATCAGTGCTGAACTTTAGGGTTAGTAGTGTTGAGTATTGAGGGGGGAGGGCAGCGTGCTACCAGACAGGGATTAATGACGGGGTATCGCTGGGTGTCGAGCCGCCCTCAGACCTTCTGGGAGTTCCCTCTGGTTGATAGCTTGGTTTCCCTGGAGGTTATATGTTCCTGACCTCTGAAAGCCCTTCAATCTCAGGGCAGAAGGTCCTTTTTTCCAAGGAGACTCACAGGCCTGTCAACTATAGATGTTCTATCAAAGCGTTCAAATCTGCTTTCCATCATTTCTGAACTATTGGAAGACAGAATTTCTGCAACAAACATCAAAACAGGATCTCAAAGTATCATTTTATTATCCCAAATACTGACATGTGCACCTAGCTGGGGAGTTTTTACAGTTGGTTTGCCAAAGCAGTGAGGATTTGAAGAGGTCAACAGGTGATTAATCTGTGTAATCCCAGCAGCTGAAAGGTACAGTGACCTCTGACTTTTAACGTGACCTTTGAGAACCCAACACTCCCATTCAATCTCCATCTGAACATGTGGTTACCACTGAGCTCTGCTTCAGTCCATTGCTTCACTGGTTTAACCCATTAAGATGTAAAAGAAAATAGATTTGCTTTCATGCGTTGTGTTGACCTCGCTTACTGCCATGAATGTAATCACTCTGACCTCTGGCAGAATTCCTTTTCTACGGCACCAAAGCCATAAAGCATTCGGTCTTCTCTGCCTTGTCTTTTAGAATTCCAGCCTGCTCACACTTGTCTCTCATGCAAAAGCTTCTTATAACTGTATTTACAGTATTAAGCAGAAGTGAGTAGCTGAGCAGTGCTCTTATATAAACATACAAACAAACACACATTACAGGGCCCACAGTAGGAGATTAATGCTACAGAAGTCACTGCTTATTTTTTCAATTCCTGGTCTGTTTCTGCATCTATACCATCTTCACAACACTGTTTGTATCACAGTCCAACCTCCGTGCTTCACTGTCACGACCATGCATTAACTGTGGTAGGCCAGGTTGACACCAGTCATGTTGAACCCAATCCGACCCAAACTAATTTATGTTGATCTCATCTGACTAAAAAATGAGCTCCCAGTATTCATCAGGCTTTCTGTTCTTTAGCAAAGTTTGTCTTGGAGTTTTGTGCCAACTCTAAAGCAGGAGAACAGCCACTGCAGCTCTACTACTAATACTCCTTCTATACGCCCTGATTACCGTGAGTGATTGTTTTTAATGATCTTCCTGTAACTTTTTCCATCTTTGTGAAGTCATGCAATCACATGTTTCGGCTCTTCTGGCAATTCCTTTCCACGTGGAGCCATGATGTAGACATCCAGATGCTATAACTAAGACAGTTTTGCCATTCACAAATAGTTTCATACCCATGCTCACGCAGTTAGTCTCAGTGGAAGTCATAGATGTTCCTAATTTTGTTTCTATGTACTTTGGGGCCTGTATTGTAAATACTTCTAAAGTATTTCTTTTTGAATTTTTCATTGGAGTTATACTGTTCAGGACTACCACAGCGAATGCATAGTCCTGACAGTGAAGCACAGAGGTGGGACTGTAATGATGTGGAGCTGCTTTAATTCAAAAGCCAGTGTTTTTTAGTTTTTGATTTTATATAGGAGTAAATACTGAACTGTTCAACTTAGAAATAATGCAGTTATTGACAGGTGATACAGTTCTGCATCATTCCACATTCAAGGGTTTGCTCACTTCTGTTCTTTACTCTGTGCAAGTTTTGATTAATATTGTCTTGATTGTTATATAAAAGACATTAATGAAAGAGCTTTTGCAGGAATATTGAGAGAGTGTTATTCCAAAATTTCTAATATTGTCACTGTCAAGTTGGTTACTTGACTTTTTCAGCACATTATTAGTCCTGTTACAGCTATCATTTGTAAAATAAAGAGAACATTTGGTCACTTCACACAGAGCGCAGGTATAAAATGCGTACATTGCATTCACAGCACTGTTGGTTCAGACCTTGCTCTTGTATCTGACACTGCAATGAGATATAATAAGTCTGTGCCTGCTAGACGAGGCCCTTGGAAAGTAATAATAAGGACTTTTTTCAGTCTCAGCTTTCAGTCAAATTGATTGCTTCCTGGTATTATGGGCACCTTTATGTGGTAGAAGTGTGTTGCAACGTGCCGCCAGAGTGACGCTGTGGCTGCTGATACGACGTGTTGATGATAAACTCTGTGTCTCTTAAGTGCGCAACTGTTTCTTGCCAAACAAACGGCTCCAAGACAGTTGTGTTTGTGTCCCGTCTGAGTTAGTCATCGCTATTAGTCACGAGGACTGACAGCGTTATATCAAACCTCCCTGGGTTACAGCAGGACACATGCTTCAGTAGCGTGACTGCATAGAGTGTGTGTGCAGACTGTGTCTATTTGTTGTTGAAGATACCTTTATTAGTTTACACTCATGCACTCACTCACTCCAGGGTTTAAGGTATCGGCCAGAGCTAATGTTTCACTGGAACAGACGGAGGGAGGGGTGGCGGCTCCCTGAAGGCTTTGGAAAGAAACAAAACACAGAAAAACAGATCAGAGTCTTGTGGAGGGAAAAAAAGAAAGAGGGAAAGAAGGGAGGCGGGAAAAGAGCGGCGAGCGAGACAGGATTGCCGCGATAACCTGCCACACTGGCGGCACTTGTCAACGTTTCAGCCCTCCTCTCTCCTCTCCTTTCCCTCCAGCTGATGATTCAGCAAGTTAAAGTAAATGAAGCATGGTATTCCTGTGTGTGTTTTGACTTTCAGTCATTGATTTAAAACTCCTCTTTAACCACAGTGAAAGCACGTACAGCAAACAGCCGGTTTTAGTTCTCACACACTCACCACTCAGCAGCTCCAAGATTTCACATCCATATTTTCCACAAGTGCTGTTTAGACTTTTAACTCGTGAGCATCTGCGCCTCGGCTTAAGTCTGATCCAATAAAAGTAAGCGATTAAACAGAAATAATAGGGAAGCATTATGTTGCACTTTCTCATTTTCAGTTTGTCTCCCAACTAATAGAAAGATAATTTATACAGTTTCTAGATGGCAGGAAAACATTTATAAACACGCATAAACCTTTACGTTCTCTGCAGGGCTGAATAATTGTGATTGCAACTGTATCTGCCTGTCAACTTGTTTATGCCATTTGTTTATGTTGCCTGTTGGTTTGTGTATGAAGCCATTTAATCCAGGAAGCAGTGAAGGAGGGAGGGAGGCAGCTTCCTGCCTACATACCTGCCAGTGTGTGTCAGCAAGTCTAGTGCTGAGAATCGTCTCCGTTTAAACAACAGGAGACGAGCAGAGACGACTCATTAACTTCACAACAAGCTGAAACTGAGGTGTGTGTGTGTGTGAGAGAGAGAGAGAAGCAGCTTGTTGATAATGACTCTTGGCAATTCCTGACACATCGTCGTCTTATTGACGCTTCCTCTGGATTAAACCTCACTTCCTTCCCATAAACCACACACAAAAGATACATACAGCTTCACTATAATTACAAGAGTTAAGTTTTCCTTTATTAAGTTGTGTTCAGTTCTTATTAGGCCCGTCAGACCAGATCACCCATCCTTCCTGCCTTGTAAAAAAATAACAGAGCGCTCATGCAGGAGTTTGGAGTGTGTGTGCATGAAACTGACGTAGTGTTGACATTTATGTAAGAGTGTGTGAGTTTCTCCAAAACATGTTGGAGCAGCAGTGAAACTTTAAGCCTCCCAGCGGTCACAGAGAGCAGGTGGCAAGGCAGCCTAAAGCCATACAAACACACCCTGAAGGATAAACTAGAACACAGTGCTCTTTTCTCCATCAGTTTAAAACATAAAGTTACTCACTCTTCCTGTCTTGAGAAGCAATCTGTCAATATTGTCCTCACCCAAGTCGCTGTAGTTTATCATTGTCATGTTTATCAATGAAACACTTTCATGTGGGTTTTTTGTCCTGAGCCTCAAGGTTATCAGTGTTCCTGAAGGGCTGAGGTTATGTTTGAGCTGCCACAGGAACCTCAGCTGTTACACATTTTCTGTATTTGCTCGTCAGATGTGGTGGTATTTGTTGTACAAGTTGTATTTGTGGACCTGCATGGGAAAGTACATCGACTGGTTTCCCACCTAAAAAGATATGTCAAACTGAAACTGTGGAGGGTCAGATTGACCTGAAGAAAGAGGTTGTTTCTTCTTGTTTCTTGTTTTATCCATCACTTATTCATTTTGGCTTCGTAAAACATAAAGAAAATATATCTTGTCGCATCTAAAAAAGCAGACTTTGGGTTTGCTTAAAAGGCCAGTAGGGCATTTAGGAACTGGATCCACTCACAAAAAACACAAACAGGAAGACTAGACTTAAGACTGAACTGTCAAAACGACATGAAAATTTATTTATAGTGGAGCCAAACAGACACAATAAAAGGAGTGGAGACTATGTTGTTCAAAAACACCAAAAACAAGCCACTTCTCAGGTTCCCTCTCACCTCCACAGCTAGCCAACCACAGTGTAAAGTGTCTGAACTTCTCCTCAGATGGTCAGATAGCTTTACAAAGCCTTTCCCCATTCACCTTTCTGACATTGGATTTGGAGGTTCTGAGTGTATTCCTGTAACCTTCCCAACCTGACAATCTGACAGTCACACCTGCTTCACACTTGTCCACCTGTGAGGAAAGGAGTCAGGAGCTGTACGTCTCGATGTCACAGTTTTTTGTGACACTGTGACATCTTTCTGCAGATACTGTTGAACATTGTGCACCATCGTCCCCTTATGTAAATGACATCCCGTCTCCCTCTGATGGTTTTCAGTCTGCGTTTAAAGTACAGCTGTTCAGATCAGGTGTAAACACTTTTCCCATCACAGCCAGTTGTGACACCCCATAAACCGGCCTTTCGAACGCTGCCACCCACATCTTCACAGACATGCATGACCAGCAGTAAGGCAGCGTGACAGGACAGTGTGAACATGTAAACAAGCTCTCTGAGAGATAATGGAACGTCAGAGGACGAGGCAGCAAAGTGTTCACTCTGTCTCCGTCGTGACACTGTGAGAGTGTGTGTGTTCACTGGGAGGCTCACTTTCCGTGAGTCTGGACTCCCCAGTGCACACACACGCTCTCATAGTGTCAGCTGATACCGGGGCAGAGCAACACAGTCATATTTCATCGTCTGACTCAGCTTTCAGTCTCTCTGTCTCCGTCTTATCACGTTTCTCCGGCTCAGTGTTTGAGTCATGCTGCCTCTGAGAGCTTATTTTCAACCACGCAGTTTCACTCGCAGTTGATAGACTGTAATCTGTTTGTGTGAGAGTAGACGTGAGTGTTGCTCTGTTTTTAACTCAACTATTGTGCAACAGTTATCCCAGCCTCAGGTGGATTATACCTGGCAGCACCATTAGCCCTTCTGATTCTAAATTCCTGCACACTGAGTGAAATTTGCCACCAAAAAATAAACACCAGTAAACTTGAAGGTTAAGTGAAGTTTAGCATTCCAGCTACTGGAATACTTGTAACTTAATGCATTTAAGTTGTTTATTTTTGCATGTAGCAAAGATCTTTTATCTCTTTTGTATCTTCCAACTACTTGCTCCTCTGTTTACTGTTTCTGAGCCATGCTGCATTTATTTTATTGATCCAGGATGTTTGATTTTCCTCTTAGTCTCTCTGTGGAAACACTGCCTGCAGTTCACCTGAAAACTCGTTACATGATCTGGTGCAAACACTTGATTTTTGGAGAAATTTTACAGGAGACATGTAGAGAAACAAGTGAATTTAGTAATATATCACAATTTTAAGCTTAGATTTGGTTAATTTTCCAGATTGAACTGCATTTCACATAAGATATGTTCAAGGATTGTTGGAAGGTTAAACATGATTCTTTCTGCTTTGATGGGTTCTGGCTAATTAATGGCAATTTCTAACATGCTCACAGGTTTTTTGGGAACTCAAATAGAGTAGTTCAGACAGAAGAGCTGCACCAGTGTAGAGTATGAGAAAAAAACAATGCATTTTAAAACATTAAAGCATGTAAATATAATCTACTAGACCCCCTAAATAGAAATATAAACCTGTAAATGTGCAGCATATGGGCTTTTTAAGAAACTGCATTTAAAGAGAACTGTAGGTGTCAAGACCAAGACACCTGAAATACCAAGAAACCTTCACATCTGCTCAGAATACCAGATGAAAAATGTGTCTAGTGTTGCACCATTTTCTGTTGCTCGCATATACTTTTCCAAGGACAGGTAGGGACTACATAGGAATGATACACTGATGACGGATGGCCCTAAACCTTGTTTTTCCTCAGTATTTCCTTGTTACTTGCCTCTTTCTGATAGCTGTTTTGTCTGATTTTGCTGTGGTTATTAAGTGATTTGGAGAAGTTGTACAGCAGATTTATTCCCCTGATGGTTAAGCTTGTGGTGAAGTGAATGAACAATTGAAATTTCCTTTTTGGCAGTGAATCTGTGTGTTAGATTATCCTGTCAGCTTTTAATTCATTGTCCTGTTGACTAAAAAGTATTTGGCTCATTTTACTGAAGAAATCACACGTCTGATGGGCCTTAATTGGTTATGTCTGACAGGTTCTTCCTCAATCTCAAGAAAAACTCCACATGATCCCAGCTTAATGACTCGGTTAGTTTAAAATGATTACAACCAACTGCAGCATCAGTCAAAGTTTTTTTCTGGATTATACACTGTTGTCTTCTTAAACTGAGAGATATCAGCAGATATCACTGTTTTTAGCATTAAACTGAGCCGACATAACTGAGACAACCCATGACTGACTTGCCAGATGGCTCACATGCAAACGAACTGAAGGCCAGTTCATGTTTTCTGTGCAAGGAAAAGAAATGAAGCACAAAGCCCTTCTCTTTGTCATTTATCATTTGAAAAGTTTTAATTTAAGTTGAGTGTTTCTGTGCATTCAGTATGAGGGGAAAATGCACAGCCATGAGTGCATCCACTTGTAGCTTACAAAATCCTTGTCGGTCTGCACACAAAGAGGCAGCAACAGCGCTGCAGCCCAAAGCTTCTCCTCTTCTTATGTTGCATCTAAGCTGCTCTGAACACAGCAGCAAAACATTTTAAATACTTTGAAATGTAAACCTGAAAGTTTTGATTAATCCATTTTCATAGACGTAGTTGCTACTTTTAATTACTAATTTTCCACCATGTCCGCTCATGTCTCTCCCTGTACCCAAAGCCAGGATGTGTGCGGTTATTTGCTTTAGCAGTTTATGTCATTGCTAACGTTTCTGACTGGCTGTGGGTCAGCTGCTCGATACAGAGAGCACAAAAGCCCACACTTAAGGCATGTCCGCCATTCATTTGATTCAGATAAGGCTTTTATGTCCAGCATTTATCCGGGGCCTAGATGTTATCCATATCTGCGCGGGTCGGGTCAGCACAGCGGGATGGAAGGATGAATCACATAATACTGGTATGCCAATGAAGGCTGGCTTAAATTGAAATAAAGTGCAAAGGGACAGTCCATTTAACGGCTGGCTGGACAGTCACGAGTGTCGAGCCTTTGCACCGCTGCCCTCCTTAAGCCTTCGTACGTGTGTGTGCAGGTATCAGTGTGTGTGAAGTGTGTGTGTGTGGATGGATGGATTTGCGACGTCGGTGCGCTCTTATTACTCCTCCCTCAGACTAATGGAATGTGTATGTGTGTGTTCTCATTACCCTTCTCCAAGGCTAATGAAGTATGTGTGTGCCAGCATGTGTAAGTGTGTGTGTTAAATTGAACTGCAGTTCTGCTCTGCTGTGTTCAGGCTGTTTCATTAAATGATAAAGTTTACTGATGACTCCGGTGGGATCATTATTTACTTGGCTCTCCGTTCATTCCGCAGCAGCCACCTCGATCTTTACAAATGACCTGCTACACAGAGAGACAGAGGTTATTTTGCACTGCAGGTTTAAAGACAAATGACTCGGGGTTCACTTAATAGACCACTGGCATCTCCAACGTGTTTACACACCCCATTTGCACACCCATTTACACTTTTATCCAATATCTGATGTTTATCTCGTTTCTAGAGTTTGCCTAAATAAACACAATTAAAATTTAATGATAACACTTTCTTACGCCTTTTTTTCCCAAATTTTCAAAACCGAATTCAATCTAGTAAATAGATCGTCATAAACGATTATGATGAGAGGAAGATGACAGAGTATGATGGAGTGAAACAGACACTGTCACAGCTCTGGGAACCTATTATGTGGTTTACAGTTGAGTAGAAGTGAAGGAAGTCATTCCGCACAGGTAGGGTGAGAGACGGCAGAGATTTGAGGAGAGAATGAGCAAAAGATGGAAGTTGAGAAAGTCTCTCTGACACTTTGACAGCTGTCTCAGGCCAACTGAAGCCATCACCTGCCTCCGTCTGTCTGTCACCTCTCTGCTCTCAAACAGCTTCTCGTCAACCTCTTTGGCTTCTCTCTCTCTTCTTTCTCGGAATTACTTCTTAGGAAATTGCAAAAAGGCACCTGCCAATTTGGTTCCCGTACCAAGTGATATCATTTCTATCGTCTAGCCGAGCTGCAGTTGCGGAAACATTACCTCTGTTTCGATGTAATCAGGTTTTCAGGTCATGTTAGCTGTCAGTTATGCATCTAAAGTCATTGGAGTTTGTATAAGAGCCATAGTGAGAACAATTTGCTTGTACAACTTTAATCGTTCTCAAATCCTCCTGTCATCTCCTCTGCTGGTACTGACGTCTCCTCCCTCATCCTTTAAGGTGGCAGTGGCTGAGGAAAGTGACTGATAACTAACCTGACCTCTTTCTCTCTCTCCTTCCTTGTAAATTGAGCTGCTACATGACAATGCCATTATCTCCAGCTGCCAGAGCTAAATCAAACACTTAAGTGTCTGAGTGATTACTCACACTCCTCACAAGTGTCCTTATTCTTCTCCCGTCCTCAGGTCCCGTCAGTTTCTAGGAATCATTTTCTGATTTATATATGATCCAGTGTGCTTGAGATGTTGTTTTTATTTGCTTGGTTAGAATGAAAATGAAAGGCATATGCAAAACAAATCTCGCGAAAACAAAATAAAAAGTTCTCGACCTGAAGAGAAAAACAAGCAGCACAAACACTAATGAAGAGACAAGGATTGACCTTGAACACAATGCAAATGTTCATTGAACTTCCCTGACAGCTCTCCATGAAATGTACTTCAGCAGTGATTCAGAGTGAAGACGTGTGATGCGGCTTCCTGACAGTCTGATCGCATCTTCAAAAGCGGTTTAATCTCAGTCAATGACTGCAAACGAAGACGACCTTTAAAGCTGCGCTGGTGGAGATATTGTGTGTTGAAGAGGGATTCGATGAGGTGAATGAGTCCACTTGATGACGGACTTATTTTAAGAATAGTTCAGACTGTTAAGGCTCAAGTTAATTTGGTAGGATGTATGGATGATTTCTGACTTTAAAAGGCAACTTCATCTTCAAGTATTTCTAACATTATTTCAGGCCTGGATGAATGAACAACAGTACTATGTGCTGCCGAATATTCAATAGTTTCACTTAAATGCATTTGATACAAACCCCTGTGAAAGTCTTCTTCTTAAGAGGCCTTCTTCTTTGGCTCTGCAGTCTATTATCCCTTTTCTACCAAGACAAACTAGGTGCTAGTTTGGTGCTTAGTTGGGTTAAACCTCGTTCCCCCTAAGAACCTGTTTGCTTTTCCATTGGCAGGGAGCCAAATTGGAGCCACGCCATTGCGTCACCGTAAAATGACTACACTTGCATCAATTACATAGCAGTTAAACAAACATCAAGTTGATAATATGTATGTTTATCTTTATAGATGATCTTAGGGCTGATTGCGAGGTCGCGGTCGCCTGTTGCCTGGACACATCCACAACTACACGCTACAGGTGGGAAGCAATTGTACCGGATTTCAGCGTGCAACAGTTTGTGCAAAACTTCCGTGTGTTCTGCGAGTCATTCCATTACATCTATGATTGGACCAGGGACGTCCTGGAGAAGAAGGACACTAATGACCGCTTGTGTGTCTCACGATAAACCTGCCCCCAGCCCTGATGTACTTAGTGCTTAGCTCTGGCCCAGCAAAGGGTTGGTGCTTGCTAAGCACCAGTTTATAGCACGTGGAGCCTGTGTTTGTAGAAACAAATAACTGGTGCCAAGTCAGGCTCTGACTCCGATCTAGCACTGGAATCAGCTCAGTTGGAAAGGGGTATTTGATATCCTCAGATAATGGAGCTTTTTTTGCCCTCCATGGTTCTCCCTATGGCTGATGTGCAGGCCTTCCAGGGTGAAGTAGCTCCACCCGAGCCTCTGGTTGCCCCTGTTTACGCTCTTAGTACTCCTCTACCGGAAGCTGCAGTTGATGGGGAACCGTGGTTACCCTTGTGAGATGGGCTTTACAACCAAAAAACACCTACAGCCCTGAGTCCCAGACCACCTGCATTACCCGACATTACGTCTGTCAAGGTCCCCATCTGGTGATGACATCCAGGCCAATCAGCCCAGCATAGTCACCTTTCGTGCACCTACTTGCTTTACTTGCACTAACAATAAAATTATTAACCCTGTGCCTTGATATATTCAAAATAAACCTTTTTTCTTCTGATTTTAATAAAAAGAGTCCATTAAAATGATCAGTAATTAGCAATATCAACTGAAATAAATGAACTTTATCGCAATGAATTTTTCTGTGATATCAACCAGCCCTGTGCCATAGAATAGAATAGAATCTTTATTGTCATTGCAGTGTACAACAAAATTAAGCAGCAATCCTTTATGTGCACTTACACAATCAGATATTTTTAAAAGTACAATACATTACATCTAGTGGAAAAAAATAGTTTGTGTAAGTGTGTGGAATAGCTTATTCTTTTAAAGATTTATAAAAGCAGTAACTGATGTGGCACTTCTGGATATTGCATTGTTTAAGTAGTGCAAAAAAAATTACATATAAGATGCAAACATGTGTAGTTTCAGTAAATAAACAGAAGCTGCACCGTGATCTCGAAACACCACAGTAAAAAGAGGCTGACTAAACTGTAGCTGGTCAGTTTTAAAGGTGTGGTAGAAAGTGCAGCATCAGAGGTGCATTTTAAAGCGCATTGCAGTGAACAGATGGCTCTTCTAAGTGCTTGAGTTGATTATGTCAGACATTATTCCATATTTCAGTCCTTGTAGAATCCATTTTTCTCCTCCCTCTCTTCTTTTCACTGTATTACGCCTCATAGTAAAGCTGTCAGATTCCATGCTAATATGATTTTATTTAGGGCTTCCTCAAGACAACAGCTTTCCAAACTTTATTTTTTTTTAACATTTGACAACAAATCTCCCCTCAGCACATCTCTCTGCAGCTCTCCTTCCTTCCTTCACCGTCTGCCTCCTACGCTGCAGCAGCCCCAGTGTGCCACACATTATCATTTCAGAGAACACACACACTGCAGCGTGGTGTCTTTCCAACACATGAATAGATAAATATTTACCTTCCCAGATTGTCTTTCTTCCGCTCTCATCCTTCCATCCTCCCTGCACCTCCACGCCACGCTCGTTTTTTCTTCCCTTGTTGTCAATTTCAGGGTTCTTCTGTCCCAGTGGTCTTGCCTTCATCTTATCACGGGGGCCGACTCGCAGGCATCTGTTGTGCAAACACGCTTGCGTACACATGCACATATTTTGAATATATGATGAAGAGGCTGCGCCGCGTGCGTTCGGAAACTCATGCACTCTTGTATGGATGTGCGACGGCCTCAGCAAACAAAGAGTTGATAATAACAACACAGACAATGGTGTGTTTTATGAAGCTTAATTCGGCACATTGAGGCAGATGGGGACTGACTGTGTGCTTATCTGGAGTTTTAATTAAAAGAATTTAGTCTTCTATGAGCACACTCTCCCTGTGTAAATCCTAGCTCATCCCAGTAGCACACTGCAGCTAATGGAGGCAACTGTCTTCGGGGATGTGGTCTTTTTGCCTCTTTTCACCTCCTCCGTAGAGCAGCAGGAGAAAAGACAAAACACACGGAGCTGTTCTCCTGCAGCATTACGTCTTTTGATTTAGAGTTTCGCTGCTTTTTATTCCGGAGCAGCTGCAGGAATCTCAGCATCAGTCATGAGGTTAGCGACTGACTGCTAGCTGCTGAGAAAAATCGGTCCTCCTCTGTCCTTTTCTCTTCAGATGTGTTCATAATATATTCAGGAGGTATGAGTTTACTTTCCATTACAGCGGATCATTCATAGTCTCAGACATTGCCAAATAGAGATCTAATTAAATGTAGCTCCTGTAAACACACATTTAGGCTGCGTTTAATGATGACATTTGGAGAGGCAATAAGGGCAATGGGCACTGGAGAATTTATGCCCTTTATTCAGATCTGGTATAAAATATAGAGCCTCATTTTTACCTGCAGTATTCATCACACACTGTCTTTTTTAATTTGATGAACTGTGATCTCCTTCTTTTTATCTTCTCACAGTTTTTTTCTGCTTTGCTTCTGCCTCAGATGCTGTATTTATCTTTTTTGCATAATACAGTTTGCACTGTAACAGCACCTCTTTTCTTTTCTTTCCTGTTTTGTGGCAGATCTTTCCCGAATCAATACTCAACATTAACTCTTTCTCTGCGCCTGACCGTAGCAGATAATGTCTCATTTGATAGATCATGTCTGTTTATCTGCTTTCCACACACCAAAGAGACTCATCTTACTCTGTGTTTTTAGTTAGTCTGCATCCAGATCTCTCCATTTATTAGTCAGATCAGTCATTTATCTTTCAAAAGCATGTGTAGTATTGGATTTCGAACACATAATGTTAGTCTGTTCTGTTTAAATTGAGCAGGAATTTGCAGCAACAGTTGCATTTGAGCTCAATTTAACACCGGACAGGAGCAGTGGATGTGCTTTGTTCTGAATGGAAATGTGGCATAATACTGAAAACAATCTAACCTCCCTTTTGTTCAAATTATGCCCAGCATTTGGTGACAGAAGTTCATTGCAGGTTAGACAAACAAACCTGTTTTTCAGTTTTGAAGTTGTAAAAATATCCCCCTGTTAAAAAGAAAACGCTTTAATTGAAAGCACGCTGAGCCAAAATGTAATCTGTCCTGATTCTCCTCTGTTTCTCTCGCACTCTGTTTTTTTTGAAAGGTGAGCAATAACAAGATACAGCTCTCCTCTCTCGTTTTAACAAGGAGACTATCTGTGTGCTTCTTGTTCATTAGTATCACACATCACACCTCTATCACCCTCAGATCTGGGAGAGGCAGAGGTGTCAAAATGACAGTGTGTGTGCGCATGTTGTTTTTTTTAAGCCTCTCAACCTCCACCTTAGGAAAATCCACAAAAGCCAATTCACACTAGTCTCTCCCTCCCTCCCTCTCTCTCTCTCCCTCTCTCTCTCTCTCTCTCTCTCTCTCTCTCTCTCTCTCTCTTTCTCTTTCACTCTCTCTCTCTCTCTTTCTCTCAATGTTCTATCTTCTTGTGTTATTTTGCACCCTTGGCCTGAATTTTACATTTTTTCCAGTCAGTCTTTTTTTTTTTAATGCTGCTACCAGAATGAAAAGGACACAGTGGCCGTCTGCCTCCTCAGCACCACCAAAGAGCCACAGCAAATTAGATCTACAAGCCCTGTGGAGATGCAGGAGGCTGCTGTTTATTGAGGCCAGAAGAAGAAGAAAAAACTGCTTGTTTGTTCATATTGCTAATTTTATTTACATTCCCTCCCACTGCCATTAATAAAATAGCTCGAAGGGAGTATATTATGCAAGTGCTTTAAATAGCAATAAGTAATGTGAGTTTATTCAGACTTTTTTTTTAATCCATGTGAGAGGAGAGCAGTTTTTTTTGTCATTAGATGTCATCTACTGCACTAAATTTCTCCAGCATGGCCTCTGGACTGAACCTGCACGCCTACAAGTTTAGTACCGATGACCCCAATGTGGGTTCACGTTCAAAACATGAACTATATCCTCGATTTTCGGGACACTTAACTTGATTAATTGCTGCAGTCTAGAGTCTATAGACTGAAGATCCTCCTTTGTTTACCTGCTAAGAGGAAGAATTAAACCATGCATTTTGTGTTAAATACTCAGGAGGAGATAGAACCATAGCTTGAGGGGATCCTAAAAGTTAATTTTAATGACAAATAGAAAATTATTCATTTATTCCACTGTTTGACCATTCCATGCACATTTCACTTTTAATTTATGTGGTTTTACTTTTCCATAGGGTCGGTGTCAGGCAGATCTGAGAGGTCAAGGATGCCTGTGCCTGCAGGCCATTGGTTAATATTAATGACCATCAGCCAATTGGATCTCATCAATAGGTCAGAGGTTATCACGGGGTTGCAGATGCAGGAAGTTAATGTAATTAAAGATGCATCATGTTGTCGATTGCAAGGAGAATGTCTTTTCCACTCTTTCCTTAATATCTTTGCTGAGTTGTCTCGCTCTGCTGCGGGTCTCGGATGTGTTTATTTCTCGTCTTGATGTCTTCACAGATTATCAACAGGAGATAAAGTCGTCTTCACATCTTTGCTTTTGAGTTCATCACAGCCTTTGTTTTGTGCAACATTTCTGAAGCCACGTTCTTATCTATGAGAACCGTGAGGAATGGGGGAGAAAAAGTGGGAGAAGAATAAAGACAAAATGACTGAAGTGAACAGAATGAAGCCCAGATGACTTGTCTGGTACTAATAGCATCCTTCCTCTTGTAGCAGACTGCTGACCATATAGCCCATTACATTAAGAGGCTCCCTGTTCAAGTGCATGGAGAGCTTTGATAGGAAGCTTGTAATCAATGGCTCAGCTGGCTTAAATTGAGAAGGATTTCCAATTATTTCCATATTAGCTACCATTCCTAGAAACAGACCTCTCCAGCAAATAACTAAATCCTCTAAAACAGAAACAGTTTGTCAAAAATTCCCCTGCTCAGATTAAGATGTTATTATTGATAATTTAAGTTTTTATGATAAGTGACAGTCACTTTAGCCACCAGAGATGATGATAAATGCCATCACCAGAGCTCTGCTTGTCCAAATACTGTTCATCTCAAAGGGAATGCCAAGTCCTGTGGGGGCGGGTTGTGTTCTGACAGACAGCGATGACTTGGAGTTCTTTTACAAGCCATCCAACGTCTGTCAATACAAACCAAATACATGGACCAAATCAATGCATTTATTCCCATACCATCGGACGGCCCGCGATTAAATCCACCGAGCCAGTTGGTCAATAATCAATAGCTAACGATTGGCAGCAGAGGTTGCTAATCAGGTTTTGATTGGCTGAATGAGTCCACGGGGAAATGCTGTAGCCTCCTTTAATGCTGTGGCGCCTCAGAAAGGTTTTCCAAGGTATAGATCAACAGTGGGAAAATATCTGTGACTCATAACCACAAAGGCAGTCTCATGTAATTGATTAGACAGACATTTCTGGTGAATGTTGTGCTTCCCATTTGATTTTTGTTTGTTTGTTTGTTTTCTGGACTGAATCTCCATGATGCTTTTGACTGAATAACGAATAACCAAAGTGAAAATGTTCTACATGCAGTTAGTTACACAATAGTACCAACAGCCAGTGGTTTTAACAGACTTTTTTTAACTGGTGCTTGATTAAGTGCTGCAGATTAGATTCATAGCTCTGCTGCTATTGTTCCAGAGAATTATCCAAAGACGTCTTAACACCAGTTGTCTTTTCACTGATTTTACAACCAGGAAATAAGAAAACCTTTGTCTCTGTCTCTCTCCTAGAGTCCCCGGTGTGACCATCGCTACAGACATAATCTGCGGTTTTCCCGGTGAGACTGATGAAGACTTCCAGGAGACGGTAGACTTGGTGAAACGCTACCAGTTCCCGAGTCTCTTCATCAACCAGTTCTACCCCCGACCCGGTACGCCTGCTGCCAAGATGGAGCAAGTAGCTGCACATGTGGTGAGTTTGGACAGGAACATTACTTGGTCATCCAGTCACAGCATATACAAGCATTTTTGGCTACCAACTTTTTGCAATTTGGGCATACTAAATATATTACTTGGGCAAATCATTCAGAAGAACAGTTGAGTTCTGACTCTCTTGCTATTAAAGCTCAGTTTACAGAACATTTAGGGTGTGGCTTCCTCTTCTCTGCCTGTGCTCCTGGTTAAAATGGCAGCTGACTAATCTCCTCCTGTAAAACCATCAGCTGATCGGTTCAGGTGATTCCAGGAGTCTGAAAAAATTTGATTAAAACTGTGCCGTTGTCGTATTAAATAGAAATAAATATAGACATATAGAAAACCAGTTTGTGATTTTTATCATTGCTCGCTAAGAGGCTTGAATGGATTTAGATTAAAAAAGAAAATTCAATACTGGATTCATGGTGGGTCATGTTTAAAGCTGCAGAAATGGTCCGTGCTGTTTGAAAAGAGATGCTTTAATGAAGCACAATGCATTTCTGCCTTCCACCAGGGTCCAAGTACATCTTGTGTTTCCTTACGCAGACACTTATGATGACCAGGATAAGGGGTTAAAAGTAAAGGCAGTGAAATTACCTTGAAAATAGCCATGGGTTCACGGGGTTAATGTCTTTACTCTTTACAAAACAGATGCATCCATGTCAGTTCTTTTCAAATTAATAGTACCTCTTAATCTTCATTTGTGTCCCTCGAGGCTCCAGTGCCTCTAAAGTATAACTGTAAGCATAGAACTGAGCCGAACGTGCACGAAGGACATGAGCTTTAGGGAGTTTTTATTTCATTCCAATTTAATAAGTGAGAAATCATATTTTACAAATGAATAAAGTAATGATTTAAACAGCATCAGTTTATTTGTGTAACAATCTAAATACTCCCTCAAGATTTTATGTAAGAATATCCATAACACTGCTTGCACTACCAAAAATGTTGCCAGTGCCACCAAAACTTTAAGTATTCCTATATGGATTTGTGTTCTGTCTCTCTCTTTGCTGTTTTCTGGCCTTGCTTCTGTCTAATTTTACATGTTTATATATAATGTTTTGAACTAAGTCAGCTTCAATCAAAATATTCTTGAAATTGAATTAATGTATTTGGACTATAGCAGACAGCTTGTGTTGAGTGTTTTTAGGGGAAGATGCTGCACGTGTTCATGCAGAAGCTGTGCGCACATGCATATTTACACGTGTGTGAATCGAGGAATCACAGTTCGGCCTCCTGTCATGGGAAAAAGTAAAAGCGTGTTCCAGTTCTGTCATGACATGTGCATGAATTTTAATATCCTAATCCTGACTCACACACAGAGGGCACATATGAAATCTCACAGTGTAAATGTCTAAATGCATAAAGCCTGCAGAAGCATTTGATGCTGCAGAAAATCCAAAGAAAAGCAGAGAAGTCCTGAGCAGTGCTGCACTGTGACAGGCTAAAACATCTGTCACTCAAGCCAAGTTTTGGAGCTACACTGTCTCCCTAAATGAACAATTACTATCTCAAGCCTTTCCCTTGACTTCCCTGGAGATCTCGGTGCCATTATCAGAGGAGAAACTGCATCTTGAAGCACTCGAGGCGCTAACACATTGTCGAATGGTGGTTTCATTTGAACCTCTTATTGTTCTCTGCTCAACCACCCAACTTGTAACACAGAGCCTCTCCAGCTCCTCTCTCTCTCTCTCAATCTGCTGCCAAATGAAACAATTAGTGGCTAATGAAGCCATAATTGTTAGGAAAGGTGTGTGTGAGAGAGAGTGAGTGAGAAAGCAGCACAGACTGAACACGTCGCTGTCAGCGCCGCCGTTTTCTTGACCTTTCGCCTCACAGGTTTTCAGCTACATTATTGTTTGGCAGAGCCGCAACCATCTATAATTAAACTGTAAAACAATCTTACACTGTAAAGTCCCTGCTTTGTAACTTTAATTCCTTCTCATTGTGTTCATTGCGCTCCTCTTCGCCTCGTTTTCATGCCGTTTGATTGGCATTGAGCACAGATAAATGCACATATTTTGGTGAAATGAAGGTTCTGCTCCTGCAGCAGTGTAAAATATCACCTAGATGTCATTCAGGTGGAAATACTTGAGTGCTTTAGGAAGACCATTGACAGCACAAACTCCAAAGCAGAAACTCAACAGAACAAAAGGGAAAACATCAGAAAACCTTTGAAGCAAAACTAAGTAAACCTGTGATTTCCAGGTCGTCTAATAGCATCAGTCTTGGAATTATTGCATTCTTCTCCACATAGAACTGAAAGAATTGCAAGAGAAATGGAAAAATCTCATCAAAATACAGCTGCATTAGTAATCAGAAAGTATACTGATGCCGCTTGGACAGTTTAGCTGTGAAAAACAGATTGCCCAGTGCTTCAGACTTGGCACAGGAGTTATCAATGGAAATCAGAGTTTCTGTGAAGCTCAGGCAGAATGAAGGACACTTCGTAACATCGACCTCATGCGTCTGTGCTACGACATCCAAGAACAAAACCTTTCCTTTCTCTTTGGCAGTAAACTGTAGAGTAAACTTTCCTAAACTGCATGTAAAGACTCCTGATAGAATTGATCTAAGATGAAGTTAAATTTGTTTGGCATGAACCTGACTAGGACCACCACAGCGAATGCATAGTCCTGACAGTGAAGCACGGAGGTGGTGGTGGGATGATAGGAAGCTGCAGGAGTGAAAAAGCCAGTGTTTTGTTAGTCTTTAATTTCACGTAAGAGCAAATACTGTTAAATACTGTATGCTTATTTCCACAGGGTGCTAATTAGCATGAAGAATTACTCTTTATTTAGCCTAATTTTCATTTCCTTTAAATTGAAGCAGAAACATGTGTAGTTGTTTGACCATATTTTTCTTGCCTACATGCTGGATCCACTATTTTAGTATTTTATCAAAACATAAGGATCCCAAACATTTTGAACATGATATATGCAGCATTTTATACATTATTGCCCACATGCTACTTGCCTTTGTGCTTGTGCCTGAAATGTTTTTCTTTGACCTGCTTCTCTTTGGAGATGACCTCCTACACATGCCGTGCCCTATACTGTATGTTATATCTCTTCTTGCATTTGTACTCCCTCCCTCTTTACCATCAAAGTGTTGACACTTCTCTTTCAAGTCGAGTGTCTTCATAAGTCATTCTCTTTCTCCTTCCTCTCTTCGTTCTCTGAGGGGGAAGCAGAGTGTGTCTTAGAGGAATCAATCCCAAGACAACCACAGTTCTACATCTTTCTGTCCTCATTTTTATTTTTTTTTTGCCTCCGTATTTCGGTATCCTCCTTCAGTCTCATTCATTTGGATGTCCAAAGACTTTGTTCTGCAGGCCGCTCTTTGAATGTCAGACTGTGGCGTATTACTGGTTCCTGCTAGGATCTTTAATTAGCGAATCAGCATTTTTAAACTTATTTTTGTAGGTAGGTTTATTGTTAATGTATTGAATAGTGGTGCTGATTATGTAGAATGAGATCTCCTTAATCACATTGTCCTTCCTGCTTTTCTAATAACTATTTTACTGCCCATTTAAAGGTTTATCTCCTAGTTAACTGTGAGTGTATCTGTGCCTGACACATTAAGTAAAAGGTGAGAGAAATATTTGAGGTCCTGTAACCGGTACACCTGCTTCAGTGGTTAAAGTTGCTCCCAGCATCACTTCATCAGTCAACATGCACCTGGTTTTACACACACACACACACACATCCAAACGCACACACACAGCGAGCGGTGGCAGCTAGGCGACGACGAAGCCATGTAGGGTCAGTCATTAATAAAGTGCACCAGATGGTTTGTCTGGAGCACAACTGTGTTGAATAGCCACAGGAGGGATGGATGGAGAAGTAGATGGAGGAGGAAGGGAGGCCTGAGATGGAGGGGGAGAACAGAAGCTGAAGGGAGATGGATGGAGGGAATAATGAGACCGAAGGAAAAACATTCAGGGACATGCCCATTGTGGGGAGTTTAAGGGTGCATCACGACCTACTAAATGTGGAGGCTGAGAGGTTATGAAGGTGTCATTCACACAGTTTCAGTCCATATGGGACATGGACAGCTTACAATAGTATTTTTTCATCGCCACTATGGAAAAGATCTTCATACTCACCAGATTTGACCTTGTTGTTGTCGACAAACAAGATGTTTTGTGGTTGCAGAAAAACACATTGAAAATGAAGAAAATATTCTGTTGTGCAGGAAGTGATTGCTACGTTTGTGATGCAAAAACCAATAGAATTTCATGAAACCGGGTGGAGAGGTGAAGCATGACAGAAAAAAAAACAAACATAACATTTGGATCCAGATTGCTTTCTTTAAAATCACCAGATAGGGCACTGGCCTCGTGGAAGATTTGCTCGAGTGCTCTTCTAGTTTACTCTGCACATATAAAAACATTATATCTGATTGAAGAGACGAGTATTAACCAGGAATAACCTTATTTTAGTAATACTGGCTACTTGTACATGACAAGTACTGTACAGTATTCTTAACATTTTCTTTCTCCATGTACTGCTTGGTAGAATACAACAGAATATCTCAAATATAAACTGAAAGAGGTAATGCCAGTGAGTGGAAGTGATAATGAAGGAACCTTTTTCCTCGCTTTGCTGCGGCTGGTGAAAGAAAATCTGATATTTGGCCATGGCAGTAATTGGTAACAGTGATGTTTTTATTTTGATGTTACTTTGCAGATTTGTTTCGCTTTGGCAATCTAATTTCCAGCCATCACCAAACACATATTTGATTAGGCAAACACACCGTCGCCGAGCCAGTGAGCAAAGCAGAGAAAACAGGCTGGAGAGCGTCCACCTGTGAGAAGGTCCAGGTGTTTTTTGGTATCTGTGGGTCTAACTTATTACCTTCCATAATAAATGATATATGAGCTGCATGTAGGGTAGAGTAGAGGCAGATGGAAAGAATAGGAGACCACAGGGATGGAGGGATGGAGGGAGCATGTTGAGAATAAAGGGATGTGTGTTATTAGCTCAGATCTCCATAATCATCCCCAGGTGACTAGAACTTAGCCTTGATAAATGGACTTGCTGAGTGGAAGGTGTGTGTGTGTGTGAGTGTGTGTGTGTGTGCGCATTTGGACGTCTGTTGTTAAGGACGAGTTGAGAATGAGCAGCTGTGGGAGCGAAAGGGAGGAAAAAAGTGATAGAGAAGGAGATTAGCTGTTCTAGTGGGACAATGTTTTTAATTTCCCCAGGTTGTAATTGGTTAAGAACTCCATTACCCACGAGGCACCAGTGCAGCAGCTGTCAAAGTGAAACAGCTGGCCAGCCACTAGTAACTCCATCTTCTAACTTCGCCGTCATTTATCTACGCCTGGACACACAAACACATTCGCCGACACACACACAGACAAACAGTCTGAAGCTGTCCTATCAGGGGAGATAATAACGCTGGTTAAAGGCAGTCCAACAGGTATTAAGGTTGAGTTAATGGTTAAGTTGCTGTCTGGGGCCAGGTAGGCCTGCGCTTGATTAATGAGCACCCAGTCCACTAATAATGAAAGTGGTAACACATTCTGCTTTAATGATCACAATTTTCGCCCGCCTTATTCAAACGTGTATTTTAACCAGTGCGGGTCACTTCAGAGTTTGACTAGCTGGAGGCCGACAGGAACGGGGTGTGAAAAATAAAGATCTCCAGTGAGTCTTTACCGATCCCTGAGGGAAGATTTAGTTGGCGCTGAAGGAGGGTGATAGTGGTGAGCAAAGCATACGTAAATATTAGCAATTTTTCAATAGAAGTCTTTAAAATACATGAAATAGCATACAGAATGTACATCCTCAGTTCTTTATTAGAAGGGAACTGAACTGAGAATGAGAATCAAAGCTAATGTCATTCTAACCCTTTTTCTATGCTTCAGGGTGAATAAAATGTGTAATGGCAACAAAAAAATTAGCTAATTTTCAAAATAATGTCACATGTCCTCCATTTAAAATTACTTTGCCATATCAGATACTGTTTGAACTAACAAAAGACTGATTCTTGAAGCGACTGTATAGCCACTGTGCATCATAGAAATGGTTTATTTACCTGAATATGTTTTAATGACGTGTTAAAGTCACTTTAGGTTTGTCTCCTTTTATGCAACAAAAAGCATCTCATCTATCATTGCTCACATGCGATCATATTCATTTCTTTTGCTTCTGTCTGCGTGAACAGTTCACAATGTATAAACCTCTCATGCATGTTAGTTTGCCGAACATATCCAACACAAGTCAGCCTAGTTGGAAAATGTTCTGTTTAGTGACCTCTGTAGTGAAACAAAGGTCACAAACACCACAGTGCCGACTCCCAGTGTGATGCTTTAGGAGGTGTTAATCCTTCACAGACACAACCACACACAGATTATGCCCGAGGTTCCTCAGCTATAGAAGTAATGTAACACTCGGGCTCTGTAACACTAACATCTGTCTGTCATTAGGGGAAGACAAGCGGGCACATTCTGCTGAGCCAGGAGCAAAAAACAGCACGGCAAGATCACAGTTACCTTGCCCCACGACGCACTGACAAACATGTACTTCATATGCGCTCACATAATTCTACTAACTTGTCTCAGGGAGTCGCAGATAAAGCATTTGCTCTTAAGATCAGAACAACCTGTAAGAAAAGCAATGAGATATAAATAAAATAGAATAAGTAAACTAAAATAGGGCTGGAATAGAACAGTAAAGAGTAATGCTGGCAGTTATACTGAGGTAATAAGCAATATCACACATGATAATGAAATATTGCACCTGAAAAATGAAAATGAAATATGGCACAATAAAGTGAAGAAGAAATAATAATCAGTGTTGATAGGGAGGACAAGTAGATGCAAGGACATGGGTTATTATAAAAATGCTCATTATATGAAGCTGTAAAGAACAGAAGCTTTTAAAGAATGAACAAAACAAAAAAGACAAAATAAAAGAAGGCTATAATTTCAGTCACTTGACAAGTAGATGTTTTATTCTGGATATTGTTTGTAGTGAAATTAGGGAGCTGCCAGTATCTAAAGACATTTTTTTATTATTTATCACTATAAATGAGTTAGAATAAGTGCCTTTCAGCTCTGTGCAGACGTTCCTTTGTTATATGAAATAGTTCCATGAGCACTTTTTCACGCAGCGTTCGCTTCTTACCTTGTCATTCCTTCGTTGTGTACAAGTGTCTGCATCCATGTAATGTCACTTCCCGTTAGATGCAGCATCCGTCTCTGGCGACAACAACAGATGGACGTCATGATAACAACCATTGTTCATCATCACCGCGGTGACAGGTCCGCTGTGGCTCTGCATTGCTGGCCTGTCACTAGCACAACCTCGACGACATGCAAGATTAACTTGTGTAGCTGATAGAAACAAACTCTCACACACATACCTGTACACAGACAATACACGGAGTCTGTCGCAGGTTTTATGTGTTTGTGTTGCATTTTAACAAGCTGGTTGTTGTGTTTTAAACAAGTCACACTTTCATAGAAACAGTGGACTGAAAAAAGGGTGGGTGGTTTGTTGAGTCAAACTACACTTTAAAGGGTATCAAAACATTTTTTATGGTTTAAACTACTGGAATCCAACTGAAAAAAACACAGTGCAGAGCTAAATAAGTCTGTCTATCTCTTTATTCGCTGTTTTATTTGGTAAGTGGATTTGAAGTGAGCTTTAGAAACGTCGCAAAACATGAAAGAAATGGCAAATTCAGCTTTATTCATACCTGATTTGGAGCAAATAAACTAGACTGCAGAGGGTCAGTAAAAGGTGGCAGTTGTAATTATTCTTTCTTGCCAGCTGGTATTGGACATGTTTTATGCTTTCTGGAGACTAGGACAACAAAATAAGAGAAAACAGCTGATCAGTCACGTGAGTTAAATGTTTTGCTCTGTCAGAACTTATTTGAAGAAGGTGTTTCCATCTTTTTTGTGCGCTTACTCTTTGAAAAAGTGAAAAACCACCTTAAATGAGCATAAAAACTATATATATTTTTAATGTTTACATTTCTATCAACTTTTTCTAATGTGACTCTTCAAAAATTTGGACAAAAATACTGCTGTTAGGTCAAGCTACATCCTTTGCCTCTTCTGAAAAATTATGCTAAATTCCAAAAACTGCACTTCCTCCGATGACCACTTGAAGCTGATTCCAAAAGTGAGTCAGTCTCCATAGACCCCCATGTTAAAATGCTTTAACTTTACAGCAGAATTAAACATATTTACTGCCTGGTGCAAAAGATGTTTTTGGTCTCTACAGATAATTTGTCCATTCACGATAACTGCATGACAGGTGAGGTTTTATATAATTGTTTAATTTAAATTGTGTTGAGGTTTAAAGTTAGCTATAATTAATGGTGTAGTCGCTTTGACAGGTCGTTGGCATCACAGGACAGTCATGAAGGGTTTGTCCATCTTTATATACAGTCTGTAATAATCAGTTAAACTCTGTTCTCAAACTATAAATGGTAGGATACCTTTACAGACTATTTCAACCTCCTCTTGCTTCCACATTCGCAGATCTGCACCTCCTCAGTGCAGACGTCTGCTAGTGTTTACAAATTAGCTTCACAGGGGCAGCTAAGAGTGTAGTTCTTGCTCAAGGGCACCTCGACAGCAGCTGTGGTGTGATAATGAGAGTATGTCTAGTTTACTTCCCTTTAGCCAGCTTTTCTACGCCAGTCTGGAGGTTTAAACGAAGGATGTGCACCTCCTAAAAAGTAGGAACAGGACTATAGGTTTACAGTTAATGAGCTGAGATTTCCTCCCTATTCATTCCTGTGAAACTTTGAATGGATCCCGCTTTCTTTGTTTTCATGTTTCCCTTTGAATTATCTTGCGTCTGGCATGTTTTCCCTCCTTTGTTGATTTTCAGCTTGCAGCGTGTTCATGAGTGTTTGTGTTGGCGTGTTTGTGTGCTGCAGGACTGAATAAATTCTGCTGGCTATTCATCGGGGGCTGAGAAATCCTTACCTGCAGTTACATCTGTCTTACAGTTCCACACACACCAAGCTGAGCATCATCGACTACAGAGTGATGGTAAAAGTGATGAAGGGATGGCAGGAGGAGAGGAACGGTGCTGAGGAGCGATGATGAGAGCACTGCTCTCACCCGAGGTGCTTCAGGCAAAGAGAGAGAGAGTGAGAGGAATTGTAGAGGGACAGACTTATAAGGGGGAGGATTGGTGAGAGAGTGGAGACCCAATGATTAGTGTGAGTTTTCTCCCACTGGAGGAAACGCATGGAGCGAGGGGAGAGTGGGGGGAGCACTGGGAGAGACGTGGAAAAGGCAAAGAAAATGAGAGAAAAGAGGATTTGGAGATTCCCTTTGGCAGAGGAAGAGAGAGGGAATCAGGTGAAAACATAAATGAGAGGATGGTACAGGGACAGGGCCAATGATTACAGGATTTTATGGATCAGAAGCGCCTTGAGTGAACATAGAACGAGCAAGAGATGGGCAGGAACGTACCACAGGGAAGAAAAAGAAGTAAAGACACAGATGGAGGGACTAGAGTTTAGAGCTGCGAGAGGTGAACAGGTGAAGGATAGAGACAGAATATCAAAGGGAGTCCAAACTGGACAAGGAGGAAATCACCACCTTCAGACTCTTCTACTCTAATACCTTTATTTCACCTTCCTGCTCCATCTCTGCTGTTTTCTTTTCCTCTCCTTTGTTCATTTTTTTTTTCATTTCTTTTCAGTCTTTCCCTCTAGGAACATTAGCACAGCCTGTCATGTCATGCTAACTTTTGCAGCTCACTCCATCTTTGTCCGTTTGACACACATATTGTACATATTAAGAGGTCTTTTTCTCCCGCTTTGCATTCAAGCATCAAGTTGCTTTTGCCTGCATCCTGAAGCTGCATATGTCTGTCCAGCTATAATGATGCTAGCAAAGCAACTAGGTTGTCTGCTCGGTACGTACAGATCTGGCCCGAGGACACAGAATCAGCCCTGTACATGCTAACAATGAAAAAGCAGAGGGAGGGAAGAGGAGGGAGAGCAGCGACGAATGCACTCTCCCTTTAGCTAGAGTAGCGTATACATATATCCTTCCCCTTTAGCCAGACGTGGCCTAATCAGCGAGCTAATTAGCGCTCTCTGTAACTGCATCAGCCTCATGTAACTGATTGCATTAACAACTGCCACACATCAAACAGTCATGTCTCACGCTTGTGCATCTCATTTCACGTTAAGGACATGCAAGGTTAGGGCCAGACTTTCACAGGGAAATAAAATGAGGATTATTTTCTGCCACTGCTGCTGAACAAATAAATGAATTCCCTCTCTATATATTTAATGAATTACTGGAGGCGTAGTTGTTTCTTACCTTCTAGTAAAGTCACCCGAAGAGTTAATTTGAGTGAAGCCGTACTGTATGTCCATGTCTTCTTTGTTTCTAATATCAGCAGAGGAAGAAGAGGAGGAAATGTCAAGTAGCAATATTCTATATCATGAGTGAAAAAATGAATTGTTACAGGTCCAGAACAAGAACAACAAAGCAAGGAGGACAAGAAAATTCAGAGAATGTTAGATTGTTTTTAGTTTGTTGAATTCAATATTCCAAAGAATGAGGAGTTTTGACACAGAGGACATTTTTAAAGGAAATTCTTGTATTAACTCTTGTTTGAGATATATCCCTATATCAATGAGATACTCTGTCTGCAGGTAAATCTGAATGAAGTGATGCTCAAACCTCAGCTTTTGTTTTGCTTTTCTTGTCTTTATTATTCATAGCTTTGTGCTTTATGGTTGTTTTTTTTTTGTACTCAACATTTCTGTTGTGTCTTTCTTTTTTTTTTATAGAAAAAGCAGAGGACTAAAGAGCTCTCACAACTCTTCCACTCTTACAACCCCTACGACCACGAGGTAAGATCTGTCACTGTTTGTTCCTGGATAACTTTCCTGGTTATGTTAAGGGCGTGACTGTATACAAAATGCATCTTCCGCTGTGAACCATGTTTTTGCAATCACGGTGGTTTAGAGAAGACACAAACTAATTTATAGTCTTCCCTCGCCATATCGTGGCGTGGCTTTTCACGGTCTCACTGTATCGTGGATTTTTTAGTTATATATATATAATTTTGTATCATGAAATAAGAAGAATATTAAATCTGCTTCTGCTTGAGCGAGTTTCCCCACGTGAGATCGTTAACAGCACACTATTGGCTGATGGATGGGAGGCGACCAACCAGAGCACTGTGTTCTGTATCCTGGGCGCTGATTGGCTCAGCAACCGTAGTATCAGTCTTTTCTGTCTCCTGTGTATAGCATGCGTTCAGCATATCGCCTTTTCCATTTCATGTCAACATCTGATCACTGCGCGTAGTTTTGCTCTGCGAAGTTGTGTTTTTGTGAAATTTTCATATCAATTTCATTTCAATTTAAGCATTAAAAGTTGCACAAAGCAACACTACATTTGTTTGGAAAAATTTTATCGGAGTGTCAGCGGAAAGAAATCAACTGATGTCTTGGTTTTTATGTTCAGTGTGAGATCCAACGCTGTGGCTGTGAGCAGTCAAGTCAGTTTAAAACTCAAATCCAGTTCTTTTGTGTAGCATGTTTAAAACAACTCGAGTTGACCAAAGTGCTGCAAACATTTTGTAACAAGCAGCAACTAAATTTTGTGTAAAACGTCAAGACTGTAAAAAATTTTTAAAAATCAAATTGTTAAACCAGATAACTTGTAAGATCAATTTCCAAAAAAAGAGACGTATTTAGACTATTAAAAGCAGATAAAAGTCATTGCAAACACGTGAATCTGGAGGTTTCTCTTGAAAGCTGCAGCTTCTGGCAATACAGATGAGTTCAGATTCACATTCAGCATTATTCTCCTCCAGAGCAGACGTCTTCATTTGACTTCAGAAGTTTTCGCTGCAGGTCAGAGCATTGTATTTATGGCTGTGGTGGTTTGTCGCCTCTTTAAGATGGACACCTCTTGTCAGCAATCTAATGGATGAGGACGGCCCAAGTGTTTGTTCCTGATTACATTGTGAGTGTGTGTGAGAGGGACTGAGCTGTGAAGTCAGAGATGGCTCTGATCAGCTGTGTGTGTGTGTGTGTTTGTGTGCGTACTGCTGCGTTTGTACATTATCAGGTTAACATCTGACAGCAGACTGAACCTGCCACACTTCAGACACTTATGATGAGACTGTTGTGACTGCAGTTTCTGTGTCTGTTGTGTTCTTATGTAAAGACGTCCTTCTGAAACCCCACAACGACAGCCGTCACCAGGTTTTACTGCCATCATGGAAAATATGAATTTTCACATGAGAGTGTTGTGAGCTCTTGTTCATGATTAGAAAAATATACATTTCAGTTAATTTTTTCTTGCTGTCATAATGTTGGCCAACCAGGCAAACTCTACTCATCCCGAACACACTCGTATCATAGATATTATGGAAAGCATTTGGCAGCTCGCAACTGCAGAGTGAAGGCTTTGAACATGTCGGAGAGGTTGAATCTTGCCTCGCAGGTGTGACACTGTGTTATTTAGCAAAGCTTTAGCTTAGCCAAGTTTTTTTTTTACAGACTTTATTCCTGGAGCCTGTAGTGCACGGGTTAATGTTACACACTAATTAAAAGGATGTGAGAGATCAGGTTTTCACTGTGGCAGACATGCATCTCTGCCTCCCACACTCACAAAGTCTCACGCAGGCGAGCAAAAGTACACTAATAATAGTACACGTGGGACACTCATGCACATAACAGGAAGCTGAACAAAGTTAGCAGAGACTATCTTTATAATACATTAACATGAGTATATCCTTCTCTCAAATGTCAGTCAACTCTTTGCTCTTTTGCACCTTTTTTTGGCTCGCTAGTCTGTTTAAAGTGTTCAAGGAGTTAAATGACGCCGCTGCAAATGTCCTGAAATATCCCATAAAGCCCAAGTCTCTGAATAAACCCCTGCAAAGAGGTACATGAATTTGATAACAAGTTGTCACCGTACACGTAGAGTATCGGTTTCTTCAGTCACTCCTGCAGTAAAACCTCCTTCTGTAGCAGCTGTCTGTGTGCACGTTGGTTTTTCTGTCAGCAGGGTTTCTTTTGGTGAGAATTCAGAGCGTACAGGGGGTTTCGCTCTCAAAAGATAGATGTTGTATGAAGAACCACTTTAAAGGCACCGTATGGCCTCTGCAGTTCTGAGACGGCTTAATTCATTCTGAGCTTGTGCACAGCTCGAGATCCTCCGGGAGGAAGCCCATGTCCGTTCCAAAGTTAAGGCTAAAGATGAAACATGGCTGCAGTCAGTGCTCCAGACCTTCTGAGATGCCCCTTTTTTTAGGAGACAAGCAAGAAAAATCTTATTTGTAGTAACATTAAGACGTATTTGCTTTTTGTTAACATCCCAATTGATAAAACAATTACCCCCTTTTGTTATGTCCAATTTGTTTTTCTCTGCTGAGGTGAGGTCAGAGGTGGAGGTGTGTTTTCAGTGCAAGACAGATTTCGTAGCATTTGTCAGAGAGTTGGAGCAGAGGCAAAGAAAGAACCTGTTAAATCTGATGTGGATCTGAAAAAGAAAAAAAGAAGACTTTCTAGTTGCTATAAAACATGTTTTTAATAACCCCGTGATAAATTTGTCTGTTTCATGATATTTGGTGAATAAAATGTGTCAAAAGTAATCCAGTCCTATTACGTCCCTCATGTTATCAGTGTTTTTAACATGTCAGGTTCCTTGTAAATCTCCAGAGCAGCTCAACTTACAGCCACATTACTGCAGGTCCTATTCCTTTTCCATAGATTGTGTACATGTGCAAATAAATCCCCTTACATTACAGACCCGGATAGCCGTGAGATATGATTTAATGATAACAAATCTAATGTCAAGCATGCTTCCTCCCAGATCAAGCACGGTTCTGCCTGTCCTTGCCCGTGTCCATACACTGTGGAAATGTTAAAGCAAATCAGCTTGTATTAAGCCCATATAGCCGTTAGATAGAAATAAATGAAGTCTGATAATGTCCCTCATTTTACAGTAAATTCCCCTGGGTGTCTGGCCTTTCAGCTTTCTGTAAGGATATTATGTGTTTACCAACATGTGTGTGTGTGTGTGTGTGTGAGGGGGAGATAAAGACAGCGAGTGTGTTCATAGATTTAGATTGAAGGGAGAAATTGGTGTTTTTACAGCCATTGTTGTTAATGCGTATCCTCCTATAGGTATGAAAAGGTCATTAATAAAGAGTGAGTTGGGGAGAGGGCGCTGGGTTGATGCGGCTTTATTGTAGCTGCAGGCTACCAAACCAAATGAAACCATGTTTTTAAATGAACTAATTGTTGTTTTTGTACCAGGCTTGTTTCTTAATCTCCCATGACTAACTCTGAATTATAAATTGGAAAAATGGCGAGTTAAAACAGAAATGGGCTGTCAAAGAGAATGCTTTTCTTTTTATTGTCAGTTTCTCTTTCTTTCTTTCTTTCACTTTGTCTCTGCATATTAAACAGCGCTGTGTGTTCATATACATTACATATAGACAACTGCACTCATCTGGGGTGTGTATGTTTAAGAGGCAGAAGTGTGTACATGTGTGTGTGTGTTTGTGATGATTAATGTGAGGTATCCTTTAGCCAGATGGTGCTGAACAAGGCCCATCCATCAGCAATGAAAAGACCAGTGGGCAGAAAGCTGGCAGAGCACTTTGTCTAGGGCCAGTGCCCCCACCGGACACACTCACTAACACACACACACACACACACACACACACACACACATTCGCACACTCACTCTCTCCTAGGCTTTGACTGTATAACCCACTGAGCCATACTGGAGTCTCGTGTTTTGTTTTGGAATCCAGGTTCCTGCTTGTTTTTTGCTGCTTTGGTCCCACATGAGTGGTGATAGTTCACCCCTGAACACAAGTCTGCTGTGGTGTTGACATATGCAGGTCTTCAACCTATTATAGTCCCACGACTGAGCACAAAGGTCAACTAGTTCCGTTTTTACAATTCTAGTGCACAATTTGTTTCCATATGAATTTCTGAAAACAACAGCTGAACCGTTAACCACTAAACACCTTTAAAGGCCCCATATTGTCACCCTTTTCAGGAAATTTAATGATGGTCTCATGTGTGTCTTTCAGCTTTTCGGCTGTTTGACACTTGTTTCGAGTTTATCTTAGTGGGCTGTATATTTCATACCTGCTCGATTATCTGACAACCAAAACAGAAAAATCTGCAACTGAGAACAGCTTTTTTGGGGAATTCGACTGTATTAAAATGCATAATGTGTGAGTGTGAGCACAGAGAGCAGGAGAAAAATTACAGATGTAACCAACTAACACCAGATGAGTTTAGGTTGAACTGAAGCACAACAGATGACGCGAAGACAAAATAACTTACTCAGTCCCTGTTTATTGGTCTCAAATCGGTCTAAAAGTTCCCACTATCTCTAGCTTTACAGTTTCCAGAGAGTTTTGACCTTAAAGCTAACGCTAGCCACATATTGTAAAATGATTTTCCTATTGTTGTGGCAACAATGCTATGAAAAATAAAAGTAATTCGCGTCATCTTAAGATGCTGGGAGTGCATGAAACCTCTTTTGTTCACTCTTGCAGACCACAACAGAATTTTTGGTGAGTTTTGCTCGTGGCTGTGATGTTTTAGAGTTTAGCAGGAGCATCTCTACAAAGTAAACAAACCAGGTGGACTGTGAGGCAGCTGCTCATTTGGAACGGTTCCCAGGGGGCAGAATAAAACTCCTACTGGTTTGTAAAGCTAGAAGGCTAATTAGTTGATGTGGGCTAGAAGAATGGTAGAAGTAAGCATCCTCATATTTTCACAGCTTTCATTTTACACCTCCAAGTTTTTAAGACATGCAAAACACAATAAAAAAGGGTTTTCACCACATGGGACCCTTAAAACCCGGCCAGAGTAAGCAGACATATGAAGATACATGTAGTTTTTCTGCTCTAACTTTCCTCACTTGTGCTCAGACGCATCCAGTAGAGCCAGTGTTCTCAACCTTTGGTCACAGGTTAGATTTAACTTGTTACTGGAGGTCCGTTCTGTTTTGATTTTGAGAGATTTCATGCCAGCAGCTTTAGTTTAAATGCTGCTCCTCTTACCTGTGTGCTCACTTTAATTATGTCTGTTTTAATTCCCTGTAGTCGGTGATGCGTCCCTCATGTTTGCCTAGAATGACCACATCTTTATTCCCCTGTGCAAATGTGTGTCTGTGTGTGGTTAGAAAAAGTCCACACATGCAGACGTCTCTCCCTTTGCTGCATCGCCGTGTCATCTGCTGTAAAGTTTCACTCCCTGGAGGATCTGCCCTTCCAGGCTGAGGTTGTGGCGCTGCCATCATGCTTAAGTCATTGTCAGCAGTGTGTGCGAGTGTCCACGCGTTCAGCTGTTTCTGGCAGAGTTAACCGAGCTCACCTCCCAGCACACACCGCCACAGTCTCCTGAGAGCGCACACACACATACATTCTCCACGCTGTGTTCAGAGGCCTGAATGACAGGGGTGACAGTTTCCCCTGCGGCAAGAGAGGAGGGACAAGCTGTCAACATGGCCGGCTGCACCTGCCGGCCTCAAGACACTCACAAAGACTGGAAACAGGAAGATGGAATAGAAAAGGAAGTAGAGGTGTCTAAATGAAAGGCTGCTAATGAAAGACTAACAAGGGAATGGAGGCATTTGTAGAAAATAAAACACTTAATTACACTCAGTAAACTTTCCCCTTCAGTTACTCTGAACTCCCAGTTTGCCTCATAGAAGTTGACATAATTATCTATCATTTGAAAAAAAGGTAATTAGTCTCACAATTCTCTCCCTATACACAACAGATCTTTTTTTCTTTATTATTTTCTGCATGTTGCTAAACTGAACAATTAGTATTCTTTTTTCCCTTTTGGCATTTTTAATTACTTTTATTTTGTAGAATGAGTTTTTAAGCTGCTGTTGTTTTGCATTGTTGTGAAAAGCTAACCTCCGTCTTTGTCAAGCTTGACATTTACTTGCCGTACTTCTTTTCCCTTGTTCCCTGTTAATTAACTGACTATTCAGGGCAAAAAAAGGAGGGAGTGGAAGAAGAGGAAAAAAACGAGACAGAAATATTGGTTATAGTGATTTATTTTCGTGCCACGCTTTCTTGACTTGTCTCCTCATCCATCTGTCTGATTTTGCTGTCTAATCTGGGAAAGACTGTTTTATTTCTTTTGCTCTGTCTGATTCAGGTTCTGTCTGTGTGTCTAGAATCAGCTTTTATTGCAACAATTTAAGGCTTTAAAGGTATGTCAGATTTCCAGTGGTGATAGTTGGCCTCTTTTGTTGCTACCTTATAACAACAGCTGATCCTGCTTCATTGATAACTGCAGCTTCTGTTGTTAACTACGATGGACTCACTACACTGAAATAAAAACGCTATCACTGCGTTTGTTTCGGGTGTTCATGAAAGACTCGTTCTGGAGGAAAGCGGTTTTGTTTTTATTATAATTTGAGTTCTTGTCACTGTCTTTATCATTTTCACTGTAGTGTAAATGTGATAAAAGGTGACAGAAAGAAAAGCAAAACACACATATGGCTTGTGGAGCATCTTTACAGTCACTTTTCAGTAGACCTTCAACTCACTGATGTGTACTGAGAGAATTAATCTGGATTTATTCTCTCTTTGTTCTGCCATTATGCCACCAAAAGACTAGTTAGCCGTGGTATTAATATGCCATTCTGTTGAATTTCTTTGTATTCTTGAAGCAGTGGTGACTGAAACTGAGCAGATCTTGTTGGAGTTGAGACAGTTTATTGATTGAACATGGATTGGTAGAGCTATGACAATGGAATATGACATTGGCAGGATATTAGTACTGCTAATAAGAAGAAGAAGAATATATTATGTATAGAGCACTTTTCTTAACAGTTTAATAGAGGAATGATTTAATTAAACATGAAACAGCAACTAAACACCGTCGCTCACACTCCTGTCTGTTCTCCATCCATACCGAATCTCTGATAATTCCCTACAACCTGTTTAACGTAACCAGGTGCTGGGATCTCTGTGGATATGTTATTTTAAAATAAATCTAAAATGGACATGAATTGTTAGCTTTCTGGTGCAACGTTTTTCCCAGAACTTGGGTGCAGTCATTGTTTTTTTCTTTATCATGTAATACTATGTGTTACTACTGTTTGCATTTTTTTTCTCTGTAAGTCACTGAATTAGACGGCACACTTTTCTTGGATCTCTAGGTGTTTTTCTGCAGTGTTTTAATTAACAGCAGGTCTTGCAGCCTTGCACGTATCCAATGAATGTTGAAAAGACCTTTCTGTGACAAAGTTGGTAGTCAGAAGTGTTGTGCAACTCACAGATTCTTCTGTGGCTTTAAGTAGGCTGAGATATGCATAACACCTTACTGTACAGGATAATATTACACCTCCTGTTTGATCAAAGGCAATAGAAATGGAACAAAACCTCTTTGTGTGTATGTGTCTACATGTATGTGTGCACATTGATAGTCCACCCACATTGCAGCGCTACTTGCCAAATACATGATTCTCTTCTGCTAATTTACAGCAGAGCACTATAGCCATGTATACATGCTCTCAATCTGTCAAGGTTACACAACAAGGACCTGAACAACACATACTCCTATACAGTCCCACAAAAGTACAAAAACACATGTGAACTTCTATAATTGCACGGTCAATTTGGTGCCAAACAGACGTTATATTCCCAGGTTCTTTATTTCTGTAACACCACATTATAGCTGCACTGGGTTTTGTTCTGGACACATACACACAAACAGAGTGTTACCTTTGCCAAGTATGACACCCTGTAACTGTTCTTTGTACTGCTGGACACAAGCCTGCACCACACAGGATGAAGCTGATGTCTTCACTCAAAAATCAGCTATTAGGAAATGGCACTGTGTCCTTTGATTTTGCGTCAACAATGCAAAAGATGCTGTAAAATGGAGAAAAACTATTTACATGCTTTGTTTAGAACTTGTAAAGCGGGGAGTCCAGGGCTGTGTTCCTAAAAATGAAACAGAAGCAACTTATTGACAGGAGACCTCACCTTTAGACGGGTGATTAAAGGAGTCTCCAAATCATTTGAATTAAAGATGACAATGCTTCACATTGCACTCAGTAAATAAACCATATTACTGGAATCATATTGGATAAAAATTGTTGCTGGACTTTGTTACTTAGTATGGTTGTATCTTAGCAGTTAACAGTGGCATTTAGCAGTTAGCACTAGCATTATAGGTGAATCCAGCTGTGTAGTCTCATTGTGGGTGGTGAGTTCGTTCATGGTATTGAAGTATTTTAGCAGTTAGCATTAGCTTGTAGCATTTGCACTAGCTAAATGATAGCATCAGCCCTGGTTGCTACCTGGAGCATCTCCTAAGCAAGTCTGGGTCAGTTGAACGTGGCAGTGCTGGTTGAATTAACAGTTAGCTAAATGGTAGCATTGGCACTGGTCACTACCTGAAGCATCTCCTGAATGGACCTGGGTCAGTTGAACGTGGCAGTGCTGTTTGGATTGTGTGGGAGCAGTGTGAACTGGCACTAGGAGGGGTGACTCTGGGACGCCAAAGTTCACCACTGAGCTTCCTGGAGGTGTCGTGGGACTAAGTAGGCGAAACACAGTTGAGAGGTTTCCACCTGATGACCCCCAACGATGTGTTAGGAATCACTGCTCACTGGTAGGTATAGAGACAGACTAGGGATCCTAGGTCCTTCATTGAGGATGAATCCTCTCTTTTTTAGCACAAGTGTCTGGTGTTTAAATTAACATTCCTGCATGCAATATCCACCAAAATAATGTTTTGGACTCCAAAACAGGTGGAATGATTAACCACCTCTGCATATGCAACACCTCTGCAAATCTCCTCCAGCTGCCCCAGCTTTTATGAAAGTGACTCAAGAGTGGAAAACAACATGATAAACACCAAGCAGCCCCAGCGATAAAACCACTGAGAGGTCAAGTGATTAGCATTGTTTATCTCATTACAATGCAATGTTCTGCTAGGAAACCTTTAGTTCTGGCATCCATGTGGATTTTATGCCGCAGAAACTACCCAGGAGGGGCTCGAGGAACACAACCAAGAGCTCAAAGCATTGGTTCAGCCTCCCAAATTCATCAGATATCAGTCCGATCCAGAAATATCCCAGTACCAGACACCATCCCAGTACCAGTTTAAAATGTTAGTCTTTTCTTTTTATATCTCCTTCTCTTACACCCATAGGAGAAGAGAGAGTGTCGAGTAAACAGTTTCTGAGGAAATGCCAAGTTTTCTAAAATAATGAGCTACTGTATGTGATGCAATTATGGCAAAACAAGTGCTGAACCTTAAGAAAACAAAACCACCTGAGCAGTTTCTATTCTGGTCAGATACACCTGTCCAGGCAACTTCTAACGTCATTATATTTTATGTTGTATGGTATTGTATTCTTTTATTCCTAACTTGTGTGCTTTCTAACTACTGCTGTTTATCCTTATCACAGTAATGAAGGTTTCAGCTGAAAACATTAAGAGGCAGTCATCTAAATATTTCTATTCTGTTTTTATACTCTCAAGGTTATGTAGCCAAAAGAAAAAGAGATTGTTGCTGTATGTTATCTTGACAAGATTTGCTAAAACTGACTTGAATTGGCCATTTTTTCTCCTTTTAACATGAAATCCCAACAAATTATGAGTTTTTTCGCCCTCTCTGATCCCTCACCTCCTCTTCACTTTCATGTACAGCAAATAAATATTTCATTTCATCTCATTCAAAGAAATCTAAGTGGCTCAGCTGGCCATTTTTTTCTTCTCTTAACATAAAATAGGCTGGTTGTAGCATTTTAGGGCACAGAAGTGGCCTGAAATGCTGTTAATCTTTCAAGCATTTAGTGATGATCGAATACTTTATTCTTATTGGGGGGTTTGCTAACTTCACTGCCAGTTACGTTTCCTGGAAAGTCATTCATTAAAAGCTTCTCTCCTGTTCGATGCAGTTTTATGTAAGGAGCGTTTTGTAAAACAAAATTTCCTTGCACTTACTTTATCAATTTATTTATTTCTCATTATATTTTACTTTCCAGATTTTCATTACATGTGAAATATTGCACTTTCTTGTGCAACATTGTCAGCGTAATGTGAAAAGTTTAATTTTCATCTCATTGAAAGAAATCTAAGTGGCCATTTTTTCTCCTGTTAACATAAAGTCCATAGAAAATATGAGCTTTTTCACTCCGTCTTTCTCCCGCTCTTTGCCTCTTTGACCCCTCCACCGCCCCCATCTCCTCTCTCAAAGGGACACAGTGTGTCTCGCAATGGCTTGTTGATTGCTTCCATTTGTCGGGCTAAAGGCATCACGCCTGTGTTTTTCCACACGGCAGGTACACACACACACACACACACACACACTCTCTCTCTCTCTCTCTCTTTCTCTCTCTCTCTCTCTCTCGAATACACACTTCCACACATGAGCCCACAGCAGCAGGCCGGAGGAAACCAGGGTTTGCGGCTACTTCAGCATAATATGTGAGTGACATCTGAATGGAGGGGAGGCAGAGAGAAAGGAGGCAGGGGGATGAATGAAGGAGGGCTGTCAGGGCTTGTGCTGCTAAATGGTTTCCTAGACAGGAGTGTGAATGCTTTCTGATTCAGTCAATAGGCCCCCATTCAGTCAGGCTCATTTGAAAAGGTGTGTGTGTTTTACTGTTAATGAGTGTGTGTTCTTTCCTTCCTATTCTGCAGCTGCTTGGCCGCAAAAGTGGATTGTCTCTTCTTTGAAACCAGCCCAACATATATGATGAATATATATAATATGTATCATCGTTTTTATTTAGTATTAAAATATCTGCTGCTTATTTTGACTTGCCTTTTAATGATGTATCCAGCATTAAGCAACGTTCAGTGATAAAAACACTGGATAGCACCACAGCATTTTCTGTTGTGGCATTTTAGTGCACAGAAGTCTTTAGAAATGGCCTGAAAATGCTTGATTTTGTCTCAAGCATTTGGTTATAATCAAATACTTCAGTCTTTTTGAGGTTTTTCTCACTTCACTCCTAGTTGCATTTCCTGGAAAGTCATTCATTAAAAGCCTTTCTTCTCCTGTTCTTTGCAGTTTTATGTAACAACACATTTTCTGCTTGTTCTACATTATCAACACTGATTATTATTTCATTTTTATTTTATTTGCATTTGCAACATTTTGGTTAGATGTGCAGTATTTCATTATTGCTCATTTTATTATAGCTACTTATTCTATTTCACTAATGCACCGTACTTATATCTCTATAGCTTTTCTGCTTTTTATTCACAACATTTCTTATGTAATGGCTTTTTGGGGGTTTTCTGAGCAACATCTGGCACAAGCATTTCCTTAAGGGCTAATAAAGTTGTATTTTATCTTATTGTGAGTACTTCCTCTATTGGCTGGATAATTAACAAAGGTTCATCCATGAGACACATTCTGTAATGGATCAAGTCTCACTGCACCTTCACAGCTGATGGCACAAAAGTCTCTCTAAACATGTCTTTCCATACCGTCCATATATGTATTGTATGTGTTCCAAGAGTTTTTTTCAGTGTTTGACCAACTTTTCTCTTTGTGAGTGAACAGATGTCGGACTACACATGTTTTATGTATGCATGTATGCAGGCTTATCAGCACGAGTAATTGTATTGTTTATGCCTGATTGCTTAACACAGCCTGTCATTAGAAATATCTGAAGCCTGATTCAAAGTAACCCACTACAATCTATATGGAAATTCAGATGCATGGCTGCAGCTTTCCCTCCTTTACTCTCCTGTTGTTTACCAGTCTCCTCCTGGTTTCCCTCCATGTTCAGTCTGAGTTGCTCAATCCTGCTCAGTAAAGCCGAGATGGTTATTTGTCACCACGCAGACAGAAACACCAAAGACAGAGGGAGGGATGCGGGAACAGAAATGAATACCTGGATCTTATTTAGTGTGTGAATTTCCTGTGTGCTTTAAGATTGTGTGGTTGTTTAATTCGCTCCTCCAACACCTTAAATCTGAGCTTATCACAGTGTTACACAAGACAGAGGACCAGCTCAACGAGTCGCTGTAAACAGTAAATAAACTGAACAAGTTCCTTTGTTAGCTACTTTATCTTCTCATTTCACCAGCTGTGCAGAGCTTATCTTCCATTGTAAATTACTTGTTAACACCGTTTAAAATCTTGCATTTACCTATTGATTTTACTTGCTGGTTGAAAGGCTTTTATCTTGAGCGATGCATGTTTACAGGTTATCCACTTGTCCCGCAGAACTTAAGAAGAATCTTCCTTTATTTTGGCGGGTACTGTTATCTGAAGACCGAAGAAATCATTAAATGTTAAATATTCGAATCACAATATACTCAGTGTGTCTGTTTGTCTTTAGAACAGGAGTTTTCTTTTTAAATAAGTTAGTTTTGTAATTAAATTTATCTTAAAATCAATCAGTCAGCACAAATACAACCTAAATTCAGTCTCTTAAACATATTTTTACAAAACAAACTTTCTTAAATACCGCTGGTATTACATGAATTGTTAAACGGCACACTGTTGTTTTTCCTAAGATAAAGAGCTTTGATAGACTGAACTATCTCTTCATCAGTGTGGGAAACCAACAGAAGGTAACAGCATCAGTTTGGCTTTTTATCTGCATCTGTCTTCTATCTGTTAAATCAGACATCCTAACCAACTGCACCTGATCTCACACATGCTCTGATGTCACCTTAGACATCACCTTAGTGTGTTTACATGAGTGCTTGTTATCAGTTAGAAGGTTGCAGCAGAAATTCTGCCTAATAATTCTGAAAAAAATGAGTATTGCATTTTTTCGTTTAAACCCTCTTAACTCCAAACAGACTCGTTATTTTGCTCCTGTCACATTTTGACTCACTGTGAGCTCATTTTCTCATTTTATTCCTGCAATATAAAATTCTGCACCTCTATGTAAACAGTAGAGAGGACATAAATGAATGAATCCATAAATCCCTAAAAATCCATAAATCATTTTTCAATGCAATAGTTGAATGTCTTTGATTATTTATTTTACAAAAAATTTAAAAACATGGAATCAACATGTACAATATTTTTCCAAATGCCCACAGTTGTTAAACCATCAGAGAAAAAAAAAGTTTTCTTACTTGTCCTCTATCTGCCCCATGGAAACACTGCCTGCAGTTCAGCCCAGTTCAGCTAAAAATTCCTCAAATTTTGTCATATTGACTGTTGGTTCCAGCTTTGTCAGTCAAGGCTTCACTGTCTGCACAAGGACTGAAGAAATTTTAGAGTTTTTTTTTACCGACTTCAGTTACTGTAAACTGTTAAGTTTTGGCCAATTTTTAAATGAGGCTTGTAGGATAAAGTGACTTGCATAAAACATCATAATTTCAAGCTTAGATTTGGTTAATTTTCCTGATGGAATTATTTTGGTTCACATGGTCGGAAATGTGAACGTGCAGCTCTTAAATGGTGTAATCTTGTTTTTAGTTTTGTGTTGTTGTTGTTTTTTTTTTTTAATAACATGCCTTTTAAATCCACTGGTGGGGTTTGGGGGTTCAGAGGGGTTTACCCAGCAGTCTGAAACTTTTTTGCACCACAGACCGGTTTCAAACAAGACAGTTTTCTACGGACCGGTGGTTGAGCTCAGTGACCAGTCCGTAGAAAATTGTCTTGCTTGAAACCATTCCGCTTGAAACAGATGATTCTCCAAAATGTAAACACTTTGTGCTAAGCTAGGCTAACAGTTTCCCTCTGCTTCCAGTCTTTGTGCTAAGCTAGGCTAACAGTTGCACCACAGACCAGTTTCAAACAAGACAATTTTCTTTGGATCGGTTCGGCTTCATTTTCTACTTTGAATTAATAAATTGGTCCTGTGCACCTTCTGCAATGTGAAAAGAGACCAGATAAAGGAACACAGTTTATTTGATGTTTTTTCCCTGCACGCCTGCTTCTGGTTTCCTCTCAGACTTGGAGAATAGTGACTTCACATTCAGGACATGCACATGTTTTAAAGCAGACCCAGTAAATGAGCTGTGCGCATAGTGCAGCTACTGTACGGGTCTTATTCTCAGAAGTGAGTTGGAGAAACTGGGGCACAGCAGGGGGGATAAGTGATACATTAACTGACTGCAGGCATTGTGTCTGTGTGGGTGTGTAAGCAAGACAGAATTTACTGTTTAAATGAAGGCGGTTAAAAATAGTCACAGCGAGTGTGTTTATTGTGCTCTTTTGCCTTATGTTCTTTGTTTGTGTTCTTGTGACAAAGATTATTCCCCAGCTGTCATATTTTGACATATTTGAGAAACTTGTAAATTATTTATTTTTATCCAGAGTAGTTTTTTTCAATATGAGCATCTCAAATCTTTCTGTATGTTTCATGGCATCATGATCATTTGAGGCTAATTTCACCTTAATATCGTTTTACTGCAGGTGGATTTGGGGCAGAGATCTGTTTCAAAACCTTTCTAGTCGTCTCACCGGCCACTTTCTGTTCTTAAATGTTCAAAATTACTCTCAGGTTTGTGTTTTGACTGCTGTGAGATTGAGTTTCAGCTTTGAAACCATAATGATGTAATCATTCTGAAACAGAGATTTTAAGCTCCTTCGCTCCTCGCCGCAGTGAAAAATGCATCACTGCCAGAAAATGTCAGCGTCTCGGATACATTGATGCGGCTGCAGAACTATAAATCTGGAGCAGACATCTAATCAATAATCCAGCTTTATGTGTTCACTACAGCATTTAGGCACAAACATAAAACTGTGCTGGAGGTTAAAATAACAAAATGGCACTATGGTTGGAAATCATTTATTGTTCAGTTTAAGGGATTGATTCTGACTATTATAATGAATGTCATATTAATACTTTGGATGTTTTTTTTAGTTTATTTTTACTTCTAAAGCTTAAAAATGTCTTTGATTGATTGCCTCTAGGCTCATATTCTTTCATAGCATCAAAATTTAACCCCTAATTTATTTACTTTTTCATTTACTTGCAGTGTTTTGATGCTAACTGCTTGCTTCCTCCATGAGGATATCGAGCATTTTGTTTTTCTCTCTATATTCAGCCCGACATCATTAGTCACCGCACTCTGAAAGCAATCAGGACAGCTTCGGACAATGAAGGAGAGAATCACTTAAAGAAAAGCTAAACCTTTCACACACTGGAGAGGGGAAAGTGACACAAAAGAACAAAAACAAACACCTCGGGAAAAAAAGAGCGGGCTGAATATTTATGGGATTGAACAGGAGAAAAGAAAACAAAGAGCATTTTCAGCAGCTTTGACACCTATTCTATTTGTGGCCCTGTTTTAATTTTTCTTCATAATATTTGGTGCAGTCGTCTCTCCATGTGTTGTGTATAGATTAGTATGTTTGCTGAAGGCCTGTTAATTGGGTGTTTGGGGCTAATAAATAGCTGTAATTAACAGGCCTGGGTGAGATAGGGATATAAAATCTGTGGCACAGCAACTACAGGAAAACAATGAACTACAATACAGCAGCTTCACCTGGAACTTCTGTCCACGGGGAGATTCAGATTAAATGAGCAGCAGGATGAGTCTTATTAGGACCAATAAAATGTTGTTTTTGAAAGTGAATTCCACACATGTTCATTTAAGACTCTCCTAATGATAGCACCATCAAAAGGCCTTAAATTTGAAATATTACCTTATTAGAGTTATTAATTGACATCTTTCCAATAATCCTATGTTAATTAGAAGTTCCATATTGTGGCGTGTTTCAGGAAATCAATGAAAGTGTCAGAATGTGTCTGTATAACTATAAAATCCCTTGTTTTATCCCAGATCTAACTAGATAGTTTCAGTGTTCAGTTGAGCTGCTGCTGGCCACACCCCTTTCAGGAAGAAGACTCTCTCTGCATCTGTGATTAACAACATATATACCACTAGGACTTTCGATCACTTTCTTTCTAAATGATCATTTTATGTGGAAATTTCACCAATTTCATTGCACAGACATTGTTTTTAATTTGTGATTATGATCAGTTTGTCAAGCAACATTTACAAAATCAGTAGTTTTCTTTTTGGAAAGTGATTCTGAAGTAACTTCCAGTTAACATGTACTCTGAAAGGGCTCATTATTCTATATTCATATTTATATCCAATGTCTGACAAAATATGTTAAGGAAAATAGCTTTATTGAAAAATCGGCTATAAAAATGCAGTATATGTGAGCACAGAGAGCAGGAGAGAAGCTAAAGAATATAAGCACTTGCCAAGCTTAGTTTGCCCTGAAGCACAACAGGCAACATGAAACACAATAACACACCCAGTCCTTGTTTATTGGCTCCAAATCTCTCTCTTAGTGTTACTTTTCCAGATTGCTCAGACTTGTGAGCAAACAATCAAAGCCTTATGTTAACGTTAGCCAGATTAGCCACACAGCGTGCTAACAATAAGGATTTTCCTATTGATATCATCAGTAATAAATGTAAACCACTGGGTCTTTAGTTCCTCAGATGCTGGAGTGCATGAGTACTCTTGTGCTCACTCTTACAACCAGCAGCAGAACGTTTGGTGTGTTTTGATTCTGGCTGAGACATTGTAGAGTTAGTAGAATTAGCTTTAGAGAGTGATAATTCATTTACTGCTCACTTCAGGCACAATTATGCATAGCTTGTGCAAGGTAGTCATTGTTAAATGAACTGTTAAGAAGCAGCTCAGTAAAATTCTTACTAGCTTGTACAGCTGGTAGACTATCTAGTGAGAGATATGAATGGCAAAAGTAAACATCTTATGTAAACAGCTTTTGCTTTACACCTTCAAGTTTATAACAACTATAAAACACATTAAAATGGATTTTCACCTTTAACAAGGCATGTTTTAGCAAGATGTGAAAACTGGAATCCACCTAAAATCAGTCCACCCACATTATTTATGCAAATTTCATCATTAGACATAAAATATTCTCTTAAGCATAGATCATTTCATGCAAATGTTAAAACCTGTCTATTGCTTTTTGTTTCTGTTAATCATCTGGTGGCTTGTTTATTTTCTTTTGCTGTAATTGTGTCACAGTTATAATGTAGAGTTGCATCAGTGCTGCAGTAAAAAGCATCAGCTCTGGCCAGGATTTAATGCGTTGGAGATGTGGAGACGCTATGCTGCAATGACAAACGCTCCGGTGAAAGCATAATAAAGGAAATAGAGTTTGTTGTGTGAAGCAATCTTTTCTCCCTCATCTTCTTACATTTCTTCTCTGTTCACCTTGAAGTCTCCACATGTTTGATGTTTGGATGGAGAGACGATGTTTACTGTATCAACTGATTTAAAACCTTGAGTTGCGCTCTCTGTTTCTGTCTGTCATCTCTGCTAGTTTACCACTTAGTGCGATTTCATCTTTTCCCTGTTCGGCTCATCATCTGTTCTTACTTTCTTTGCCCTTGACTGCGGCTCGTCGCGGCGTCTGTTGATACGTTGGAGCCCAGACTTGTTGAAGCGAGGTCTGACTGTTTGAAGTTCTGCCAGTGAAAAAGTGGACTTTAAGCCCATTAAAGAGGGAAAAGAGCATCAGGGGTTTTCTCTTTCTTTTGACTGCAGCAGCTGATTTTTTTTTCCATCTGTGTTTCTATGACACGCCTGCGAAAGAACAAATAGAAGGTGAATGGGTGCAGGTGAGCCTCAAACGGCTGCCACACCCACTCATTTACTGAGTTCTCAAGCACACCCCGGTAGAAGTGATGTTATAATAAGAGTAATTATCTGATTGTAATTTCACTGACATAAATAACGGTGGTTTGTGTCCTGGTCTGATTTCTTTTAGGCGTTTTGATTATAGAAGTGAGAGCAAAGTGGGGGTGGAGGACTGAACTCTATAAACACATAGAATAGAATAGAATAGAATAGAATAGAATAGAGCTTCTTTACATTCTGACTATATAACTATAATTTCTTCAACATTTCCTTCCAAAGGTTACTTTGACTTCACCCAATTAGCATGTAACACACATTTACATAAGTTGCATAGATCAGCTATCGGAAGCATCGTTCTTATTTTGGCGTGTTTCTCTGAGTCACATGTTTCTCAGTCACACTGTTAAAACCAGTGTTTGAAGGAAGGAGCTGCACCCTGAGGGCTTGTCAGCCGACGTGATGACACGAAGCCTCTGTAGAAAGAAAGCAGGAAGATCAAATGCTTAATGGCCACCTGTGTGCATGAGTCTGTGCATGTGTTCCGTTTATCCAGCCTGCTCTCTCATTTGAAGTCTCTTTGAGCGATGGATTGAGTGTTTTATTTCCATAATGTATTGAACATACATATAATGTAAGTTTCTGATTACATCAAAAGTAGAAATTTAATTTGGCGTTAGATAAGGAGATGAAGATGGAGCACAGCAAGATTTATTTTATGTTTTATGCTGCTGAGCAGTGAACTCTACATTTACATGTGGAAATAGTGCAGCCAACTTTGAAATGCAGGTAAGATTAATATGTATCTGCTTTTAGTGGCACGATACTGACATTCTGTCAAGAAATAAATAAATTTTAGATCCTTTAAAGGTCTTTTAAAGTTTCAGAAATGGAGTAGCCAGGTATATTAACTCAGATCAGTTCAGATGAAAAAAGAGCAAACAAATGGCTTTCTGTTATGATCATTTATGGCAGAAATGTGCAGAAAATGACTGCTCTCTCCCCTGAGCAGCATCCTGTAATAAATAGACAGTTATAAACGGGGAATATTGATGGAGGCTTTTCCTTTCATCTCCAGAGCAGAGCATCAAACAGTGTATTACGTGCGTTCAGAGGAGATTATATTTTGCTCTAACAGGTTTTCCTAAAGCCACAATCCCACAGCTTATGGTTGGAAATCGTCGTGCTCCAGTGACATCTTCTTGACCCTGTATGTGGTGTAGCTCTAACTCTGCTGTCTATATGTTTATTTTCTGCAATTCCAAAATGTAACTTGCTTTTGTTTACTCATACAGTAACCGTATAGCTAAAGATGTGTGTTCTCTCTGACTCTGAAGTAGTTTTTCAAGAGGGAAATAGAAATAATATATCATAATATCAATGTCATTCCCATACATTTGGGCCAGCAGGGACTTTTTCTACCTTCTGATAGGTTTTGGAGGCTGTTATCACCCCATTTATTGACAGTAGAGCTGTGACTTTTCTCTTACAAACAGGTTCAAAAATTTGCATTTGGAGATTTGAGATGGAGGAAGTGTAAATCAACGGAGATGTTGCTTTCACTTATGGTTTTGGTGTTTACAAGCATTTTCTGTCTGTGTTTTGTTAAGTTTGAAAAAGTTTGGGCACCAAAACTGAAAATACACCTCATTATTATCCTTTACAGTCAGGTACAAAGCTCCCAGGGTGGTGACTCTACCAAGGATTTCAGGCTGGTGGTTTACTTTCCACATAAATGTTGTCCTCTCATGGGACCCTCCTACGAACATCCATGTGCAGCTTAAAGCACAATAGTGCACAAACTCCAAGCTGGCAGAAGAATATCACAGAATAAATAATACTCTGTGTTGCCCCTGCTGGATAAGACTGTGTAAAATTCATGTTCTTGAAAGGTTAATCACCTTCGTCTTACTACAGCATGCCTGGAAGTGTGTGAATGTTTAAATCACCGAACTCTAAAATACATAGATGCAATAGAGTCTTCCAAGTGGACTCCTGCTCACTGATAAGTAGTGGAGTACATCTGTGGAGTATAATCAAGACTTTACGTTCACTTATTCACTCTACTGCAAGACGCTAGGGTTCTTCTCAGGGTTACTCTGTGCTATGATGGGATGATTGACGTTGATATCGGTCATTTATTGGCCTGATAACGTCCCAATCAGGTGATACAGACCTATCTGTATCTGTTGAGAAGCTCATGGATGCAGAATAAAAACAAAAGAAGGGGGAGACAGAAGTTAGCACAGAGCCGACCAGCTCCAGTCACCTCCTCTCATGCAGAAGTGATGTTCAGCCTCGAGCTCTGTCCTTTCCAGGAACTGCAGCATAAACAAAATTAAGTCAGAGTGTCCCTACAGCTCTTTGCATATCTGGAGATGTACGTGCGTCTTTCTGTTTTTGGTGGGTTTTTTCTTCCTGTGTGAGTCAGTGTGGTGTTTGTGTCTCTGACAGGAGTTCATGTCTCTGCGGCTGCATGTATGTGAGTATTTAGTGCATTCTGACTGCTGTACTCTGAGGCTGTGTGTGTGTGTATGTACAAGTCACTCCAAGGCCACATTATAATTACATTGTTTGGAGAGTATTTTTCATCAGGACAACACATGTAGTGACAACAACGCCTCAGGCTAAAGCTGAGCTAAGACAAACCCTGTGCATTCAAGTCCCCGTCGGCGGCAGCAGTATAGACTATAGGATAACTCCGTCCTCTGATAACTGTAACCTTTAACGCTGTTGGCTTGAGCTGTGTGTGAATGCAGAGAAGCATTAAGGACGGAGGCTATTTTTTACTAACTGGGGGGTGAATTGTCGGCTGTGTTTGGCTTTTGTTGCTTGATAGATAATGTAAATTAACTTTGCTATTTGTGGAGGTGATAACTGAGCTGTGGGGCTTTTATTGACCCCAGTCTGTGCATCCAGAGTAGTGTAGCATAGAAAATGTGTACAAGCTAAGTTTGTTTGCGAGTGCATCGACAGCCAGCGCTTAATGCCGGTATTGATGATGTATAGCTCGATTATTTAATGCATGATATATGTAACTGACACTGATTCCACACTTCCTGCTTTGTTCCTGAAATGCTATTGAACTTTTGGAAAAACATTTGTGTTCTGTTTGTGTTTTGTTGATTTACAATTTGCTTTATGTGGCCTTTAAGATCTGTGTATAGTGATATATCTGGCTATGCATCTGTATAGGTCTCATATTTATAATTTAGTGCAGTGTTATGGTGAAATTGCTGCAGCCTTTTATTCTTTTTCTGTATGAACTCTTCCAGTTTGACTTTTTGTTTACATTATGGGATTATCAGTGTTAACAGTTTCCTAACATTCTCTGGAAAATGTTTTAAAATAGTTCCTAATTCGCTATATGACAGACATACAAGCTGTTTTTCTTTATTTTCTTTTTTGCCTTATACTGAAAATTGCACCTTACAGACTCCGCTACAGAGCATATAGTCCTTATGTTCACGTTTTTTATTGTTTGGTCCCAGACCTCATGAAAAAGTCAAAAGTCATTCAGTTGCTGCACTGACTGGCTTGGAAACTATGTGATATGATGGCTTATTTCACGAGTAAATAACACTTTGCAGAGCAGTGCATGAAAAGCCTCAGGCCCCTATTGAGGACACAACTTGTTTATGTATCTAATGCACCATATATGAAGGAATAACCTCTGCTGGCAAGTATAGATCGAACTGAGAAGTGTGTGGAGGACTTCTGGAGGACGCAGGCCAGTTTATTAATCTAATGTAGTATGGAGCCATTTTCACTTGCTTTGACCTGCTTATGGCTAAATGCCTGTTGACATTAGAGCAGGGCAGTGTGTTCCCATTAGCAGGATGGTATATGGAGTTAGCAAAACCGCCATAGGATTTTATTGGCTGCATAGGCTTGTTTATGTAACTAGTCCACCACGGGCTAAAATGCCACTTGGTGTGTTTTATACATTTTTTTCGCCCTCTCGCATGCGAATAAATGCAAAGATGGATTTGTTGAGACAGACAAGGTCACAGCCGCCTCTCAGAGCATTAAAGGGTCATTAAAAGGTGCAATGTTGTTTTAAATGGAGCAGTGAAAGTCAGCCATGCATCGCTGCTTTTATGTTCGGAATTATTATCACAAGTCTTGCTATCCACAGCGCGACTGTAGCTTTCATTCAGAACAGCATTCCTCATGTTCTCGAGTGTCTCTGTCACCTTGATGCTGTTCTTACAAGCCCGTGTTTTGTCATTGTGTTGAACTGTAGCTTCTACTCATTGTGTTTCACTGTGTACTTTAAGCAGTTTCACAGATAATAGAGTAACTTTTTAAACTTTATTGAGAATCGTACTTTTGAGACTTTAAAATTCATGGCCAAATTCCAGACATTTTTTATCAAAGCCACTATTTAAGGTTTTTCAGACGACATAAAATGAAGGTGGTTACCATAGTCACACATTCATCATGAAAATAAAACTTTTTATATCGAAACCACCAACACCTAATGCATCCTCACTTGTGCAGTGTAAGTATGGATGAAAGTATCTATTAATATAGGTAGATAGAAAATAGAAAATAGAGAAAGCAAAAGGGCTTCTTCTTTGAGCTGAAAAATAGAAATACAAATTCATGTATTTGTATGTTTATTTTCTGCAAAGTGAATTTGTTTTCCTACATCTGTATTTGTGAATTTGGGTTTGTGTTGTGTACAGGAGTCCCAGCATCTGCTCTGTGTACAAATTAACAGAGATCTCTTGCCAAGCACAGAGGTGTGTGTATCTGTGTGTGTGTGTGTGTTTGTGTCAGTGGTGGCTATAGAGGGTTTAATTTTGGATGAACATTCAAATCCTACTCAATTCCCAGTCGCGTGGCTTGTCACACACGTAAACACACACACACAAACTCACACAGTGCCGGCCGTTTGATAGCTCTGCCACTCAGCCATATGCCACCCAAGGGCCTGGCATCTGCTGGAACACACAGCAGCAAGAGACTCACACTGAAGTAATCACTTTTTCCTGCATTGCGCACTAATATATTTGCATATGCGTTCACACATACACACAAACACACACACACACATACACAGAGAGAGAGAGAGAAACACACGGTCTGTCCCTCTCTATACCTGAGCTGCTTATTCACTGTGAGCTGCAGATTTAGAAACAAGTCAGCAGATCTGGGATCATCATTTGCAAAATCTGTTCCTTAAAAATGCATATTCAGGGAGGCACATTCATGCAGAAGTCATGCATATAAAGCTAAACATGCAGAGTCACATTTTTAACTGTACCCATGCATATTCAAATTATTTTAAAGCATCTAAGATCAGTCCCTTATTTGCATTTGTGCCATTAGCCCACAATCAGAGCTGCCGCAGCTTTGCATCTCCACATTCATTTGCACTTACATATGTAAAATTATATCACATATCTCTGCTGGAACGTTCAGATTAATTTGTTAACTGCTTTTTTTGGGTCATAAATGCTATGATATTGATTATTTTATGCCACTTTAACTACTTTCTGCTGCTGTTAGTTGACACAACTCAAATGCTTGAGCTATAATGATAAATAGACACACTGCAACAGGCTTGGCGTGTTTGTTTGAAGTGGTTTAATAGGTGCAGTAAGCAGCCATGCATGTTTATTTTATTGGTCTAGCGTGAAGCTGAGGGATTGAGCTTTTTGTCTGTGTGTTGGTTTGAATGGCACAGCTGTGAGCGAGCAGACTAGCCTCTTAAAGCTCCGTCTGATTACTACTTGCTCCCTTTGATTAATGCTCATTATGTCTTAGTGTGTTCATGTGTGTGTGTTGTGTGTGTTGTGTGCTCGGTATCAACCTGACTCCCCCTGCCATAAATCAATCAACACCATTGAAGTGCTAATATTCCCCCTTTGTGAGCCATTTTACGTATTCAAGCCCCATCTTGCTGAAGCCAGACTGACTTCTACTGATGAGGACTTTCACTCGTCTGTTTTGATTACTTTTACCATTAGTTGATTAATTGATTAGATAATCAACTGGAAAAAAAACTGTTTCGATAATCAAATAATCTTTTTTTTTTTGTAAACTGAATATCAGTGCATTTGAAGACGTCGTCCTGGACTGTGGGGAAGTTTTTGTTCGATTTTATGTAAATATAATCTGTAGATTAAATTCATAACAAAAATACAGAATAATTCCAACCCTATTAAAGATATTTAAGTCATTTTGTCACTCTTATGTCCTTATGTGGGCAAAAATAAACTAAATTTCCATGTAACTGTTGCTACAACTTGCTAAAAAAAAAAGGAGACTTTGGCTTGTTTCCTTTAGCAGCTGTAAATCGAATAAACTTGGCTGCATAGTTTTGTCAGAAGGTGGCGATAGACTATGTTTCACCTGGCTGTGATCACCAAAGTAGAAGAAGCTTGAAGCAAAGCAAGTTTGCTACCTGCTTAAATGCTTTGAAGACAATGTCCAGGAGAAAAAATGGGAAAAGGTCTTCACAAATTGTTTTTAGGCACTGAAACTGTGTGTATTCTTTACATGTAACTGGTGTTAAACATGTTTTAATGCCATCTGGAGTCAAAGACAACAAAACACAAGAAAACTGATCAGTCATAAGCTTAATCTCCACCACTAGAGGTGTAACAGTCCACAGTTCAGTATGTATCTCGGTTTTAAGGTTATAGTTTAGAGTCTTTTTATCAGCTTCGTCTCTCTCAAAAATGTGGTTGCAGCTGGCTGCAACGTGCTAATTAAAAATTAAAATTTACAAAAGTAAAATTCCCTGCGCCTAAACTGTGTTTGTGTTTGAGAGCGTGAATGCGATGCTAGCATTTGTTCATTAGGGACTGGTTTGACCTACTGGCTTTCTTGGTTTTGCATGTCTCATATGGATTTATTAAAAGAAAACGAAGCAGAAAACTCTTGCCGTTCTATGTGTGCTAAATATAAATGAAACAGTAAGGCCCTCCGCTTAATGATATTAAAGAAAAGGTCATTTTACACACTCACCAGTGTCCAATGTGAGCATTTTAAAAGTAAAATTAATTAAGTTGGAATCTGCCAAGCAGCTCCAAGTGTCAGCATCGGCTATTTCTGATCCTCATAGCCTCTCACTGTCTTTCTTTCTCTGTGAATTAGAGCGAAAAGAGACATGATATCTTATTTTACTCTCTACAGCTCATTCCTGCACATCCTGCTATCGTCGGCACATTATCCATACGTTCTGTGGGTTTGTGTCGGCTCTCACTGAGCCTGTGGCCACCAAACAGCCATAATGTATTAAGCTGCTCTCAACGCAGGAAGAGAGAAATGATGTAATGATGAGACTTTATCTGTTTGATCTGATGGGATCTCTCTGCCACCAGCTGAACACCTTCCTTTTGAAGTGTCGGTTCTCAATCTGCACATTTGCTGCCCACATAGCGGATTTTGTCCACGCATGTTTCGCTGCCATCCGCTCACATTTCCTCGTCTTGGTGACACAGAAATAGATTCACGTCATGCATTACTCACATAATGTCCACACACGATGCCAGTATGTCAACTCTTTCCGACCCTGTGGCCAATAAACTGCTTTCATCTGCTGCTATGCTGTCCGCTCAGTTCATATCACTCACATGAGCACATTAGTGACATTTTATGTTTATTCTGTGAACGTACTATTTCTGCTTAAAGATCATGCTTACATTTAAGGTTCATATAAAGATTCTACACCTCATAACCTTTACATGAAAACGCCCAAAGCGTTGCAGTTACAGTATATTCTGTTGCCACCTGCACGCTTTAATGGCTTTGATTCCCCAGCAGACGCAGGCTTCAGTCTGTTTACATGAGCGGTATAAATACAGTGCACGCAAGACATTCTTTTATGTGTTGCATCTGCAGAGGAATTTTATAGTTGAATGTTATGAGCAGCTTTAATACACCAACAAGTAATTTAAGAAATGATTGAAAACTTGCAACTAGCACAGGATTAATATTGATTTCCTTACAAAATTCTGATGCTTTTTGATGTTGTATTGTGACTGGCAGCATCAGAACGCAATGCAAGAAAACTGTAAGGATTCTGTGCATTTTTAAGCCACCAGAACCAGCGACAGGGATGTTGTTTCCAGCAGAACGAGAAAGAGAAGAAAGTAAAGGAAAGAAAACTGTCAGAAAGGAAGAAGTGCATTTAATGTCTAAGAAATAGGGGGAATACGGTGCTAGCTTGGAGGGATCACGAGAAGTGGGTTAAAAAATAAAAAGTTGAAAGAAGCAGCTTATTTAGCAGTGAATTTAGTATGCATTACACCTCGAGCTATATTCTATAGGGAGCTCCACTCTTCTGGTGCTTTGTGACACACTTCTACTTCAGGAAGTTAACGTTTCATTGTCACCCCCTTTCTTTGCATCCAGATCATCTCCTGTCAACATTTTTCATGTTCTGTCTCACAAACGTCGTTCCTCACGACAGCACCAGAGTGAATTTCTACTTTTCTGACTGTACTTCTCGTTCATTGCATTTCATTTGTCCTAAAAAACATCTCGGGTACAACAAGAAATACTGAATCTGTGCAGAAATTCATCTCACTGGATGTATTGCGCAATAATTTACTGTCAAAACACACAAAATGATGCTCCTGTGCAACTAAACTTCTGTTCTGAGAGAAAGAGGGGTTTTTTTGTATTTTCTCAACATAAGTTAGGACTGTGATGTAGTAGGAATGGCTGCTACAAAATAAATGGGACCATTATTCTTAATTTTATGTCTTATTTTCAGTCGGTGTTTGGTTACGTTTCAGGACCAAAGCTACTCGATTGGGTTTTTATAAAACATCACGCTTTGATGGACACTTTGTCAACGATAACATCTCTAGGAAAGTCTAGGAGCCACGATTGCCGGGTTAAGTTTTGTAGAATAGTGCAGTTTGAATCTTCTCATTCATTTTCTGGGTTAGCAGGATGATGGGTCTCGCACCAGCTTAAAAAAAAAGAAGCAGTAAAGCAGCAGAATAAATGGCAAATGTATTTTAATTACAAATACATTTGTGATATGTCAGAAACAAACAGAATGCAGCAGTAAATACGTTTTCCTCAAAAGGTTGTTGGGAGTTTGTTAGTATTAGCTAGTATTTGTTCAGGAAAGTAATTTGTCTGAGATTAAACTGCACCAAAGATGTAGTTATGTTCAAACTCAAGCAAAATCTCAAAAATATTAATTTAAAAATGTAATCATTCAGTGAGAAAGATAAAAAAAATAAATAAATAAAGATATGTATTAAAAGTGTGTTTTCAGACACACTTGATGGAATTCTTTTCACAGTATTCTAAACGATGACCTCCACTGACTTTTGTTGTTTTTGTGCTCTTGAATGCAGCTTACAACCTTTTCCACAGCTGCCTAAATCCTCCTGTCACTCGCTGGTTCCTGTCTAATAAATGAAATGTACAAAGCTGAAAATGAAACGTTGCAATAAGGCTGCAAGAAGAAATCAAATGCATGAACAAAACAGAACCTTCCCTCCTCCTGTTCTTCTCTGAACCGAGGTTCAGCCTTTGTTTCCTCGTCCTTGGGTACCTGAGTGGGATGTACGGAGAAGAAAGCAGCAGAGTACTTGACAATCCATCATTGTACCACTTCAGAATGCACCATCAGTGGACATGTGAAGAGGACACGAACACGCTGAACCAAGAAGCCGCAAATAAACACAGAGCCATCAGGCCACGGAGAGAATCGAGTGTCCAAGAGTGAAAACGGAGCACAAGAGAAAAACCACCAAGAAGCACCCAGAATGTTCTGTACAAAGAATGGTCTGGCTTCTTTCACTTCTTATTTCTTTTTCAATGTGGAAGATTACAATTCAATATATGCACACCTGGCTAGAAAGACTTTTTGTGCAGTTTACAAGCTTTATTGGCTTCTGTGGAACCTGTGTACATGTTTAAAGTGATTTTTATACATGTACAGCCGGTTTTCTATTCAATGGGTCCATTACATTAAAATTATTGCAGTCAATGCCTGATTGAAATGGAAATGTACAAAACAGCATTTCCAGGATAATGCAGTACAAGCTACAGCTGACAAGCAACCAGAGACTTGAATTAAAACCACCCTGAAATACTTTCAATAAAAACAGAACATTGCATAACTCAACTTCTGCCTTACTACTTTGTACATTTATTTCCATTCTTAGCACACATAGTTTAAACCTGTGAACCTCAAAACAAAATTCTATTATTTATCAGAAGAAGAACCTGGTAAAAATATTCCTTTACTTGATCATGTGTGATGTGTGGGTCCATCAGAGCAATTTAAGCTGATAGCCGTGATGTTCAATCAAATCGCATTATTGTACATTTTGCATTTAGAAATATGTCAAAAATAAACTATTCATTCTAACCAAATCTGTAAAAAAAAACAAAAAATTCTGCATTGATTAGCAAAGTCTGGAAGCCCTGTGTGTCTCGGCTGCAAGCATCAGTGACAACAGTTAATTAACTTTTTGGTTGAATACAGGACAAGTATGGAAACAAATCTGATAGACCAAGACTTGAGAGAACATAAGATAAATGCAGCATGGCTCAAAACAGTATACAGAGGAGCAGGTTGTTAGAAAGTTGTTGGAGGATACATTCAGCAGGGTGAAACATCTCTCTACAGGTACGGTTAGCGTTAGTTCACAAATTAGCGTTAGTTAAAAAATAGTTTAAAATGCCTAATTTGCAGGAGTTGTAAAAGAGAAAAAGTAAAATATCTTTATTATGTAGAGGCACCGACTGTGTTTCTAGTATTGATTGCACTTAAGTACATGCTGCACATGTTGATTCCAGGTTTTTATAATTTTTTTAAGCTAAATAATAATTTTTATGATTTATGGCATTATAGCTTTGTTAAACTGCACAAAAGACAGTTTTGAGTTCTTGCTACTTCTAATCATGGTTCCATAGAGGTGCAGGAGTTTATGTTGCGGTGGAAATGAGCCTAGAGTGAATCAAGACACCCTAGATCTGCACCGACAACTGAACACATGTGGATTGTAGCTGTAGAAGTAGTTGTGCCTTTGCTTCCCTTCATTACGTGTCTTTTGGAAATCTTCTGACTTTTGCTTCATCCCCCTCTCTGCAGTCACACTATTCTCTCGATCTTTCTAATTTCCAATCACTTTTATCGCTATTTATATTTGCACAGTTGCTAAAAATATGGGGGGAAGAGAGCAAAGAGCCGGAGATGGAGCATACATCAAAGGTCATGATCCGGCTTTTAACCCAATCAAGCATTAGGAGCATGATCCTCGCCTCGTCCCACCGAGCCACCAGGATGGCCTTGTAGCTCATGTTTTTTTCTCCCTTATCACAACACATACTTTCTCTCATTCTAATATGATGACTGGAGGGCTAGCCTTGAACAGCAATCAGACGTGTTCGCCAGATAGGCCTCCCTATGCATGTGTGATTTGTTGTGTCTTCAGGTCTGGCCTCTAGTGATAATCATAATCATACTGCTATTGCCGAGGCATTAGTTTTAGCTGCAATTATAGATTAATGTGGACGTATAGATGTTTGCATTATACGTGCACTCTCTCTCCATTACATGTACACATGTGCACATGAATTACACACGCCAAGGCCTCCAGGCCCACAGGGATGTAACAGACAATCAGCCTGACAATCACAGCTGAGCTCTGATTGATGCTACACTTGCAAACACACATAATGTCAGACGCGTACATGCTGTAATGCCAAGGGCTGGGTCCTCACACACACACACACACACATATATATATATATATACTGAATGAATAAATGAAGGAGTGAAGCTTCCAGTCACTGTGGCTACATGTCTGTCAGTTGTTGCAGAGGAAAGAAGGAGAATTAGGTTGGGTCAAAGGGCTTTTCTTTTACATGTACATGTAATAATAGGTGGCAAAACCAAATAAACCACTTTTGTGTTGTTTATTTCTTGGCCCAACATGTGTCGATAAGTATAGCAGTATTAGGATTTCGTCCAGTTAATATTTCTATTTATTGCAGCAACTGATGGAAGAAAACTAGAAGGAAATGTTAAAACCAAAACCCACAAGTGTTCCTCTACATATTTATCTTCTTCATGACACTTTCTAATCTGTGCTCGAAGGCATCCTCTCCGTACTTTATGACCAAGCGTGTGCGCATGTTTGTGGGTTTCTGCGATGCCGTGCTTTTCAGTAACTGATGTTTCCGAGGTTTTCACTCTTTGTTTTCTGCCGTGTCTCTGTTCTGATGTGATTCATTGCAGCATCTGAGACACTGAACAGCCAGTAGCTACTGTCGCGGGCCTGAGTGTGTGTTGGTGTGTCAGAGAGACATCTATCCGTCTCTGGTCTGACAAACTGGATCTGTCACAGTGCTGCCAGTCCTCACTGTCTTTTCTGTTGGGTGGATAAAATTGATGAGGCAATCAAGTGTTTATGTGTGTGGGATTTAGCAAGGTTTTTTCTGCATCCGTGCCAGCAGACTGTATGGTTTGTGTAGATGCAGCACGTATGTCAGAGCACTTTCATTTAAATCATAATCTTCAAACTCCTGTTGCAAAAAAAGGATGTGCATAAATCCGTTTAATGTGACATCTCAACATTATGTGCTAGAAATTCAGTTTCACTCTCTGTTCCTTTCACTTTCTTAGTTTTTGTACTTCTTGCTGCAGATGTAATATGGCTGCAATCTTATACACACACACATATATATATATATATATATATATATATAATGACATATTTTATTAATAGAGGAAATGAGGAGTGCAATATATGAACATTGTTGATTGCTTTGGTTCTGATTTCCAGCATGTTGGATCTAAAATGGCACAATCTGTGAGTGTTAAGCACTGATTTCTCAACTTTTTAACTCCATATACTGTGGGATTCTGTGTTTTGGTGCTGCAGTTACTGTGTCTAATCTCAACTCAGGATGTTAAATATCTTAGATGGTAAAATAAATGAATGCATCTGCTGCAGCCTTCCAGATGCAGAATCAAATGTCACCTTGGGAGCATCCATAGACAGTATAATGGATTATGAAATTGTTTTTTCTATAAAAGGAAAGCATGGTTTCAGGTTAAGAATTCTTTATTTTTGGCAAGATATCCAACATAAGTTTTGTTGGAAATCATCCATCTAGCCAAATTTCCAAGGTTTTATGACACTGGACAGTGTTAATAGGATAATATTGGATTATCAATGGCACATGCTCTTATGTAATGTATGCATTTTGCGTTTTTGGAGTTTAAAACAAGTTTTAAATTCAAAAAAGGACATTGGCAGCTCACATTACAGTTCTGACTTATTGTTAGGTTGGAAATTAAATATTACTTTTGTCCAGAGTAATGAGTGGTTTTAGTATTGATCCTTTATCAACCATCTGGGGACTTGATTTAAACCCATTCTCTCTTTAGCAGAGGGACAAGGTTTGATGTTATTCAACAAAAAAAAATGATCAACAACAAAGAGGGTTTTATTTTTTTTCACAGTGGAATCCCCAGAAGCAGCTGCAACAGTAACTGTGCTGTGACTGAAGGACTTTGTTGTCCTCCAGGATGCATTTGGGAGTTGCTCAGTGGCTCTAGTGGCTCTGTAACATAAACAGTTTGGGTGGATAATGATGTTTATAAATGACTTATAGATTTTGTTAGTGTTTTTTCAGAACTGCATGCTAAATTTTTGTCACCTCAAACTTCAGATGCAAACAAATACTCTGCAGTGGGTTCACATACAAAAAATAACTTTGATCAGAGAATTGCACTTTGGAAGAAAATGCTTTCCATTGTCTTTTAGGTTTGGAAACACCGTGAGAATGTTTTAGAATAGGTTTTTCAGGGCTGTAACAGAATAACAAACCTGCCCATTGCTGCTGCGGTGCGTCATACAGTAACCTTCGTTTGTTTTCCATTCTCTATTCCACTCTCTCTGAGCATTCTTGGAAGTCCTCATTTGACCGACGAGGTTTCATGACCTCAGGTTTCATGAAACCCAAGAACAGAGCTTTATTTAATTTAGGGATGAAGTTGTTCATTCTTGGAAAGTCTGTCTTGTACACGGTTGGCTAGTGTTTCAGAGCTCTTGCAAGGAAAAGTTCATGTTTTTCTTCATTTTTTCTCATTTTACATGAAGCTGCTTCTTGCTTGTTTGTCTCTGTCCTTACTAAACCGTACTTTATTTGCTGCTTATGTTTAACGTGTCTCTTTCTTGAGATCAGCAGCTCACCTTTATCTAAGTAAAACCATTTATGTTTTTTTTAATTTAGTGTGTGTGTATGTGTGTGTGTGTGTGTGTGTGTGTGTGTGTATGACAGAGAGAGACAGGGGAAAGGCATGGGCTGGTGAGCTTTGGGAATGCCGCAGAGGACCTGGAGGGGTTTGTAGATTTGATGCAGGTGCGCAGCTTTCTGTTCGGGCAGAAACGTCTCACACTTCCACAGCTCTGTTCAGAGAGGAGGCGGGGGAGGCTGCAAGAGCCAAACACACATTAGAGGCCTGGTTTAAAGCCTCGAGGCGTGCACACACACACACACGCACATTCACACACACACGCACACACATACACAGAGTTAGAGAGGCTTTAGCCCAGTGTGTTTTCAGAGATGTGTATCAGGGTCATTTTTATTGAAGTAGATTAAAAAGACTCTCTGTTCAGTGAAATATATAGTGTAGCTTTGGAGCTTTGTCTTCATGTGTGTTTATTTTTTGTATGTGTGTGTGAGAAATAAAGATTTGGATATTTTTGTGTGCATCAGTGTCTTTTAGGATGCTAATAGAGTCAGGGCTTACTCAGTTAATCACCTTGCTTCCTCTTGGATTTGCAGCGTCTTTCTCTCTGTGTCTGTAGTCGTGTTTTCATGTATTTATATAATTTGTGATTTTTTACAAGACAAGAGGAATTAGATTTGAGTGTCGTCAGAAGGTGGCAGTATCGGTCACATGGCTGTAATAAACAGAGTAGAAGAAGCCAAAAACAAAACCAGCAATTTGACAACGACTAAGAAAGATTCAGTAAAAAAAAAAGAAAAAAGAAGCAACATTTTGATTGTTTACAATAAAAACAAATAAAGACAAATCTTCAAGAATAATTTTTAATTGGGGAAATTTGCAATTATTCTTTCATTTTTGCTGGTATTTCATCAGCAAAATTGAAATAAAGTGTTTCCATTGCCCAATATGCACATTAACTCTTTTCAAAAGTCTATTTTTTGTAATGTTGTCAGTTTAATTAGCATTTCCTTGCATTAGAAACTTCAAAATGCACTTCTGTCTCCCTCACACACACGAATACCTACGCATGTGTGTGACTTTCCCCCTTTGTGACGTCACTTATTGGCTTAATGCATTCCAAGCCTGTTACCATTACAACTAAATGCCTCACCTCAAACCTAACCTCAGCCCTAATCTAAACCTAATAACTTTGGAACCATGTCCTAAGCCCCAAGCATCCTTTGAAGTTGTGAGGACATGTTCTTAATTTGTTTCTTTCGATCTAAAGTTGGTAACAAGCATGGAATGAAACTTAAGACCCACCAAAGATGAGGCTGACTTACAGATATTTTACACAGATGATCAGCCGTTTCTCTCACAGTGAAGTGTGACAACACAATGCCAGAGAGAATTCAAGCCTCTATTCACCAAAATATTGAAATCCTTGAAAAAAATTGACTGGTGCTGATGAATGTAGGATATTGTGCTAACCTGTGCAGGCCTTTGCCTTAGAGGGGCTTTAGAAGGAGGGTCTTTATCTGTCAGGTGATTTGATATATTTCTTGATATATTGTTAGTGATGCTTTCACAAATACAAGATGCTGTAAAAAGTTTTGGTGCTAAGTGTTCTTCGCTCTAATGTGCATTTGCAGATGCACTATGTATACACAAATACACACACTTGCATTTACTTCCAGGTAGGTGCAGAGATTCTTGCTGGATTAACATGAACACCCGTTTTTTTCTCTCTCTTGTTCTGTCTCAACAAGTCCTCTCACACACACCCAGCACTGTCTGATTCTTGGATGAGATCTGCCTTTCATAGAGAACATCGTGACTCCACAGTCCACTTGTCTATCTGGCAGCACTGTTTGCATCGAGGTGTGGTCAGAAGCATCCTTTATTCACTGTTTACCTTATATAACGGCTGACATTTGTAATCCATTGTGTCTCAAAGTGTGGTTTCTCCTGCAGAGCAAATAACTGCAGTGTTTCCTCTGCTTTGTACTCTTAAATTCACTCTTGTGCCATTATTTGTTCTGAACCATAGTCGTTTTCCTTTTGTCAGAATTGGTCAGCAATAATTCAAACGTCAGTATTAATTTGACACCAAAGACTATCATAACTAGACTGTAAACTGAGCAAGTAGTTGTGCAGAAAAGTGCTTATTTCTTCTAATATATTAGAATATAGACTTGATAAAGGCTCAGAGTGTTGGGAGGACAGCAGTCTGAATGTGTTGTTAAAGACAGACAGGTAGAGTGCATGAACAGACAGATGAGGAATGAGTTTACTGAGAAAAGTACCTGCAGCTGCTGCCGGTGTCTTCAGTGTTTGTGCGTGAACATGAAGTGATTGAGTGCTTTGTTTTAGACAAAGATTTGAAAAGTGCTCTCAGGCTGTAGAGAGTGTACAGAGTTTATGAAGTTATTCTGACAAAAAGTTCTCTTTCTCATTTGTTTCCATGTTGTCTTTTTCATTTCTTTTAACCTTCAACTCCATATTATCCCTTCCATCATCCATGTGTGCCTTCCTTTGTCTTCCTTCTCCTACTGCCAGTCCGTTTCTCTGTCTCAAGTATTTATGTTCAAGCCTCATTTAGAACCAGTTCATTTGTATAACTTTGATCTGTGTTGATTTTACATTTGTCCCTGCAAACATTTAACCAAAGCCATCCATAATCCCTTCAGTTTTCACGACCGGCACTGTAAAGTTTCAGTCTCATTTACTTTGAATTTGACTTTGTGGGTAAAACAAAACACCCAAACCAACAGGGGTGTTTTTTTTTCCTTCCTTCATCTTTCATGAAGCCTATTCAAAGAGAACCTCCAAAAGATCAGAGCATCTTTCTTTTGCCCTGTTAAATCGCTCCCCACAGCGATTGTTTAGCAGGCAACAAAACAACATCTCTTTCTGCAAGTGGCTTCAGAAAGCTGTGTGTGTGCTGGTTTGTGTGCAGCATTTGATTTGTGTGAGTGAGTGTGTGTGTGTGTGTGCTGCCGATTGCATGTTTGTGATAATTTGGCAAGGTTTGTGAGCAAGACGGCATATCGTATTCCTGCATTCCCTCTGTGTTTGTGTACGATAAAGTAAAGTGTGTGTGTATAGGAACCATAGGGGAGGATAAGGAGTCGAAGAGATTGATGGAGAAGTTAAAACAAGTGTTGGAGGGAGTGATTTATACATTTACAATGAGCAGGAGAAGTTCAGCTTTGTGTTGCATGATGTTGCTGTGCAATGGGCTCAACATTTCAGAGTTCAGGGGTTAGAGAGTCCATCAATGATCGACTGGAAACTCAAGTTTAGCACTTCTTCAAGATCCATAGTTGGGACATTTATCGTGTTCCATGAAGATTAACTCTGTGTAGTAAAGTACTAACCCACTGGTTGTAACTGAGTGTGGTTTGCGGTTATGGCGCAGACATTAATTGTGAGGTGTTGATACCTTTAATGCAACATCTGAGAAAACCAAAAGCAAATAAGAGCTGCAGTTAACCACGAAATTATTCATATCCATGCCAGATTTTGATTTGAAGAGTTTTTATTTGATTAAAAGGTTTCTTCTTGCTTCAAATGATATAAACAAGTGACAAAAGATAGTGAGACACTGTGCTAGAGGTTATACATTTAAATGGGGTTTTGTTCAACCCCTCTTTTCCAACAATCTGCAGCTCTTTGAGGTTGGAAGACTTCTTTGCCATTGCTCAACCCTCGATAGATTCTCAGTCTGAACTCTGGCTGGGCTGCGCCAAAAGGTTGATATTGTCTTGTTTAAACTATTTCTTGACTACTTTGGCTGTATGTTTCCACAGCTAGTAAGTTTTTCTGCAGACTACCTGATGTTTTTTCTCTTGATGCCTTCTACCTTGACATGGTTGCCTGGCCTGCTGGCTCAGAAACGCTCCCAAGCATGCATTCTCACCACCATGCCTTACAGTGGTGGTGGTGTTTTTGTGTTGAACCACAGTAGTGATGACCAAAAGCTTTCTTCTTTGTCCAGATGAGCTTTTGCAAAGTAAGCTTTTGTTCTCCTATGGTGAAGTGGTCAGCATCCATGGAGACTAGCTTTGTATTGCCCACTGGAGTGTCTGTTTTGAGATTCTGGTACCAGAATTGCTTCGTCTGGATGTCCTTGGTGGTGGTTCTCGATTTCTTTTTAGCCCCTTGCACTACCATTCTTTTCAATGCCGGGGTCACCTTTGGCTTCCTACTATGGCGTTTGAGGTTTTTCACAATATGGAGTTCCTTGTCCTTTTTGATTATGTTTTGCACTGTGGGCCTGACACTCGAAAACACTTGGATACGACCTTCATAGGCCACAATACACAACTCTCTCTCAGTGATGGACCCTAATAACAAGCTCATTAAGCTCATTGGTTTTAGTCATGAGTTTCAGGTAGAGGACTACTGCATCAGCTTTTCTACATTTATAGTGTATTAGAATAATCTGGAAAATAGTAGAGACTACCAGGACCTTGTGTCATGGTACAAAAGCTTGTACTTTTTAAAAAATGGGGACAATTTCAAGCGATGTGAATCATTTTGGACACAGTAAAAATGTCTTGAAATAAATTTCAATCTAAAAAAAGTAGACAAGAAGATATAATGCTTTGATTGATGCCACACTACATCCATTGTTTTTACATTATTGACTTTGTCGGGGTCAAATGGACACATGTAATTCTTAATATTAACTAATGTTATATCCTTTTGTAAAATATCCCACCCTTTCCCTTACAATTTAACATCAGAATAAAGGGAGAGAGCTTGTAGTGCAGTGCATCTTTAGAATAGATTAAAGTCTAACTTAGCGTACCGTCTCATTTTAGGGGGATTTAAGTAGTGGTTGCCCTGTACTGAAACTACAGTTGTACTAAATGGCATTAAAAGTAAACATGACTTTTCAGTAAATGGTGGACTAACTCTACTATCTTTCTTCTTCAGTATTGTCACAGTGGCACGACAACACACGTTGTCTGCTTTTCACTCTGGTTGGAACCATAATCCATTTGCATGCTAAAAAGGCCACAGATGCAGCGAAGTAGTTTGGATGATGTTTGGGTGAATTGCTCCTTTATTTGTGTTGCAGATGAAAACGTTGATTACAATTCAAAGCCACAGTTCTCTCATCATCCTTGTTATGATGTGGATTAATTATCAATTAAACTCATGATCCCACAAATCTGTAGTGGATCTGCTGGGTGTCCTGGGATGTTATTCTCTGGATGGGGAAGTAAATAAACGCCTCACTGTGCAAAGACGTACATGCCTCGTTTGGCACGCTGTGACGTTTTCCAACAGATGGAGTAAATACAAATCTAAATGCAGACTCTCACACATGCAGATATGCAAGGAAAGACAGGCAGCCACACAAACTAAAACCAATAAATACAGCACCTATTAAAAGTATTCGCTCCTTTTTGAAGTTTTCCCCTTTTATTGATTTTCTTCATTGAATCATGGTTAGTGTCAGTATATATTATACATCAGTATAATTTGGCTTTTTTCCAAAAAAGGCTGTTCCATATCAAAGTGAGAACTGATTTCTCTTTACAGACTATTTTCAAATAATTAAAAATAGAAAAGGTAAAGTACTTGATTTCATACATATTTATCCCCTTCAAGTCAGTATTTAGTAGTGGCACCTCTGACCATAATAACACATTTATTCTTTGTTGGTCTAAGTCTGCCTTCCACATCTGGACACTTAAATTTTACCTCATTCTTCTTTTTTCAAACTCTGTCATGTTTCACAGGGATCATGAGTGAAGTTCAGATACTAGTTCTCAGTTGGATTGAGGTCTGGACTCCAGAACATTCGCCTTGTTGTCTTTAAACCATTTCTGTGGATCTTTGGCTGTTTGCTTCGGCTCATTGTCTTGATGGAAAACAAATCTTCTCCAAGTCTCAGTTCTCTATCAGACTGCATCAGGTTGTCTTCCAGGATTTCTCAAGACTTTGCTGCATTCATTTTACCCTCTACCTTTACAAGCCTTCCAGGACCTTCTGCTGAGAAACATCCCTACATCATAATGCTACCACTGTTATACTTTACATCATGATGCTGCCACCGCCGTGCTTCACATCATGATGCTGCCACTGCCATGCTTCACATCATGATGCTGGACTCTAGGAGATATTCAGTGACTTGGGAATTTTCATCTGTCATCCCCAGACTGATGCTTTTCAATAACCTTTTCTCAGAGTTTCTTGGAGTGTTCTTTAGTCTTCATGGTGTCGTTCTATCCAGGAGTACTGATCCAGTAGTGACTGGACCTTCCAGATACATTAATCTTTATATTACAATCACTGAGACACATTCACTGAATTCAGATGATCATTTTAATAACTAGCACCAACTGGCTGCACCTACTGAAAAACCTGTAAAATTACTTCTTTTACATTTTATATGTTTGATTAATATTGCTTTGTAGAAATATTTGTTTTGCTTTGACATGAAAGAGTCTCTTTTAGTAAATTCTTTTCACAAAAACTAAATTAAATTGACCGTCATTCAGTGCTGAAAAGCAATAAAAGAAGAAAACCTCCAAGGCAGATGAATACTTTTTATAGACATCGTAAGTTGCAGACAAACACACCAAGTGCATGTCGTGTGATTCCCACAAAGGTATGTGCAGCTCATTAACTTTTGATATACTGAGTTTTCTTTATCTTCTGTGCCTCATTGTCTATGCCGGTGTCTTTATGTACAATCACAATTCCATCAACATGTTAAGATATACCTTAATCCCTGATCATTGCTCACTGCTGGCTGATAAGACGGGGATTAGATATTATTAAGGCAGGCACAAATCTCATGTAGTTTCTACTGTGCAGCTCTGCTCTGGAATTTATTTTTCTAAAGTGATGCATCCGTCACAGGGAAAAATGAGAACAACTAAACTATATATAAATATCCAGAATATATATCATAGTGCATTTACAGTGGAAATTATAATGGCCAGTGGGTGTGGTTAAGAGGAAGAACACATGGACGTGTTTTCTATATGTTCAGCCTTTTAAAAGAAAAACATTTTTCCCCTTAAATATATATATATATATATAAAGCCTTGTGAAAATAATCTTTCTCATGTGCTCAGAATTTTAGGCTCTCAGCAGAGACATATGTCTTCAATTCAGTGGAGAAAACAAAGGGTCCAAATCAAATGCTTGTCATCCAGTAATAATGTTCAAAGGATATGTTTTCCACCCACCTTTTCTGAAAATTAAATAAGTGATTTATTTGATCTCTTTTTAAGTCTGTCAATGTGCCTGTGCAGGTGGGAGAATAGGATGAGAGGGAGCTATAGTGGAAGGAAGAGAGGTATGAACAACAAAGAGAACGCCCAGAGATAGTAGAGGGATGGAAGCGAAAGGATAAGCGCTGGAAAGAGGGAAGAAAAGAGCAGAATATGGGTGTCTGCAAAAATGGAAACACCTTTGGCAATATGTCAGAGCCGTGACTTCTAAGGCTTTGACATATTGCTAAGGAAATGATCAGTCAGCACAGTTTTAGAGTACAGGGCTCATCACTGACAGAGTTAGAATGCAAATGCTGCCCGCCGAGCCCACAGGACACCATGTTCCCAACATCTTCAAACATGTGTACTGGTGTTTAAAGCCCAGGTGGTTCTGCTCTGCTGCTCTGATTCCTAAACTGCTGGCTTGGATCTAAATTTTCTGTGGTGGTTCTCGACACGACAGTAACATTTGCATGATTTCATGAGCCAGGATGCCACGTGCACAATCAGGTAGACTAAAAATCTCTAATGTGCAGGTGTAGAGGAAGAGTCCATCAGTCAGAGCTACACCAGGAGATGCATTAGGTCAGAATAATAAAGTATTGACTGTTTTCATTCAGAACAGCGTCAACTAAAAAAAGTGTGGAGGCAACAGTCAAATATTTGTTGGAAATGGATTGTAGTCATGGATTGAAAGTCTTCATTGGGGAGAGAGTGTGAAAAGATGCTCCCTGTCTGTGGAAGTCAACCCCGAGGTGGTTTTATTCAAGCCAGCAGCATTTTCAATAAAACCTTCTGCTCTTCTTTCTCCTTCTTTGAGTCAACAACATTCTTCAACAAAAAGTATGTGCTTTCTGTCATTTTGTCCAATAATAACTTGCTAGATTTGGAGTCCTTGTAGCATTTGATTTGCTGATTTCCTGAATAGACTGTTTGTAGACTGTCTGTACGCATTTGAATTGTATCCTGTATGGACTTCTTTTTTTATTCAGCTTCCTTTTTAGTGAGGACCTGAGCTGAATAGTCCTCACCATCCTCTCAGCAAAGCGCTAAAACTGAAGTGGCTCAGAAACCTTGAGATTGTAATTAGAAGGTGAACTCCAGTAACATAAAACTTGAAAACAACATAAAAGAGAAAAGCTTTTATTGCTTGAATTTGGGATCTTGATGAATAAAAGCAGCATCGTGGAAGCTTTCTTGTGTGGAATTAAAACGGAAGAAGATGCACAGCTGTTAAACATGACCCGTACAACGAAAGCGGTGAACCCATATAGAATGCTTACATATGTACAGGAGACATTTATTAACTGGACATCATTGAGTTACATCAGTAAATGTATGTCAGCAGATAAAATCTTTTTCAATGTGCAGTGAAACCAGTGTAGCTCTGTCAGCTGAGCTGAGGCAAACAGTCCTCAAATATTAAGGCTAATACATTTTTCTTTGCTTTGTCTTGGCAGAAAGGACTCAAAAACACAAATTGCTCTCTCTATCCTCAGTGAATATGTACCCTTTCCGTCACAAAATCACAACTACGTCAAAAAAGAATGCTTCAGAAATCAAAAGACAATAAAGAGGAGACGGAAACATGTTTGCACTCTGCTGTGATGAAAAGGACGATTGATGCTCAATGAAGTTGTGTATGTTTGATATTTATTGTTGAAGCGGATGCAGCTCCGTAACTTTTCTCTCTGTCTCTGTGCAGGTCGGACAAAGACAGCATGTGCTGGTGACGGAGGAGTCATTTGATGGCCAATTCTACGTGGCCCACAACAAGTTCTACGAACAGGTACGAGGGTTGATAATGGATGCAGTTTGCGACCAAATTCTTAAACCTGCTTCTCCACTGATTTGGTCTAAATTGCAGTGAGATGTAGCACATGTTAAACAAAACCACTAGACCTGGCCTTTCCAATAATACGAATCAAACTGATCAGATTTAATGAGAGTTACAACCAGCTCCACACCCATTGTTCTTGTTCATGTGCTTGTCATCACATATAAAGGTTAATATCAAGATATGTTAGTATCCCTGCAATGCAATCAGGCCATAGATATCAACATAATATGTTAAGGTCTGAACAGAACTGAAGTTTTGTAATTATACCGCTTAGGCCACATATTTGAACATAATAAAGTAATAACGTTGTGAAGACAAATCAAACTTCTGCAAACTGATATTGGATTTTTTGGAGTTTATGAGTTTTACAGTTTCCCACTATCATGATTCTCTTATTACCAGATTCCAGACAATCTTCCCAACATGATTATTAAAATATCTTTTTACTGCTAGCATTTTATGAGATACATGTAAAAATCTTAACAGTTACATAATATGTTGTTTTGGTTCCGTTGTTAGAGAGACAAATATAAATAAAACTGCAAGTGTTATGATGGATCTGGTCATGACTTATCACCAACTTATAACCTTATATAATAAAGTTTGTGAAGTTCTCCAGAAGATAGCCTCCAGCTAATAGAATTACTAAATTATCTCAGCACATGCTCCAGAGGTCAGGAGCATTTTGTCCATATCATGAAGTACCATGTATACAATATCACTCCTAAAACTTTAAGATGTGGGACAACTGAGAGCCACACAAGATCCAAAGAGAGATTTTCATTTTCAGTAATATTTACTGAGCACATTTAACCTTATAATAAGTAGAACTTTCATACTTGCTAAAGGCTGATTCAGGGAAGTCAATGCATGTCGATGCTGTTGCATTGGAGGGAAACTGAAATAGTAAAGCCGACCTACACCGTCGAGACAACACAGAGTGGAAAGCTGTAAATGAATCTGTATTTGATGATTCCGTATGTGAAGCTAATCCAACTCTTCCTCATTTTCACACTTGGTAAATCTGATCAGAAGGTTTGCTTTGCATGTCACAGAAGTTCTCACAGCAGGTGTCAGAAGCTTAAGCTTGTATCAACTAAAGTAGGTTAGCTATAATATCAAACATACTCACAAATACACACACACTCACGCCCTGCGGTGGTCATGAGAGCATTTGGCGGCTGATAGCAGCAGTAGTTTTTTTTTTTTTTTTTTTTACTGTACTAACATTAAGGTCAGCCCTAAAGACATGAACATTCCATCCTACGAACACACACACAGCTGCTCTCACACATGCACACACACACAGACGCACGCGCATGGCTTCAAAGACCCTCTCTCAACCTGTGAAAAATTCACTTTAAAACATCTTCAAATAAATCAATTTCCTCCTGCTTTAACCATCATCAGAAACATGTTTGAAGTTATGCTTTTTATTAGCAGGGAGGGCAGGGGATGGTAATAATTTTTCCTCCCTTCCACTTTCCTCTCCTCCCCTCCTCTCCTCCTCCTTTGCACCTCCTTCTGCAGGCTATAAACTTAAGTTACAAGTGTTACTCGGTTCATGTGTGTGTTGGACGAGTGCACAGCTCCTTCATGCATGTGTGCATTTCTGCGTATCCAGGCATGTGTGTCATGTGCGACTGTACTTGAGAGGAGACGTGTTTGATGTTTTTCCTGCCCCATTTTTTCTCCTCCTCTTTTTTGGACATTAAGTCTTTGGCATGTTCTCTTAAATCACGCTTTGACTTGGGAGAAAAAACAACAACTACGTGCCAATATGTTCCTGAATCTGTCTAGTAAAGAAAAATGCCCACTTCCACTGGACTCACAGACACATGGAGCTGTATACAGAAGCCTGATTCACAGGAGTGTGAGCTGTATCTTCCTCACTTTTATCCCAGATGGAATATTTATTTTTGATGCAGTTCTGTCAGTGCATGTACGATTTAAATCTTATTCTTCAGGATAAAAGCAACAACACTGAGAGTTGTGTTAAGATTTCAGCTGGAGAGAAGAGGCATGAATAGTGGGAGCAAAGAAAAGGAGGTGGAGAGGGGAGGCTGCGTGGGTTGAGGGAAGTAGGGAATAAGGTGGAGAAAAGGTGTGAGTGTGAACAAGTGGCCTAGTTTTCCCTTTTAAACCATCAGATGGATATCAATCCTGACGGTTATAATAGGTGCCCAACCCACCTGTGTGTGTGTGTGTGTGTGTGTGTATCAGTTAGTGGTGGAGGGAGGAAGCAGCAGAGGGGGTTTCCAATGAAATCGGACAAGCTCTTTCATCATTTAATCACCATGTAATGGGCCTCAAATGACCCTCACCTACACAGCGCTGCCTCCCCCTCTGCCCTGCTGTTTTACCTCTCTGCTCACAGCCTGGTTGCTGCTACTCACATGCGCACACACACTCTCTCGCAGTGGTCAGAGTGTCGAGCAGCAGGTGTGTTGATTGGGCAGGTGTGTTGCTGGCTGCGTGTCTGTTTGGCCCAAGCGCCGTCTTCTATCATATTCCACCAGCTGGATAAAGACTGACAGATTAATACTGAGGCGGGCGCGCTCCTGCCGTCACAGCGGTAACAATCCCTCCACCGGTTCATGAGCTATTCTCTGCCCAGTCAGTGACTTAATCCTGCAGAGCGGCGTAATGGTTAGACAGACCACCAGATGTTCTGAGTCAGCACGAAACCACCCGGAACCTGAACTTCTAACATGTCCGAGGCTTCAGAAGAGGCAAGAAAGGGAGGATTTATTGACACATTTCAGAGAAGTATCATCATTATTAAGCTATTACACACACACATGTAGTCAGATAGTGTCAGATAATTTGCTGGATTCATCTCTGCTCACACGCAGCTTTGGAAGCAGAGTGAATCACTGCATGTTTATGAAGAAAGCTCCCACTTTAGTTGTGATAATAATTTACACAAGCTCTTAGAACTGCAGTTTATATCCCACCAATAATTGCTCAATACAAATCATCCAGTAAGTATTTACCGCAGAGATTGAATCAGAGCACGAGAGCAAAAGAAGAGGAATGTACGTTCTCTAATCGTACATCAGGCCATCAGCTCTGTAGTTGGTTCGAAATTTGTTTTGAAAGGAGACTTTTCACATATTCTGTATTTACAGAGGTAAGTCATTAAGGACAAATTCCATTTCACACAAAGTCGTAATTATAACTCTTTGTTTTGCCTTCCTTCCTGCTGCGATCAGCCCAGATTTGTTGGGGGGGAGCTTGGAGCAGCAATTAAATGAAAATGTGACTGACAAATGTGAAAAAACATGCAGTTATTTGGCTGAATGGATAGTTAGATACAAATGCCTGTCTTGGTAAATCACAGCAAAGTGCTAGGTCATTGTGCTTGTGGTTCAAAGTTACTAAATCACATAATAGTAAATACTGCCCATCTGTGTTTTGCCTAAAAGTTTTGGAAACATGATGGATCCAAAATCACAACCACAAAGTATTCTCTTACAGGTTTTTTTAAAAATCTGTGCTGATATCGGTGATGGTGTCTTCTAATTTGCAGGTGTTGGTACCTCAGAGGGTCGAATTCAAAGGGAAGATGATCGAGGTGGACATCTACGAAGCAGGAAAACACTTCTTGAAAGGTCGACCAGTAGAAGACAGCAAACCATTCACCCCCTCCATCACTGCACCGCTTCGGAAAGGAGAGGTGTCTGGTTTGACGCAGGTAAACACTATACTAACACATGCACAACTGAATCAACACGACTTTAAACTAACCCGCAAACGGAGAGTTTATCGTTAAGATGGTTAAATTTAAACAGAGCCATGTTCACCAATAGGACAAAATATTAGGAATGATTGTCTTTTAACAATGAAAGTGAAAGTTTGGGATCTATTGCTGTGTTCGATGGTTTGGATGCTAAAGAAATCAGTTAGTGGGAAGACCTGAGCGACTTTGACAAGGATTAAATCGTTCAGGCCGGAGAACTGGGTGAGTATAAAGTGACAGTGGTTCAAGGATCAGTGAATCAGAGGCAGAGTTGTGCTGGAAGGTTCCAACTCACAACTCCAAATGTATTTAGTTCCTAAAAGGATGGGGTCAACAAATGGAGATGAAAGGCAGATTAAAGCAGGTTTTTTACAACTCTGACATTTATATTCATTTCTTAGTTGTTACTGGCAAAGATGGAAAAGAATTGTTAGTTGCTGCAAATGGCAAATGTGCAAGAGAATCACTACACAACAAGTGTGGCATCTTTGGGTTCAAGAACACAACTTCTCTGTTTTGCCAGGTCTAAATAAGCATCCTTTAAACATAAAGCACTTCTTCCTGCACAAGAAATGTATGAAATGTGTACTTACTGCACTAGAATACGTGTAACTTGTTTCAATGTCATTTTGCTATGCCATTGCAGACAGGTATGCATCTCTATCATTATTACACAGCCAGATACCATGCTTTCCCTGCAGGATAGGAGGTAATGAGAGGACGTATTCTACATCTTTCAAGCTCTTGCTGTGTGTTCTGTGAAAGTTGTGTTTACAACTGGGTTTTCAAATTTTGTGCACTCAGCAAATGGAAAAAGGTGTGTTTGTGTGTTCACAATTTTAATCCATGCTCACCTCTGTAGTTTGTGGAGAAGCACCAGTGTATCATCCCTGAGATAAGTAATTTTAGATAAGCTGTGGCTAGCTAAACTGTCCTCTGCCTGCCTTTTCACCACACACACACACACACACACACACACACACACACGCACAAAACCATGTTAATGTATCTGTTTCACTGCATGTTATTTTTCACTCTGACTAGCTGTAGCTTATAGCTCAGGACATGGAGCCACAGAGCAGAATATGATACACTTTCTAATTTCACACTCCATCAGCCTTTACTGCCAGACAGCGAGGGAGGGGCAGAAAGGCACAGACAGAGACATGAGAGAGCTGGGTGGGGGGCTCAGATGAAGAGGAAAGCAAGCAGAGAGAGAAATGGATAGCAGAGAATGAGATAAAAAAGAAAGAATGAGAAAGGTTTCACAGCAAACCAAGCGACACGTCACTCAGCAATGAAAAGTTCACCAGTGGGGACCAGACCTTGTAAAACTAGTTGCCTCATAAAGTCTGCAGCTCGTCCAACACACACACATTTACACAAGCGCTGCTTACTTTCCCCCCACACTCACACTCTTTCAACAGACTTTCTTACACAGTATTCCAGTTCTTATTTTTGCTGGGTTTGATGTAACACATGGACTCTCTTGCGCATACATTCATGCACACACGTCACTCCTCACACTGCTGTACACACTTTCTTTTTCACACACAATATATTTCCTGATGCCAGTGAGGATTTTTTGTAAGGGTGAAAATGGAGGTCAGGTCATCATCTCCACCTTAAACTACAAGAGTGTTTCTGTAGAGAGACGAGGGTTGACAGAGACGCGGAAAGAAGTGAATCTTTGTCGCTTCAGTAGCTGGAAAGGAACAGTGTTATACCCTGTATGAACACATCTGGGACTAGTTTTTTTCTGGTAGATAAATGTTGGATCATGGAAGTTCTTAATTCAGTATATGATTTGCTTTGCGAAGAAATCCCACAGATTGTGTAGTTAGCTTAATGGTGTTATATGTACGGATTTTAATTTGAAGGTTCGGTTGCTTCTCTGGCTTGTTCCGTCTATCTCCCTGCCTGCAGACTGTCCACGTTACTGTAGTTACGGTCCTGGCTGTCAGTCAGCTTCCTCTGCTGAACAGTCAGTTGAAATATTAAGAAAATTGCAAGATGGTCAAGTGCAATATCAAAATCGCAGGAACTGCAATTTTTTGATAACTGTGTCACAATGTCCCTAAAACTACTCTGCCATACACCTTTGCCTGCGACCCGGTTTGCACCACCACCAATCCCTGCAGTTTGCCGGCACACTGGGTGGCAGCTTCATGTTGCTGAGCCCAACCGAGCCCCATCAGTCAAAGCTCAGCCTGCAGCTCCTTGTTTGTTCCTGCTTCATTGGGGTGTTTGAAATGGGCGGATTGAGCCTCAGAGATAAGATGTGGAGCTTGAACATCAGGCAAGAGCTGCGATTAGAGTCTAGTCAAAAGGAGACAGCTGACATGGTTCAGGCATCTGATTAGGATGCATCCTGGGTGCTTTACTTTGGAGGTTTTCCAGGCAACTGGGAGGAGACTCCAGTGTGGACTCAGAACTTACGGGAAGGATTATGTATCTCATCTGGCCTGGGAACACTTTTAGATCCCCCTGGATAGCATATGAAGATGAATAAATGGATGGATGTGCCACAACATAATATTATGAATGACTCCTCCCCAGTGGCAGACTCAGGCTCTCTCCAGGAGGTTCACTGCGAACTTGAAGGTCCATCCAATCAAAACCTGCAGGATCACTGAGGCTGTAGAGCAAAACAAGGACACCATGAGGTCAGCTACTGCCTTTGCAGCAATTCAAAATGATAGAGTTGGAGTCTGTTGAGTCACTGTAGATGCAACTGAATGAGAAACTCGCTGGACACACTTTGCATCATGGAGGTGTAACTTTTTGTAAGCAGAATCCAGCATGGAGGTTGGAAAATAGCAGCGAATGGAGCAACATCCTAAAAGAAGCATCAAAACGTCAGAAATGGGAGTCAGTATTTCTAATCCGAGCAAAAACAGGATGCAGAGAGTACAAGTAATCATTTGATCACATGAGCTTCACTACATTTTGGGGGGATGTTTTGCGCTTCAGATCAGATTCTACCCCACAAACTGATTGATAGGATCAAATCACCCACCATTAATGTCAGATCAGCATATGCTTTAATTTAGTAGTGGACTTGAAAAATTCATGAATGCCTGACTCTGCTGTCCACGGCATATTGGCAATTAACATGGTGCTATATTAACTTATCTTTAGTGATGCTGCTGATGATCTGTAATCTCTGGTTCTTGTGGTCGGCTCTTTATGACTCTGAGTGGCACTTGTGAGCACAGTGCGATAACTGACCTAATGGCTTGGAAACAAAGCGGAATCATGTACATGCGATGTCCTTGACATCTGTGTGAGCATCTGTATCCATGATGTTATTGTAGTCAAGTGAATAATTGATTTATCAGCATAATTTTCTTTTTTCCCGCTTACTCAGTTCCCATGTGCTCACAATCTTTATGGTCAGGTGCACTCACCCGCATGCACTGGGCATGTTCCCTGACAGCAGCTAACTTTTTTAACCAATGTAAGTCATCCATGACGGGACAATGAAAACCGCTACAACTGGCTCAATTTTGGAGAAGAGAAGTCGTCACAGGTGCAGATGAGAAGCAAAGTTCTTCCTATAGCTGTATAGCTCACTGAGTTCAAGCATTACCACGTGGGCGCAGGTCGTCAGCAGCCGGTCGTGAGTTCGAGTCCGGCTCACGACCCTTTGCTGCATGTCTCTCTCCTCTCTACCCCCTTTCACCCTGTCTATCAATAAAGCTTCAAAAATCTCCCCCAGAAAAATTAATGTTAAAAAAAAGAAAAAGAAAGTTACTTGAGTTTCAAATCCATTTATTTCACAGTGCAAATAATAAAAACTGTCTTTTTTGAGGATGGATTTTGTGGCAAACTGCATTAAAAACAATACATTTTAAATGAATCATTACTAAGATAAATGTGACAGTTAATCTGGATATTGATTTTCGGTGACATCGTCCTAATTAAACATATCCACAAGGACACATGCATTCAGTATAATCTAACCCATGTATACACATCCACACATGGGTGACTGTTACTGTACATATCTGAAGACCATCTATTTTCTGTGGGACTCTTTGTGAGTCCACCACATACTGGACTGGATGTGTATGTGTGAGATGAATGAGTGATAATGGAAAGGCAGATACTCCATGTCTTGCAGCAAGGGTCCATAATTACAGGCTTTCGGCCAAGAGCAGGAGGAAAACAGAAGAATAAAGGAGCATGACGGGAGACGTTGTATGATGAGGTACATGATAGCTGGACAGGTGATAGGAAGAGAATCTTAGCTTTTATCTTTTCATGGAAGATGCAGAGGAGCAATGTAAGAGAGTAGTGGGGAAAAGAAAAAGTGGTGGATAAGTGGGTGATTGGATAGTCAGAGGAACCATCTAAGGTCTGTAATGTCCATTTGTCAAAAGAGGAACAAAGTGAGAGATCTGTCATGGCAGAAATAGAGACTAAGAGGGATAATTGCACTCCAGCAAGCATCCATACTGATGTGTGTGGGAATGACACAATATGGCCAGATGGATGGATGGATGTACAGAGGAGTGAAGTATAATGAATAGATGCATAAATGTGTGAATATATGCACAGGTACAGTAATTATGAACGGATGGATGAGTAGCGAGGGTATATTCCTAGCAGTCTAAGGGCACGCTCTGCTTTGTCCATGAGCAGACTGAGATTGTTGTTCTGTGTCTGGAGCTGGAGCTGGCAGAGTTTATGTCTGTAAAGCAAAACGTATGAAGCAGAACAGAAAAACTACAACCTTCAACTCTGGATGTATTCAGTCAGATATCAGCTGGGAGTTTAATTTCAAGTTTTTGTGCAACGACAACAACACCATGAAAATCAGTTGTTTTTTAATGTTTTTAATGTGTCCATATGGTGTTTTTTATATACTGGAATAAAACGTTCCAAGAATAGCCTGATTCAGGCTTCTGGAGTTTCGTTCATATCAAATTTATCCTGTCAGCTTGCAGACTGTGACTTTCTGTATCATTGTTCTTCAGAATTTCTGTCTCTAACATCTATGACTGAAATGCTCCAGTATAACAACTTGATGTTGTGTAGCATAAAATAGTTTTATGGTATTTGAGCAGAGTTATAGGTGAGCTGGTGTGCTGAGCTGCAGCGGGTGCAGAGGAACTTTGTAGATCTGCATATTCTAGAGGAAGTGATGATGTAGAGTTTCATGTGAGCCACTCTTTTAAGCATAAACAGCTTCTAAATCAGTCACTTTGATACAGAGAGATGAGTTTAGGGATTAAATCAACAACCAGGGACGGTTGCACTTTAAGTCAAGCATTTTTCTTTTGTTATTGTAGAAAAATGCTTCCAACTTTGGTAATTTGCCGTCCCCATATTGGCCTTTTAAAACTGAATGTCATGAGCAAGGACTGGATCTCACTAAGAACTCAACATGCTCGCTTTATTGTCTGTTTTACTCAAGTGGGACCATAATTTACAAAATAAATACCATGCTGTATTGAAAAAGTCCTGAAACTGAAAATTGAGACAATGAACTCCTTCAAACAATGCTCACTCAGGCAGCAGATCAAGTGAGAAGGAAGGTAATTTTCTCATACACTTCTATACAGTGAGACTTCTTTAGCAAACAGAGGATTCACCTCCTGCTGGCTGCCAGAAAGAAGGTTTAAGGCTCTTGCCCAGTGACTTATTTTTCCAAATGTGGAGGTTACATCCTTCTGAACCCCTAAAACATCCAGATCAGATGACTAAAGAACTATAAGTTTGGTGCTAATGTGGTTTTTTTTTTTGGTCCCCTTTCAATGAAAGGCCTTGATGATTATGCCGTTTTAGTACAGAGAAGATGAAAACGGTTTCCAAGGGAGAGGAATTTGCTTTTATTGACAAAGACAGCATCTTCCTCATCTTTTCTCTTGCCTCTCTCACTCCCTCCATGTCTCTCAGCCTGTCATTCACAAAAACAGCACTTTCAGCAGAAGGCGAAGGACAGTAATGAGTCTTTTGGTAGGACACAATAGCAGAGAAAGCACTCAACAGCATGGTGAAGGAGAGAAAAAGAGAATGTATCCTCACCGGTCTTCATCCTCAGATGAAATTAAATGATAGAAGAGAAGGGGGAGGCCAAAAAAAAAAAAAGAAAAAGGCCGAGTGAAGTAGACAGAGAGAGAGAGAGAGATCAGGAGACAGAGCAGCAGCTTGGAGTGCCATCTAATAATCAGCTCTTTTCACAGCATATTTCCTCAAGAAGACCAAGAGAATAGGAGAGGCAGAAGAAAACCTCTCTGCTCCTTCCACGTGAGAGCAAATTGACAGTTTGTATGAAAGAGGGAATGGAAAAGGGAGAGAGACATAGAGAGGGAAGGATACAGGTGGTGAACAATGTCCGTCCATGACCAGACAGAGCAGAAAAATGGAGGCGAATGGATGAATCTCTACCACACTGTTAAAATTTCCTATTCTTTCTTTACCTTTTGCTTTTCTGTCTTCTCAGTTCTGTCTCAGATTAGTCATCATGTGAGACTGTTTTACTTATTTGGTGTAAAAGCGGGCAAAGGTGTAATATTTACTGGGTTTGTGGACTACTGTTTTGAAGCCTTGCATTTTAGTCCCACATTTAAGCATTCCATGTTTTATTGTCTGTTTTATGTGCCCATAATTTACAAAATAAACACCATGCTGTACTGAAAAAGTCTTGTAACTGGAAAAGAGAGCCCTGTCTCAGATTAGCCATTCTGTATTTTACTTATTTGGTGAAAAGGGGGGGTAAAGGAGTGATATTTAAGCGCACACTGTTGGGAATCTGGTCAGTTTATAATTTTGCGGTGCTGTGAGTGGGTGGTTGGGTGGGATTGCTTGTGCTTTGCATCATAATGCTGACAGTACATAAATGCAGGCACACAATAGCATACACCCCTGGTTCATTGGTAAAACAAAGCTTATACACATTCGCTGATCCTCGTTCTATGCACATATACGCTGATGCAGTTCCCCCCCTGGTGAGCCTGGCAGACTCCGGGTGGCCGCAGGCTGTTTGAGACGCTTCCATAGACACACAATCATCGCGCAGACAAAACACAAGGCTGCCTGACACACGGGAATGAAGCCCGAACAAAAATGTGCGCTCCTCTGATCTGTTTATTTGCTGCTCCGTGCTGACATGCAACTGTTCTGGATTGTTGCTTTGATGTTGCGTTATGCTTCCACGTCATCTGCATTGTCAGGAAGAGAACAGGAATCAAAGATTAGGCTGCTGTCTTTTCTGGTGGCAGCACAGTTAATCCTCTCAAATCTATTTTTAAACTTTTTATTTGAAATGTCAAAAGGTTCTGCTTGGCCTTTGCATGACTTTGTTTACTCTCGCAGCGCATAATTTGTTTTGCCTTCAAAACAGCGAGCGGAGCTATTTCAGGCATTTCATTTAGCATGTCAAATTGTATTACACAGCCTGCACTTAAGAACCAAAGTCAGAGCAAAAAAAGGAGTAAATGTTAACCCATCAAAACATCAGTCAGCTCTATTTTCAGTGTTTCTACCTAATAGGTCAAATGGCAATCCAGAACCCTAATTCTGTTGTGTTTCATTTAGAATGTCAGAGGGCTTGAAATGCTCTACTTTGTTTCTGAAACGCAGATGGAAGATGTAAATAACAACAGCCAAAGAAACTCTGAAGATGTGTTTAGTTATTGAGTAATCTTTTTAAAGGACTTGAATTTTTCATAAGAAATAGCCACCATTCCCCAGAGTGGCCCCGTAAACAAACTCCTCAGAAAAAGAAGGGTAAAAATCAGCAGGCTTTGTGTTCTGCCATCCCTTTAATCTCAGCATGCTGTCTCATAAGTATGGTAGTCAGAAATTACTCCTCCTCACTGGAGGGTTTTTGATCCAGAGATATAGAAAAATTAAACATAAATAAACAATTTGTTTACAGATAAACGTCCTTTACAGCTGAGCACGTACATAGAAATATTTCATGTTGCAGTCGAATCACAACAGATATATCATTAGAGGTTCTTATTATCGGGAAAAAGCTGGAAGCAAAACTAGTTGTTGCCAGCTACTAAAAACCTTGAAGAAGAGTAAGAAGAAACAAACTTTGCCCTATGTGAGAGGAAAACACAGAGACGTAGACGAGACGCAGTAACAAAAGTTGTAATTAATCTTTAATGTCAGCTGGTCACATGAGTCGAATGTGGCTGATGATGATGAATCTATCGGCTATGTTACGGATTAATCGATTATTCTGAACGATTCATATTCCTCCAAAAAGAGGACATATTTATTACATTTATGTTCATTTTATTATAACAAACTGTGTGTTATTGTATGAGAAATAAGTAGGTTTTTTTTTGAGAAGAATCATCAGTATTTCAGTCAGTAGTGGAACTTCAGTTTCTATCAAACCCTTCAAGGTGCATCACAGACACACTGGATGTTTTACCGGCAGCTCCTTTTGTCCTTACTGTGTAATTATTCTCTGACTTTCATTGTAGCTTTGAATTCTATGAATGTACGACCAAATTCACAGCACAGCAGTCGTCTTTAACTCATGTGTTGGTGAGTTTGTCAGGCATTGTAGTTTAAAAAATCTATTTCAGGTATGCAGAGCTTACTGAGCCGCGTTTCACCGCTGACTGACAGTGGAAACAGAAAAACATGTAAAGGAGAACGACTTTAAGAGGAATTCAGCTGTAATAAAATAAAGTATATGCACATAGTAGTAAAATGTCTCTGGTACCAATGACTGGAGCCAATAACGACTGATGTCATGGCAACAATTAGCTTTGAAGAAAAACTGTAGTTATAGTGATTTAAAGGACAAAAATGCATTGTTTAAAAACAATAATGTAGATGCATTTTCAGCATCAGCTTCCTTGATTATGTCAACTAATCCTGGCAGCTCTGCAGTTAAATGTTCACTACGCTTGAACATGTTAGAAAAGGTTTTTCCATCTCCTGTTATGAGCGTTGACTCTGTTTCTAAAGAGTAGAAAGTCAGCTCAAGCAAAGCATAAAACTGTTTTGCAAGTTTTTTTTAAACTTTTAAATGTGCATGAAAATACATTATAGAGATACAACTAATGGGTACCAGTGTTCAAGTAGCTGACACATGTCAAAAATCAGCTGTTCAGAGGAATCAGGATTTTGTGGTCAAACCACATCACAACAGTGGAAATCTGTGTTCTGCTGCCGTCTGCAGCAACACATCATCTCATCTAATCTGCCCTCAGTGGGACCATCACTTGTTTTTTTAGCAGAATAATGAGCTCATCTCTTGAACTGTAGTTTTGACATGTTTAGCAGCATTTTCCATGGAAGCACTCACATTGTTTTTCTCTTTTCAATATTGCTCTCACTTTATTGTCCGCCAAGTGTTTAATATATGCGTGTTGTGTTCCTGAAAGCATCGACCTTCCAGTCTGTCATGTGTCTGACACATACATGCAGGCTCATCAGCTCTCTGTACACATGTGTAGTGTTCTTCTGTATTCAGTTACTGAAACTGTAAACCTGTTTGTGTTGGAACATCCTGAGCTGCTCGGTGTGTATGTTAATAGGTATAAAGGACACTTGTTTATGCGTGTGTTGGTCAGGTGTGTACGTTACATAAGAGCACTTGATGTGTCCATCAAGTCCAAGATGGAGATACTGGTGGACTGTAATTGTAGCTAACATTGTCATGGTCTTTTTTGACCACAACCTCATAAACAGTATAGCTGATTCAGGCTTTCCTGTCTGTAACAAATCTTGTTAGATATTAGTTACATATAGTTTCCTCCTTGTCCATGAAATAACTGATAATTGAGTAAACACATTACTTTACCGCAGAAGATATTTCTCACTTTCTAATTGATTTATTGTAGATAGAAGGAAAACTATTGATATCTTTTCCCACCATCTGCAGACACTAGTGGATGCACTGTGAGCCAGCATAAACTGCTCATGATCTACAGGTAAATTCTCAGTTTATTTTTAATTCACGTCATCATTTCATTTAATCTAATTAAACACAAGCACGACTTTGGTTTTATTTATTTTTTCACAGTAGTAGTGTGATTGATTACACATCTTTTGTGTACCAACTGACGGTACCAACAGGCATTTAAACGCCACAGCTTACCTCAGTATTGTTGCTGACCATGTCCGTCCCTTTATGACCACAGTGGACCATCTTTTGCTCAAATCATCTCAAACTGGTTTCTAAAACATGACAATGAGTTCCCTGGACTCCAGTGGCCTCCACAGTCAACCCAACAGAGCACTTTAGGGATGTGGTTCAATGGGAGATTCACATCATGGACTTGGAACTGACAAATCTGCAGCAACTGTGTGATGCTATCATGTCAATATGGACCAAAATTGAATTGTTGAATCTATGCCATGAAGAATAAAGGCAGTTCTGAAGGCAAGAGAGGGTCCAACCTGGTACGAGCAAGGAGAAGCTAATAAAGTGTCAAAGCAGAACTGGACAGTATGTTTGGATTGAGATGCTTTGTTGTTTTATGTGTTATTCCCAGACGTTGTTGTGTCAAACACAAGAAGAAAAAGAACGTAAGATAACTATTCCTCTTTTTGTTTGTTGCTATGAACTCCAATTATCTATCTACCAACTGGCCTATTTTACAACTGATTGTTAATCAGTCTTTTCCTCTGTCCTTCATGCTGGTACATGCAGCTGCAGCACACTCTGGTTGTCACTGTGGCTTTGTTGAGTCACCCGTGACTAAGGAGGCTGTTACAGTATCCACACAAACACACTTCCATGGTCTCTGTGTATTAGAGTGACACTGACAGCTGGTGAGGATCATGTGAGAAATGTGACCACTGTGCATTGTTCTTCCTGGCTCTCATCATGTGTTGTGTGTGTTTCTGTGCGAATATGTTGCGGCACCAGACGGCCGGGCAGATTTTGTTTTTAAAAAAAGGTGCGTATGTGGAATTGGAGCAAGAGTTTTTTGTGGGGTTTTTTTTTCAGACACAGGGAGACATTTGAGAGGTTCAGACCTCGAGGGAACAGTGTCTGGTTGTGCTAGCTGCTCTGTAGCCCTGGTGTAGTGTTAGATGATTTTCAGGGGGATTATTTTGCTCTGTTCTGCTGCTGAGAGAAGAGAGGCCGACATTATCCAGCACAGGTCTACACATGTACACTCTCACGAACGCTAGCCCTCTTTCTCACAGGCATATGTACAGACTCAGCACGCCAGCTAGCAGGTGGTGAACTATCACTGAGAGCCACATCTCTCATCTTTTCCTGCTGCCTTTCTTCCTCCTCTTCCTCATTTCTCCTCAGTCTTCGCTGCTCCCCTCCCTTCCTTCCCACTGTGCTGACATGCACCCACTAGCACTTGGATTTTCACTTATCCTTCATACTAGTAATAGATTTTAGACTGTATTATTCAGCCTCTCTGCTGGCACACCATTGTTAAAAGCCACCTGCAGAGACACGGATACAGAGAGGCACAGAGAAGGAGCCACTGCACTTGGCCTTTGAGCATCAAGAAAGATAATGATTTTAGTTCTCGACTTTTTATTCTCTATTTCATTAGTCTTCTGCCCCTTAGTCCACCCTTCCCTTTACTCACAGTTTCCATTAAATATTCATCTTGGTGCTTTTCCTCTCAAAAAGTGAGAAAAAGGAAAATTTTGTGTTTATGTGCCGCTTTTCTTAATAATTCAGGTTTTTATTGAGGTATAAATGATACCACACTTTTGTCTCACTGGTCATTCATCTTTAAAAACTGAGCCAATGTTCAGAACCTGCTGAATAGAACTTTACAAATGATAGAGTTTGGATTGTTGAAGTGCACTTGGTATGCCTGTTTAAAAGTCAAGAGGGTCAGCAACAAGTAGTACCTGCTCTGTCTGCCACCATGCAGCTCATTCTGTTAGAGAACTTTTATTGTTTTGTCAAGTATCTTCGATGACAAAACAGCGTCTCACTTTTGCCATCAGGGGGACCAGCGATGATCCCGAAATCTATCGAAAGGCCGATGTGTCAGCCAGACCTCTGTTACCGATTCTCACTCCACCTTTTGTCTGAGGTGACTGTCGGTGACTTATGGATGTGTCACCGAGGCGTTGTCGGTCATACTATCTGTCCCCCTTTGTGCGCCGTAACAGAGGAAACCATTCAGTGTGTTGAGGAGAGGAGTGGGTGGAAAGGTAGCGTTCGCGGTATCGTGGAGGATCAGGAGGCAGAGGACAGACGCTGTGCAGCTGCTGAACATGCAGCCGTGTGTATGCAACACGTGTAGGCGTGCACCAGCATCCAGTTACATACAAATACACGCTATACATACATGTAGGTGTTTGTGCTCGACAACGTCTGTCATTTTTATACTCTCAAATGTGGGTTTGCATACAATTTTGTAAGTTTTCTACTCATTTAGGAACTTTTTTATGGGTAAAGGTGCACAGCTTTCCTTACTACCTTAAAAAGAATGTAAAAGTAGTGGAAAGACATAATGAATAAGGGAGAGGCAGACAGTGCTAGTCAATACATCTACCTCCTATAGTTATCCCTACAGTCAACTTAATTAAAGGTTATTCCAGAAATTCTGATCGATTGATTAATGTCACCCTGCTTAATTTACCCCCGTGGCAATAAGGCGCTTTACCAGCTGTCATGCAGGAGGAGAACCACCACAAGGTCATCCACATCAATCTCCACTCCACCCAGTGGTGTTGACAAGTGTTGCTTCTCTTGTCCGATTTATTTAATGCTCATATTAAAAGGGCTGCATCTTGTGTGCTGGATTATTTATTTATTTAGCAATCAATGGGCTCGGTTTCAGATTGCACCTCAGGTCTCCGCTCTCACACGTTAAGATAAAACTAAATAAATGTGTAATCAAACGGAATGATGATCAGTGAGGGAGGGTGGAGGCCAAGAAGAAATAGGGCTTGTGATCAATATTCAATGTTACCCACTGATTTATATTAATACTGTCCGTAGCTGGAAAATGCCGGCTTATTTTTGATGTTTTTCTCAGCGCAACTGCTTTCAGTGTTGTCTGAACAGACAGCATCAAATCCATTTTCATTGTTCTGTGTGGTTGTTATAAACTTGGAGGTGCAAACTAGAAGCTGTTAGGACATGAAGACATTTAGTTCTTCCAGTCCTCAACCAGTCCAATGCATGTCTGCTCCTTCGCACCGCTATACTGCTGATCTTATACCCTCAATGTTAACTGACAAACTCACAATGCACTGAAGTTTAAAAATACCATCAGTGTTGTTAATTTGGTGATATTTCTATGTAAAGTAATCGCTCAGAAAGAAAGTCAGATGCAATGGAAAGTTATGATCCCACACACTCAGTCAATACAGACACAGAGAGAGTCTTCTTCCTGAAGGAGGCGTGGATAACAGCAGCTCAGTTGCATTTAAAGCTAAAATAACCCATTTAAAACCGTTGTAAACTACGAGTGGTACAGTCATGGTAAAGTGAGCCATCTTTGCTGAAAAATGACATTTCTGAGGACGTCAGGCATTTTTCATTTGCCGAAAATGGGCACAGTATGGAATTTTTTCATGTTAGACTATTAGCAGCATGCTAAATGCTCAAAACCCCTTAAATTCAGTTCACAACAATCATTGCCTGAGGTGCACACTTGGACTGAAGTTATGGTTTATGCAGAGTTTTGTGGGAACACAGCATCGAAGCAATGTTAATTTGTAGTAAATGTGTTTTGTGTTACTCTGGCTGTGCTGCTGTAACACTATAAGATAACTCCTATTTCCTCATATCTCTCCAGGCTTCCCCAACTACATCACAGTGCACCTTCTGAACATCAGCCTGATTCAATAGACAGCACTCTGCAATAATTGGATCACTACAAAACTGCATTAACTGCTTACACAGAGATAATAGCGTCATAATTGAAATGCACTCATTTGCATAAGCAAATGGCTGGTTTTATGAATGCTTTCATCCACAAAATACCAAAACACGGACTGCATTTAAAATTCAGTTTATTATTAAATTATTAGAGTTTCCCAGCGAAGCAGAGTTCTAGAGGGGAAGCAGATGGAGGGAGACAGGAGGTGAGAGGAGAAGGAAGAGACAGTGGAGGAAATGATGAGTCCTGTGATTCTCCTTAAAAATAACTAACATATCTATGGATCCTCCTATCAAGTGACATCATTAGATGTATTTTTTAATGTGCATAATGATCCATGAAGGATGATAATACACCTCCTTATATAAAATAGATACTTTATGAGTAAACTGTGATTTGGCTGATTGATGCAGCAAAATAAATTCCAGACATTTGTTTTAACAGTCAGGGTTTGGTTCTTCATCTTCCTTCCCTCCTGACTGTCTTTTTTCCTCCTGCTCTGCTGTTTCTCCATCTTTCACTATTACTTATCTTTTAATGGTCCAGCACATCAGGACTGAACAGAACTCCCTCATTATAGACGTTTGATGTGTCGGATCACTGACCGCTCTGCTGTCAAGTCCGGCTCTTTGATTTGCAATCGCGGCCGATTGATTTAATCTAAAGATGATTCTCTAATTATGAATTATGGACATGATGCGCAATGAGCTGCAACGATCTGTGTGTCCACAAGTCTGAGGGAGAGATAAGACGTCTGTGGATTCTGCTGGATTCCCTCTTGACCCAAAGCAGTTAGATTCCTGTAAACTAAATATCTGCAACTCGGCCAGAAATCTGCAACTGATTCAACGGTTACATACTGTGGGATTTTCTGCCTGGATTTATGTGTGATGCATCACAAATATGTCTCAAATCGACATGTCTTGACATGTTTATTTGATTGCTTTACTGACGCTCCTTTGCAGTCAACTAATCATACATCAGATGGAGTGGGACAGAAAATGAAAGAGAAGCTTCAAGCATGTTGTGAAATGGTTGTATTTCTTACCTGACGGTGAAAACTGAAAGTAAACACAGAGCGAAAAAGTCCAAAAAGAACTTATTAAACGTGAATCCAGGTCTTCTGGGTGAAGATCCTGTTGCTGATTTCCAAGACAGACCATCCTCCATGACTTTGTGGTTCTTTCAAACTGGAAGCGTTTCCTACTACAGTCTTAGCTTTTGGTGAGAGAACTTGTTTCTTTCTAAAATTTAGTTTAACGTCATATTTGGGCAGCAGGGTTGCACTCAATAAGAGGTGAATTGTTCTTTGTGCACATAATAAATGACATATCAAAATGGTTGAATGTGATTATTTAATCTGTACGTTTCTTCCCACAGGAACATTTGTCCAATGGAGTCCAAGGTTCTTCTTTCTTGATTGGATCCTCCAGCGTGGACAGAGAAGCGATGAAGAAGTTGGGGATTGGACTGGCAGTGGCAGCAATTATCCTGGCCTTTATTGTGGAGAAACTGTACTGAGTGAACCGCTGTGCAGTCCTTTGACTTTGTATGCACCAAAGTGACGTCTTCTTCTGTCCATACAGGAAGAACAACCTCATGGGCGATGGCAGGTCACCAGTCAGAACACTTTTATACCAACCTTTTGGAACAAATTCTAAGTTATTTTAAATTTCAGTCAGAACCTATTTCAGGTACAGTTTTTTGTGTGTTTGGTTTTAAGAGCTAAACAGTTTTATTAAAATGTGACATGTGTTCACTGCTGCCTGACATTGCCCATAGACTGGTGATTAAGAAACTGCTTTTTGGGGGGGTTTGTAGCTGTTTCACAAATAAACTAAGCACGACTCAGTGAGTTAATGCATCAAAATGTTATGCTCAACTGCAACAGAACAGTCTGACTCCGTGGCTACACTGAACTACTTTTGCTGCAGCACCTGTTGAATGAAAACATGACTTTTCATTTGATATTGTGTCTTTAGTTTTTCACTTTTTCCTACAAGTTAGTTAAATCCGGAGTTATTTACCTTTAGACTCTGTAAAGGATAAAACAACCAACAGCATGATCAAAGCCCTGTTTGATAGAAAGAGGTCATTTCTTTTATACCGGTAGTTTAATTTTTAAAATATAGACACTTTCTAACCTATTTCTGCTGCACAATCTTCTTATAGAACTTCTTGTAGATGCAGCAACTGTTTCACCAACACACGTTACACAATCATGGTAGCCACTACGTTAACATGACAGACCCGTCAGTCAGTTTATTTGGAGAGTTGCCGTGCTTAGTTCATGTATTTTTACTATGTGAAACTGATCTGTATAATACTCTGATTAAAGTTAATGTGTAATCTTCATTTCAAAGTATTTATTTTTGAAAAGGAGATGCGGACAGAATATTTTCAGAGCTATTGTGCATAACGAATGTCATTTCTGTTCTTTAAACATCTTCTGTTCATAAAATGTTTTATTTTATGTTGGGGTTTTTTTGCCCCAAACATTAAAGTCAAATATAATTCATATGTAATACACCTCTCATTTTAATGAAGGCACTTGGCTGCTCTGATTAATGGTCATTATTGGCTCTCGTTTTGTCACAACACGCAGGGACTTGTTTGATTTGTTTCAGTTGTTTCAAATGTTTTCACTCACCTGTAGTGGTGTCTAGCTGGTTTTCTTTTTTTTTTCTTTCTTCCCTCCCAAAAAACATCGTCAGTCTTATTCTGGACAGTCCACAGAACTTACTCCAAGATTTTCACAACAACATTTAAATATCATGTATGGGGACTGCAGCATAAATGCTAGGCATCACTGAAGGTAGTTTAACTTTTTCTGTAGTAACTGTTCTGTTGGACTGGTGGCGTATGTACAGTTAGTCGTCTTTTATTTTTTCATCATTGCAACCATCGTTTAATAAAAGGCTGAATCAATTTGTCGTGAGTGAAACTGCTAAAATGTGGATTGATTGACTGATTCATTGAATTATTGATTTGCTCAGTTATTGCCCTGCACAGCGTCAGCCTGTGCTGCTCTCTATTGTCGTTCTGTTTTGAGGTACAACTGTCTGAACACAAGCCCTGAAATCCCAGACGGTTAATAATGCATGCCCCAATTTATGTCGCGCTGCTCTGCCACATGTGTCTCTGTCAGGATGTCTGCGTTTTATCTGTGAGTGTTTGTGCCCTGCATATATTCTTCGTCACAAGTGTCTCTCCAAGCTTGTTTGTGAGCTTGTTTCTGTGTCAAAAGGTGTGTGTGTCTGTGTGCACTGCCTGATGTTGAGGTTCTTCCGATGCTTAATTTAGCAGAAAGTCAGCTTGTGTGTGTCAGTGTGTGTGTTTGTGTGTGTGTGTGAGGATCAGGAGTGACAGGCCTCATCACTCTCCCACTCAGAAAGTCCTCTTGTTAGATAAACCACAGTTTGTAGCTCGCGTACACACCAGCTTTGTATTATCTAAGTAAATGATGCATGCCACATGTTTTGCAGAAACACAGGTACATGCATGCACTCTGGCTTCCTCCTACCTATCTGATGCATGTCACACACACTCGCGGCATCCTGCAGCTTTGTACTATATGGGCAAATGATGCATGTCAAGCAAACTTGCACACAAACACAGGCACCAAAGCTTTATATTACCCAATCAAATGATGCATGTCACACACACACACACCGGCTTTGTATTATGTGATCAAATGATGCGTGTAGCTCCGAAGCTTGTTACATCCATCCAGCGGTGCCCTACATTGTTCTGCAGCCATCCATACTGCGCGACAGTTCTTTTGATGCTTTGTAAGCACATTTCCTCCCTGTGTATGTCAGTTACACTGCATTGTTCTCCAATGAAATATGGATGCAGCGACACCCTTTATGTTTGGGAGATCATCACTTACTATGAAATATTGAGGCAGGAACCATCGAAAGAAGATCGTTATTCACTTCGCATCATTCACTTCAGTAGTTTCTAATAAAAGCAGGAGTTTGTGAATTCTTGTCTTAGTTGCAGCTGTTGTCGATTTGTCATCTGTGCACTGACGTCCTTTTGATGTGAAACTTTGGACACGAGACAAATGCAAGAGAGGCTGAACGTTACTGTGCTCCCCCGTGCCATCTCTCATCTGTTGTGCCGTTTCTTCTCATTGATTTAAGTGTCTTAAATTCCAAGTGGCTTGGCTTGCATAAGAGCAGAGGCTGTGCTGCTGCTGCTGCTCACAGAAGGGCGTCAACGCTTTGACACAGTTTATTTTTAATTGGCTCAGATGCCACATCACTGGGAGTGGAAGCCGTAAAACACCCTGGAAAAATCTGGATTTTATTTTTGAAATTATATGTTGTCATCTGGTAGATCCAACTAAGCTAAACTTTATTAGCTGAAGGTTTTTTTTAGATGAGATGTGGAACTGTGTATGATCAGAGTTGTGAGGGTTAAGCTGAAGAGAATGTGGCTGTGGGCCTTTTCTAGAGCTTGACAGCGTTTGCCTCATAGCAGTCTGACTTTAATCAAAGTTAGCAGTTAGTGTACTGTCTGCAGGAGACAGGAAAAGAAAAGCATTTTGGTGCATTTTCAGCTGTATAAAGCTAATTTGTAAGAAGCAGTGTGATGAAGATAGTCTCTGTAAACAAAATGTGTGTGACATGTGTACGTCATACATGTGCAACAAGTTAGATGTATTGCATAAGCAGAGGTATAGATCCATAAGAGGCTTTTTTTGTGTGATATTAGCCTGCGGTTTTCTGTTTCTGAGGATGGTGGCCATCTGGTCTCGTTTTTCTGCACAACACTCCTCTGCTCGTCGGCTGTTGACAAGCCAGTATATGTAAAGAAGGAAAAAAAAGGTGCTATGAGCCATGAATTTTGTTTGTTCGCCGAGCACAAACTGTAAACAATGGCTAAACATTAACAGGAGGCCAAATTCTGACGTAAAGCATTAACACCACCAATATGTGTGAATGTGTGTCGGCAATCAGTTACAAATGGTTTTACAGAAAGCTGCATATAGCCTTGGAGAATTTTCTTTATACAAAAAAGTCGTCTTGAGCTGCCCTAAAATGTTGTAAGAATTTCTAGGCCTGTGACAGTTGAGCTCTTTTCAGACATGAGATACAAAACTCTGCTGGATTCTGGATTCATTCAGGCATAGATCGCCTTTATGTTAATGTTCCTCAAGGATTCACTCAGACTGACCCACCACAAGGACGAATAGAGCTACGGCACACTCAATATTTATCATATCCTGCATAATGCATAGTAATACACTTAGAAATAAAAAGCTAAATCTAAACTAAAAGCAAGTTTAGCAAACCGTCCAAATGTCCAAGTGTGATGTTAATCCAACTACTGCTTTCACAGCAGTCAAATGAAAATATCCCCACAGCTGTGATGGAACTCAGGACTGAAGAACCTGAGTGTAACATGATCCTGATCAATCCTGTCTCCATTTCGAGGATCATTTTTAATTAGAGGGCTGCACAGTGGCTCGGTGGTTAGCAGCGTCGCCTCACAGCTAGAAGATCCCCGGTTAGGACGCCTGGGATCTTTCTGTGTGGAGTTTGCATGTTCTCCCTGTGCATGCGTGGGTTCTCACCGGGTACTCCGGCTTCCTCCCACAGTCCAAAAACATGCTGAGGTTAACTGATTATTCTAAATTGTCCGTAGGTGTGAATGAGAGTGTGCTCGATTGTCTGTCTATTTGTGTAGCCCTGCGACAGACTGGCGACCTGTCCAGGGTGTCCCCTGCCTTCGCCCTGAGTCGGCTGGTATAGGTTCCAGCCCCCCCGCAACCCTGCAGAGGAATAAGCGGTGTATAGATAATGGATGGATTTTTAATTAGAAACAGTTAATGACACTTCCCGTTTTGCCACGTTTGTAACTGCTCTCTTGCTTTGGAGACGCTGATATGAAACCTGCTGCTGCTTGGTGCTGCAGTTATTTAATAAACTCAGAGGAAAAACTCCTACGAACAGCTGGAAGCAACAAACTGAACTTCAGCTGATGTTACCGTTTTGTCCAAAACTTGATTAATTGTGATATGTCATTATTCCAACCTGTTAACGTCGGTCTTCGTCACAGTTTAATTAATAGACATAAGTGTGTAACAGATGTGAAACTGTAGAGCAAGGTGAATGAGAAAGATGTTATGTGATTAAAACTGTTTTATGTAGTCACCATGATGCTGGAAAATGGAAAAACTTTCTCCAAAATTGCATCACACAACTCAAAGTGAAAGTGACTTTTACGCAAAAGTGAACAGGATGCCTACTCAGACACGAAGTCAACAGAAAGATGCACCAGAATCCACCTTCTTATGAAGTCCCAGTAGAAACCACATAGAATGAATTGACACGTGATCACTCTGCAGTCCTCTGACCAGTGTGTTCTGAACCCTGATGATCCACCTGGTTTGTAATCTACTTTATTCATGACATTCAAAGGCATGTAAAACAAGCATCTAGCCTGCTCCACAGTTACCTTCACTAAGCTGATCAATTAAACTTCCACAGACGATGACTTTCGTTCAGATAAACATGTTGTTAAATGTGCAATAAACACACACTGATGCCAACAACTGGAATGAGTTTTTAGCTAATGCAGGATCTTGACATGAACTCCGGGCTGACAGAGATTCTCATTTGCTGCCATCTCAGCCAGTGACCTTTTCATTTCTGCCAAACGAAGTAAATTCCTCACCATCGTCTGCATCTGCCACTGAAATGATTTGGCTGTAGCTCCTGCATGTGTGTTTATCTGAATATAAATCATTCGTCTGTTTCATTGTATGGAGGCAAAAAAAAGTAGACGGGAAGTTTTTCAGGCTTCAGCTGACACCTCCTCTCTTGTTAACACTTTTTCAGGAAAGCAATCAGTAAAGTATGGAGGGAAAACCTGACATAATTACTATGTTGATGTTTGTCAGGTTAAGCTCAATTTAGCTCAGTCAATTTCCCATGCTGTCATTCAGAATGCTTCACAACAGTTTCATTAAAATATCTTTTTTTCTCTCTCCCTTTGCTTTACCTCAAATTTTTTACCAACATCCATCTATGTGTCAGTCAAAGCTGCAGCGCCGAGATTACAGAGACAATAACGGCGAAGGTGCAATTAAAATATTTACGCGACCAAAGCATCCAGCAGCATTTTATCTTTGCACTGATGTTAATTGGCTCAGGATGCAGCCGGTGACAGTCGCTGACAAAAAATGAAAACACTGTGGCCTCAGTGTGAGTGTCTGGAGGGAAGGAGGTCTGCTTAGCCTGAGGCCAGACACACACCAAGAGCAGTGACTGACACTACCTTACAACTAACACAGTGGTTGTTATTAATATGTGTGTGCGTGTGTGTGTGTGTGTGTGTGTGTCAGTGCCCTAATTTGCAGCTGCCTCCCTGACCCTCCTTTAGTTTGAAGAAACGGAGAAACAAGGACAGAAAATCCTTCTTTCCCACATCACATCTCTTTGCATTAACTTGCTTATCATTTGCCCTTGCCTTTGACATTACCATACGAGGAATGCTGCACATATAGTGTGTATTATGTGTATACAGTGGTGCTCTACAAGACACTTGAGCCCCATACAGTAAACACACATTGTAGTGGAGGATGTTGAAGTGATTTTTTTTTTTTCTATAAAGAAGCAGTGAAACCGGCTTTTCTTCCTATCGAACCTGAGCGATAATAAGGGATTTCCCTGCCACTCTGTAGAGTATCCAGGCTAAAAAAACTGAGGAGGATGAGGGGTGGATTGTGATTACGGATGGAAATATTTGCACTGATTTATCGCTCACCCAAAAAATTCTGAAAGATGTTTGCCTATAATTCCCTGCAAGTGCAATTGCCTGATGCAAATTCGAGCCCACATGGGTGTGACCAATTAATTTTTGCAATTTTGGTGACCAACATGCTTTGTTGCTTCCTGTCTTCACCTCCCACCCTTCCCTCTCTTTCTGTCACACTCTGCCTTCCCGTTTCTATAGACGGAGGTCTGCTCGCTGTGTGCTAAGCACCTCAGTGCCTTCTGGAACAGAGGGGGAAACTGTCTTGGCAAGCATATCCATTCCTAATCATATGTGCTCAGTGTGTGTGTGTGTACATGAGTCTTCATGCCAGCTTCGTCCAAGCATTTAGTTTGGTGGCCCTTGTGCCTGCATTCAGTGATTGCTGTGTTTTTATCTGCACACACGCACAAACACAGACACACACACACACCCCATTGTCGCTGCAAAGCAAACTGGGAATTCACAGGCTGCCGTGTGAGGGAGAGATTGGCTCTATTGAGTGTCTTGGTGGCTTGCCAGTTCTGTTGTAGTGTGTCTCTTTGTGCCGCTGTGTGTGTCTGTGGTTTAGTGTGTGTTTCATGGACCTACATACATCTTTGACTTTGAACGGTTAAGGGTGTTTGTAATCACCAGTGGGACGAGAGACCAAAGTCAATATTTTAGCTCTACAGCAGCATTGTTCTTGAAAGCACTTTAATAAGCACACAGAGACATGGCAGCGCTGCAGTATTACTTGGTGTTAAAAGCTGTTATTAGTTTGAAGACAGTTTTAATGTCTCCTGACACGCCGTTTGTGTAGTTTGTGTATTGTTTGCATAACAGAGGCTGAATGGAACTGTTCAGTTTATCTGTCTGAAAATAAAAAAATATGGTGCTCTTGTTAAGTGTTTGCAAACAGGTGGTGCTTCACTGTTAAACCTTCCTCCACAAATTTTAGAGAAAAAAGTACAATAACTTCATTTAATAAGTTCTCCTCAAGAGTCGTTCAGATGCCTTCAATGTCAAACATCTGTGGTAGACCTGCTCCGGCTTTTTATTAAACTCTTCAAGTGCTGAAAGTCGTCCTTTCTTTCACAGTTCACTCAGAGAACAGATTTAGATGTTGGAACACACACAGCTCACATCTACCAGGTCAAAAAAGTAACTGAGAGGAAAAACTGGTGATCACAGCCAAGCGCACATTTAGCAGGTTTCAGCTTAATGAACCATCTAAGTTGGATATTTTTCATCAGATGGAGGGAATGAGCTTTGCATCTTTTAAAAGAAGGGTTAGAAAAAAAAACACAATCACCTTGAGGTCTCTCGGCTTCTTTCCTCCTGCTAATGTTTGATTAGAGCACTTCAGATGGCATCCAAGAAACTTTTAATGATGTTGCCATGGAAATAACTGTACATTGCCTGAGACTCCTAGGGGCTGGTTAGTTGCCATGGTGAAGTGTTCCTGTGGCGTTGTCCACGCATGAAACAATGCTCATTTGCATAACTGCATTGTTAACGTTTAATGGAAACCTTCTCAGATGTATGAAGAGAGAGTAATTCTACTACTGAGGGTGTTTTAGGAGCATTCTGAACAGATGATCTCTCTGCTCAGGAATAAAATACTTTAAACTCGTATCTGGAGGAGTTAAACAAAGACTTCCGTGAGTGTATAAGGAGGTAATCAGTGTCCTTCCTGCCCTCTTGGACCACAGAGCAGGAGGTTTCGTGGTGCTCAGGCCAGCAGGGTTTGACTGGAGCCAGCTGAAAATGTAAAAATGGAAGGACATGATGTATTCTGCTGCACCAGCCTGCCATGACTAAGAAAAGTGACTGTAAATATAATAATTAGAAATGCACAATGTGAGTGGGAGGGAGCTCTTATGTAAGGAACAGCCTTAAACATGCATTCAGAAGACAGAGAGAACGAGAGTCACAAGGACCCAGACTACATGCAGTTTCCTTCCAAGACTTCCTGATGCCAACCAGCACTAATTGAATACATGTCAGCCTGTTTGGACCGAATCACAGTCAGACGTCCTGGAATGAAAGAGCCGAGTGTTGCCAACTTGCGTCATGCCTTTGATATGGCTCCTAAAGCATCATGTGAAATCATTTTTTCAATAAACGTGATTTGATGATTGCATTCACATGAACTTCTACCCAACATACAGTGAATGAGTTATTTCCTTCCCAACACCCACTTCAGATCATTAGCTGCCTGACAGGTCTGTACTTTAAGACCTTTCATGTTCTCCTGAGAGTGTAAATTCATCTTACAGAGCCAAAGGAGATCTTGTGACCTCGGAATGTGCTTGACTAATCAGTGCTGAGGATGGCTCACCTGCTGACACTCTTGAACATTGTGCACAATTACTAAAAGTAGGCTCTGACGTCATTATGGAAGTACATTTTGTGTTCAGATTTGCTCAAAGTATAGTTATTTTAAAAAGTAGTTTAGCTCAGAACAACTTGGATTTGCAACCCAGGGCTCTTCAGAAAGACTATATTGAAAATACAGGCCCCAACGTGAAAACGCATTTGACTACACAAACAATTATATCATGAATTGTGAACACCAGAACTTTCTCTGTATTGAGCCAATGAGTTGTGTATGTCTGCGTCATGGCTCTACATGGGATTGAAATTGCCAGAGGAATTTAACATCTAATTATGAGGCTTCATATCAATGGAAAATGATAAAGGAAGATTAGCAATCAAGGAAAAAGACTGACTAAGACTACGGCTTGACTTAGGGCTTACAGTTTCTGTTTCTGCGACAATTCCGGCACTGAGAAGGACTTTGCCAATATCAAACTCTTGGCCGAACACTGCAAGATGAGACTTTTATATATAATATGTAATAAAGGCTGTTGGATGTTGGGAGAACATTCTTTGGTCAGATCAGACTGAGATAGAGTCCAGTAAGTTTGGTGTGAACCTGACCAGGACTACCACAGTGAATGCATAGTCCTGGCAGTGAAGCACAGAGATGCAAGAGCAACACAAAAAGACACACAACCACCACAAACACATGCAAAACGGCCACAAAAACAAAAACATGCAAATCAAACACAAGGAGACACGGTGTGAAGGACAGTTCATGACGCCAACCTAGCTCAACTACCACAGTGAATGCATAGTCCTGACAGTGAAGCACGGCGGTGGGAGTGTGATGATATATAAAGGTGTTGATGACATTTATAGATGAATGTCTGAGGATAAACCAAAAAGCTGGTGAACAAAATGACTTCAGATGTTTGGCAGAAGAGGGATATTGCAGCATGATGACAATCCAAAGCACAAAATCACACACATTTTTAAAGATTAAAAAAGTGAAGCTATGATTCAGCCAAGTATGTCGCCTGTCTTGAATCCAGTAGAACAAATTTGGGGTATTTTGAAGAGTAATTTAGAGCAAAACTATTTCAACAAAAGAAGGAGTTTGTATGAACACTGGTATCCGTCAAGCAGACGTGGATCGCCATTAAAAATAAAGGTGGATATATGGAATAGTGAAAAAATTAAATAATTGAACAGCGGTAATGAAATGTGTTTTATGTTATATTAGGTCCTCACCTACTTACTCTATTTTTAATGTAGTAATGTTTGTTTTTAATTTTAACATAACAACAGATATCCTGCTGTTCAACGTAGACGTAATGCAATTGTTAAGACGTGATAAGATTTTGAAAAAAAAACTATAAGAAATGACCACCAGACTCGACCAGAATGTCCTGATTATTCCTGACTCTCCTGAATACTTGGAGAACAGAGATCTCTAGGTTTTCCAAAGACAATGACAACAGGAAAAAAGTAAAGACTGACGCATTTAGGCAGCTGCAACTTTCTGAGAGAAGTAATCGGCCTGATGTGTTCGCTGTGTAGCAGCACATCATTCCCTCTGTCCCCCTTCCTCTTCTACATCATTACTCTTCCTCTAGTTTTTTTTTACCCACCTCTGCATTCCTTATGTCAGTCTACATGAAGTGGAGGAGCTCACCTGCCCCCTTTTTCTCTGCATTTACAACACAATAATCCACACACATATAAAGTACTTTTACTGTTAAGTCCTGATAAGAGGGAGCTGTTATTTAATAGGCCCCTCTTCACCTCACAGTGTGTGTGTCTGAGTGAGAGAGTCGAGCTGTGACAGGTTAGAAATGACTTAATATCACAACTAATTACATACACATGCAAGCCTTTCATGCCTGTTTTGCCTTCTGCTTTGGATGACATATATATATATATATCTTTTTTTTCATCCCCGAGTTGAACGTAGCTTCAGCTGACAGTTTGCAAAGCGGGCGGTCTCTCCAGCACGCCGCACAACAACAATCACACACACAGAGTTGAGAAGTCATTCACAGGGCAGCCTCGCAGCGAGAGGAGTCAGAAATAAAAAATGAACAAAAGAAGAGAAATAATAACGGCATCCAAATGCCCTGAAGACGTTTTCATCACGTTTTTTTGTGTCATGGGGTTTTTGTTCTCCACCCTGCGCTAGGGTTTTCTCTCTTTTATCACTCTTGAGCTCTTCTCTCTTCCTTGTTCATTTCCTCTTCTCTTACTTTTCTCCCTCTTTTCCCTGCTCCTTCCTTTTTCTTCCTTTTCTCCTGGCCGCCCTGCTTCTGCCGTTGACAGCTCCAGTTAATTTAATGTCAGCTCTGCCAGCTCGCCTCATCACCGCGAGACAAACAGGAGAGTGTGAGAAGTGTGGGGAGGGAAGAGGAAGAGATGGTGGGGGGTGGGGGGTGGGGGGGGCAGAAAAGAAAGATAAAAAAACAAGTTGAGAAAAATAAATCAAGCAATAAATGGATGATAAAGGTAAAATAAAGAAGTCTGACTGTCAGAGCTGATGTGAGGGAGCCTGCACTCAGCCTTCCCACAATCCTTTGCCTTTTACAGGAGAGCCAATTACAATTTTACAGGTTGAAATTAAAATTCCCTGTGGTGTGTGTGTGTGTGTGTGTGTGTGTGTGTGTGTGTGTGTGTGCGCACTGTTTGTGTGTCTTCCATGAGATAGAGCAGGCTGTCAAAGTGATTTCAAGCTGTTTATAGCCTAAGCTCACAAAATGGATCCTCATGCAGCAAAGGGAGGAAAAGAATCTAAATCTCCTCTCCCCCCTCCTTTTTTTTTTTTAAAAAGAAAACTAATTCCTTGAATATTAATTGCCTGGCTGGGTCTTGACGATCGGCTTATTTGTTTGTGATGAGGCTGCAAAAGAAAAGTACCCATAATCCCTGTCTCTTTCTCCCTCTCTCTCATGCTGTCTGCTGCCTGCATTAATCTCTCTTTCTGCCCCTTTCCAAATCTTTTCTCTCTCTCTCTCTCTCTCTCTCTCTCCTTCTTCTTTCTTGGAACATGTTAGTCGTTTGTATATTTTTCTTCTTAGGTTAAAAGACAAGCATTTCTGAGTCGGTGTAGAGGCGTCATCTGATCTTGAAGTTCTAATATCTAGTTTCTCGTCCTGCTTTATTTACATCCCGTAAGATTTATGGCTCATGTCAGGTTTCATTTTCAAGCCCCAGAGTGCAGCCTGATTTATTCCCATTATAATAGTATCTCCACTTTCCAGTCCCTCTCTCTGGTTCCTCACGGCACACTGTGGAGGCTACCAGCGCTATATAATCTCCCTGAGTGTTCGTATCAGTCATCAACCTTTATTCATCCACAGAAAGTCAACTCGTGCTTTTATTACAGCAGCACTCTGGTGCACTTTCACCACCAGGAAATACAAACTGCATGATCCTGGTTTCCACTCAGCTGCTCCACTGCACGAGAAGATTCAACACTTTGCTCAAGGGCACTTCAACTTGTAAGAGTTACAAGCACAAAGATGGGAACAAAACTGAAAGTTGAATTTGTTTGAGATGTAATTGATTATAAGGGAGACAGACCCCACCGCTACCTGGGAATAAGTTTCTACACAGGAGGTTGAAACTCGACTACTTGTTCATGCTTCTCCAGCAAGATAATTAGATTTACTTTAGACATTATGCTGGCATTGGTCACTTTTGTCCTGACTTGACTTGGATTGAGGCTTTTATATTTAAGGCTTCAGCTGAAACCTGACACTAATGACATCAGCCAGACTTTGTGTTCAGGGTTTTGGACTCATTTTGGGACTTTTGGCTGCATGGTGTTGCCTGGAGCGTGAAGTCTGAAGCATATATTTGCACTACCAACATGATTTTTTTTTCCATCTTGCTGTATTTTTGTCTGATTTTGACTTGTGGTTTGGTTTTGCAGTCCGTCCGTCGAACACATTTACAGCCACAGAGCACATGGACGTGTGGTGGAGCTCGTCTGTAGCATTCCAAAGATACCACAAACTGATTCACTGCTTTTTTTGCTCCTGTCAGCTCTGGGTGAATGATTCACTCAAGTAAAAGCAATTTCAACCTGAGCAGATGTGTCTGTGCTCCCTAAAGTGAATCTGCATTTTCACTTCACTTTGTATGCGTTCTCGCCTCCTCTGTGTTTCACATTGAATGCAAAGGACACATTCTAGCAGCGCCATGGTTCAACTGTAGGGCAGCACTCACACGTTGTTACCGCTACAGCGATAAGACAAGCTGAACCTGTTACGGAGGAACAGGTTTGCTCTCTGCAGATAGAAGTCTCCGAGCAGCTGGGAGCTCAGTGATTACTGCTGCTTTGAACAGCAAGAGGAAATTACTGCAGCTCCTCTCCACTCACATTCTCTCTCTGCTTTACTAACTGGGGACTTGAGCAAGGTTGACTAGGTCACACTTCTGGCGGGGCCCGACTCGCTCAGTTTCATCTGCATTTGTTTTTTTTTCCAGTTGTCCTCAGAATGTGAGCCAGTTTAAGCCCTCTTCTCCAACCTGTAGGGCTCTTTAGTGGAGTGGATGTCACACCGGTGGAGTCAGGAAAGTCCTTCTGAAGGACACTGTCTCCCTCTGCAACAATTAGAATATGATTATTTTCAAAAGCCTCTTCTCCATCAAGTTCAGTGGCAGAATGTGGAGGGAAATCTTTACATTCTGGAAAATGGGCAATGATTTTCCAGTTGTTGTGGGGTTTCACTGACTGTCCTGATATGCTTCTACAAACGTCTCTCACATCATTTATTTTAATTTTCACCATCTGCTGCACCCAGGAGACCTGCAATGTAAATGCACTGGTAAGAAAATATGATTATTTTTTTTGCACTTATTGGTGCAAATTTCCTCAGAGCTGAATTTCCTCCCCACTCCAGGAGATTTGGTAGCTTCCAGAGCAAATCAGAACCGTGTCCAGTAATATAACATGTTGACTAATGTTTCGTTAGGTGAGATTGCAGAGCTGGTGGTAAATGAGTTTTTGCAGAGTGTTAATGTATAAACCCAGCTGAGCAGGACTCGCACTCTGCAGAGGAGCAGCTTATAGGAAACAGCGTAGGATGGTGTAAAACAGCTTTTATTTCCCCCCTCTCTCTCCATAGTTAAGTAATAATGTTAAATATTAATCTAATATTAGATGCTGCTCGATTAGTAACCGCACATCTTGCTGACCTGGGCTTCCAGCTTTTATGCTCCATGCACTACATATCTGTGTGTGTGTTTGTGCATGCGTGTGTGTGTGTGTGTGCTCAGTAGTGTTAAGGGCATTAAAGTGTGAAAGTGTTTCTAAATTGCTCTTAAATTGCTCTGGGGACGGGTTAGGTGAATATATGCCCTGCAGGGCTAATGGAAGAAGCATCACTCTTCCATGGAGGAAACTGGAGGCAGAGATGCACACAAAATGCATTTTTATGTACAGATATGCACAAATGTAAAAGCTACGCCGTCGCCTCTGACTGATCAATCTGCTCTGATCTGCTCCTCTTATTTCTGCCCTTCTCCTCCTCCACCTTTTGGTGAAACTCTAAACTTCATTCTTCTTTTCCTCTCATCAGTATGAAAGAGGAGAACTTGATTTCTCCCACTCTCTCCCCCGCCTCCCCTCTTTTTTTTTTATCTGTCTCCTTCCCCAGTCAGGTTTAATCCTGTTAGTCACAGTAGATATATGGGGTCCTGCTCGCTCTGTTTGACTCTCTTCCAGAGAGACATTCCCCAGAGCGACCCTATGGATTCAGTCGCACACATACCAAGCACATACTTCTTCACCGGAACATGCATTCATGTATAAACATATGCACACATGGCTATACATACTTTAACCACTGTTAGCGTAGGGACCAAAACCTGTTTAAAGTGAGGATGTAGTGAACCAGTGAAGGAACTGGAAGCTTCATTTTAAAAACATTATGTTGTATGTATGTTGAACATGTATATTTTTCAACTGTTGTGTGTGAAGTTGCCATCAAAATGTCCAAAGTTTACATGATCCTGATATTATCTTAACTTTTGTTTGTTTTTAATCATCGCTTTTCAGCATTTTTAACAGAAAGGATGACGGGACCTTAAAACATATGTTTTCCATAAATACAATTACATACTTACACCTATTTAGAAGTTTTTCAATCAAAATAATGCCTTAATGCCTTAAAATGGCATAGATGTAACTCCACGCCTTTGCATCCTTTAGAATTTGCAAATCTATGAAGTCCTCTCTACCCGCAACCTTGCTGCAGCTCGAGCACACCAGTTTACCGATAACTACAGCAACTAAAACACTGCAAAATTCCTACATAATTCTAAGGTGTAATATTACAGTAATTCAGCCAAACAAGTCTGAACTGGAAGCCCAGGTTTGATATGAAACCGTGACCATCTGAATCCGTGTTTTTGATCAAAGGCAGAACTGCTCGGCAATCGCAAGGCACAAACCTTTATTTTCATCAGATGGGGTCTTTAAATAGATTGATAGTGAGACCAAAGGACAGATTTGATTTAAACAGTGGATCATTAGACGTTATACATGAGTTGACATTTTCATGTTCACCCCATGAGATTTAAAAGATTATTCCCTCTCCTTTAGTTCACCAGAACAATAAACCCAGATTTCTCCTCTTAATTTTACAATCCTCCATTCTGACCACACATCCAGAAAGGCCCATTTTAGCAGTGCATGAAGAAATACAGTGATTGATTTAACATTTTCACATTAAACTTGTTGGTATCATACTCTGACTCTCACATTTATCATCTCTGTCCTACTGATGTACGTGGGACAGTAGAAAGTAACAGAGGAGGCCTCAGATCCTCAAAGTTTTAGATGCATAGCTTACAAGATTAAACTGTTACGTAAAATTAGTTCTTAGTTTATTCCCAACACCTCACTAAAATTAGAGTAATAAGCAGAATACGGCTTTGGAAGACATATTGCGGGTGAAGAGGGGAAGCAGAGAGACCACAGACAGAACAGCTGAGTTTGTGTTCAGCTCGTCTGTATTTTTAATCCACTTTGAATACTTTGAACTTATTTCAGCACCCTCGCCGAGACTCTCCTAAAACCGTTCAGCTGAGAACTTGTATCATGCAAGGACATAAATGCATACACATCATTGTGCTTTAAGCATTTTTGAAGGCAACAACACAAGAAAATGTCGACCTTTGTTTGGCTACCCTCTCAACCAGTTCCATGAAGCTACAGCTGAACTTTGTCAACTCTTGTTTCAGGCAGGAATTCTCCACCCTTAAAGGTAGCACGTAGCATGTGCAGCTTTTTCTGATTTCCCGTCTTAAGTGCAATAAGCAAAGCAGTTTACATTCCTCCATGGACTCTATGTTTGTTTACTGCTGTGGTCACAGAAATGCTTTGATTAGTTTTAACTATATTACCTCCTGGAGGACGGAGATTGATCACCTCCACTAATGTGCATCTCCGGGGTCGTGTGTTTATGCTGGCGGGGCCACACATCACCATTTGTTTTTTGCATACTTGCATAGAAAGCAAGTTTATGCTCTCACTGTTCTGCTGTTTCGAATGAGAGGATGTGCAATACATGTTCTTGCAGAGGCTCTCCTTTATATGCAAGTGATGCATGGATGTCAGGAGAACTGATACCAAGTGGACACCAGATGTGAAAATGCTGTGATACTTGATTTCGTAGGGTTCTCTGACAAACAGCAACATGTTGTACAGCAGCAGTGAGTGCAGGTGTAACAACAGAGTCATGCATGGAGATACTTAGCATTTGTGTCAGAGAATCAGGGACAAATTATAGACAACTAAGAGTCAGTATGGAAGAGGTGCCAGAGAGTATTTGGAACCAAATGAGGAAACACCTTGAGCTTATCTGAGCAGCTCAAAGGCAGACATTTGATCTGTATATACAATTCAAAGTGAGTGAATTTTTAATTGTTCACTTTTTAATCTATATCATGCCATCAAAATGTTCCTGGTGTTTGCAAATTGTAGCTTGTACATCTGTTGTAGAAATACTTCACTAATAAAGCTGACAATGACAATGTTAAATGTTATGTTGTGAAGCTAAAATCACAGTAGTTCACAACTTGAACTTGAGTGTGTGCAGCAGCCTTAATAGATACGAGTTTATTTTGAGATACATCAGTTTATTACATTCACTACCACATCCCTGGTTGTATCAGCCATCACCTAAAATGAGGTGATGTTCAGCAGGTGGAGCTGACCTCTGGCCTCAGTCCTTTGAACGTAGCATCACTGTTAGTGTTGAGAGAACAAACACATTATTGTGTCGATACACTTCAGCTTTTGTCGTTCTGCCCCTCCTTCACTGTGTTTTTCTGCGTAACTGTTTCTTCCCCTCCAACCTTTCCGACTCTTAAATCTGCAGCGGGGGGACGGTTTTCAGTCTCCTGGACCAACAACGGTGTGTCTGTATGCGCACATGGGCCCCATTCTGATTAAGGCCTTGTCTGCGGCCCCCCTCTTATTTTAATTAAAGAGCAGATGCACCACCCTTGTCCCGTCTGCCATCCTCTTTTGTACGTGTGTGTGTGTGTTTGTGTTCCTTCGACCCAACCTGCCCTCACCATGTGCCAGTTTGAAACCATATTGCACCCGGGACGGTTGATGTCATTCGTACGGAAGATAAATTAGCAGACAGGAGGGACGAAGAAAGGACCTCTGCACAGCCACATCCTTAAATAGGTTAAAACCTGCAAAATAAAGACGGAAAAACAGCAGGTGTGTGCCGGGATATAGATTCAGAAATACCTGCATGATGCAGAAAACAGATTAAGTTGTTTATTATCATTATAGCAGGTTCTTACAGGACATCTTCAAGTTGTTCATGCAGAGCGCTAAATTAATTCCTTTGGGCTAAGACTAGACGGAATGTGTGTGTGTGTGTGTGTGTGTGTGTGTGTGTGTGTGTGTGTGTGTGTGTGTGTGTGTGTATGTGTGTGTGTGCACGTGCACATGTGCGTGTCTTGTGTGTGCAGAGAGAGAGTTGGAGAGAAACCAGACAGTAGGAGAGTTAATTCTCAGCAGTTGCCTCCGATTGCATCAGTTGACAGTCAACAGATGGAATCAGCTGAAGACCAGCTAATAACTTTGTTGAAAAATGTGTTGGACACAAACCCAGAAAAACAGATGTTAACGGGGAGCGAGAAAAAAACCCCCACAAATTTTAAGCAAATTTACATCTATCAGTCAGTTTTATAGGTCTTCTATTACTTTAATACATCATATTTTATAATCTGCTTCTCTCTGGCAGGAAATAGTTCATGAGATAAAAACATTTTAGTGAAATATTCGATTCAACAACTCAAATAACTGATCCAACCGTGTGTGACAATGGGCTGCAGATGCAGCTGCTTTCCATGTAAATACACATGGCCTATAAAGAGAGTTTTTTTTTTCCCACCGTCCTTGGTAATTAAAAAAATAAAATGTTCAGTTGAGGCGCCGATTATCAATAGAAGGCTTTGACAGCTGCACACCTATTGTATGCAGAACGCTATAAGTGTGCACGGCGACAGATTTTTTTTTGTGTGAATTCACGCTCCAGCCACGGCTATAGCCTTGAGTGAGACTCCAGCACAGAATCAGGGCTACACGCCATAACCTTCATCCACCCCCTCCTCCTGAAGTAATTACGAGGGCCTGTTGTCTATGGCTGGCATCGTGTTTTGTCACTTTTCAACAGGACAACGAGACAAATTCCTGTGCTGTCATTGTTGTGAATAAATAATGGATGGAAACGGCCGAACATCGCCCTCCAACAGCAGACAAAATGACTATGAGGAAAGTTCATGGCTTAACGAGCGCATGGAGTCAAGTTTGCCTGCTTCTGTTCATCTTTTCTGTTCATTTATCTGTTGCCATGAACATAATGCCATTTAATTTGTGTGTTGTGTCACAAACAGAGGCTGGATTGTGTATGTGTAGGAACATTTCTGTGCAGGGTGGTAATTGAAATGTTGTTTTGGTACGTGAAGCCCTCTTTACAAAACGTGTTGCATTATGCCTCCAGTCTGCCTCAGCCTCTCTCTCCACACAGTCCCACATGCAAACACACAAACACAGTATTTTAGGCACAGCTCCTGTGTTGCTACCCGAAGTTTTGGCAAGTCACTCAACTCAGGATCTATGTTGCCAGGGCATTACAACATCTCCAGCTCCCTCAGCCAACCAAATCACAGGAATCACTGTTGCGCTGCTTGTTTGTTGTTTTTTCCCAGTAGTTTTTCTCAGGGCGGAGATGTACAGTTTACAGCAAACAAGTAGTGATTTCAAATATAAAATCATTTGAAGATGGAGGAAAAACGCTCTTTTTTTATATCTATGGAAAGCTTTTGTTTGGAGCATAAATGTAAAGAAAGCCAATCGCCAACAAAAACATTCCTTAATGAAAATTTGATGAAAGCTGTGATCTCTCTGTCAATCACGCTCACAGTGAGATGAACACACTGCCTGGCCTCTCTGCTCTTCCTCCTATGGATCTTTTGATGTCTCCTGTGCTGCGGATCAATGGGCTGACTTTCTTCCCTGTTGGATTGTACACAGATCTGTTGTCGAAACAGGGCCAGTGGCAGGTCTGCAGGGAACGCACACACGCACATATACACACTCACACATGCACACACACCAGGGATGCTGACTGGAAACTACACTGTGATATATTGACAAGATAGGATTCTACTGGAAGAACTCTGACCTCCTGAAAACCAATATGACTGGCAGACTGACCTGAGGGGGAAGTAATCTGATTGGCAGATTCAATTTGAATTTTGATTTATTGACATTATGACTTTACGATCTGTGTGTATGTTTGTGTGTGTATGATATCAGAATAGTAAGTGTATAAGTGTGTGTTTGAATGTGTGTTCACATAAATAACTGGTATTATTACTCAGACTGAAATGCACGAAAATGATCGGTTAATGTTTGGATTTTTCAGTACAGATGCTGAAGCTTTCTTGAGGTTTCATGAACTTTATTGCCTTTAGGGCAAATGGACATTTACAAAACATCATAATATTTACCTTATCACTCATACATATCCATTTAAATCCACCTTTTCACCTGTTGAAGGATGTACAATGACGTTTTGTATTTATTTGTATTTATTTGCACAGCCATCTGTGTTGCCAGCATACTTTATATAAAAGCATATTTAAATGCAGGTCCACTCTTATGTTTCATGGCTATTTTCCAATCCTACCTCTGCACTGAATTCTCCCTGTAAGAGTTTTCTGTATTTATAATGGGCAATAAAGCGTAGCCTAATTCACAGCACGATAGCTTTGATAAATAATTACAATTTTAACAGGATTTACGAAAGTCGCTGGAAAAAAATAAATATTTCAAATAACCTTCTATCCACACACTCACACACGGCATCTGCATATAATAAGGAAGTCAATTAGATTCACATTCTGTCATAGGGACGCTGTTTGTTGCTTAGTATTAATGCTTAGAATCAGCACTGACGCAATGTCTCATTAAGAGAAATTAAGAGATTGTGAACTGTGTGTGAGTTAATTGTTCATATTAGTGTGTTCCATTTAACCTGTGTTGTTCACACATAACATCATATAATATGTTGTATGTATAATAATATGCCTTATGGGGCCTGCAGCAACAACTACAAAACACATAAATACACATGCACTACATTATGTGTAAAATGAATTAAATTTAGAGCACATACTGAAAATAGAAAGATAAAAATGCAGACACATAAAGACATTTTGCACAGCAGATTAACAAGATATACAGTTTGCATTAGCATATCTAGATATAACTGTTGCATCCTTGTTGTCAGCATCTTATTTTGGCAGTAAAAAAAAGAAGGTCTCTTCTGTATTTTAGAGGTTGCATAACAAATTGTTTCAACAGCTATGCAATCATTACAGAATCCCCTGCTTTGAGTGTCCTGCCCGCAGGCTCCCAGACTGAGCCGCCCAGGAAAATTGGATGTAAAATGTGCTTTTGGACCCTCTAACCACATTACTGAGTTGAATTATAGGCAGGGAGACGGCTGATACTCACAGAAGTATATTTGACAATATTGTTACAGAGCTTGTTGTTCAGCCAACCGAATAATGGAGCTGAAACACTGAGGCAGCTCTGGTCTTTGGCAGAGGAAAGTATTCATTAGTGCACCGCTGGCAGTCAGTCACACTTTGGACATGAAGGCTTTCTTTTGATTCTGACGTTACATCACGTGTCAACGGAGACGTAACTGAGAGACAATATTGCGAATAAAAGCAACAAGAGAAGCTGTGAGACACAACCAGACATAATGTTCATCACAGCAGTTGCCCTTATCTCCACTTCATGGCAGAAGAAGTGTTAAACCACAGATGCACTTTTAGGTCCTGTTATTAATAATAGCTGTGTTTTCTGTTTTGTTGTAGCTGACTTTATAAAGATGCAACTCCTGAGCTAAACTGGCTGCATCTGTTCGGAAACAGTTAAGAGAACAAATGCTGGAACCAGATGAACCTGTCCAAAGATTCTTCCTTGTTTCTCTTGTATAATGTGCATCAGGTGACTCTTAATCCAGTGTCAGATGCTGGCCAGACAGATGTTTAGTTCTGGAGACGATATGTTTGGCGAGCACATCCATGGTGAGTTTAAAAGAGTGTTTACTTAGTAAAATCAGCATTCAGAGCCTCATTGATGAGACCATTTGAATTAGGAAACATCAAGGGAGTGGAAGTGAGAGATAAGCCTCTCCATATTTGAAGATCCACTTGTTTATTTGACAACTCTTGCATGGTAGATTGCACACAACACAGAACTCACATGATTGACTACCAATTGGCAAACAACACGACAGTCTTTGTCCTACTGTTCTTTATAGCAGAGATGATTGGAATTTCAGGCAGAGCTACACTACTGCTGCTTCTACTCCTACAGATAAATGCAGCCAAGATGTATTTTTTTTCTGTTATTACACTTATCTTCTAGTCTTAGAGCCATTTGTCATATTGTAGTAACCCAGTTACTTACTGAACAGATAACAGGCTCTTTTATCCCTCCTTGGTCATTCAGAGATTTCTATCAAGTTAATATATTTGAAAAAAAAAGTCAAATGCCATGTTTTAGACGCTTCAAATATGGCACCTCTGCCTTAACCATAACAATCTCTCTGCCAATATATAAAACCTTAAATGTCAAGAGTTGACATTATTCGGCTGGAAGGAATCAATAGGTGATGTTTGTCTAAATGCATAACTTTGAATGACAAGTACAAGTGCACTCTGTGAACTACACTTTATATGAAATGGTGGAGGAGATGGAGATTTTGTTCAGGAAGGTGAGTTCCTCTCTTTTATAGCCATGTTTTTTACATTCATTTTCCCTCATCTCCCCTCAAGCTCCACAAACACGTCTCTAAAGAAAATGTTTTCACTTTCTTTGATATGCAGCTTTAGTCAGGAATCTAATATAAAAAAAACGAGACAATTAGTGCTTGAAGAAGTGCCACATCTAATTCAATTCCATTTGTCTGAATCAATGTGTGCCACTGACATTCAGCACTTTTACCTTCACCGAGAGAGATGCTTCCTTTTTTCTTGTTGCACTCTGTTTTTATTCTTCATTATGTCTTTGTGCTGTGAAAACCAGGACTATCATTATTTTTATATGGGCTTAGTGACATTCAGAGAAGCTCTAAAAAACACAGCTGCACTTGATCAGAGTAACGACAACCCACGAGACAGAGCAGAGCGATCACTAAAGAAAGACGTTTCACCAGAGAGAAACAAATGTGAGGATTTTTGGGACATTTGCTATGATTCTTGTATAAGATGTGAACTAATCTACGCTGTCTGACCACCAACTGTCAAAACCTCAAAAGGCATTTGGTTGATTAAAGCAAGTAAATGAGAAAAAAAATTCTTCAAAGTGTTTTACATGTCAGATTTGTTAAAGACTTGAAAGCCGTGCATATGAAAGATATTGTGTCCTGGTAGTGCCAAGAACGCTCCCACATTTACATCAGGGTAGGTGATCACATTTGATCCCTTGCTTGAGAAACCTCAAAGCAGTTGTTTTCGCAAAAAAAAAAAAAAATGATATTCATGAAAAGCAGCGAAAAACAGAGTTGCACTTGATCAGAGTAATAATGACCCTGCAGGCAAAGCAGAGCAATTAAAGGAGAGTCCAGGGGAGAGATGAGAACTATTAGCAGCCACAGAGGACCTCCTCTCTCCCCGATCCACTCTCTCTGTCTCAGCTGAGGCTGGCGGACTCTGATGAAAACATCGCTGGAAATACTGAAAAAAAAAGACTAATTACAGAGCGAGGTGGGGGACGTGGGGAGGGGAACGAGATGAAGATCCCCTATGCTTCAGAGGCATTTCCTGTCCAATTTAATATATTGCATCAGTTATTTTTTTTCCTGTAGTTTCTTGCATAAAACCTTCCAATCCGCGGGCTTTGCTGCTTGACCTCAGTCCAAGTCGCACAGACTGCAGTGAAACAGGAAACTTGGCAGGATTATTAGTGTGTAGGATCCTCATTGTCACTGATATAATGACCATGGGTGCTGTGTTTCTGTAAGCTAATGCCTTATTATTAGTTATTAGTGAATTTCTTGCCATTGAGAAAATACTAATTGATAATTATATGTGGCATGGATTTGTCTTTTCCTGGTTGTCTGATAAATTAGAGACTAGACTCTTTAAGAAACACAATTTATAACGAGGAATCGTTTTGGCACTGTTGAAGCAAATTCTGGTGTAATTTCCTGTTTTGGCTTTTTATGGTCTGCCAACAGTAAAAATGGGCTTTATTGACATAAAATACTATTTTTTGTATTTATTTCTATACTTGTTTTTAAGAAAATAGATACAGGTTTTTTGCATTTATCTATTTTAAATTTATTATATATGGTATACTGCATTTACATAGGCATATTACATATATAAATTAATCAGATAAACCAATTATTTGTTTATTGTTAGTTATAAGGGTGTGTTTCATTGCAGCATGTTACTATACTGTGCACTGTGTGATGTAAGTGACCATAACTGTCACTATTCCACTTTCCTGGAATCGCCCTATTGATTACATTCCTTTTTTTTAGGTGAATATATATTTATATATATTGCAGAGTTTGTCTCCTTACACTCCTCTTCTTATTGTATCTGATTTTTAGCTTTTCTCCAGATGCGTTGCAGCAGATGTGATTATAACTTCTTGCTCTGTGCTGTCAAAAATAATCAAGTTCTACTTTCCTTGTAACTTTCTATGTTTTTGCATACTCCGTTTTGCAGAGAGATCATCATCATTTACAGCAGACAAGGTCATGAAACACTGTAAATAGGCAGAAATCCATTCTATATGTCCAACAAGCTTAGTATGACTTCAAAAATCAATTTTGCTTCAATCCTAAGCTTAAAATGTCATAAAAAATAATAACTTGTTGAGCTAAAAGTCTCACAAACTCATGTATTGGGTTTAATGCAAATTTTTATCAACTTTATATGGTTAAAAAAGTACAAAAAAGAAAAAACGGTTTCATAATATGTCAAAGAAATGCCAATTATTATGAGGAAGAGTTCGTCTGAGCTTATTCCAAACTTCTTGCAGCTAGTTTTGCCCTGAAAACTGCGACCAGGTGGAAAGTGTTGGTTCTTTCCAAAGCTCAAAGGTCCAGAGCAGGTTCCACAGGTCAGAGCAGTTAGTTCACAAAGCTGCAGAGACTAATTCTAAATTGCCTGTGTGAGAAAGGTTACCTCAACAGGGTCGAGCATCAGCATTATTTAAAATGTCACTGATATGACGAGGACACATATGTGGAGAGTGTGTGTGTGTGTTTGTGTGTGCATGGCAGCGCTAGAAAGGAGTTATCATGGCCTGGCCTTAAAGTCACCATTAATTGGTGTATTCCCCCAAGTAAATAAAAAAGGTGACATTTTCTCTTTGGTGCCTGGACTGGAATTCTAAAAACCGATGGGCCGAGGTCCCTGAAATGTCAAGGAGGAATAATTTCCATCACATCCTCTGCCAGCAGCTGCACTTCAGCCCGGCTCTGCTGAGGGAGGCTCTGAAAGGTCACCTGCACGTTTGACTTATTTTATGTCAACATTTGGTTGAGGATCGATGACAGCTTTCCGTGATCAAAGATAAGTAGGCCACTGCTAAAAATGTTGTCCCGGGCTTTCTGCAGACTTCTCCCCCATCTGATGCAGCGATACGTTCAGGCTTAGATGTCGAGTTTCCACCTCCTTTTTGCATCATCCGTGGTGAGGTGGTTGTCTCGCGCTCACACTCAGGAGAACACACGATTACACACTCAGACTGAAAGCCCCCCTGGCACAGTAAACAACTTTAAGCACCCTGGAAAACAAACAGATAAAAGCACGCCTTTGACATGAAAACATGACAATTTCCCTCTAAGAACCTCTCAGAAAAATAAAATCCTGAGAGAGAGAAAAAGGCTTTACTGACAAGAACAGACACCATTGACTAAATCCATGTTATTTATCATCTGGCGGAGCTCTGTGGCCGGCTTTAGGCCAACACGCCATGAATTACCTGCTGCAACATCAAAACGCTCTCATGTAACCATTCAGCTATTCTCGGCCTCAAAGCATCTTAACAGAAGAAGCACATTTGTCCGTTGGCGCGCCATGAAATGATTTCACAAACCAGGACTACAAATCTTTAAACTGTTCGCTCTCCCTTCCTTCATTTGTCTCTGTCTTCCTCTGAGTGTGTTTAATGGCATATTAGGTAATGCTAATCAAGTCCAGAGTGATCATGTTTGATGCATTCATTGACAAGGATTTGTCAGCACTGTTTTCCCTCTAAAAAGGACTTAACGTTCATAATAGAGAAGGAGCACCTCTCCCCCTAAACCCTTCCTTGTTTTAGGATTTGTGACTTACAGTTCTGTAGGCTGACGCATGAAGCGGAGGTTTTCTCCACCTTTGATGTCAGTGTTGTGGAGGTTGATAATCTATGTGGGCTGCTGTAGACTTTGGTGATAGTGTGTACATAAGGTGCACTCAATCCCTCTGCAAAACGCAAGAGGTGATGTTTTGTTTTACTGCATTTGCCCTAAATTTTTGGTGTAATGGATTCATCTAAATGTGTTTTAAAGGCCACATCACAATGAAATCCAGGGCGTGAGATTAGAATGCAACTGTCCATGGAAGCATGAGAGGAATCAGCAAGAGATTAAGGATAAAAGAGCGATCAGGGAACTATAAGCAGCAAGTTCAAATGTGGAAAACATAACAGAAAACATTTGTAGGGAGATTTTTTTTTTGGAGACTTGATTGTAAAACGCAGCCAACTCATGACTGAGTCAAACTCCATCAGTGCTGCAAGGCAATGCAAACAAACCAATTAGAGCTTCCTTCACAGCAGTGGCTGATATTTAAAAGCAATAAACAATCAGGCAGCTAGACAGCCCCCAAAATTAGACGCACACACTAGAGGTCTATTATCTCATCTCCCATTTAACAAGCAAGTGCTTGATTAACAAACAAGGGGCTTAACAAGCTCTGATTGTTTAACGAAGGGTTGCATTAGGGGGATGATTTTTAGACTGATGATTTATTCCAAACTGAAGGAGATGATCCGGTGCCACGGTTACATTTGCGGTGATGACAGGTGTGTTTTTGTGGATGCTGATCTGCTCGCAATACTTTCAGAAACACTGTCTGTGAGCCAAAATATGACCTTAATGAAAATAAGGATAGAGCTCAAGGGCTGTGGAATTTGGAGCCATGCATCCCTCGTTATCTCAGCTTAACATGAAGTTATCTTCATAGTTTAAATCGTAGCATCTGGACTTGCTTTAGTTTCTCAAAGATGTTTCACCTCTCGTCTTGGATGAGAGGTGAAACATCTTTGAGAAACTCAAACAAGTCTAGATGCTACGATTGAAACCACTAGGATAGCCATGACCTGGGTGACTAAGAATCTTCACAGACAACATGAAGTTAATAAATAAAATCATTCAAACCACTTAAAACAGAAAACAAACCCAGTTTTATCTGTTCTGTTTGCTTTCTATTAAAAAAAACAGATGTTATATGAAGCCACATTCTGTTTATTTCTCTAGTTTTAGCTAAATATCTGAAAATTTGTTGAACTCTTGCAAACTCTGAGGCTGTGAAAGAAGGACAGAAGTGAAAGTCAGAGGATGATACCACAGAGTTTAATGAAAAAGGCTCACAACCTCACTATATCTTTATGCACTGCTAATGTTTGCCTTTCTGAGCGCAGGTATGTGGATGGGATGGAGGTTTGGGAAATTAGAAAACTGGGTGTATTGGTTTGGTGCAGTAAAGTAATCCAAGAGAAGGAGGGAGGGATCTTAGTATTTCAGTAGGAGAACATAAAAATGTCCACTTGTGCATAACTTTTAGTTATCCAATGTTTAAATCAAGTCGATTTAAAGACCCCCTGAGTGGAAAATCAACACCATGGCTGAGAAGTTCCACCTTGAAACTGCAGCATATCGATGACCTTCTAAAAAACATGGGTGGAGTTTCATATGTAACTAAACTAGGGAACAGGTTCTGTCAGTTTGCCAGTTTTGTGTCATTATTCCTCTTCAGAATCGGCTTGTAGGTGAGCTGGTGTGCTGGAGCTGCAGCGAGGCTGTGCAAGGCTGCATGGAGAGTGAAGACTTCCAAGCCCTTTGAATGCAGTGAAGACTCCTAAATATGCAACTTTGATTTGCAGAGATAAGTTTTTAGTTGTTAAATCAATAACTAAAGTGGGACTATAATTTAACGGCCAGCACAACAGCAAACCACAGATATTTATTAACATCACTTTACAATGCTGAAACATGAAAGCGCTCATTTAGTCAGTCATTTTTCATTTTGATGTGTGTACAGCACGATCCCTTAATCTCTTTAGAGACTGAGTTGTTAATATCATCTGGGCAGAATGCAACGTGTCCAAGCTATGGTGTTTTTTATTCTAAAATTAAAGCAATAAGCTAAGAACAAAAAAGGACAGTGTGTTAACCCATCAAAATCCTGCAGATTACACTTATATTCATTCTCACACACTAGCGATTTCCATTTTAACATTTTCCTTTGGATATGCTGTAAATGGTGCAATAGTAGTCTAAAACATGCACACTTCCACTAAAGTGTTCTCTCCTCACAAAGCAAAGTGTTCAACCGACATCAGCTGAGTGCAAAGACTCCGACCATCGGAGAAGCTTGTATTGAAGTGTTGCCTCTGAAGCTCCACTATATTCTCTTCTTCTTTTGTTCTCCTGTTTACCATCAGACAGACGGTGACCGGTGGGATGAGAGAGACAGAAAGAAGCGCCTGGAGGGCATTTCAACCCCTCCCATGTTAAAAGAGCCAAGATAAAGCTTGTATGTGATGGTTTAAGGAGGTCTGGGAAGATGCAGATGGTGCAACATCTCCTCACCTTGTGACAGTTAGCAGGCTGATGCTGAACATGGAGCTCCACTGGTGATTCTGAAGCAAACTGGCCATTTTCAGCTCATTTAAACTCAACATGGTTTTAAGCCAGTGAGCACTTGACTGATTTATTGTGTCATTTACTAGTTACTCATATAATAAGACAAGTCGAGTGTCATCAAAATGTCCTGTCCATTTAAATCTGCTCATTTGCACATGTAGCTGTCACCGTAATGACAGTTTTGTGTATTTGCTGCAGCTCCTCAAGAGGAAATGTTTGGACAAATCGAGATTTCCATGCATTTGCAACAGCAAGAAACAGCAAATATATAATCATTTAATAACTGCTGATGCTATCACGGTGTCGCATTTTTTCTCTGCCAACAAACTAGTGATGATATAAAGCGAGGAGTCGGAGGAGGAGAGGAACGTGACATATTGCGGGTTGTAGAGTTATGCCTTACTGCTCTGCTGCTACAAATTCATCATGTTTGTGACAAGCAGAGGATGATGTTTTTAATTGCTACAACCTTCAGTGGCACCAAAGCCTGGCCTTGAGGGACCAGCAGCACACGCCTGCATGTGTGTGTGTGTGTGTGTGTGTGTGACAACATGTACTGTTAAGTGTATCCGAATGTGTGCATGCATGTATGTGTTTGAACTCGTGGCAGCTCTACTGTAATCGGGATAATTGTAGAAGAGGTGTTTGTGTGTAATCAGAGTCTCCGGCTTCTCAGTGGAGCAGAATAAAGGGATATTACAATGTTTAATTAGTAGTTACAGATAGGTCTCATCTCAGCAGCGTGTGACAGAGACTACAGTTGCGGCCTTCAATGACGCAAAATGTTGAAGGATTTAATCATAAGTTCGTATTTAATGGTATGTAATGGTAGATTGCTGGCTCTGGGAGGTTTAGAAAACAGATTCAAGTTCAAATTGTGTTGTTTAAGTTAGAAATGATTCATTTTAGAAAGAGAAACTGGAAGAAAAGCACCAACGGTACCTGTCATATTCACTATTCATCTGTCCTTTAGTGCACAGCTTTCCTCTCCACACACATTAGAGCCTCTCGTTAATGAAACCCATCTCACACACAAACACACACACACACACACTCACATACACACACACACACACACACACACACACCACACACACACACGCTCATATACTTCCATGCACTGGCCCCCTTTACTAATGAACCTAACCTCGAACGCATTTGCATCTTTCTAAATTAGCTTGATTCTTTCAGGGTAATTAGCATAAGCGTATGGAAATTAAATTGGCTATAGTGGTGTGGTGGCTTCAAGGTGTTTTTCCACGTGATGTGTGGCTAATGGGCTGCATTTGATGATTCCTTGCGAGATATGCATTCATCCTGTGTAGCGCGAGGCCAAGGTGTGTTTTTGAGATCCAAAAAGCTTAAAAGGGCTTGTAAATCTGATAGATGCTTTATTGAATTACATTCAGTGTTAATTAAGATCCCAGCTATAGGTACAAAAGCTCAATTGAAGAACTGGAGACTCAGTTTTGTTTTTGGAGGTAAAACTCTGTATTTAAATGATCTTTAGCTTTACCCAAAAGTCCATTCGCTTGTAGGAGAAAGTTTAAGTTGCTGACTATGAAGCAAATTGTGTTTTAATGTGTTTAGAGCTGTCGTCTCCCTTCATCCTTACCCATGATGCCCTCTGGATCTACTCATCTACAGTAATAGGGGTCTGAAATCCCTCATACACTAATAACCCAGCCATGGATTATTAATTAATATGTTCAAAGTAGTGGCTCTGACTGTAACCCCCGACCACCACCACAGCTAATGTGAACCCTGTGAACTTCTATTCTCTAATAGTCACAAAAGGCAGCGAGTGATGAAAGGGAGCTGATGTTGTTTTTCATTTTTTAAGTTTAGAGCGCTCTAAATTTAAGAATTTAAAGTGCTCCATGTTAAATGGTGGTGTAATTAGAGGTATGTTTCTGGGAAGTGCATACATACACATGTTTTAACGGGGTGATGAAATTTTAATTAAGTTAATGGTGCCATCCCAGAGGTGGGGCGTTCAATGTCTTGCTCAAGGACACATCAGCAAGGATCAGGGTTTAAATATCTGTTTGTCTGCATGAGCTGAAAACAGTCCGCACTGCAAAACTCTGCAAAAAAATGCAGTAATAGTAATCATAGTAATAGTAAATAAAACTTTGAAGAACGTACTTTCTGTATAATTTGTGCCTATAAAAAGATTGAACCAAACTTCTGCTCTTGTGTTTTATTTGGTTCCTTTTCCTCTTATGATTAAACGACTTGTGGGCAAAGCAGGACAATGTTGTTACAAACATGTGGTCAACAAGGTGAGAAAGCCCAGAGCCACTGTGGGTACGGCTCTCCACTCACATTAGCAGAGAAACCCACACATCCAGCAGATCTATCCCCGGGAGTGTGTACATTTACAGTAAAATATACATGAGAATAACTTCATCCAGGGCTCATTGACTCTCCCTCACAGACACACACAGATATCACTGATACATCACAGCGTCCGGCGCTATACGATGGAGGTAATGATAACATTTATGAGCATGATGCTTTTTCACAGAGGACCGCTGTAGGTTATTGATGAGTCTCAGTGTGGACCATTACTTATGAATGAAAAGAAGGCGAAAAGGAGGGGATAGAGATGAGATGAAGGTATGGATGTTATAGCCTCATCCCTTGAACTATTTTTCATCAAAGCTCACAGCTGGAGACTCTGGTTGTCATAGACTGAGCTCACAGGGCTTTCCTAACTCAATCTATACTTCTGTTTTTAAACTTGAAGGCCACTTTCATGAGTTTTTTTGATTGATTTGATAGTATACAGCGTGAAGAGATGGGAAAGCTCAAAGAGGGAGTGAAAGAAACTAGTATGTGACACTTACAAAGGTACTGTTTAGTGAAATATAGTAAAAAAAAAAAAAACTTGTATGAATCACTGCAGCCATTAAAAACACATTCTCAAGTGGTGGCCCTGTTAAAAACTGACCATTTGCAAGCAGAAAAAAGAAAAAGAAATGCTCTGCTTCATGTGGAGGCTTTGTAAATGACTGCTGGATAGATAAGTGGAATATATATCAGCACTCACAAGTCTTGTTCTATCTCACTTTTGAACCAAGAGAAATGTAATTAACCACCGCAAAGTCACAGTTAATTGGAAAAAAAGAAGTGGGAATTATTTTTATGTATTCAACGTCAGTATAGCTGCATATTACATGTGGAGTTAATCAGAACATCTGCTTGTTAATTCACTTTGATGAAGGGGTGGGGGGAAGAGTTGTCAAGAAGAAATGCAGCACATATTATGGACATAATAGGCAAAGAGCATGAGGGGAAAAAAAGGGAAAGACATCCAGAAACAGGAGGACAAACATAATGTAAGCTCTGTATAGTGAATTCCTCGACAAAAAAATGTATAAAACATGTGACCAATGAGGAAAAAAGGGATTTTTTTTCGCATATTTTACTGCTTTTTTAAACCAATTTCATTATTTCTAATTGGCTGTCACTAGCACTGATTTGTAGGAGATGCTTTATTATTGGTCAGTTTACCAAATACACACAGTTCAAGGAGGTGGAGAGCTTATTCATGATATTCTAGTTCACAAATGAGTCCTAAAGCTTATTTTAAAATCAGATTGACAGCTCCTAAAGACAGTAGAGCATCACAGTCTGATTAAATATGATTAAAAACAGCCGCAGACAGTAGTTATGTTTACGACTCGCCACTATCGGAAACAACAGTGAGTCTACCACAGCAGCAGACTGGCTTTATCTGATTTCAAGACATTTTATTTCATGCGTGCATCCAGTACAAGAAGTCACTGATTACAGCAGTAAATTAGGTTGTCAGGCAGCGGTGACAGCTGAGTGTCTGCAGAAAGTGGAGAGAAAAATGGACAGAAAATGCATATGAGCTGCTTACCCGTGGTCCTCTAACAAAAATAAACAGCACATAAAAAAGATAGGTTTGATTTAGACTCATCTCAGTTTAAAAAAAACAACAACAAACTGAAAATACTGAGCCTTACTCCTGCCTTATGGTTACGTCACTCCTAAATAAATCAGCATAAGGAGATAAAGCTGAACTGAAGTAAGAACATTCAGCCTCCGGTTTGTAAAAAAAAAAAAACAAGACTCCGCTGAACACCTCGAGTAGGTGAGATTTTCTCTTTTTAATATGTGAAGCACAAAGAAGACAGAGCAGAATCTGACAGGCATGAATCAACGCAGAGAGCAGTTTCATTCATTAAAGGTGAGAAAGGTTGAAGCTTCACACATTAACTGAGACTTCCGTCATCAAACATAGTGATATATACGTTTAAATGTATTGCATAGGCATGAAAAATAAACACGTCTTAGTTGGAAAAAGTGAAGAGTTTAGGACAGAAGAAGCTGTGAGAGGAAGGAATGAACTGTACAAGAGATAATGATGAGTTACCAGACAACATGAATCATCGGCTAATGATTAGCTCATTAATATCTGCAAGAGGCAATAATGATCACTGTCTTCATAAGTCACTTCTGATTAACTCTGAATTAGAGGCACAAACTAGTGACCACTCGGTCATTACTAATCACTGGATCATTATTTACTCTCTCTGTGCTCTCTGGAGTTTGTTATGAACCAACTGATGGTAAATTCCCAAGATGGCCTCAGTGTGATGAGGCTTTACTTTAACTTTGCCCAGCAGTGTGTGAAAAGAGTAAATAATGATTCAGTAATTAGTAACAAAGAACGAGTTTGAGTTGATCGACTTCAGTTTCACAGATATTTATTGACTAATGTTTAGTGTTAGCCTAAAGTCTTTCATCAAATCTTTTAATAATGGTTTTACAGACTCTAAAAAGTGTAGATATGGTAAATTTATTAGAAAATAGCTCACTGTAGCTTTCCTTTCTGTACATTTTCTTCTAGACTCTTGCTCCTTTTGACACTCAAGTATGCTGATTCTTTCTGAGCGCCCCTCGTTTTTTCTTTCACTCTACCGACTCGCTGGCCTTCCCAGTGTCGCCCATGCCACGGCACCTCACGGAGGAAATCAATACGTTCTCTTTTTTTGAATAGTTGAGATACTTAATCGCTATTTTCTGATTATTATGGACACACGAAGCAGTGATTGTTCCATTCAGAGGCTTTTAGCTTCAAGGAAACCTCTCAGTGCAGCGTGCTGTACAGTGTGGAGGCTAAAAGAGCAGCCAGATTGGTTAATTTTCCACTTAGTGGGCAAACATCCTGTTTTTTGTTTACTGTAGAATAAGCAAAGGAGAAACATTAACAGAAAAAAATCTGCAGCTAAAGTAATTCTCTTCTTTTCATTAAAACCAAGTAAGAGCCCCTTTAATAAACTAATACAATCCCTTGGAAGCTTAATTCAAAATATCACAAAGCTCTTTCTGGTCTGCACATACTTGTCTCCAAATCTTCCATTTGCAACCAAACTACTTGTGCTCGAGCTGGTGAAGGCCTCCGAACACAGACTTCAAACTATACGCCTGGTTTCAAAAGTTCAAGAATATGAAAGGAGGGAAAAAAAATAAGCCCTCTTAGCCTAATTGCTCTCAGTGGGAAGTAAACAGTTATTAACGTATGGCAAGCTGCACACAGGGATTTCAAACTGGGAGGGAGGTGGGAGGAGGAAGTTGGAGGAAGAGGGAGGAACATGTCAGCCGAGAACGAAGGAGACGAAGACGTGAAAGAGAGGAGAAATGGGAAAAACACAGCGAGAGGAATCCGTCCTCGGTGACAAAGCCAATCGCATTTTAGGATTCTCAGCTTTAAGACAATTCTTTCATGTTCTCCCCATTCTTATTTATTTGTCTCTCCTCTCCAATGCACCTCCTCCCATCCGAGGAGTCGCTCATATTCCCCCCCCCACACATCTCTCCCTTTTTCTCTTTCCTTTAATTTTTTTTCTTTGAATAATTTACTGCAGCAGGGGAGAGTGGAAGTGCGTTTATTTTGAGTGTGTTTGCGCTTTAAACAGAATGCCTAATGATTGCCGATGGGAGAGAGACTGCATTAATCCCATTTATGTTGAGACCTTTTAGATGTACTGACACCCGTGGCAGACAAGCAGGGCCCAGGCAGTGTGTTTTAGTGTGTGTTTGTGTGTGAGTGTATGTGTGTGTGTGTTGCTCACCACATGCACACAAATGATCCCTCATCACATCTGTGGGAAGAAGCCCCACACTCCTCTGTCTGACTGAGTGAGAGCCGAGGATCAAAATGCCAGCTCTGTGCATATACCTCCACTCTGGATCAAGGCGAGGCCTTTGGGGCATCCCCCTACTCGCTCAGTTGATTTGAAAAATCTCCTTATGAAATTCACATTTTTCAAAGTATATGTATTGCATACTATTTCTGCATTTCCACAAATAGGGAAACAGCTTTGAAAACTCTTGCATTTCGATTTCTGTCCAGAGGAGGTACATCATTGAATATAACAGCAGCTTTTTAAAATTGTTTTCCTCCATGCAGCGTTTCACTTTTAGGCCTTGCAAAGGGAAGGAGTCAAAGCACTGACAGGGGTTTAAGGTTGTGGTGGTATTTACATGCAAACACAATTCAGAGAAGTAACAGCATCCCACACTGATGGGCAGAAATCATGTTCCAATAATGAAACAGTGCTAAAGTAAATGATTGTAAGGGTTAAAATCCTGACATTAGTGCTTTAAAGAGTTATTTATGTGTTCGTATCGTGTTTTTGATGTGCCAGAATACATCATGAGCAAAATAAGTACAGCAGAACACATCAGTGTCAAAAACATAGATCCATTCTGTGCTACATAATGCTGCACTTCATTCTGCTATTGGAGGAAAAGTGCTTCGGCTCGTTTGTATTTCTCTAAACCAATCACAATCGTCTGGGGTGGAACTCAGTGAACGCTGCAGCTTCAATGTTCCCTCAAAGTAGTGACGGGTGGAACAGTTTCAGTGAAATATTTGCACCCTGTGAAGTGAACACTATCAATAAAATGCATAATCCACTGGAAAGAAACAGAAAAGCTGTCAAACATGCACGATCCAAATCCTCTGCAAACTTAAGTTGCTCCTCAGATGTTGTTCCCACACTGAAGGGAATCTGATAATAGTAACATGCAGATAGCGAAAGGAGAAAAGAAAACTGTAGACGTAGAGCTTTGCAGTGTTTCACTGATAGGTGAGCTGGTGTGCTCGAGCTGCAGCAAGTGATGAAAGAGGTACATGTGAGCCATTTCATAGGAACAAATCCTTGTAATTTTGATGCACAGAGAAAATTTTGTAGGTGTTGAATTAATGACTGGAGTGGGGCTTTAATGGTCATATGATACAGTTGGATTTCCAGCTGAAATACATGTTTGACTCCCAAGAAAAATAGAATTTAAGACCTTCTACTCTCTTAGCTGTGCATTTAAGAAGCTATACTAAACTGATAACTCCTTCATTAGAGCCAAATATTATCCTAGAAAAAGAGAAGAAAAGTGCAGCTCTTCCCTTTTCTTTCTCAGTTCTAAGCTCCTCCCACCACATGAGCTTTAAAGATAGTTAAGCCAAAAGTCAACATTCATTTGTGGCGACACCCAGGACTCAAACCATAGCGTCCTGAGGCTAAATCCTCCATCTGACCCACTGCACCGCCGCATTCGCTCTTGATGGTGGACTTTATTGCTGTTCATATTATCTCATATGATCGGTGAAAAGCCCTGTGATTGGCTGATGTCTCCCACCACTAACTAGATTTTATATATCCTGAAAAAGAAGCCAGGAGGAGCTGCACAAGTCTAGTTTCTTCTCAGACCACAATACAATTACAATATGCTAAATTGTTAGTTTTGGAATAGTTGCAAAAAAAAAGGTGCCGACCTCAGCTTTAAAATGTGACAAATAATTGAATAAAATATTCCTGTATAACCCAGAGGAATGTCATTTTGAGTCATAAACACTGTTTATTCAAGCTTGTCTGCCATTTTCTCTCCACTGACTGTTGCAGCACTTTGCAGAAACTCTTTCACAGCTCTGCTACCATGTTCACTAGCAACACTCCTGGCATCGCACTGAGGTCTCTGTCAGTGTTCTTTGAATTTACTTAATATTAAACTCATTCAGCGTTTGCCTCCGGTACTGCTTGATGAATTTCTGAGCATATGGTGCATTCCTCTGCAGGTCAGCATATGGCAGCACAGAATTTAGATGCAGTTTAGTTTCAAAAACAGCAAGAAATAGAAGAAAACACCCTCGGTTCTCTTTTCCACCCTCCGTCCCTCCCCTGCCTCCACCTCCTCTCCATCCATCTGTTGTTTCCTGTGGATGCTGGGGAAGTAAAAAGAGACGGAGAGGAGGAAAAAAAAAGGAGTGAAACATCTGATAAATCCCGCAGCGGTGTGCCGCAGCTGATAGCCTCATAGTTCGACCATGTGCACACCACTGTTGATGCGAGCCTGTGTGTTCTGTGCATGAGAATACAATTAATGGACTTCAGGCAAAAGATGTAATGTTACTAACAGCTTTTAACATACTGTTTGATGCATGGTTCTTCAATACAGACTTCTGTATTGGGCTTTAAGCACTTTAGCACTATGCACACATCCAATAAAACCCTCTAATACAAATCTTTAAAAGAAAACGCTACACATTGCAGTGCAGACCTGTTGGCCCTCTTGAGTGTAAGAGCTGACATTTTAACAATCTTTGCTGTAGTTCTATTCATTAGAAAAAAAAATGTATTACACACTCAGTATTATATGCTGAGAGACACTCTGATCAGAACAGCAAGAAACCTTCACCGAAATGAATTGAGAGAAAAAAGAGACACACAGCAATACGGTGTATTCAGTGTAGCACCGAAATATTCATCAGTTCAGGTAGCGTTAGAGGAAATAGTTGTAAAATCAGCAAAACATCATTTACAAATGTGTTTTTAGCAACCCTTTCTCCCAAAATTTTCTACACAAAAAAACTGCCTTTCTTATTTACATTTTAAAAGAAAATTTATTTCGGCATGAAAACTACATTTGAGGAGGTTTTGTAAACTTTAATAAAAATGATAACGACTTGGTACAAGCTTGGTTAGGTGTAGCCATTAAAACTACTTGGTTAAGGTTTAGAAAATAGCAAAGTTTGGATTCAAATATGACATTTTCACAGCACTTTTGAAGCTTCTCCTTTAGTCCAGTCTACTTACAATTGGTTGGCCAGAAAGGAGCAACAGCAAAGCAATTAAATATATAGAAAAGATAAGCTGATCTGAAAAGTGAAGCCAAGGTGGAAGTGCCTTACACATGCATTCTTTGTAACAGCCAGTAGGGGGCAACACCTCTGGCTGCAAAAAGAAGTCTAATTATATAGAAGTGTATGATAAAACTACCCTATTTCTCCCTCGTTCTGTTCCCTCAGTAAACATTTTCTTAACAAATGTGTGGTCTCAGTTTTTAGTTTCCCTGAAGTCATAATTGAGAATCCAGTCTAGTTGTTTAGGAAACGTAATTTTTGCGAGACAGGGTTGGTTTTTGGATATGTTTTAGGAAGTTCACCAAAATGTTTCTGATTCAACAATAATTATTACATTTTCATTTAATATATTTTATGATGGTCATTGGGTTCACAGTGATGCTGTGTAACTGTGTTTAAAACCCTGCATAAAAACGGTTGTCTGGGTTCCAAACCTGAGATGACTTGTTTGGAAATCTTTTATTTCCTTGAGCTGTAATGTGTGTTTGTGTGATTTATGCATTCATCAGTGAGTTTGTATGTTTTGTTCTAATCCAATATTACTACTTCTGGCCTCAGACTCCTTTCTCTGGAAAATTGCTATTTACTTTAATATCACTGGTATGCACACTAAGTTAGGCTCTTAATATCAAGATTGCAGTCTTTGCTTGTACATACACATCATACATGTTCTTTTCTTTTAAAGCCTGACATCCTACGCTGATTACTGGTGGAGTCTGAGCAGTGATTTTTTTTTTTTTTTAAATGGCCCAGATGCCTGTGTATGTGCGTGTACGTGCTTTGAAATCAACTTTATGCTAATCCTGTTCCACGCCTTGACAGTCTTAGTGAGGAGACACATTAGCATAACTAGCTAGTGCTGTGAACAACAGGGGGTCTGTGTGGAGCACATACAGTATGTAGGAGTGTGTGCCTCGTTCTGTTGAGAGAAGAGCCTTAAAGAGACAAAATGTCAGTCTTCCTCCTTGTTTGCTCTTTCGCTTTGTCTTAGAAGTAGGCCTCTGCCTGCTGCTGAATCTCATTTACACCTAAAGAGGTGTGGGATCTGGAGGCTGACACGCACACATAGACACACCAGGAGCCTTTTCTCCATAAAACCATAAAACATATGGCTGAGAGAAGGTCCTCCACTTGACATTGTGTCACAAAAGGTTCATTATCTGCAATCTAGCCTTTATGTTTTTCATGAAAGCTTTTCAGTTTGCTGCCCTAAACACTGATCCAAGATCTTCTAGTATACCGAGGAACCAAAGATGCGGAGCCTTTAGAAAGTATCACTGCTCTTCAAAGTTTTCCCCTTTAATTGCTTTTCAACATCGAATCATGGTCAATATCATTTTCCCTACCAGACAAGAATTTACAAATGAAGATTCTTTAATGTAAAAGTGAAAACAGATTTCTACAATGTAATGATAATAAATTAAAAATGTATAAGGTAAAATAGTGATTGTATAAATATTAATCTCCTCCAAGTCAGTGTTTAGTAGATGTACCGTATGATGCAGTTACAGCATTGAGCCTGTATGGATAGATCTCAAGATCTTGCACATGTGGACTCTACGGATTTGTACCTTTATTCTTTGCAAAACAGTGAGATTGCACAGGGATCAAGTGTGAACAGCCCTTTTCAAACTCAGCCACATATTCTAAACTGGATGGAGGTCTGGACTCTGACTGAGCCACTCAAGAACATTCACCTTGTTGTCTTTAAACCATCTCTGTGTAACTTTTGCTGTTTGCTTCGGCTCATTGTTTTGATGGAAAACAAATCTTCTCCAAGTCTCAGTTCTCTATCAGGCTGCATCAAGCTGTCCTCCAGGATTTCTCTCGATGTTGCTGCATTCCTTTTACCCTCTGCCTTTACAAGTCTTCCAGGACCTGCTGCTGAGAAGCATCCCCACATCATGATGCTGCCACCACCATGCTTAACATTATGATGCTGCCACCACTGTGCTTCACATCATGATGCTGCCACCACTGTGCTTCACATCATGATGCTGCCACCACCATGCTTTACTTCATGGTGACGCCACCTCAATGCTTCACATTATGATGCTGCCACCACCGTGCTTCACATCATGATGCTTCCATCACCATGCTTCACAGTGGGGATGGTGTTTTTCTGATAATGTGCAGTGTTTGGTTTCCGCCAGACAAATTGGTGTTTAGTCTGATGGCCAATAAGCTTAATCTTGCTGCTGAAGATTGTAACTTCTTCAGAGGAGTCATAGATGTCTTGGTGGCCTCCCTTACTAGTCTCTTTCTTGTAACTTCTTCAGAGGAATCTGTTTTCACTTTGCCTTTATTGGTAAATTCTTGTAGAAAAAAAATCAAATTATATTGACCAGGGTTCAGTGTGAAAAGCAATAAAACTTCCAAGGGGGCGAATACTTCTTAAGGCATTGCACTTAAATACATGCAGGGGATAAAGATTAGAGGTTCGACTCTGACATTAAAGAGTCTTCATTGGTAAATTCTTGTCAAAAAAGCTAAATTATAGTGACCAAGATTATATAGTGGCCCAGGAGGGCAAATACTTTCTAAAGGCGCTGTATATAAATAGGGTTATAGATAACAAATTACCTTAACTCCAACCTCAAAACTTGTAAAAAATGTATTGAAAAGAGAAAGATAGATGCATCAGTGAATAGATAGAAAGCAGAAGTGGATATTTACTCCTCACTTTGCTGTTTTTTGTCTCCATCCCTCTCACTATCTGTTTCCTCCTTCTCCTATTTGCTCTTGTCTGTTTGTTTATAACATGGAGCCAAACTCCCAGCAGGACACTTGAGGCGAGCAGAGCTGCTGCACACACAAACACAGAGTGAAGCTCGTAGCTGCTGCTGGCACCACGCCATCCTGTCTGGGCCTGTCTATGTGCAGGGGCGAGCTGTCTGCCCTCATCAGTGCCAACATGTCGCCTATATGTACACTGCTCCGGGGGGACCTGGGTGCATGTGTTTGTGTTTCCCTTCTGTTCAGCCCTTTACCAATACCCACTGACCATGTGGGGATAACAAAGCTCATTACACTGGTGACCCCAATCCCGTTTGATATGTGTATTGACATTTTATGGGCGTGCACACAGATGCGTTAAGAGACTTTGCACACATGCAGGTACAACATAAGTTAATGTCCCAAACACTGTGTTTTCTCCACCATGCCTTAAAGATGTTTGTGTGCTTTACAAACTGTGTGGTTCAGTCCCGGTCGACCTCATTTAAATGCATCCAAAGGCATATGTTCTTTTGTTCATTTTGAGAAAGAAAATGCCAATAAACAGCATATCACATACCATAACAAGCCTCAAAGCATTTCACATGTTAAGTCATTTGATGTGAGATATTTCAAACAGAATGGTATATATTCCTGTTACAAGCCCAGAAGGGATGCATATATTCATCAATAAACTATAGAGTGTTATTCAAAAGTAAACAGGCTGCATTTATAACCGTTATAGAAGCACTTCCTGTGACTTCTATGTCAGATTTTATTTTAGATTTGGCACAACACCTTTGCACAAAATGCAGCAGTTTTACATGTTTATATATAAGCATTACTGAGAACCTTTCAGCATAAGTAAAAGCAGTGACCTTCGACTGGATGCTACGTTTGATCTCAGTACAAGAATCCAAACAGAAGACTCCCGATGGAAATAGATTTACATTGGTATCCCTGTGGAAAAGAAAAATCAAAGGTCCAGTCACATTTCCCATTGGGGAAATTTGATCTTAAATATTTGCAAATGAAAGCAAATCTCTGTAGTAAAGCTGGATTTGAATAGGAAGCAGAATGGAAACAGTAAAAGGCTTTATAAGATTTTAGACCTGAATACATACATGTACATATACAGTAGATGCTTTACTTGTATTTACAATTACAGCACTGAAAAGCTTTACAATATTTCTTTCTTAATGCTGTTCTTTGTAGCACTGCTGTGGTCAGTTTTTCTGTTTGTAATGTAAGGAGACAGATAATAATAAAGAAAATTCTTCTTTTTCATAGGATTCACCATATATATATATATATATATAGAAGTTACCTATGGAGGAAGGAGCCACTGTCCAGCTCTCACTTATTAGACCTAAGATGGGGTGTCAGAATAATCAAAGCTTGATCTGTTAACTTTTCATTTTCTGGTGAAAGATCCTCTGATTAATAAAAATATAAATCTTTTTTTTAACATCTTTAGGTCTTTTTCAGACTTCATTTTTCTTCTAAAATGCCGTCGGCTGTCTATCTCCAGAGCCCTGCAGTGGTAATTGCCCTTCTCCCTTATCATGACTGGCATTTGCACATTTCACTGACACATTGGTCCTCACTGGCATTTGCTGATGAGGCAGAAGGGCAGCGTCTCACACACTCTTGCACCAAAGAATAGATGGACACACACACACACACACACACACACCTAAGCTGGAGTTTGGAAGTGTGCACATTCACATGCAGGTGGACAAACAAAGATAGATTGCAGTGAACATATATATCGACAAAACACCTTTTTTTTATCACGCTCTTTGTGGTTTCTGTGTGCGTGCATGTATGTGTGTGTGTGTGTGGGTATGGGTGTATGTGAGACAGAGTCTTCTTGTCCCTAAGGCAGCAGTGTCAGGAAGTATCGGAGTCAACAGTGAGCATGCTCAGTAGGCTGCTCGGGCCGTGGAACACTGATCTTTATGTCAGAACAGAGAAATGGAATCACCCTTTTCTCTGTCAACCGCTCTGTGTGAGTGTGTGTGTGAATGACAAAAGCAATGAGGAGACAAGAGGACTCGGCCTTGCTTTGAACTCTGTCGCTTTGCTATAAGTCACTACTTTATGCTGTCTGTATTCTCTCTCCATTTGAGCTCCTGCCATCTCTTCTTTTCACGGCAGTTTACCCTTTATCTGCTTCCCTGGTTGCCTCACTCCAGCAGCCTCCCTCCTCTATTAATCAATTCCAGCATAGCAGGTCTACTCGGTAGATGAAATAATGCACCAAAAGGCAGATTTAAGATTCTTTAATTAGAGCAATAGGCAGCAGGTGTTCTTACAGACATACATCTTTCCCACAAGGTCTGTTCGCGTAGTCTGGTTACAACTTGAAGCTCTAATCACCGTTAAACCGTGTTTGATCTCCAAACACATGGGAAGCATCGCCATTCCTTCCTCTTCTCAGGCTTCAGCTGCTTGTGATCCTGACTCTGGGTGAAGTTTGAACAAATGTACATCCTTCATTGCTGTCAATTAACCGTATCATCAAAAGAACCTGGAATAAAAAAGAAGATTGCATCCATAGTTTCTATTAAATAAAAGGTAAAAGCATGAATTTATCTATCTGCAGCACCTTGAAAGAGTATTGGACCCCCTCCTGATTTCTTCTTCAAACAACAATGGCAACCTGAGTAAACATTAACTACAACTTTTAAGCTATAATCGTATGCACTGAAATTTTAAAAAAAGTTTTCTGATACCAACTGGGCCTTTGTACAGAAGTATTTTATGAAGTTATTCTTAGAGCAAAACAACTGAGGACCAGTGGCGGGGGATTTGCAGTTGTAGAAAGTAGTGAGCAGTAATGCTGAAGTTGGAGTTTTAGTTTTTCTCTCCTACAAACACAACAGCTTAAATTCTTAAAGGCACTGACAAATCCTACTTTATGAAACACAAATTTGGAAACTCAAACAATCACATTTTTGCTTCAGATGTGTGGTGCAAAGATGAAAATTTGCATATCTGTAAAATATTTTCACACAAATGCAACTGTTTTCTTGGATATTGTTCCAGCAAAACACAAGCTGACAACTGGAACTGCTTCAATCTGTCGCTAAAAGTCTCAAATACTGTTTTTTTTGCTCACAAATGACAAGTTCTGTGTAATTTCATGCAAAAACCTATCTAGCGAGCCATCCATCCATCCACTCATCCATCCATCAGTCCATCCATCCATCATTCCAATCTACTTACTTTCCAAATAATGGGACTATTTTCCGTGCTACACCCTATTACCCTTTGGTCATTTAGTGGAAACTGTTTAGTTCTCCTCCAGTGCTTACAGTGACAGTTCTCTTTCATTATTCAGCAAAGCGTGCTCTGCTGTCAGTGCGGTGTGAACTCTGACTCCATGGACCTGACCTTAAACCCATAAACTCCAACATGTGGCTGATCTCAGGGATGTCAATACGCAGCAACACAAAGACGGTCAATAATTGACATTTAGCCTCTAACAGAGCAATTTAAACTCAGACTGGCTAAAATAGGACGAGCTGATGTTCAGTGTCACTGAGATCAATCTTTATTTTCATGCATGAGTAATTTTTTAGCATTTATACTGAAAAAAACTTGTTTTGGTAACAGTAACCCAACATCTTGAATTATCCCGTTTTGCTTTCTTGTTCTGTTACTTTATTGTATTCACTGCTGTATATTTTTAGAGCCGGGATCTTTCTGTGTGGAGTTTGCATGTTCTCCCTGTGCATGCGTGGGTTCTCACCGGGTACTCCGGCTTCCTCCTACAGTCCAAAAACATGCTGAGGTTAATTGATGATTCTAAATTGTCCGTAGGTGTGAATGAGAGTGTGATTGTTTGTCTCTATATGTAGCCCTGTGATAGGCTGGCGACCTGTTCAGGGTGTCCCCTGCCTTCGCCCGAGTCGGCTGGGATAGGCTCCAGCCCCCCCGCGACCCTAGTGAGGAATAAGCGGTGTATAGATAATGGATGGATGGATATTTTTAGAGCCAGCCTCAGTTTCTGCATCTACACTATATTGGCAAAAGTATTGGGACACCTCTCCAAACAATTGAATTCAGGTGTTCCAATATCTTCCATGGCCACAGGTGTATAAAATCAAGTACCTAGGCATGCAGGGTGCTTCTACAAACGTTAATGAAAGAATGGATCACTCTCAGGAGCTCAGAGAATTCAAACATGGTACAGTGATAGGTTGCCACCTGTGCAATAAGTCCATTCATGAAATTTCCTCGATACTAAATGTTCCACGGTCAACTGTTAGTGGTATTATAACAAAGTGGAAGCAATTGGGAACAACAGGAATGGGTTTCTATGGCCGAGCAGCTGCATCCAAGCCTCACATCACCAAGTGCAATGCAAAGTGTCAGATTCAGCGGTGTAAAGCACACCGCCACTGGACTACAGAGCAGTGGAGATGTGTTCTCTGGAGTGATGAATGACGCTTCTCTGTCTGGCAATTAAATGGACCAGTCTGGATTTGGTGTTTGCCTGACTACACTGTGCCAAGTGTAAAATTTGGTGGAGAAGGGATTATGGTGTGGGGTTGTTTTTCAGGGGTTGAGTTTGGCCCCTTAGTTCCAGTGAAAGGAACTCTTAATGCTTCACCATACCAAGACATTTTGGACAATTTCATGCTCCCAACTTTGTGGGAACAGTTTTGGGATGGCCCCTTCCTGTTCCAACATGACTGCACACCGGAGGTGAGGCTGCCAGTCTGCGCCATTGGCCCCTCCAACCACCACCAACCACTCACTCTCACACTGCATTCACTGCAAGATCAACAAAGACATGGATTAGCCAGTTTTGTGTGGAGGAACTTGACTGGCCTGCACAGATTCCTGACCTCAACCAGATAGAACACGTTTGGGATGAGTTAGAGCAGAGACTGAGAACCAGGCCTTCCCGACCAACATCAGTGCCTGACCTCACAAATGCTCTTCTGGAAGAATAGTCAAAAATTCCAATAAACACACTCCTAAACCTTGTGGAAAACCTTCCCAGAAGAGTTGAGGCTGTTATAGCTGCGAAGGGTGGGCCAACTCCATATTAAACCCTACGGATTAAGAATGGGATGTCATTACAGTTCATGTGCACGTAAAGGCAGATGTCCCAATACTTTTGACAATATAGTGTATTTTCCCCCTTTTGTGTTCCATCTGCAGCACTGACCTGATTTTCTTACACTGATCTATAATGTTTGATCTCGTCTCGTGCTGCCTTTTAAAGTGTTGAAAAGGAAAACATATTGAGTTGGAATAAGGTATGACTGCAGGCATGGTGAGTAAAATGTGTCAGAAAAAAATAAAACTTTAAATGTATAAAGGGAGATTTTCATTTAGCTGTATAATTATGCTCATAATTTAATGATACAGTGATCATAACAGATGTAACTACACAAGTCCTGTACTAGATTTCATTAAAGATTAAGAATCAGCTCTGATTACAGTGTTTTTTTCAAAGCCAACATCAGCGTTAACCCTCCGTAAAAAAGAAAAAAAGTGACTCCGTCCTTTTCAGCACATTCAGAAATGTCAATTAAAGCACTGTCCTTCATTTGAATATTCCTGATTATTATGCAGCTCCCTCTCTTACATATTCAAAACGGGGTTCTCAATCCAATTAAATGGGCAATGTGCTGTAAAGGCATGGGCAAACATGATTGAAGGCAGAGCTTAGGATGACAAACAAGAGCAATCTGAGGGAGATGGAAAACCGCTTGCTGTGAAGTTAATGGAAGACTCTGTGATGATCACTGATGGAGCAATGGGTGGAGATGTGTGTGTGTGTGTGTAGATGTGTAGGTGTGTGTGTGTTGGTGTGTGCGTGTGCGCGCGTGTGTGTGTGTGTGTGTGTGACAAAGACACAGAGAGATAAAGAGACTAAAATGGAAGTGAGAATAAGGGAATACGAGAGCAATATGGAATTCTGGGTATAAGTTAGGAAGAGACAATAAGTCCGAGATCACGTTTGTGCAGATGCTTGCAGAAGCATGTCCATGTACATCTGTGTGTGTGTGTGTGTCTGCGGGTCATTCTGCCCTTTGCTTGTACAAAATTCGATGCTACTGCGCTGTGTGTGGGTGAAACAGATTCACGGACTGTATTTAATTTGAAATTTAGATTTGCCAGGTCCACACAGAGAAATAATTAAAGTCATATTTTTATTTAGGACACACTTACTTAACAAACAATTTAAAAACACAGCCAACAAGGCAATTAATGTAACAGCCATGGCACAACATGTTGTGTTATCTTGGGAGACTGCTATTTGGAGAGAATGTTTAATTGGCTTGTTTTAAAGAGCCAAAAGTCCTAGGCGCCCTTTACTCCTCCAGTCAATGTGTTATATAAGTAAGAAAACTGAAGAAAACCACATGCATTCTCTATGCAGTGCAGACTGTTTGTGCAATGGTGAACCTTCATCTGGTTCAGGATCCAATCAGTGTGTTTAAACCTGTTCAGGAGCTGCCTGATGCTGTTCAGTCAGACTTGTGTCTGATGAATGCCTCGGCGTCCCACCGGCTCGCTAAATATGCGCAGTGAAATGAGCTGAAACACGGGCCTTAATTAAAAAGTGGAGACCCACGAAGATGTGATTAAAGCAACGCTCAGCGGATTATAGTGACTAAAGCGCCTCCAAAGGCACACAGAAAGAGGAAGAGAATGAAAGAGAGGCGCAAGCGAGTGATTAAGGCACCACGTTCTGTCTTTTTCCTTTCATATTTCCTCTTCCTTTACACCAGAATGTTAGTGTATGACTGATGTTCCCAGTTATAGAGATGTTGAACCTCTCTGTCCCTCTCAGTGAACTGCTTTCTTAATCTGATGTAGCTGCACTTTGGTCTAGATTGTAGGTCACATTTCTTGATTTCCCTGCAACAACATACTGTGACTTCTCTTGGATTGTACAGTTACAACTCCCTAAAAGAACATTTATGTTATGTACTGCACTGCAGGGTGATTAAAACTGTATAATGTCTTTTTCATGAGAGTCAGACAGTACTGACTTGGGCCCTTTTATAGAAACTGCAGCTTCAATGATGCTCTTATCATTGTGCCTTATGGTCAGATTCTCTTCTCTTCTCTTCTTTTCTCTTCTCTTCTCTTCTCTTCTCTTCTCTTCTCTTCTCTTCTCTTCTCTTCTCTTCTCTTCTCTTCTCTTCTCTTCTCTTCTCTTCTCTTCTCTCCATAAATAGCACAACTGCTGAGTGGGAAGCCATTTATTAAGCTACCAGCAGTGATGTGCTCCAAAGGAAATAAAGTCTTGACATTTCTGAAGTAGAAACTGGATCCTGGAGAACATCACATGTCCAACTTCTGCGGTGCTCTTTCTGCTTCTTCCTCAGTTCTTCACGATGACCTACTGTATGTATGCAAATAACCCTCTGTTTGTTCACATCAGGTTTCTTAGGGTATGGATGTCAGTTCCTATATTAATCAAATCCTTTTGCACGGCATCAGCATGCAAAGCGGGCTAGTGTTAGATAACCCAAAGATAGATAGACTCTGCTTATACACTGCTTTCTGCAGATAATCTCTTTAGCATCAGTATGATTAAAGGCTGCACCACCTATCCATAAGATCTGTGATCCACTAACTCTTTTATCAAATCTCTGCTGAATTAGATGGATGTAGGATGAAAAGTAGGTGGAAAAGGTTATGGAAGAACAAGAGGAAAATGAATGAATGAATGAATAAAAGGATCCTGGTTTAATAGTAACTGCTGCAGTTTTCTCTTCCCTTTGATGGATTTGACGAGGAGGATGTTGAATGGAATGAGTAAAAGAGGAGGAAGATGAACAAAGGGTCAGAGAGGAGCAAGGGCAGACGGGAAAAATAAAGGAAAAGAAAGAAACAGATAGAGGTGTGGAAAAAAGAGATGGATGATGGAATGTGAGAAAGAAGGCATTCAAGAACACAAAAAGCATGTAGAAAGGAATGCACAAATTGATGCTGTTAGGTAGGAAAGTAATGTCAAAAAAAGATATAAATTGAGAAAAACATGGTGAAGTTCACAGAAGAAGTTAAAGAAGAAAAAAAATAACAAGAAACTAAGGTTAGGAGCTACAAAGAGCATTCAGGTGGAATGAATGTAAAACTTAGAAAATGATCCATCTACTGCTTGTAGAAAGGGTATATAGTATGGTCTTAATGCAGTCTCACTCTGAAATGCTGCATTGATCCAAATGCAAAATGTATAAATTTCATAATATAGTCTGTAAAATAGTGAGATTAATGCGTTTTCTTGCCCTGAGTTATGAAGCCTACAAGTTTATTTCACTTTATGTATAAAAAGAGCAGAACATTTCACATGAGGCTGTCAGGAGGAGGTATATCACAGAACTCTCATCTAGAAAACTTGTCTTTTATGTGTTTTCTGATCTTTTCACAGTTTGCTTGTTGCCATTTCTGTCATTTTTATGCACCAAAACTACTGGCTGCATGTAGGAACAGATCATGGTTTGAGTTGAAATTCATCCACACAAACACTAAACACAGAATAGCCCCAAAAAAAGATGTAGGCATCTCACACTTCCACAGCCGTTTATATGAGAAGAACACATTTTGCAGTGTGAGTTGCTATCATACATATTTTGTGAGATTGGACTGGCAGCCAAATAACACACTCTGCTAACCTTATGTACTGTCCTTTTGTAGCAGCCTTAGGCCAGTGTTGTGCTCTCCGAGCCACTGTGTTCTAGGGGCAGAAGTGCACATGCTCGGCAGCAGTGTGCATGCACAGAATACATAGATACCAATCTGCTGCACATGTATGAAGCAGAGGATTCCAAACAAACTAGAGAGTAGTACAATAAAAACTTCATGTCCAGTCGGTAAGAGAGTAACTACTCATCCCCACTAACATCACTTACATATCACATGTGCTCATTACCTGCTTCCCCTGCTGACAGCGACTGATTTACAACCTCCTCACCTCCTCTTACCGTCCGACCCACTCTGCCCCGCCACCAACACCCTGACCATCTCACTTTTGTTCTGATATTTACACATTCATTCTGTTTGCTCTTCTTTGGATGTCTCCACTTAAATGAGCATCTGGACGGGAGGAGACCTCGGAGAATAAAAGATGCCATGTTCTGTTTGCACAGAAGATACTTTAATACAGGTTTGATCCTCAAGTTTTTCAGTCAGTGAGACTTTATTTATGGAGCTCCTTTCATACAAATAAAATGCAGCACAACAGTACAAACAACCCCCCAAAGTCACGTTATAAATAAAGGACTCTAAAACACAGGGATTAAGGAACTGAGGAAAAGCTATCCTATATAACACAGGGTAAAATGAAATAAAAAAAGATACATAAAATAAAATATCTATTATTAAAATAGAGATAGAAGTCAAAAATGATAAAAACAAGAAGATGACATAAAAATTATAGATCAATAGATTAAAATATGTAAATAAATGAATAAAGAGAGAAATCAATAAATAAAATTAGCTCTAAGAAGACAGACAGATTGTACTATGTGAGGGTTAAACAGCTAAATATCGACACTGAGACAAGTCTAGAGATTATAACTCAAATAATCATTTCCAAAAAACAAAAAACAGTTTCACCTATGGTTTGGCTGCTCTTGTTTCACCAGTAACCTGCATGTAAATATTAGCATGCCATCCTCTGTAACTTTAGCAAATATTAAAATCCCCCATCTCAGTAAAAATATATTTGTTTAAAATTATAATGTGATGAATTCAGTTCAAATGTCCCTTTTCCTCCACAAACACTTTATATTTGTGCTCCTGTTTGCTTTGGTTTGATTTATGAGAAGCTACACAATAAAATTTGCAGAAACACAAGTCATAAGTGATGAAGTTTTTTACTTGTAGATTACTTGAAACTTTCATAATTTGAATTTTCTCCTAGCAAAACACAGCTTTGTCACTACTCCTAACTAAATTTTCAAAAATATGCTCACATCAACTTAAGCCAGTTCTAGACTCTAAAAACTCTCTAAATTTGTTCTAGACTCTAACTACAGTGGAGTTATGTTGTAACTGCTACTACTGAGTTAATTTTGACACAGCTTTAAAACGACATTAAATCGACAACCCCTACTGCATAGTTTTACTATATTTATCCAGTACTACTATACACATGTTCATCACCATAAGAAGTGCTCACTGTCTTCTCGCTTGCTGTCAGCGCTGTAGCTCTGCAGCTGACTTTAATGAAGCATTAATTAACTCCTTCATTAGACCTTTATGGTGAGCTGCATGTCTGACTTGTCGTTTGCCTCGTGCTGTCACCTGCACTGCAGCGAGAACATCCAGCGCTGAAAAGGTCAAGGTGTCACGGCTGCCGAGGAACAGAGAGTTTGCAGCTGTAATGCTCAGACGTAACTGTCACCATCTGTCCTGAAGCTGCCAATGTGAGACGTACTCTGTGATTATTCTCTCTGTGCGCTGTCTTCGCTGGAAAAGACAGAGGTTCATCACACTAGTAGATAAATGATTAGGCCAGGCACCTCTGAAGACACCAGACAGCTGATACTCATAATGTGAGTGTGTGTCTGCTTTATACACCCACCGACAGCCACTGAATGTCAGTGATCTTTGGCTCCTTTTGTTGTCTTTGGTCTGTGAAAGCAGCTGCATCGTCTTGAAGATGGATACTTAAGTTAAATGCCTTTTAAAATCCTCTCTGTGAATCAAGAGCATGGTGCCCTTATGTTTTTCTTTTTATGAACTTAGTTGAAAATGGTTTTAATTGGTTTGTCATAAGAGCTGTTAGTACTTCTGAAGCTGCTCAGTTGCTCTTAAAATTAAGGAACACGTATCTTGTTGTTTTTTCTGTGCTTGACTCTGCTCTCTGACCCCCGACATTTACAGGAAAGTGTTTTCTCGCAGTAGAAGCTGGCATTCTGCCACTAGGAGCTGCATTAATATGGTGTCAGATGGCGGAGTCAGTGTCAAGTGTATAATCATGATTCCAGTGCAAATGCAATCACCAGTGTAAGATGAAAGCTGCGCAACTCAAAGACAGACCTGTCTGCTCTTCGGGAGTCCAGGAACACATCTGCATTTCACATCCTCGGTCCCACAGTCCCAGTTTAATAAAGTCGCTCTGCACAAAAAAGCTCCACTATAAAGTTTAAAGCAGGACACAACTCAATAAATGAGATTTTACTCTGGCTAAAGGTTTGTTATGTTATCTCTGTTTTCACTTGGAGTACATACAGTCATATGCAGCGCACGCAATCTGCAGCTCAACCAGCGTCCCCTGGCTGATTACCTCTGAAGTCAGCCTGGAGGTGGAAAAATAATGATCATAAAAATGTCATCACGTATTCGCTGCTGACATACAGACAGAGAGAGAGCAGGGCTTTACATTCGGTCTAGGGCTTCCTCGAATCTCATGCCAAGAATGTGAAGGAAAGAGACAATTAATTCTGATGTGATTAGGTGGCCTGAGAGGCTCAGAGATGGAGAGGAGGTGTTGTTTTATTTTAAAAGACTGCCATGTGGTGTACAAACTGAGATAGCCAGACTGAAAATACTGAGAGGCAGGAAGTCAGCAGAACCATCGGTGCAGAGCGCAGTGAGAACACCACATGAAGGTGAAACCACCTGACGAGGTGTCTCAAACCTACACACACACAGCTGTGCAACATGATGGAAGTAACTTTATTTTTGACTGTTTCCTTTCTTGCTGATGCTGTGACCTTGTAAAGACACAGTGCAGCAAAAACGACAGGGTTCTTTTTCCACACATGTTGTAAGAAAGGTATCAGGACAATTCAAGGTTTAAACAAAGAAAAGACTGTGGATGTTTGCATTTTGTGAACCAACCTGAGTAGTGATACAAGGAGAAGTTAAAGGTGTTGCAGAAGTTATGAAGGTGGTGCATGATAATACTGCAGGCATCTGCAGGAAATAAAGTGTACATGCCTGCAGTATTCTCATTTACCTCACACATATCTCCACGGCACTGTTTCAGCTTTGGAGAATGTTGTGGCTGCACTTCGTTATCATTCGTGCTCTTGCTTGTTTGTAATTCTTTGGACCAATCAGATTTGACTTGGGTGGTGCTAAGCCCAGGATGCAGCGACTGTGAACCTGCAGAATAGTGACAAGGGAAATGGTGTGATGCAACATTTGCAAGCAGGGGAGCACAACACAGTCAATAACATGCAAATTCACTGAAACAAAGAAGCAGTTCTGACTTATTGCATGATCCAAATCTTCAGCAAAGCTTGAGTTTTTTTTTTAGTGTGTAGGTTTGTAGCATGTAGGTTGTGGCTTCCTGTAGTGAAGGGGATTTGGAAAATGATAAGACACAGACAGCAGATGAAAAAATGAAAATGAAAAGGGCAGCCATATACCAGAAGTCCACATCCTGTGAGTCAGACTAAGTATCATCAAATGTTGTTTTATTTACGCTGTTTGATTGAAATGTAAGAAGCTGCTTGAATCTCTACTTTAGATATGGTTCAGGTGTGTTTCTGTCCAGTGCTTCATCAACTGAAACACATAAGTTGAGATATATATATATATATATATACATACATATGTATATATATATAGTTATAGTTATAGTTAGTTATAATATATATATATATATATACATATATATATATATATATATATATATATATATATATATATACATATATATATATATATAGTACAATACATCTGTGCTACATAGCTAACTATGTTATGTAACTTAGCATCAAAGTTTATCTACCATCTGTGTGCTGTGAGCTCAATCCTCACTTATCGTTTTATGTTTAATTGTAGATAATCATGCAAACTTCAATTAATCATTAAGCAATTAATTAACTAAAAAATGTGGAAATTTCTATTAATATGTGAGTGGGTTGAACTAAATTTTGCACCTTAAGTAATACATGCTAAAACCCGTTGCTGTGGTTCCCGAGTGCCTTTGTGGTGCTCAGCTGTGATTTGCGATGAAGTCACAGTCGACTACATACCTCCATACATCTCATACTCCATCTCTGCATCCCACTTATTTCACTCCTCCCCACGTTCCTCCTCGTCTCCCTGCCTGGCTGGCTGGCGGTACTATAAATAAATTGAGCTAGATGTATGATCAGAAATGAATTTATCTGCTTGACGCGCTCCCCGCGACAATTTCCAGGGCAATATGTAACTGTTTGAAGTCTGAGGTGGTGTGAGGTGGTGGCTAACACAATCTTATCAAACCAGAGAGGGCTGGCTGGAGAATCTGAGCAGGCCTCCCCAATCTGTTGGATATTATTCACTCTGATGGCTTCAAGAGCTTTATCAGTGTGCCAGAAATACTAAGTAACTGAGTAGAGCCTGTTTCTGTGTCTGGCAATGGCTTTGCACACAGACGTTCTTACACTTAAACACATAAATACACATGTTTGTAAGTGTTACCCTGTTTAACCGCACACACACACACACACACACACACACACACACACACACACACACACGCACACACACGAATACCTGAAGTTCCACACGCCCATATGCATACTTTAAATGTGCTTGCTGGCCCAAGAAGCCTCCCGTCACAGGCACGCTGAATTGGACTGGACATACGATCGCAAACACACTGCTGTCAACCTCCTACAGCCACAGTCACACAAACACACACTCGCTTACACAAACACACACACTGGATTGGTCCCAGCGCCTGCCATCTGCGTGTGTTTGTATGTTGGCCTATTGTACCAGGGAATGTGTTATATTAATGTGTGAAAGTGAATGAATGGGTGTTGAAATGAGTCTTTTGATATTTGGAAAGTACAGAAGGTCAGTCTGTTACATGCTGTCAAGGCCAACGTTGTTTCTTTGAAGAAAGTTTAGACTGAAGTTTGTACTCGCAGTGCAACTTGGACTTAAATCTGAGAGCTCTGAAAGCCAGAGTGGGATTTTTTCTTCTTCTTTTTTTTTTTAGTGTATTTGGATGTGAGTCGCACACGGTTGGATTCGAATAGAAAGGCTTAAAAAGACCTTTACCTGCACAATGCCGTTGCTCTCGTTGGCTTGACGGTTTTGTCGCCTCTTCAAAAACTCTTGGCAAAGAGAGGCTGACATATTTTAGTATAGGTTTGAAAGCTGCTCACCAAGAAAAATAAAAAAATTAAAGCGCAAAATCTGTATACACTTTCAGAGCAGTTACAACACAGACATCCTTTGGTGGATTTCTAGATTTATGATGTACTAATTTAATTCATTTTGTGGAATTTATTACTACAGAACAAACATTAAGATGTACAAACCTTGAAATCAATCACAATTACATGCAATTTAGTTTGAATGGAGATTTTAACCTGCAGATTTAGTGCCAAAACACAATGCAACAAAATTTGTGACTGAGTTGCTTCATTGTTTGTTTTTAGTCTTCAGTCTTCCGATTTTATCAAAGCCTTTTGCTTCTGTGCACTCTATGATAAATGTTAACATCAGTTATAGAACCAAAAGACACAACGCTTGGCTCCTTTTTTTCAGATAAATTCTGTGCACAATGTGTTTGACTTTGAGGCCACGTGTGATTCAAAGTAGGAAGAAATGACTCAGTTAGGTTAAGAAGTCTCATGTAATCTTTTTTAAAATTGTTTTTTCATGAGCCATGTCTTATATTTCTGTTTTTAAATTGAAAATGAACTCAGAACCTCTGCAGCGATGTTGACAGATTGTTCTTTTGTAATGCATTTCTTTAAAGAATCTATACCAGAGGCTCTGCAGTATCAAAAATAAAGAGAAATAACATTAGCCCACACTACAGATGCTACATGTCTTTGACCTACTCATGGAGGATTTTCATGGAGGATAAAACAAGTTTGTATTCCTATATATCATGTATTTTCCCACATTTGTAGGTTTGGTCCAGGCAGGACATAACATGTGGAACAAGAGACAAACATGTTATGGTGAAAATGATTTCCAGGCAAGAAAATAAAGCATTTAAAAACACCTACAGACTCAAACGACTTTGACCTGAGTGGTTTGAATAGTTGTAAAATAGGACACGAGCATTTCATATATGCATTGTGGATTTCACAGTAGCAAAGACGCCAAGCAAATTAATGAGAAAACACCAAGCAACACCTTTTCTGACACAGTCTCAGTTAAGTTGGAGATTGTAAGCTTCACAAATTACTGATCAAGCAGCGTACATTTATGCTTTACATTCATGTTTGCAGGCACTTTTGGGCACTTCCATGTTCAACGCAACGTTTTACTTTCCTGTGAAATCTTTTTATGTTTGGAATTACCTCCATTCCTCTGTTAATTACACCGCAGTGCTGTGTAAAGCGGCACCAGCACCCGCTATCATCCTACAAATGGCACACATGCAACAACTTGTCACTGTACTCAACACTTTGTGATAAATCTCGGTGAAGCTACGGGGCTGCAGAGACTGTCGGCCCGCCCACACTGGTGTCGACATGACTTCATGCTCTGCGACTTATTAGCACGTCCCTTATCAGTTGACACGAGCGTCAAAGTGTTATTGTTGATTGGGGAAGTTGTTTCTGTCTGTCCTGCACTGCTCTTTTATTTGTAGCGAGACGTCGAGCTGAAAAATAATGTCAATTTGACAAATGCAGGGTTTGTTACTTAGTTCTATATCTATGTTTTAGGTGCATTTTTAGATCACTTTTTCCTTCTGGTTCAGTGAAACATCCATTTTTATGTGAAAATGCCAACATTGTTCCTTTACTAATGAGAAATCTGTAAATTAATTCAAATGTATTTTAGCAGGATAGAATTCCAAAACAAGAATCTGTCTTAGGTTTCTGCTTGTGTTCTTTTTGATTTCATTTTGGGAGGAATTACCCATAATCCACTGTCTGTCCCGCCAGAAGAGGACAGACAGACAGCTGAGTCCACAGACATGCTTAATGCACAAACGTACACACTAGCACAATATTTATGCAGACAGGCAGACGGACACTATCTCTACACACACACAGACACACACACACCTACATATACGAGTGAAGGGCTTATTTGAGGTTATTATGGGATATTAGTTTGGCTTGGGAAATGACAGGGCTTTGCACGATGCTGCCGTTGCATAGCAACCTAGGTAATTTTCAGCTAGCTAGCACTGCTTCATTTTAGGTGATAGAAATGTTGGGTTTTTTTTAATAAAAACCGGAGGAGTGTAGATATTTTTGTCTGCCAGCCACGGAGAGAAAAGAAATGGGGAAGGAATGAAAAAAAAATGAAAGAAAGGTTCTCTATTATGTGTTTATTGCTACAAGCCTGTTTCCAAGTGATCAGATTTATATACAGTTAAACTAGCTACAAACTAAAAATACATTTTGATAAGGATGTAATTGCTGCCACTTTTTAAAAATTTTAATAATGAAGAAATATTGTTTATTGGCATATTTGGATTTGTGAAATGCATCAGTAAAATCTTCACTTCTTCTTGCAGTGACTCCAGCTGTAGTAAACTTTGTGCCTGGTGATGTCAGATGATTGGCAGCACTAGATGAAGAGAGAAACTCATGATCTGATTTTATCCAGGAAGAATCCACAATGACAGACTGTGGACATTGTGTATTCTTCATTAATTACCAAATCAACTAAATAAAAAAGCTGCCTGTGATCAGATTCTGGTGCAGTTTCTTGAGCACCATATACATTTTCCATGCACACCAGTATGACTGGCTGGACTGGGCAAACTGGGATTATTTCAGGAGGCTGTGAGCATCAAAAGAATGGAAAACAACTGAGGACATGAAGGAAGATGGTTTGAGTGTCGACTGATGGATTCACCCAGTGCTGGTCTCTTCCTCATTATTGTTTTTTTTTTCTTTTCTATCTACTTTAAAGGAAACCTGTGAAGAAACAAACTTTGGAGGATTTACATATCAAACTGGAGTGTGAACCAAAGAGCTGGATGCTTGCAGGGGCTTGCTCTGGAAACAGCAGCAGCAGCAGGTAATGCCTGGCAGGCTGTAGGTGTTGTAGCCTCCCTGGTAGGTGGTTTTTCACTGTTACATCGCCTCTGTCAGGGTAAGTAACATCAATTTAGTAAAATATCAGTGTGATATGAACCACCGAATCCTAAATAATCTATAGGATAATCAGTTATTCTTTATTTTTCTTCCAGAAACAGCATCATTTTCTCTACTCCTAATAATATAAGCAGCTATTCTTTTTAACAAAACCTGTAAGTATTCCTGAAATGCTGGCGTGTCATAAATCTGCCTTAGTAGCTGTTGTAGTCTGCAGCAGCGACATCCTAAATCTTGCTGTGCAAATCTTACACTACATTTAACATTTGGCAATTAAAAGCCAGAAGAAGACAATGAGAATTTGCATCCCAAATGCCATACATGACCGCCACCAGCTAGCACTGGGGTAGAGGGAGATAGGAAATGAGAGAATTGGACAGAGAGCGGCAAAGAAGGGAATGAGTCTGAGGACAGAAAGAGCTACTGTACAACATGCTGCTGTAGTGGCTGATAAGTGTTTTTCTGGCGGGGCAGATTAAAAGACTACAATCTTCCGATGAATATATTAACATTTTATGAGGCGAATCGGGGACTGGCAATCTCTTCCCTTGCATAAATAATGAGCTGGTTTAATATGACTGCCTGGTTGGGAGTCTCCCGTGACATGTGTGAAATTGAATGGGATGTCGTGTGTGTGTGTGTGTGTGTGTATGTGTGTGTGTGTGCAGGATGTGTGTAAATGGGAGTAACAATGTGTGTGTTTAGAGGAGGAGGCATGAGGGGTGCAATGCATGTTGGGGTGTTGGCTGGTGGTCCGTGTGTCTATGTGTGTGTGTGTGTGTAGGCAGGATGCTAATGACTGAGTCACTGGCAACACACCAGGACGTTACACACATGTACGTACACACCGAGCACACAAGCACCTTGATGAAATGTGCAATTAGAAGCTTTTCAGCTGCAAATTAGACTGTACAAAGATTTCCAGACTGTACTTCCATGAATTTGTAAAAAGAAGTACTCCAACTATTCAGACAACTTTTTTTCATTTGCACGTCTTGTACTGTGACAGCCACCCTTTCAAACTGCGCCTGAACCGCTGATTTATGACCTTGTGGAGTCATGTTTTCAGGGTTTGCACTTGTCATGTCGTTTTTTTTTATTACGGCAAACCTTTTTTCTCCTTCAGGCCCCCTTTTGATAAGATTGAAATGACTTTATTATAAAATAACATCAATCTTAAATGGAAAGTTAAAGTAGAAAGCGACATTAATATACCCAGAATATACAAAACCACCTTTTTTTTTTTTTTACAAGATTTTAATTAATGTCACATAATAATGGTTGACACTGATATGACCACAGGATACTGTCTAATATCCATGTAAACAACTGGGCAAATTAAATAAGCCATAACAAACTAATAATTAGACATATCAACAATTTTTGATGCTACAGAGGACACGAAAAATGTGACTATCCTTGATAGACGTGGTTTGTGTGTCTAGCTGTGTTTACTGGTCTCTCCATGACATTCACTTCTTTTGTTTCTGTCTATAAGTTGCTGCTGCTGGGCAATGTGACAGTTTGTATAATACACAAGCTAACGACACTATAGCAGCAATGGATGAGCAAGAAGTGAGTGAAAAGCAAAAAGATGGCAACAAAACATTGACACTGAAACCCGACAACATGTCATAAATGGATGTTTTTTATCCGTGATGCTGCGAATTCAAGGATAGCAACAATATGATGTTAGAGGTCACATAGAAGCAGCGCAAAACACAAGCACAACAATGCGCCAAAGTAGATGGCGGCGCTGAGCGAAGCTGGACGGAAAATTAATAGCTTAGCATCTTTCTTAAAGGGCTGAAAAGGAAGAAAAGGGTTTCATGAGGGTTTTTTTTCACAAGGATGCAGCTCTTAAAGGGACTCAAGTCTGTTTTCTTCAGGTAAATAAGCTGCAGGTCAAAATGTGAAGCAATGCAGAATCAGAGACAAACATTTCTTCTAGAGGAGAAAGAAAAAGTAAAGTGTTTTAACAGTCTGTGAGGAGTACACTGCTTTAATTTGTTCTCATTTATTGACTGACATCTTCTTTGTTATAATGCTTTGAAAGACAAACTGAACCTCGACATAGAAAATAACTTCCCAGTCCTTTTGAAACTTGAGTGTAGTTACAGTATCTCTTATTAGATAATACATTTTTGTGATGAATATAATAAAGACGAGGTCCAAGGTAGTACTCCATGGGAGAAAAGCTTCTCAAATCATATAAATTGAGCCAAAATGTGTTATCACATATTCACCACTTATCATCCTTTAAAAGTGAAGAAAGTTTTTGGAGAGCTTGCCTTTACAATGCAGTTTAATTATACGAACAAAAAACTGGAAGCTCCAAATAAAAGTTACTTTCTTCGAGGACCTCTTTAACCCTCTATGTCCTTTCATCATCCTTCACTCCCTCTTTGTCTCCATCTCCTGCTCCGTCCCTTGCTCTGGGAGATAGAAAGAAAGAGGTGTGTGAGATCACAGACTTTTTCTGCTGAAATGTGTAATTTTCCGCATGTTTTTGCCCTCTGGGGCGGAAAGACATCTGTGGCAAAGTTGTGGAAGTTTGAGTGGAACCCCGCTGATTATGTAAAACGGCAAAAACCTGCAGAATGCGTCAGCTAGCCGAGTGTGAAAGTTGTGGGTTTAAATTGATCTCGATGCGTGAAAATACAAACGTGGTGTGAGCCGTGTCGCTTCCAGTTGGCTGGCCCACTTTAGAATGGATTCTGTTGGCACCGGCTCAAGTCATAAAGCGACAACAAGCCGATCAACGTTTCTCGGGATGGACAAGTTCCCAGCCGTGGCGAAGGTGTAAGCTTTGCATTTTACAATACTATTCTAAAAATGTACATTTAGGTAATAAAGGAGAGAAACAGATATGAGGAGACAATGACTGACTAAATAAAGTTAATGAGAACAGCTTGACCACTGAGCACATTAGTGGAATTGAATTAATTGTCCGCTTGTGATAAAAATGACGAGGTCTCTTTCACCTTGAGACAAGTTGATGAAATATGGCAGAGCATTTCACGGCGCTGGCATTAGCCCCGCTATGAGCAGCAATCTCTTATTCTCTTTACCCTCTGTTACTTTACCCTTAGCTCCCAGCGTCAAAAGTGCTGCATTTTGACGCTGGCTTCCCTAGAGCATGGCAGATTAGTGGAAGGGGGTCAAGCAAAGTTCACAGATAAAGGCCAGTTTGAAGGGAGTGAGGGGTGGAGGGGGAGGCGGTGGGAAGCAGAAGCCCAGAGAAAGAGGAGGAAAAGTTGGAAATGAGAGATCTTTCACCTTGCTTCAACAAGATGAAATATCCCAAGTCATCAGTAACTGATCCAGCATAAAGGTTAGACTATTATTAGGTTGTGTGTGCGCGCACGTTCATGAGCGCACATCAGCATGCACATGTGGATGGTTAAAGTTTTTACCTTGACAGGGACTGGAAGCCATAACCCAGTGCAGTGCAGAGGGGAGTGGTGTGGCTCTGACCTACTGTGATGAAGTATGAATGCTGAACCCCCTGAGAAGTGTGGAAACACAGAGAAAGAGCTCAAAGTGGAACATAACCTTGGCAGGTCATTAGCAACATGTAACTCTGCATTCACGCCGTGAGCAGTTTGGCTGAAGGGTCATTCTGGCTGGTTGTGTGCAACACAAGAGATTCGGAGGATTCTAATGGAGTTCCTGAACTGAAAAATCATGCACACTCGATTTCATTGCTGCCGTGTCTTGATACACTAAGTGGTAGGGTGATATTAAATTAAACCAAATGTCACTGATGGTGGTATTTCTGATGTTATGTCCAGTAGTTTTTCTATATATGAAGAAACCTGGAAAGCTTGAAATAGCTCTGATTGACTTTTCTTCACTGTCAGACAGAAATAATGGAAAACAAAGAAATATTACAATCTAATCAAATTGTGACATTTGATGAACACATTTACCGAATTATGGTGGTCTATTTCATGGTGGTAAGCTGGTTTACACTTTCAACCCCTTTCTAGATCATGAACTGTGGCCAGTTTTGACCCGATGCTCACAGACAGCTACGTCTGGTGTTCATGAAGCGTTTTGTCGAGGATTATTGCAGGGGCTTACCCCAATCCAGTTTTTCTCTTCAGGGTCTTTAGTGTTGAACAGTCGAGCTAAATATTGCTATACAAGATAGAAAGGAAAGCTGTTGGTTGACCAGTTGATCTACTGTCCAACCTTCGTCTATTGTCATGAGCTCTGGGTAGTGATGGAAAAAAATGAAATCACAGATACAAGCGGATGAAATTAGTTTCCTCCGCTGTGTGGGTAGACTCATTTTTAGAGACAGAGTTGAGTCGCTGATCCTTTGCGTCAAAAGGAGCCAGGTGATCTTATTTTGTTGCCTCCGAGCAGCCTTTCTTCAGAGGTTTTCTGTGTATGTCCAGCTGCAAGGAGATTCTGAGGTACACCCAGAACCTGCTGGAGGGATTACATATCTCATCTAGTCTGGGAAAGCCTTGGAATCCCCAGGAGGAAGTGGAAAAGAGATATTTGGAATGTCTTGCTTAGCTTGCTGCCATTTCAACCTGACTCTGGATAAGTCAAAGAACATGGATGGAAGCAATGCGGAATGAATTGCCACTTTAACTCTAAAACATGCCAAATTTATGGGGGATATATGTACATTTGGCTAAGATTTAATGGCGATCATAGAGCATACAACACATGATGGTAACCACATCAAAACGTTCCTATGTTAAGAGGAGGTTGGGCTGCATGGATCTGATTGGATGTGACAGTCAGCTTTTAACTTCACAGTTGATGAATGAGCCACTGATGATGAAGAATTAATAAGTCAGCTTAATCAAGTTAGAAGTTTAATTAAAGGGATGGGAAATGTATGAAAGAGACAAAAGCTTCAATAACAGTAGAATAAACCATATGTGTGAGACAGAGATGTGTAGCTGCAGCACACTGACAGCTACTACCTACAGACTAAGTATATCCATGCATTTTTCTGTGATTTAACGTGACTAGATCCAAATCCAATACAAGGTCAGTTTCTTGGGCTTTATCCATAATAAGCAGCACAATATCTAGAGAGGAGCTGTCTCTTCTACAAACATGAACAAAACAACTCAACTGGAAGCACCTTGTTTGTTTCAGCAACATGTTTCTCCACTCAGAGCCTTTGTCAGGGTGATTTACAGATTGTGTACAAAGTATAGCTTTTGCACTGTTTCACTTATTCATTGAGAGACTCACGTATGGAAAGCATCCAACGCACGCTGCGCCTCTAGCCCCGGGGTTTCAAAATAAAAGTTCAGCAATCAGTCTGATAAACAGAGCAACAACACCATCTGTTTCCAGAGAGCCTGTCTTTTCCGATATACACCGAAGACTCATACAAACACACAAGGCCTTTCCGTGTGGGTTTTGGTTTTTCTCTCCTATACAGTCCGAGGACATCCACGGTGGGTTAATTGGTGGATCTAAATGAGTTAAAGGTGTGAGGGTGAGTGGTCACGACAGTCTCTTTGTGTTAACGCCCACTTCAGTTCCCCTGATTTCATCTCTCTCACACATTTTTTTAAATGCAGGCAGCTCAAGAGACACCTTTGGGACTTTTTTGACGCGACAAACTGTGCTGATGGGAGAATTCACACACACACACACACACACACACACACACACACACACACACACACACACACACACACACACACACACACACACACACACACACACACATATGCACACGGTCGGTTGTCTCACACACATGATCAGGACTGTAGTTTTCCCAGAGCTATGAATCCGGGGGGATCACTGACACAACTGATTGCCTGGTATCAATCCAGTAATGACAGGAACATCAGTGAACCAGAGGAAGGATTGAAACAGTCTGTTCTCCTTCATTCTGTTTACATCTGCTCTCTGTGTACGTCCTGCTTTTCATAATTCTTTTATCATCTCGCTTTGCTTTTGTTTACTTCTTCTCCTTCCTGTCTTGGACTGTCCTTCATTATGTTCCCAGCTGCCTTCTCTCTTATGTCTTCACCTATAATTTAGTGCAGCCCCTAACACAGATGGACAAGTATGTGTCTTTTGTTTCAAGACTAATTTGTGTTTTATTTATGTTTCAAGGAAATGAAAAGGATTTTAAAAATATTATCAAGGACAAAAAAAGTTTAGATTAACAAAACAAGCATAACATCAGCTACTATCAGAAGCTGAGTTTACCTTAATTTACAGCAAAATGTAGTTATTCTGGAAGACAAATTCAAATTCTGTATAGACAAACAGATGTACATGAAGATATTTAGCTCATTAGACATAAAACTGAGTGATAAAAACTTGTGCATCCTCTCTAAATATATGTAGTGATTAGCTGCTGCCATGCTTGTCTTCTTTAAAGAGTGATGTTGGTGCAATATTTCAGGTTGGATCAGGCTATCATCTCTCATTATTCGCCTTGATTTCCATCTATAATCCAACAGGAATGTTCAAGGAGTTGCTCATAGGACAGGTTTGCAGTTAGCTTTGAAGCTAATACAGTCCATTAAGATTTAATGGATGTTTTAAGCCTCTCTGAAAAACTTCTGGTATCAAATCTGCAGCCCTAAAAGTGCAATCAAATGTTTAACTGAAGATAATCTGAGACTTTAGTTGTCCAAGTTTGGAAAATTAATTTGACTTACTGTAATTGGTCTTACAGTAAGTGATGCTGACTTATTAAGTCTTCATTTTGCTACTCTACCTGTAGTCTAGTTCTACAGGGAAACACCGTCCGAAAAAATGCAAAAATAAAATTTCAGCCTCAAATCTAAGACATCCTCTTAGTTTGTTTAAGTCAAACCGTTGGTGCTTCATATTTGGTCGACTTTGAAATAAGTTTGTGCACAAAATTTGGGTTGTAGATTTCCTTCTCTGTCACATTTGGTAGCATTAAGTAGGAATCTTTTATTGGTCAGTATTAACAAGAAAAATGATCTAAGCAAAACCTTTAAGATATACTTAAAAATCTTTTTTTTAAAAAAATAAAATTGCTGGTATTTGCAATAAAAAAGGAGTATTTATTTATATATTTATTTGTATTTATATTTACGGTATATTTATATAAGCACAGTAGAGTCAATGGAGGGTGGCAGCCGAGAGGTTCTGCAGCTTGCAAATATGTTTGAATTAAGACATCAAAATCCAAATGAGAAGTTTGTGTGCCATGGTTCTTATTCTAAGGGATTAGAACTTTGTCAGTGAGTGCAGAAGCCATGAAAGTGATCATGGCTTCTGCGACTGGTGGCTGTAGAACAACTTTAAAGTCTGAAGTAACTGGGACTCAGGCCAGAAGGTAGTTTACAGAGTCTATGAGGGCGTATTTCTAAAGTCAGCAGGTAAAGTCTGGTCTCATCGTCTATTGTTAGTCTAAAGCTGCAGCACATACAGTCCCCAAGCTGTCCCTGCTGCCACTAACACTGGCTCTGTATCTGTCTTGCAGCATTGTACACATGCCTGCCTGCGTCCATATGTGTGCATGATTGTGTGCACCTGTGTATGTGTGTGTGTGTGTGTGTGTATTCCCAACACAGCTCCTGTCCACCGTCAGTGTCAAAGCCGGTCCGCTGGGCCTTTCAGTGCACAGGTGGTGATAGACTGGCCCCTAATGAGTCCATATGGGACTGTCTGGGAGAGGTGTGTGCTTTAGTGTGTGTTTCTGTGTCTGTGTGTGTGTGTATGTGTGTGTGTGTCTGACCGGGGAGAGTCAGTAGATATTGATGTTCCTGTTGTGAGCATGTGCGTTTAAAAGGTAAAAACCCTGCTGTATGTGAGAAAGAACAACCCACCTAGTGAGAGTAGTTAAGATGAAACTGAACTCCGGGAACCTGCCAGCCGCTGATGTACATGTTGTGTTTTCCAGGCTGTTGTTGTGTTTGTACTCACAAACCTGCAGATTTGTCTCCCGTCTCTCCTGACATCATACTACATCCTCCTCTGACTGGATTATTCCTATACGGGCCTGTTTACCTGTCTGTATGTCCTCCGTCTGCATGCATCCTAAAGGCATGTTGCACAATTTACAACACTACAAATGTGTGCATTCTGTCTACGTGTTGATTATCTGCCAGTGGCCCCGAGACGCAACGTGTCAGTGTGTAGCTTTATTCACACTTGCTCTGTTAACAAGAACTGTTAAGGGAACACAGACTCAGGCTTGGCATGTTTACAGGCAACACATAAAGGCAACTTACATGGATTGAATAAAAAAATAGATTCCTGCATACACAAATAAGCGCTCACAAACAGTCGTTCCGTATTACACTGGGAAATGAAAAGGATCAAAACATGGACTGTGGCACCAGTACTGTATAAAGTATATATTTAAGCTAACACATAAATATTTGTCTTCAGTGTTGAGAAAGTGCCTCGTTTTGGTGCAAGTGGTCCTTCAGAAATGATATTCTCACCTGAATGTTCTTTGCTGTCTTTTAATCCAATTCTTTATATATATATAAAATACTGTATATACAACTTACTGATGTACATAAAACACAACAAAACAGGGCTGTAGCTGTCATTGTTTCCAAGCAGTTTAAATGTTCACGTGCTCAAAAATGTAGCAGTTGGATCAGTTGAACTGAACTTTAGTGGATAAACAGATCTGTTAAGTGTCTCACACAGCTGCCCATTGTACACACTCCACTACAAACCATCAAGTGTGTGTGTGTGTGTGTGTGTGTGTGTGTTTTATCCTTTTTTCCATCTGAGTTCAGATGTGTTATCTCTTTATCTGTTGACACAACATGTGTGAGTCACAGAGTTGAGTCAGTGGTTTGAAGCTGGTTTGACCCGTCTGATACTTGAAACCTGCTTTTTATCTTCCGGCTGAGCGAGACGGCTGCAGAGATAATAACAGAGAGGACTTTATGACTGTAGAGCACCAAAACTTTCAAGTGACAGTTTTAACTCTGAATGCTGCCAGGGATCCTCAATAAACATTTTGCTGTGTTTGTATAAAGTCAAAACACAATTACCCCTAGTCCGTCTGGATTAGTAGCATATAAAATGTAAAAAGTGTTTCATTTAGAACAACAACAAAAAGGAAATAAATCAGTGAAAAGTATCAGTGAAAGGAGTGTGACGCTTTCAGCTATTTTATAATTAGAGTTATTATCTGGCTTTCATCATACATGACTGTATAGAGACTGTAAATCTTTTCTTTACTGTCATTTTATTCTCATCTCATGCAGCAGCAAAAGGTCGAAAACACCACAGACAAAATCAGCATTTCATCAGATCACTTTAATTGATTCCATTTTTCACACATCTGGTACAGTTCAGCTAATTTATGCATCCAAGATGCTGTAAATTGGTCAAATGAAATGAAGAAAGAGAACACTGCTATTGGACATGCTTGGCTGTCTGCATAATAAAAGACTGAACAGCCACTTACCTGGAACACTGTGATGTGATGCCGCCTTGCTGGATGTTTTGGCTGTTGTACTAAAATCTAAATATAATAACCTGAGAGATTTACTTGAACAAAAAAGGAAATTAAATGACAAGGCACAACTAACAAACTGAAATTATTATTTTTCTTAAAACACTGTCATTCTCATGTGCTGCCAAGTTGAATGCATCAGATGTGACTTCATGGCTGAGAATCAAAGTGAGTACATGATAGTAATGATCCATCACAACACTCCCCTCCTTTCACACAGCAGATGTAAGTCTTTCACAGATATAACTGGGAGGAATTAGAAGACAGCAGGAGCTATGTGAACAATTCATCCTTCATTCTAAATAGTTTAAGAACATTTCACATAATAATAATAATGATAATAATTAAACATTCTCCTCCTACACGTCTGAGAACAAATTAAGTTGGAAATTTGCTATCTTATGAGCAGACGAGTGAGACGGAGAAGAAGGTGATGAGGATTTAATGCAGCACTTTGGCCGCCTACTGGGAGCACAGCTGTATCAAACAAAGGGAGGAAATGCTGCTTAATGCGACAGACGTGACTTGTGAAAGGGAATAACATTGTTGCTTGATTAGTTTAATGTTCGGCGGTCAGTCCGCTGTTTGATTCATGAACGTCAGTGGGCTGAAGTTAACTCCTGCAGTGCCAGTTATTTCCATGAATTCAGACAAAATGTGACTTTATGAATAACACATGTGGAAGACGAGTCGCTGATGACAGAGCTGAGATTAATTTAACAACTCGCTGGACTTTCAGAATGCTTCCCTGACCTTTTCAGTCCAAGAATGCAAAAATTTTAAATGAAATACTGTCTCTGGTGGTGATCTGGTGCCTCAACTGTTGAAATAGAAATCTGGTAAAGCACATGTCAAACATACTGTGAACTGCTTAAAGGTGGTAAATGCAATCTGGCGAATCGCTGATCGCTTCTAATCTTGGATTTGAGATATTTATATCTTTAAATATACACCGAAGAGCCACAATATTAAGAATTGAGATGTTGGTGGAGAATCCTTTGAGTCCTGTAATTTCAGGTTGAGGCCTTTGTGGATCAGTATTACTGGGATCTGAGGAGTTTGGACGCTGAGTCAATGCTTTGAACTCTTGGTCGTGTTCCTCGAGCTATTACTGTGCTTGTTCTGTAATGGACATCCAAATGTTTCTCAGCAGAACATCTACTTTTCGATCTATGTGTTGAATTTCATTGAAGGAACAGAGCCAGACAGAGAGGAAACAAGTGAAAGACAGTTTAACTAGCTATAAAATGCACAAAGGCTTCAACGGATACTCTTGAGGATTTGGCATCATCTCTTGGAATTCACCTTTTTATAAAACCAAACAGCATTCTCAATTATGCTTTGCAGGAAACACATTAAGTTTGCTTGTGACATATTACAGATATGTTTCTGGTCAACCTATATTTGCCATTTATTATATTGATTTTCAGCTGTCAATCCTTTTCAGACAAACAATCATCCATTAAATGGGGTAAGACCACCCTGGTATCTTAGAAAACATAAAAGAAGTTTCAAACAGGGAGGGAGTGTTTAAACCCAAACTATGATATTTTGCTAAATAAGTATAAACCAAAATTAGCTTCCTATATTTTTGCATTTCCTATACGTCAATAGTATTTAAATAACATCAAGTTTTGAAGTAGAATATGATAAGCTCAGGGTTTACAGAGCAGACTGCAGACAGTGGAAATAAGAACTATTTCTTCAGTAGAAAATGGTTCCAATCACAATTATAAACACTTTTTTCTGCAGATGTTGACCTAAAATGTCATTTTTTTAAAAACTGAAAACTAAATTTACCTGCACTGGCTTGGTGAATTCATCTTAATGGCCAGATACGACAAATATTCGCAGTTTTGTTTTAGTTTTCTCATCTACTTTCAGTACCATTTCATAGTTTGGATGCTGCAACATTTTAATCGAGTTTAAAGACAGAAGACGAAAAAAGTTGACCTCCACAGAGTACAGTGAAGTCCTACAAGACAGTAATACAAAGCCACAGACCAAAATACAACACTGTACTATTTTGAATTTATATTTCTTCATCTAGATTCTTATCCTTAACTTGTGCATTTAATTGATAGTTCAGGAATCATTGGCAATGACATAAAAACATTTTTCACTGTATAAACAATGAGTCTGTACTCAGAAGCTCAGCTGTTTGCTTTGAAGGAAACCATTTAGGCCAGTAATACAGCGTATGATCACAACGACACGTCAGAAGATGTAAATATTTGAGGTGAATAATTGATGAAGTTACAGCTGCTTTGTGACGCCGGCGCTAACTGCTAGAGTCAACATGATGTAAACTCCGTCATGTGCACAGGACAGTGGGACTCTGCATGCATCCCTCTGCAGACTTCTGCATGCATCCCGGTATTTATGCGTCAGTGTGGCAACTATAGAACAAGGACAGTAGTGTGCATAGATGATAGGTGCTGATCCACTGTGCATATACGTATAAACAGAATGGACTCCAAGTGAACTAGAAAGATTCAAGAAGTGTACTATCAGAAGAGTAGACCGTTACACTGTACAATGAATTTTTTACATTGCTGATCCTCCCTAACTAAATGGACACAATGCAGAAAAACTAATTTAAGTAAATATTCATACTTAGACCAACTACAGCAGTGAAAAGTGCACTGTGCATTTGTAAACTTTGGTTTCAATAAAGTGACTATGGCAGATTTAAGGTGACTGGAAGGATCACAACAACAACAACTATGTTACTGTACTACTTTCTAGTACTTGGCATCTGCTTGGAGGCCTGTTTCATACATGCACAATAGATCTACATATTCTAGACATGCACACTACTGCCAAGTACACGCACAGCTGACTTTGTAGTGTAGAAGACTCGGGTCTGCACAGGAATCAGTAAAGACTTTTGTGGTCTTGCGGAGATGATGAAATTTCTGTCACATGTACCCTAGCAGACTCTCATGTATTCGCAGCTATGGAGAGTATCACACTAGCTTTAATTATTTCAGTGGACTGCTGTGATTTTCTGGTGTTCAATTAGTCTAACCAGACCTGTGTGTGTAGATCTGTATGTCTTTTCAGATACAGAGCCTTTACTCTGAAGTAGTTTCTTGCAGATTTTGCTCTCACAAAAAACTGTGTGTCTGGGGGTAGAATCAAGTTTAGGAAAAGTGTGAGTGTTGCAACACCTGCAAACCCCACATGTCTGACTTCTGTGACTGCAGCCTCCTCGTGTCCAACGTGGACTTTGTGGCTTATAGAAAGTGAAAACATGTCCCATGACGTTACGCTGTTACATTAGCGGGAGTAAATATGTTTCAAAGCGTAATTGAGAATGCAATTTAGTAGCAGGGGAATGCAATTTTTGTGAGATGTGAATTACCGCCTAAAAAGCGTATGGCTGAAGACACCATAAAGAAGTCCAGTATGGAGCATGTTAAAGCAAAGCACTGCTAAAACACAGCAAGAGACCCTCACTCACGCCTTTCCACAAATAGATGCCATTTACTTTAAGATGTGCAGAGCAGAGTGCATTTGCCGTCTTCCATAAAGTCCTGCAGAGAATTTCCAATTTTGCAGCACTTTTCGAACAGTAATTGACGGCCAGCATTGTCCGCCGTGTCCTCCGCTAATAATGCACTATATAAAGCTGAAGTAACGCCAGTCAGGAAGGGTTTTTTTCAATTCCCCCAACATTTTAGAGACATTTACAAGCCAGATAAAAGTGGGAATAGCACAGGAAGAAACGTAAGTACATATATGAGCCGGCAATTTGGACACACACAGGCAGGAAACACAACACACAAATAGATGGGATCCGCTGTAAGTGACTTAAAGCAAGAGATGTGTTGTGTAGTTGCCATTTACAAATAATGGACCTGTCATATGATGTGGGAAGATGGCGGTATGGAAAGTGGGGGAAGCTACTGGTTCACTGGATGCATGTTTATGTAAAGGTCAAGCCTATTATGTTGAGATAGAAAGAGCACAGTGGCCTAAACAAGCTTGTCAGGGAAGTGTCTGTCAGGGCTACAAGGCGAGCAGAAGCTTAGTTAGTGATGATTTAAGCAGCGCCAGTGCAACAGAAAGGGGATATAACACTCAAGTGAAAAATTCACATAATTTCCAGAGCAAAGTGTCACAGAGAGCAGCAATGAATGCAAGTCAACTCACTCTAAGCTAGCTCTATATTTAACTTTACTTCCGTTTGTTAGCGTCACTTACATGAAATATTACCTAAACAGTTTTATAGAAAAAAGGTCAATTTAAATTATCAAGTGAAGATGTTACTACACAACATGTTGGAAATCGTAAAGTATAGTAGAGGAAGTAAAGACATTCGCTTTGATGTTGCTGCTTTTGAAATCAAGACATGTATGAAAGATATTTTCGGTATCTTCGGGGAAATCGAATCAGTGCAAAACCTGAAGCCGCTATAATATCTCACTGATTCTGAAATAACATCTCCTCATTGAAACCTCTTAAACTCAGATGTGAGGGCCTCTACAAATTCTTTTCCTTTAAGAGTTTGAGGAAATATAGGACTCTGATCAGGCTTATTCAAGAAGGTGAAAGCAATGTAATTCCGTTTCATGAATAGTTAATTTTCCTCCCCCTTTCCACCCTTGATCCTCCCTGACAGATGCCTGTGTGTCCTCTTCCATTACCCATGTCATTTCCTCTCCTTCAACTGCAATCCCCACTCACGTCCTTAACACTGATCCCCGAGGACTGACATGCAAGTGGAGGGAGGCGATGGAGTGGGAGGGAGGTGGGGAAGGAGGTGGAAATCGTGAGAAACAGTGTGAAAACTAAAACAAGACAAGGTGGTGAGAAGAAATGATGGCAGCAGGAAATAATAATCGTGTGTGCTTGTCTGCGGAGATGTGCTATAACAGTTAAAGATAAGACAGTCTGGAAGCTAACCAAAGCATTTCTAAGTTAAAAAACGCAATGATGCAAGATGGACAAAGGCTCAGTCAGGTGGACACACTTGAATTTACCACCTTACCACCTTACCAACTGTACATTCAGATACACAAAAGCCATGAGAACCAGACAGACAGACAGACAGACAGCTTTCCATCCATAAGGCAGTCGGATAGATATGAAGACCTGACTTTCAGACAGATAGACAGATAGAGCTGCTGCTGCTGCTGCTGCTGCTGCTGCTGCTGCTGCTTTGGTGCTGTTGTTCCCCTCCAGTGACACCAGATAAGAGCAAGACAAAGTAATCCACCATAAAAATACTGTTAGGGCGACCCAGAGATAGATAAATGCTGACAGAGGAGGAGGAGGAGAAGGAGGAGAGAGATAAACGTGGGTGGGGAGGGGTGATGGGGTGCCTGGACATCAGGGGAAGATGGTTTGAGGATGGGATGCAGACAAAGAGGGGAGCAAGGGAAGGAAATAGGAAGCAAAAGGGGGAAGAAGAGACAAAGGAAGAGAAAACAGTGTACAAAGTGACTGTGCTGAATGAATGTTTCTGTGGCCGCTTGTGTGCTGCTTTCCCCCAGACACCCTGGGCGATGGTTGATTAATGGGAGGAGATGAGAATAAACGACATGCAGAAAGGGAAAGGGGATATGGGAAGAGGAAGGGAGGAAAGAACAAAAAGGGAGAAAGCAGGAGGGACAGTAAGAAATGGATGATCTCAGCTCAGGATCAGCTTTCTCTCTCTGCCACTGCTGTTCTCTGATTTTCTTTGTTTCTCTTCCCTTCCTATTTCTTTTGTGCTATTTCATTCTTGCGTTCTTGCGCCTTGTGTCCCTGTTTGCTCTCTCCATATGTTTTCTTTTGTATCTTTCTCTCTCTCTCTCTCTCTGCCTCTTGCTCTGTCTCAGACTCCAGACACTGTTAAATGTAGGTCAGCCTGTCTGGAAGCTCCTCTCTCTCTGTCTGTCGCCATCCATTCAGTCCACCGTTCTCTGCTTCTCGTCCACTGGGTCTGCAATGTGTCCGTCCAGGGCACCGGCTGCTGGATAGCTCGCCTGGCTGGACGCCGCTGGACTGGATATGATTCATATTGCATATGGAGGGTGCAGGATCTGCACAATTACAAGGCCCGGCTGCATCTATATCCTGGAGTGGGCACAGGAGATTTCCATTGCCTTATCAGCAGCATCATTGCAAGTGGAGACAGAGCATAGCCAGAGCCCAAGGGGTCAGCTGCTGCAAGAGTATTTTCAAAAGAGAGCAGGCAGAAACCTTTTGGCATCGCTCCTGCCTTCTCACTTTCATCCAGAAACGACCCTTGGAACATTGCATGTTCGAACGCTTCCAAAATCCACCACATAGGTCCAAATTTCCTTTTTCTTTCTTCGCACTTTTCGTGTGTCTCTGTGTTGGCAGGCAGGTCGAGTTATGCATATTCCTCTTGTAAGGACGATACTCCAGAGCTCTTTGAAACAACTTTGGGCACAAGGCAAGAAAACAGAAATCCCTGAAATGTTCTCTGGATTTTACAGCAGATCTCCATAAAGAAACGCAAGACAAAAAAATAAAACGCTGTGCTGTCAAGCTTTTGCTCGCTCCTCGTCTCTTCCCTTCCAAAAAATAAGGGAGTGGAGCAGAGAAGAGTGTGTGTGAGTGTGTGTCTGCTTCCCCTGCCTGCCGCAGTGCAGAGCGACTGGCTTGGAGAAGTGAGGGAGGCAAAACGCAGACTGTTGCTAACTCTGTGGTGGCAGACTGGCAGAAAGTGTTTGAGCGTGGAGCTGTCTGGCTGCAGCGCTGAAGCTCAGCAGTCATCTGAGGCCATCAATCAGCAATCAATCACTGTCACCGCAGCCTTTTGGCTTTACAAATAGCTGTGTGTGTTTGTGGGAGGGTGAGTGGGTGTATGAGTGGGTGTGGACATGGCAGTCATCACCTCCGAGACCACGCAGACACACAGACACACACACGCACGCACACACATACAACACACACACACATTAACACTAACACTTACCACTTACAAACAATTTTGCTTAGTCACTCCATCGAGTCAGTCTTTTTCAGTCTGGATACCTTCCAAATGTGAAATCTCAGTGGATTTTTAAACCAACCCACAATATTAAATTCCTTGTTATCCTATTACGTCTTAATTGACTGAAGTGATTATATTTAGAGCAACCAGAAGTGTTTATCTGATCTTAGCCTATAGATCCATGTCCACTTGCCCCAACAGTATCTCTGAGGCAAACATTACATCTGAGATTGTACAATAGTAAGTGTTTAGATATTCTACAGATGAATATATACACATGCAGTGTGATGCTGTGCTTGCAACTCACCAAACCAAAGCACACTGTCACTACTTTAGAAGATGACGAATTTGACTCATTAGAGAACCAAAAGGAACATCTGATGAGATACATCTTGGTAGCAATTAGGAATTTATTTCTAATATATCTCAAGTTTTGCGTGGTTTTAAAATAACTTCAAAGTGGCGTAGAGCACATGATAGTGAAGCTGTGTATGTAAGAATATTTCAAGTCAGCCAGCCTCTCTATGATTATATGATTATTCTCCCTTGTGGATGAATAGCTGCAGATGCTACAGATGTGTAGTTGCTTTTATTATCCTACTTTCTGGTGTGTTTGAAGAAGGAAGACATATGCAGTTGTTCAGTGTCTACGTATTCAGTACATGCACACTACTACCATTGTAGTGTAACGCACAAGGATGTCCGTGGATGGTCTGTATGGACAAAAGATGAACTCTATAACTCTAATGTTGGCCTGCTTGCCTGTGTGAAATAACAAGAGACTCCTGTTACCTTGATTCTGAAGTGAAGAGGTGTCTGTTGTTGTTCCTCTCATCTTCTTTCCTCTTCCTTGCTCCTTCACCACTTTGTCTCAGTTTGGATGCATTTACTTATGTATTGTTGCTGGTCAGTGATTACAACACCATCCAGAGAATATGTGTTTAAAATGTAGTATTCACTTTGCTGTGAGAAGTGAAATCACTGTGCTAAAGAAAAAAAAAGTCAAAGCAAGCCAAAGGCAGTAGAGCATCCTAAAGGCTACAAACCCTAGCAGTGGAGGCATCAGAAGTCAGGTAAGAAGGATTGTCTACTGAAATCTAACTACAGTTTGCTGCCTCCTTCACCTCACTGCTGCTTCCACATTTTTCTCCTCCATGTAATATTAATAATAATAATAATAATAATGCATTGGTTTTATATAGCGCTCTTCTAGACACTCAAAGACGCTTTGCATTGCATTATTCATTCACTCCATACTCAATGGTGGAAGGCTATGTATGTAGCCACAGCTGCCCTGGGGTAGACTGACGGAGGCGAGGCTGCCAGTCTGCACCATCGGTCCCTCCAACCACCACCAACCACTCACTCTCACACTGCATCCACCCAGGCTTCCTGGTGTTCCCTCACGGCCTCCCATTCAGGTACTGACCAGGCCCAACCTCGCTTAGCTTCCGAGATCTGACGGGATCGGGCATCCACAAGGCGGTATGGCTAGCTCCGGAAGCTAACTAACATCATTTCTGCCTCCTGTTGAGTCACTGATAAGCAGAAAGCAGCACAATATTTATTCCTATAACTTACTGCTCCAAGACCAGCTGACCTTTCTCTCCTTTTATTTCTACTTTTTTAAATAGCGTGAGCTCCTAAATAGACAAAAGACTGCCTGATTTCATTTCTCATTCTGGAGCAATCTTGCTGTTTGAAACCAACAAGTCAATGCAAACTGCAGAAACAACCAGATGAAGCACCTGAAGCTGATTTTTCTGTGTGATCAGGAGTGTGATTTCTGAAGTTTTCCAGCCTCATGAGCCATGTCTCTTCCAGCTTTTCTTTTCTTTTTTTTCCAGATCTTAGACTCACCTCTTCCAGCTCTCCTTCACTGACTTCCTGAGTCTTTCCTCCTTGTTTTTCCATCTCTTCTCACTGGTTCCAGCACTTCCTTCCTTCTCTACACTCAGTATGGCCATGGTCTTCAGTATGCACAGCTCCTTTTCTTACCGATCTTTTCTTTTGCTGTCCGTTCAAGCCAGATCACCTTCTCCTGCCACCTGACTCACTCTACCTTGACCTCTCGGGTATTTTTCAAAGGCTGCTCTTATCTGATTGTTCTTCCAGGCAGCACTGATGGTGCCATTTTCCTCCATCAGAATGTGGGGTTTGTCTTGAAGCGAGGAGATCTGCTTTCCTTCCTGTGTTCGTTGTGTCCTCTTCTTGAGGAAGTTTGCCTCTTTCTGTCTTCCTCTCATACATTAAAGTGATTTCTTCTTCTGTCTCTTTGATATTTGTCCTGCACTCTATCAAATTGCTTCCTCAGCCAGTTTCCATGTCCGCCTCCTTGCTGGAATCTTTTGCTGTTGGTCTGCAGGTTTGCATTTACTCTATGCCTGTCTGTGCCAGTGGAGGCACCCCTGCAGCTTGTCTGTGATGGTGCTAACTGCTTTTGTATCCTACCAAATATGTATATATGCACATATCTTGCAACTCTCAGCTATCTACACTCAAAACATTGCAGTAGAGAGTAATGTTTTTATTTAACGAGCCACTGAAGTCATCTCTTGTGTGATCAAACATAGATTTGTCTATGTAATATAAGAGAATATGTGTAGTAGATATTTGTGCAATGCAAGTTCATATAAGTCCATGTTTCTCTGTCAGACTTGAACAGTAGAAGGTTACTAAATTTGTATTATCAGCAGAATAATGCTTGACTGGCAAAACATGGCCGTCAGCTTTCAGACTAATACAGTTATAACACATATAGAAGACAGGATTTATCAGGATTTTAAACACCTCTGACTTTTAAAAACTTCCAGAAATCCTGTTTTTGGAGTTTTATATCATATTCTTCCTCTTCAGAATCAATTCTAAAGTGTAGCAGAACCACTCAAATATTACAATTTTCCATTTTGTAGCAAAGAGTAGTTTGACAGTGTTCCTGCAGAACTGTCAGTAAGCTGGTATGCTCGAATTGGAGCTGTGTGGAAAGAATTATATCTTACGCTCATATCACAAGGTACACATTTAAAAAACAAGACTTCTAAATATGTAACCTTAATACACAGTGATGCTGTTTTAATTGTAAATTATTTTGATTGCATCCTTCAAATAAATAAAAAAAACAGCAGGTTGTGACTACAAATTAAATTCACAGATGTACAGAACTGGATCTTAGCTTTGTTCTTGCAAAATCAGGGGAATGTAAAATGCTCACTGTGACTATGTTGTTGCATTGTGTATACCAGAGATTACCTGGTTTATTTATTCCAGTACTTTTAATCTGGCCAAAATGGTTGAACCTCACAGAATTTTTAACTGCATTTATAACTCATAACCACTTACAAACAGCATTTTAAAGGTTTCTAAATACATGAGGATGCCGAAATAAATAATTGATTTTATCGTAGAGTAAAATGGCCCTTTAGAATTAAAAAAAGAAGACGTGAACAGAGGAAGTGTGATATCACAGAAACACAGATATGCCACTCAGCTGATGACGACTGAGGAGATGTAAACACAAGTGACAGCCTCTTTAAAGCCTCTCTCTGACTTCATCTGTCTCAGTGGCTCTTGCTGCCCTTTCCCCCCCTTTACCTCCTGCTCTGTCACACATGAACACTGTCAGCCACATCCTCTGCCTGCCAGGTGTGAAGAGGGAGATGGCAGTCCGTAATTGGTGAGAAAGCACTTTGTCACTTTGCTGCAGGATAGATTACAGTCAATATGTTTCTAATATGATGGAACACTGAGAAAAGAAATCACATCTAGCCTTGTTACCGAAGCCCAAAGGCAAACTCCAAAAGGGAGAAATGAAATGTAATATCACATCTTAGCGACGGTTTTTAACATGCTGAACTTTAATTTCACAAAATTGCTCATTAATGGTGGCAAACAAACAAAGCAGGATGCCAATTTTGTATTTTGAAGTCATTCGAGGTCCCAGTTATGACTAGAACCGCTGATTTTAACACATTCTATTGGATATTTAGCAGAAACACAAGAACAGGAAGGAAGCATTTTCAGACATTTCATTTTCCCAAGATGTATTCAGAAAATGTTTTATCCTCCTAAACAGCTAACAGTTCCTAGCAAAGGTGCCTCTTCAAGGCTAATCCATGCTTTCTGTCAACGTGATACAAATTTCATCATCTGTCCAATTCTATAGGCGACTCCTCTGTGAATGTGTAGCCCAAAATTTAAAAGAAAGAGAAGAAAATGAATGTATCTTTTAAGGGGAGGCTGTGTGCGGAGGTTTGCTGTTATTCACACCAGAGCTGAAACTGCCAAAGTGCTTTGATTTGTACACGTTTTCCAGAAATGGTGCCCAAACACAGAAGGGAAGTTTTAAATTCTTCAGAAATCCTGTGCTATGTCCACCCGCTGTGCTCAGTATGGGAAGGCAGCAAGCTTCAAATCAATGGAGCCACACTGAGTTCACGTTCAAAGTCTGCATCTGAAACCATGAGCTGGCCTTTAGATGATCCACAAAGTTGCTGCCAGTAACCTTACAGTGCTGAGGAACTGAAAGAGAAGGAGCAGTTTGACCCCCAGTGCTATAAATGAAATTATTTTACTCACTATATCATTTCTGCATTAATAAATGGATGCTTTAAAAATGCATAGACTTAGGCTTGACGAATTGACAACGAAGATATTATGAGTTCAATGCCTTTTTCCAAGTCATCGACAGATGTGTGAACTATGACATGCATACTCCAAAGCTCTGTAGGAAGGCTTCAGGGACTTACAAAGACTGTCTTTAACTTCTCATCGACTTAGAAGCCTTCTTAAATGTCTGTTTGTTTCTTCTTCTTTTGACCCTGATACTGACTGACTGCACTATCAAGCCCCTGAATGAGCAGAGCTCAACTTTCCTCATGTCAAAACCATCATTGTGTGTGTGTGTGTGTTTGTTTGTCATCTGTGCTCTAAAGGAGGTAGCTGATCTCAGGAGATGTGAACCTCTCTCTCTCTCTCTCTCTCTCTCTCTCTCTCTCTCTCTGTCACACACACACACACACACACACACACACACACACACACACACACACACACACACTGCTGCCTCATCACCTGAGCTTCACTCCTGGGATGCTTCCATACAGTCTGCCTGGGGCGGGTTAGGAGGGGTCTCAGGAGACACACACACATGCACGCACGCACACACGCACAGGATGGAGGTGACAAGGTGACACCGCGTCTCCCTGATACCTGTCTTCTGTCAGAGCTCAGTGACAACTGGTCACCTATGACACACACACGTGAACATGTAGACTTCACACACACAGTACACATATTGATGTGCAGATGAACTCAGGTATATGTACACAAATATATAAATCACAGATTATCTCACTGGTCATATATTCATTCTGATTTGAGCTACGCTACAACCTTGCAGGCCTGATGTGAATGAACAACTGAATGACACACTGCTACTCACTGTGTAAGATGTCAAGTGTCATAACTACTTCAATATAAATGTGTTATTATGAATCTCAATGACAGCGACACTATTATTCCTTTTCTACACCCAGAGTCCTTTACAGCCTTGCTGTTATTTTGGCAGCATGTGACTCTTTTAGGATCCAAATGAAATGAGAGAATTCTCAGTTGTTCATATATTTTTATCAGAATGAGCCTGGAAATTTTATAAAATGGTAATTTGAGGTCATTGAGATTCACAATCAGACAGCTTTTTTGTCATTGTACCAACAGCACAACACTTAAAAAACACTACAAACACTCTCTCTCTCTCTCTCTCTCTCTCTCTCTCTCTCTCTCTCTCTCTCTCTCTCTCTCTCACACCTGCATTCAATAAAATAAAATAAAAATAAAGTAAAGTTTAAAAACAATGATCGCTGTGATTGCACTTATAAATCCACCATCCATCCATTATCTGTACACCGCTTAATCCTCTGTAGGGTTGCGGGGGGGCTGGAGTCTATCCCAGCCGACTCGGGCAAAGGCAGGGGACACTCTGGACAGGTCACAAGTCTGTCGCAGGGCTTCACATATAGACAGACAATCAAGCACACTCTCATTCACACTTACGGACAATTTAGAATCAATTAACCTCAGCATGTTTTAAAACCTGCAGGGGACTGATGTATTAAAATGCAGAGCTGTAATCATTTGTTTGCGTCCAGTATGACTCAGACATACCAGAGCTGGACACTCATACAATCGAATGTAAATGTAACTGCGTTGTGTGCATTGCATTCTTCAAACACAATGCAGACAACGCAGAATCAGACAGGACTGGTTACATTTGGTGCAGTGACGACCGGTTACACTAATCCAAGAATTGTGACATATCTTCTGAAACAGATGTCTTTAGTGTCTTAAATATTGATAATTGTGCTGCACATAATGTGGACCATATACACTGGAGACCTCACTATTACACCCAAGTTCCATCTCTTTATCGAGACAGAAACATAGTTTATATCTGAATTGTACATGCTTCTGAAGCTGACAGTGTTGCTATGCAACAAGCACATTTTTGGGCTACAATAAATGAAAACTAATTAACTAAACAAGCAGAACACTGTACAATATACACACCCACTGATGATGAAACTTGGTTGGTAAATATTCTCACTGCCTTTGCAGATATTCTTACAAAGTAAATAATCAAATCCATAAAACTGCACAAGACTAGGAAATATTTGTGATTGTGCACATACTGGTTTGTCACACATTTACCTGCTGAATGTGTGTGTGTGTGTGTGTGTGTGTGTGTGTGTGTGTGTGTGTTCCACCTCACTTCCTTGCTAGTTTAGCCCTGTGTGTGTGTGTGTGTGTGTGTGTGTGTGTGTTTGCTCTCCCCTACAGAAACAACCTTGAAATGCGACAGATGTTCAAATTCACCTGCTGAACTTCACAAATCAAAGCTCGGCCACTAATAATGAGCTCTTGTCAGTTGAGAAAAGGAGGGATTGTGAGGTAAAATAAGTATATATATATATATATACACACATACACACACACACACAGTCATACACCACCAATCATTAACAGCTAAGATAGGGTCATACTTTGCAGCTGCTCTTTCTGGATAAGATAAGACTTTGCTGCTGAGACAGAGTGTGTGTTCTTGTGTGTGTGTGTGTGTTTGTGTCTGCATCTTTGTCTGTTTCTGTGCCTGAAAACACCTGTTCAAACAAAGCTTTAGAAATATGACTGAATAAATACATTTCACATATACAGTAACCAGCCATCTGTCTGTTACAGGGTTGTAAAAGACTCTGCTGGGAACACTGACTTTGATGACAGTAAAAATATAATAAATCAAAGAGCTTCATTGTATGTGTTGTGGTTTAAAGACACATTGTGTGGACTCTGCTGTCATGTTAGCCCGTAAAATTTGCAAGAACTTGTAAGTTTTGAATATTTGCTACAGTGGATGAAGAGGAGCGACAGGGACTCATCGAGTGGTTCATTGCAATTTTCTGCCGTTTGATAAATTGTGTACTATGCAGAGAATCTGTTGTTTGTTTTGCATAAACATGGACCCATGTTGTTTTAAGAACAGTCCCAATTCTCAGTTTTTCACATTCCAATTACCTGAATCTCAAATCCATTTCGCCTTCGTATGCAAAGGCCCTCTCATTCCCCTGATTGAATCCTTCTACAGCTATTGGAGGAGGCAGGTATGTGGTCCATTTCCAGTGTCTAATTTGACTGGTATGCATTGTTAAAGCATGATTACACACATCAGATCCACTGGTTATCTTGATTAACTCTTGCGCAACCAACATCAAGCTGTTGCAAAACAAGCCGGCAGATTTCTGTGTGTTCTAGCACATTAAAGCGGTAACTTGCTGCTTAGTATTCAACACAGCCTGCCAGCTTATGCGGCGAAAATAATGAGGAGTATTAGAGCTGGTGTCATCTCTGAGATGCATGGGGACGCAGAGTTCATTCATTTCCATGAAAAAATCCTGAAACAATTAAAACATTTCTCACTTCTTTACATCACTGACACCCCTCCAGACAGAGCATTCCCACCTGCCCCTCTTTCCATCTTCAATACCACAACTGTCTATTTATTTTTAAAAAGGGGTCTGACCAAGGTACAGCCTGAAGCATTGCATTTTTAATTGCAATAAAGGTCAGCTAGTGGCTGGGATGGACAACACAGAGCAAAATCATAATTATGATTATAATTGTGTTGGTTTTGTGAAGGCTGTTGATTACACTGCTTAGCTCTCCCATTAAATAACTCATTCTGGTGTCTTTGGTCTTTATTGTTTATTTTTTTAGAAATTTCTTTCACTACTTATTCTATCATTAAAGGTCAGTATTTCTGTAATGGATCAGCTGCTGTTATGATTCAAAGTTCAAGCAGCTAAACCCAGGCAGGGTTTGTGACAGCCGGCCAGCGCACACCTCCATCAATATTTAAATATGGGAAGATTTTAAGTTTTCATGAAACTGAGTGGATGCGCTCTGAGTGGGTGGCTGACCATATGGTGTCAGTGTTCTGAATAACAGATGACCTCAGATCAGATTTATCTTAGGAGGGAGATGCGGAGCAAAAAGAAAGAGAGATGGGGCTGCTTTGGCAACATTCTTCATCTAACATTCATGCAAATAAAACAAACTGACCTAAAGTGAACAGAGAGAACTGAGAGGCAGAGGAGGGGATGACAGAGGAGAGAGTTCAGAGGGAAGACAGTGAGAGATAACTCAGAGGGAGGAAGCCTGTTGAAAGAGAAAAGCGCCAAATTCCCTATCAAAACAAAACTCCCGTTCAAAGAGCTTGACATGATCTCCGATCAGAGCAAATCTGTTTCGCACTTGAAGAAATCTTGACATTGTCATACCACAATGTCAGAGTATGTCAGAACCTGAGTTAAGACCAGCAGAAAACTATCTGAATCTGCACTGAACTTCTAAAACCGTTGAATCGTTTATAGCTCTACAACTGCTACTTCTTTTATTTAATAATCTACGTCTCATATCATCTTTTTAATGACTGAGTTTTCTTAGCATAACTGTAATAATGAGTGTGTGTAGCACATAAAGTGCAGTAATGTGCCCATTTGTTAACTTGTTTCCTTATATTTTTGTTCTTTCATTGCAAAGCTAATTAAGTGAACGTAATTATGGTCTCTCTAACGAAGTAAATTCAGTTTTAGGGGGTGAGAGAGCTAGAAAAGTGGTTGGGAAAATGAAGATTGGGGGTTTAGAGGGAGAGAGTGAGAAGTAAAGAGTGAGGACAGACAAAAGAAAGTTGGGGGTGGAGGTGGGGCACAAAAAGAACACCTGTTGAGATTAGGGTTGGCACGCGACCCACTCCAACTCGCGTGGCAGCTGCACCTCGCTGGAACAATGGCAGTAAAAGGGAGAGAGGGAAGAAAGCGAGAGGAAAGTTTGAATGCATTACTTATCCTTTCAGGTCATGTGTGTGTGTGTGTGTGTGTGCGTGTGTGAGAGAGAGAGAGACAGAGAGAGTGTGTGGCATACTAATGAGGGTGAGTGAGAGAGGGAAAACGAAGGGAGAGAGAGAGCAAGCGAGTCACATAAGTGTGCAAAGAAAAAGACGTGTATTCAAGTTAACTATGAAGCCAAAACTGGGTGAAAGGTCTTATTTATCTTTGGGATTAAGAATAGAATAGAATAGAATAGAATAGAATAGAATAGAATAGAATAGAATAGAATAGAATAGAATAGAAGACACCTGCTCATGGTACTGAATGAGGTGTTATCTTGAAGAGTCACCAGCTGTCCCTCCAGGTGCAGAGAGTCGCCAAGTGTTTGTTTGGGACAAAAAGTGTGAGGATAACATAATATTACTTGAAGTTTTTGCTGTTTTGAGTTCAAACTGACCTTAACACATCCCCACAGGGAAGAGTATTTGCTTTATATTTGTAAAATAAGCCTCAGTGTATATTTTAAAGTCCTCTCAGGTTAAGTCGTCCACCAAAGCAGAACCCCTCCATAGCATGGGCTTATATGCTATAATGTTTTCCTGCATTTTCTTATTAAAACGGTATCGTGCAGCAGTGTGAGTTTATGAGTTAACGCTCTTATTTCCATTGCAGTTCTGCTCCATGAACACACAAATTGGAGCCCAATTACCCGTTGCTTTACTTGGATGCACTGCAGATATGAGGCCATATTGAGTATAATTGTACCCAGTGAAATGCATCCAGCAACGTTGGTGACTTTACTTTCATACTAATTTCCCAGCGGTGGTCCAAGTCACCTCTGACTCTCCTTTCATTAAGACACAGAACATCTGACCATCTCTATCACACACACACACACACATACACACACACACACACGTTTCATTTTCATTTCCAATTCATTCCATATTTTGATGGCATTTTTTATGCACAGAATCGTGCTCCCCTGGAAGCCGGAATCATTAAAGTGGTGACTGATTTCAAACTGAGTGGATTTTTTTTTTACACTAACACTAAATTGCTTTAATGTACCGTAAATTTCCCAGCCTGTCCTACCTCTCTTCGGTCTGGTATACCTTGTTGTAACACACACACACACACACACACACACACACACACACACACACACACACACTGCACAACAGCATCGCTCGGATGCCTCCCTGTCGCACGGAGACATTATGTAATTCACCCCTGGAAACTGTTCTCAATGCCTGGCCTGATCTCTTTTACCCTCCTAAATTCTCTGCAGCTCAGCCACGCTGCGTCCTCTCTGACTCTGCGACGCCATCTAGCGGCGCGCCAACTCAGCATTCTAGTTTGTTCACTACTGTGCGTCTGCCTTTTACACTCCTTGTTCCTCTTTACATTTTTTTTGACTCGTTACAGATTTAAAGTGGATTAAACCACAAATTATTGTGTTTACTGGATGCCTCCTGAGGAAATACAATTTTCAAATCATTAACATTTTCTATATATGGTACCAAATACAGTAGAAATAGACAAGCAACACTAAGTGAATTTGATTTTGGAAATGATACCAATAGGTTTACAAGTGCCTATGATAAGACTGAAGACAAATAATAAAGGTTTCCTTGGTCTTAATGCTGCATCTATCTTTATACATAACTTTTATATTGATTTGGGCACATTTACCTCCGTGCGTAAAAGTACTTTTGCGCACAGAGCGCAGTGCCGTGCGTCTTTGTGCCACCAGGTCTTGTTTGTGTCACTGCTCGCGGAAAACTGCACTCGATGTCAGTTTCGAGGTGTGCGGATGTGTGTGTCTTCACAGGCAGTTTGCACATACAGATCTTCGCTCCCCTTCTCTTCTCCTCTGTCTGCCGTGCTAGAGAGGGTTGGCTCGATGTGCGTTATGTGACAAAAGACCGCCCAACCCCGCCTCGCAGAGAGATGGGGGGAGAGAGAGAGAGAAGGAGGGAGAGAGAGGGAGGTGAAGCTTGGCTAGGAGTCTTCTCTCACACCAGCATAACGATTATGAGGTGTCCAAGAGACATTTCCCTGTTTGTGCAGCAGTCAGTAAGAGCAGCTCAACTGTTGAACGTGGTCTTGTTTAACATCATGGTGAGCAGTGAGCACCTGTATGCAGACAGCCAGCCATTAACCGAAAAAATTATCCACTTTAGTTAATAATAAAGAGTTTAAACTATAAACCGTAGGCGTCTTTAATATCATAAACACTGTGCGCCTACATCAGCTCCACTGCGCTGCCTCTAGATTCCCTTTTTGGGTGCGCACCATTCACAACATCCTCACTGCCTGCACAAGTGGAACGAAAAGGAGGCTGATGGAACAGAGCATATTTCTTTTATTCTGGCACAGTGGGAAACTGTACGTGTTCGTATCGCCATATGGCAAAAGTATAGTGAGCTTCCCATATAGCTGCATGTTAATGGTCCACACATGGGCTGCTGGTGAGAGAGTAGGAAGGGGGGTTCATAACATAAGCCAGTGTTTCTTTAAAAAAAATTGAAGTTTCTTGTTGTATTCTGGAATGAGGTCAGACACGAGGCTCCTCATTGCACGCGCTGATTATTATTAGATTCCATTTTGGGCCAATCAGATTCCAGGGGGCGTGATTCTGGCGCCGAGGCAGGGTAGCGACAGCGTCCTATTGGTGGATTTTTATCGCCGTTGTATCACGGGAAGGGATAAATGCAGGCGAGGGGGGCCGGGTCTGGAGGGCTGCTTAAAACGCGACTGTAGGTCTGCGGATGGGAGGCGGACAGTGTAACTCGCTCTAGCTGCTTTTTTCCTTCCCCAGCATGCATGGCTTTTGTTTCTAGGAGAGCTGATGCAGAGAAAAGCACTTACCTTACACACTCTGCTCGGGAGCCCTTTGCAAGTGGCCAAAACGCACAGAGTGGCGCCCAGTCCCAGCTGTGTAGACTATGTTTCACTGAACTGACTTTATAACACAGAAGGAAGAGACTGAGAGCGAGCCCAGGGTGTACAGTGGACAGTGGGCTGTACTGTCCGAGCTGCTTCAACTCCTACAGAAGCTGGAGATTAAACTTTTTTACGCATCCAGCCGTTTGAGGCTCCTCTGGACTGAAGTGTTTCCGAGTTTACTGCGCATCTCAGGAGTGAATTATTTCTTGCACTGTTTTTTTGTCCCTCTCAGCTCAGACTGTGAAGAGGGGGAGAAAAGAGCTGAGTTTGCTTTAAAGTGATTCAGAGGACCAAGGAGAGAGGGAGAGAACGAGCCAGTACAGCCCTCTCCCTCTGTGTGCAGAAGCGGGCAGCATGGTGCAGAAAATGAGCCACACAGAGAGCACCGCCGAGGCGCTGTCCTTCTTCGCCGGGGATTCGAGCTCCGACTCCGGGGCGTGCATGGACCTGGACCCGGCCGCCTCGCCTCTCTCCCCGGGCTCCACAGCCTCCTCGACCGCCGGTGACAAGTTGGGAGAAAACCCGGCGTGGTGTAAAACTCCGAGCGGCCACATCAAGAGACCCATGAACGCGTTTATGGTTTGGTCGCAGATCGAGAGGAGAAAGATCATGGAGCAGTCTCCGGACATGCACAACGCGGAGATCTCCAAGCGGCTGGGGAAGCGGTGGAAGCTGCTCAGAGACAGCGACAAGATCCCCTTCATCAGAGAGGCGGAGCGGCTCAGGCTCAAGCACATGGCGGACTATCCCGACTACAAGTACCGGCCGAGAAAGAAGGTAAAATCCAGCGCGTCCAAGCCGGGCAGCAGCGGAGACAAGGCAGACAAACTTAGCAGTAGCTCGAACAACACCAGCACCAAGACATCCTCATCTTCGAGGAAGAATGGATCCAAATCTACCAGCAGCAGCAGCAAACCCCACAAATCACTTTTCGGGAGCAGTAGCACCAAAGCATCACTGTTTGCCTCTGAGCACCCGTCAGAGCACCACCACAACTCCCTGTACAAGTCCAAATCCGTCTCCTCAGCCAAGCAGATACCGGATGGCAAGAAGCCCAAGCGGGTCTACGTGTTCGGCAGCAGCGGGGCCAGCCTGAGCGTCAGCCCGGCGTCCTCCGTCGTGGTCCCGGCCAGCCCCACGCTCAGCAGCTCGGCGGACTCCAGCGACCCGCTGAGCCTGTACGAGGACGCGTCCAGCGGCCGGGAGGAGGGCGCAGACTCCCCGGGCAGCAGCGGCAGCCTGAGCGCGTCTTCGGAGCGCCACGGCGGCCACACGTACAGCAGCCGGCGGACTTCCTCGCCCACTCCCTCCGGCTCCCACTCCTCCGCCTCGTCCCACTCGTCGTCCTCCTCTTCCTCGGAGGACGAAGAGTTCGAGGACGACCTGCTCGACATCAACCCGAGCCCCAGCTTTGACAGCATGTCTCTGGGCAGCTTCGGCTCCTCGGTGCTGGACAGGGACTGGGATTTGAACTTTGAGTCCGGCTCCGGGGGGTCCCACTTCGAGTTCCCCGACTACTGCACGCCCGAAGTCAGCGAGATGATCTCCGGGGACTGGCTGGAGTCCACCATCTCCAACCTGGTGTTCACGTACTGAGGAAGCAAACAGGCGACAGGTAACAATCCTGCGCGTAAAAATCTGACCACAAATAGAAACAGGGGTTCCTGCCAGTGTGGGCGCAATAGTTTGTTCTGACTACAGCAGACTAGTAAAAAGCCACTAACTAGTCCCCGTCCCTTCCTGCCTCTAGAGGCGAGAGCTGCAAGTCCTCGGAAAGCTCAACTTTAAAGCGAATAACTTGCTACTTTTCTTGGGGATGCGTGGACTGAGGGACTCGGTGCCGGTGGAGGAACCAGAGGAGACGCAGACTGACTCAGTCCTGGACTGTTTGAACTTAACTGTGATTGATTTGCACGTTACGCGGTCCGCCGTTCACTTAATCAATGTTGTTGCTGAATTTAAAAAAAAGGGACATTTCACAACTTTTTACCAACCGCCAAGTGAACTTCACCACTAGAAGGTACACAATAGGACTGACTGCCGTGCGACGTTTTTATTGTGGTGTGTCACCGAGAGGGATTTTTAAAATGAACCGAGGTGGGTTGATGTTTTGTTTTTTTTTTGAAGTCGGATATTTTTTTTCTCAAAAGCAAAAAACCTGTTAAGCATGATAGCCTACTTTGTTTCCTATCTTGTGCTGAGATTTTTCTGTGAGACTGTCGAGCAGTTAGTATTAGGGTTATTTAAATGGATAGGTGGCGCTCGCTTCGGTTCTTCTCTTTAAGAAAAAAAAAAGGACATTGAAATAATCACCAGCTGTCGTAATTTTTCAGACTTCAGGACTCAAACGCAAACTTCAAATCTGTGCTGAACTTTATACACGTGTTCTCTGATTCAGGACCAAAATTCTTTACTTTCAGATGATAGCTATAGAGAAATCCTCACCGATTCTTTCTGTTGTTTTTCATCCTCTGAGCTTTGTTTTGTACATGACGTATTCAGATGCCATTTTATATGGGATGTTGTATTTATATACTGGGCCAAGCATTTTTAACTTTATTTTTTTTATTTTTGTTTCTTGTACACATGATGACCTAGTCCATTTCTTTTTCTAACACGGTCGTTTGTCAGTGTGTCTGTCACATTTCCTTCTCAGGCGAAGGGCTAGAGTTTTAAAAAAAACACACAACTTTTTTGATTTCTTTTTTATATTTAAATGTACAACACTTTTTGGACACTTAAAAGAGAGGAAACAGTTTGATTATTTTCTCAGTGTATTTTTGTACAAATCTATATAGAAAAATGGGGGAAGTCACAACAATCGGTGTGTGTAGCCTACTAATACAGCTGTGTTGGATTTCCTAATTTTTAATACCCCGGCAGGCTGGTTTTCATGCTGCCTTCAAGTGCTTATGGCAAGCTCGTATTTCTGAGTTTCTGCTGACTGTTGAAGTGCTTTTGTAGGGACGGGCAGCAGAGCAGACCTTATGGACACTGTGGTGCCTGTTGTTTGATTTTTCAGCAGTTGGAGGCACCAAACCTTGTACTTTATTGACATGAATCAGGTGTGCAATTCGTGTTTTAAGTCACCAAACAGCCAAACCTTGTGTCACTTCTACCAGCAAACACTTATTTGATGCCCAACCCCCCCTCCCCCTCCCCCTCCCCCCCGAATATCCCTGAATATTGGCAGCGCAGGAGTAACACACTGAAGTTGTAAGACTGCAATTTGGATTTTTCCCAACAGCACTTGAAAGCAGCACCAGTCTTGTTTCAGCCTACCTTCTACGTTTACAGTGCCAGACTGCAGGCTTCTTAAAGACACAGGAGCGCATTATTTCCAGGGGCTGCTCCTGTGCACCACGTGGGTTTAGCAGCAGCAGCAGCAGCATCACTGTCTCCAGCAGCCACTTTTGCTTTTTGCATTTCCCGTCAGATATCTTGCCTACGACAACAATGAGGAGATTGTAGCTTTAAATTTGACTCGTTTCTTGATGTTCTCATTAACTGATGTCACATTTGCCAATCAGCCACTGGATCCAACAGGTTCTCAACACAGCAGCAAGCAAACAGCAAAAGGATGACAACATCAAGCATATTCAAATTTCTGACTTGAGTTCCGCAACACCTACTTGTACTGCGTTTCTCATTGTATTTGAATATATAATCTTTTCTACTTGTCGGCTAACTATTAGCTAATAATTGTTTTAGTATCTTTATGGCATGGTGAATAGCATTTGTATTTCAGATTCAGGTTATTAGCTGTTGTGTTTTTCAGAAAAAAAATGAAAAAATGAGCAAAAACGATGAAACGTGAACTCGATCTTTGTATATTTGACTGTATCATAAAGCAAAAAGATTGTGTGTTTATGTACGTTGTTGCTATTGAGGACAGGCACTGTCTAGAACTGCTATCTTTTACACATCCTTACTTACATTTAAGGTGGTCAGTTCAGACTGTTTTTTATATATATATGAAAGCATTTTTAAATATATTAACTTTATTTTTCATCCATCCTGTGCAATATGCTGTGTAGAATTATCATTTATTGTCTCTAATCATGCCATAAACAAAAGAAACCGCCCTTTTTCTGAGACCCAGAGAGAGGACGGGGAACTCATGCCAGCTAAATTGTGTCCATTCACTGCCTGTCAGATTGTTGATACAAACTTGTGTACAGAACTTTTTCAAGGAAGGAAATAAATATCAGCTGGAACTGAAACTCTACAACTCTTTTCTTGATTCTTGAATGTTTTGTTTCTCTTGTGGACTGTCAGGAGGAGCCAAAACTTGATGTAACATCAACTCGTTACCAACACTGTTTCAATGAGTATGTTTAGCATGACACTGCTTTTCAAAAACACACACACCAAAGTACAATTTAGAGCAACATACAGGTCACTGAAAACTCTTTAATCAACTTACTACTGCATTAACTTTTAGGGAGCTGGAACACATAGTTTAGCTGGAAAAACATATGTGGATTAGTTCCCAAAATGCTTGGAATAACTGATAAAACTGCTGTGCTTTGGAGGAATCCTCTCCAATTCTGTGGTAACATGTTCTCAGACAACCACCACTTCTTCAGAGAAAAGCAAGTAAGCATTAACTGGAGTTCATTTTCTAGTGATAAACTATTAAGATGTTGCTGTGTGCTCAAAAATTCACATTAAATCCACATCTGCACATATTTCTGACTCTTACCACACAGTGTCTTATGCACTGAGTGTCAATGGTCCACACATAGTCTGCAAAGCTTTTAGAAATGTGACTGCAGCACACCTTTATCCCCAGTTACAGTGGTTTTACAGCAGGCTCCACCATATTATAGACTGTGTCCTGTAAAAAAGCATTTGGGAAGCCTACAACTCCACTGTAGATCTAAACAAAATAGATGCCTTTCTATAGACTCAGACACAGAAAATCAATGAGATTAATCTAACCCTGTCGTGGTATATATTTAATAAGTTTTCATGTAAAGCCCCTATAAGGCTTAAGTCTACATCATGCATTCAAACTGTATCTTAGCAGGGAGTGCTGACCTGAGACCTGGATATCTCATACCGATGATTATATGACCATATGGCGTGATCTAGCTCTCGGTCTATAAAACCATGATAGATCTGCTTCTTTAAACTGTGTTGCTCAGGTTTTTTTGATATCAGGAAGAAACCACATGAAAAGTTCCACTCATCTGTTCAAACAACCATGTAACATTGATTTGTGGCTTAAGGGGTTAAGAATCAGATGCATTATGTATAACCTGAAACCATGATGTTACTGGGAGAAAACAGAAAATGGGCCAGTGTCACTTGTAGTAAACAGAATAAGCTGCTTGTAGTGAATCAACACTGAATCACATTGATTAACCTACACCTCAGATCATTTTATGATGAGCATCATTAGATTTTTCTTTAATTTACTAGAATCTTCAGGTTCACTTGACTCTTTAAGAGCATGGCACACTATCATAAATATAGAATAAATGGAAAGAGTCATCTTTCCTCCTGGAGATTTTACACTGTCAAAAAGATGGTGTATGAATGTTTGCTTGAAAGAAAGATTTTCTTCAGCCTTTGTCACATAACCCCCCTGGATATAGTCAGAAAACACATCAAAAGCCAAGAGTTTAGCACGAAAAGCTATTATGAGCAACTGCAACCGACCACATGAAGCTTCAGCCTGAGCTAAGCTTGTCACAAAGCTGAGGTTATGCTCGTCTAATTGCCTAAAATGTGTTCCTTCTGCAGAATAACCGGCTGCACATGTGCAAAATGTGCAGCATTAATAAGAGCTGCACACATAGAGCCATCATTTTGCTGAAGGAGGGCTGTTTTTTGGAGAATGAGAAGTTCAAATCGTCTTCTATTCTATTATATTCCATTCTATTATATTCCATTCTATTCTATTCTATTCTATTCTATTCTATTCTATTCTAGCCTGTTGTGCTGGATGCAGCCGCTCAGACAGTCATGGTTCCCCTTCCCCCTCTCCCAGACAGACCCTCACTGTGGGGGAAGGGCTGTTTAGGCAGCAGCCAGCCAAAGGCCCTCCAGCATAGCTGACAAGCATGTCTGTCTGTCTACAGTATGTGCATGTGTGTGTGTGTGTGCGCGCATGACACTACATGACATGGTTATCTCTGGTGCAAGACAAGCCCCTATATGTTTATCTCATATCCCCACACATACCAACCACGCATACTTATTCTATCCTCCTCTTTTCTATTGCATAATTGTTTAATTCAAATTACTTTAAAGGTGCCACAGCTATTAGTGTAATTGGGTATGTGCAACCATTATGTATTCTATAATTATGTATAGTACAAACACCATTGTTTTTTCTCAGTTCATGGCTCTGTGCATTTTTTAATGCTGTAATTGGATGTAAAATTACCGTAAGATACCGAGAGTTTGAGTAAGTGAATTAGTGTTGGTGTTATGAGCGATGATGCACAGTAAAAGGATGACAGGAGGGTACATAAAGATAAGTGCAAGACATTAAACGGACTGTAAAATGCACTTATAATTGTCCATATGTTGTTCTACATTCACTATATGTAAAACATGCTCTATGTAAAAAAGATGCACTGGCACTAAGGGGAAATACAGTGAGCATGCATGAATCCATGACTGATATCATGATGCTGCTGCTACTATAACTAAGCCCTTAGTATCAAAGTAAAATGCAGATATATGCATTTTATTGCAGCTTAATTGGCTGTATGCAACAACTAACAGCCTTCTCAGCTGGCAGTCATGTGTGTTTTGTAATATGCACTGCATATTACTTTATTTCTTAAGATCCTGGTGATAAATATGTATCATGCAAAGAGATAATATCTGCAGTGCATGGTATAAGCTTGCATATTTCCTTACAGTCCCTGCACTCGTGTGTGTGTGTGTGTGTTAAGCTCCTTAAAGCTGTATGTAGCCTGTTCAGTGTGCAGTCTCATGCCTGGCTCAGCTGACTCCACAGTGGGAGATCTGCAGGCAGCAGCCAGGGCAGAGCAGAGCGAAGCCGAACAGGCTGACTGCTGGAGTCAGTGGCCCAGTAAAACCACAGCAGGGGGGATAAGAGCTCCGCCGGAGGGGGGTGAGAGAGGTATGACTGTATCTCTATGTCTGCCTGTCGGTATATGTAGCTCAGCCCAGAGGGGGTGGATGGAGCAGTGGTGGTGGGTTATGACTCCTTCGCTCCTCTCTCTGGTTTATGCACTTTCTTCCTTGTTTCTGTCTTTGTACAAATACCTTGTTTTTCAGTTGTTTCCACTACATTCCCTTTTCATTATTTATCTCCATCTGTCTGGCATATGAATGGAGGTAGAGTCTGTTATCTTTAGTTTCCCTACCTGGCTGCCTCTGTCTGGATGTTCCCACAGGGTTGCCTTTACACAAACACAAACATCACACGCAGACGAGTTCCTGTTTTATTTGACTGTTTTTTAGGACCCAGGTCTGGGGTCGAACAGGTAGGACTGCAGAAACTACATTTCTATCTGCCTGTGGATGAGTGTGTGGTTAATGAAAATATACACCTGTCTGGTTGTTCTCTGTCTCTGATGCATGAGTTACTGCAGTCAGGACAAAGAGCAGACTAACAAGACAAGAGACATGATTAGGACTTTATCCAACATGCACCACTGACTCTAACTCCAATTACATTTTGTGTTACTCTCCCTTCTTGTGATACTTTGACCACACATCTACTGAACTCTGACAAGCCTTCTGTGTCAATAATTTATGCAAAAAGTTGTTTGACTGCTGTCCTCAGTACATTTTAGGATGCAATCAGGTTTATATTGCAACTAAATAATACTAGTAGTATACTAGTAATATTTCAAGGCATTTAAACCATAAGTTTATTTAGATATAATAACTTTTACTGTGGTGCAATTAAGTAGAACACTGAAAAAAGATAATTACCAGACCAATCTAAATGAATTGCTTCAATTAGTAGCATGCTATTGAATTGAGCTTATCCGAATTAAGTTAACAAGAAATATTAATGTCACAGCTTTCAGTTATTTAACGCCTCTCGAATGAGCTTCGCTGTAACTTCATTTTACAGAAAGTCAACTTCAAGTTTTCCAGCTTAAGTATTTTCTTTAACCAAATATAAAATGTAAAACACGATCTTGTCATGAGAAGAAAGGTGGACATCAGACGCACAAAGCTAAAAGGAGCAGAAAACCTGAGTTTTGCACTTTTGCTGAAATCTAAATACCGCTACAGTGGGGCAAAATGTCATTTTAGGTTGATAGAATCCACGAAGGTGAAGAAACTGCCTTTGTCGAAGCATAAAGAGCAATGAGATTTAGTGAAAACAGTACGCTACTTCAGCTACAACTTAAATGCACTTTTTACAGTGTAATTATAGTTTTGTACCCAAATATACACATATACTATATAGAAAATACAATAAATGTATTTATTTAATTGATTTATATAGAAAACAACACAAAAAAAATGTATAACTCTCAGTTTAGACTCTTTTTCTTTTTCTTTCACATGTATTAGAAACATGACAGTTATTCTAAACCAAATAGGTCCACATTAAGTGTAATTAATGCTTTTCAGTTAAGGTTCCCCCTTAAAGCAGCTCCACTGCTCCCTATCATGATTTATATTTAGTGCATTTAAAAAAAAAAAACAAGGAGACCTTTTCCTCTCTTTTGTCTCCTCCTTTGTTCCTCTGCTGTCCAGACACAATGGTGGTCTCCAGGCGCTGCATCCAGCAAAGTTTCTGTCAGACAGCCTGCAACCATGAGGACACACACCCTGAGAAAAACCACAGAAAACAGGAGGAACAAATGGAGAAAGGATGAAGCTGTTTAATGTGGAAGTTTCCTAAGTGTTTCTCTGAGTGGCCACTGGAATAAAAGAGGCAGACAGAGGAAGAGGAAGCATTCTCCAAAGGGAAGAACCTGCCAGACAGCTGCTCCAAAGAGGCGTTAGTGCGTAGACAAATGGCAGAAGTGAAATAATTAAAATGGAATACAACACAAATTAGAATAGGAGAAATGGCTGAATGTGTCATGAGAAGATGGAGAAGTGAATTAACTGATGTGGGGAAACTTATCAAGAGAAGTTTAAATAAACAGGAATAATCACATCCTCCAATTAGCCTCCATGTTTGGGATCCACAGTCCGATATTGTTGTGAGCAGAGTTGTTTGACTTTGGGAGGGCGGGACTCTGTGGAGAGAGAAATGAACTAGGCGCGGCCAAAAGGAGCCCCATCCATCTATCACACGTGTAGACAAAGGGGACTTCACAACACAAAGCTAGATGTGTCCTCTCAAACTTTTTTTTCCTGCGACGCACGGCAGCGCGCACCGAGCCAGCCGACCCCCGCAGGTGAGTTGTCTCCGAGCGGGATCCTGCCGCCGGTTTCACCCCCGGAGCGATTTTTCTGCATTTATTTCCAGTTAAAAGTTGCGGCTGTAGTTGGTGCGTCAGCGCTCAAACTTGAGCACAAAGCAGGAGGGAGAGGGAGAGAGACATAGAGAGGCCGTGGCAGCGGGAGAGGGAGAGAGAGAGCGAGAGGAGCGGTCCCCTTTTCCTTTGTCTGATGCGGGGCTCTTTGAGGAGAGAACTTGAGGGGATGCTCAGACACGCATCTCCACGACGCGCAATAACGCTCAACTTGTGCAAATGAGAATGAAGTGACAGCGCGCTTTCATGGAGGTGAGATGGAGTTTGTGCTGGTGCCGTGTTTTTGTCTCTTGGGGATGTTGCGACACACAAGACAAAGCAACTGGCTGTCAGAAGTTTGCGGAGGAAAGGAGCGTTTTTACGCACGCAGAGACAAAGACTAAGTGACTTGGCTCAGGAATAGTTTGTGACTAGTTGTTATTTTTCTCCTGCACTAGTTTGGGGACAGTGGCGTTCGCGGTTTGGCCAAGTTGCCACTGCACTGTGGGAATTCAGCACAATGCAATCAGGTGTAAAGTCTCCAAGTAACTAAGCGGTGACTCAGAATTAAACTTTTTGCACGAGTAAGGAAAGATGTTTGGAGGCAGAGGGGGACCAGGGGATGAAAATAAAATAGGTTCGACTCGAAAATCTCCAAGAAACTTGTTGTAGTTTATTGGAGACAGATCAACAGGTATAAGTCGCTGCAGCTTCTTTGTTACTGTAAAGGCTCCTTTGTTCTCAGTCATACAAAGAAAAGCAGCAGAAAGACGCGCAAATCCTCCAGGAAACAACTTTCTGGAACTCCTTCAATTGATTACACGGGGATAGAATATTTTCATTTTAACTGTTTTTGCTGTGATATTGCAAACTTTTAAATAACCATTTATTTGCCTCTTTTACTTTTAAATGTCCAAAAACCCGCCCGGGAATATCCAAATTAATAGTTCCTAACTTCTGCTTTGTTCTAGAGTTCCGTCTGGATTTTTATCAGGTGACTAAAACTGAACAAATGAAGTTTACACGATTTTACAAAACTTTCTTTATCTTGTGAAGGTGTGGCCAAACAACTTGTTTGAATTGTGCTGCATTCCTCTGTACAGTAGCCCTTCAACTTCTTATCAGGCAGCAGAGGAGAGGATTTGTGAAATAAAATTAGTTTAACATTCTGCAGAAAGCTGTGTTTGGTTTTGCATGTTTTTAACCTTTTTAAAACTAATTTCACACTCTTTACAGCTCGCCAACTTTTAAACTGTTAGTTGTGATTTATCATTTAAATTGTAATTTAATTTTCTGTGTCATTTTGCAAGTTTTTAGCCATGAGCTTGTTTGTTGTTAATATAAAGTTTTGACTCTCATGTTTTTTTTCTTGATTTCCTTGGGAACTGTCCTTAGGTGGGATTTGAACACCGATTAACCAGCAGAGCATTTCCTCCTGCGCGAGGCTGAGGAAATAAAAATATGTGGAAATCACACGGAAGATGTACGGACTCACCTATCAAGCGACTTTTAAGACGAAGAGGAGGATTAAGAGGCTGTGCAGTTTTCTTTTGGAGAAGGTGAAGACTTATCTCATAAGGATTTAGACTTCAGCAGCGGCAGTGCCAGTCGGATTGGCACACTTGGAAATCTAAAACTCATGGAGACACTTTGAGGATTATAAAAACGTGTAGTAAGTCTCTCTACAAGACATGTCCCGGGCCAAAGTCCCCCGGGTAGCAGGATATTGCATTTCTGATCCTCCTCGGCCTTCGCATGGGTAGGTAATATTACTTTTTAGTGGGATGTGGGATTTGGCTCTTGATCAACCACTTGTTTGCAGGACTGGGAGAGCTAAACAAACAAGCACACACACACATGTACACATCATCCCATTTATTTTTGGCTAAATTGAGTTGCTCCTAACATGAATGTGACTGTGGACGCTACAGTAGGTGAATAAATCCAAGTCATCTGATGAAAGCTAATTTTGAGGTCTTTAGAATTCCAAAATAATGTTACCACTGACATGCAGAAATTTGGAGACCTGATATTAGCTGTTAGGGATCAGAAAAGAAGTCAGTTTATGCAGTTAAAACAACAATGGTTCTGGATACAGATACATTGCTCTTGCCTATGTTTTAGTGAACTCACACCACAACTTTTGAGTAGATCTTTTTCACTCTTGTCGTGCACTTGGATACACGCTCAGTCAATAAATGCCGAGAACATTGCAATTAACATCTGCAATTTGTCAAGTTTGTGGCAGGGAAACACTAGACTGTGTAGTAACTAACTAAAAGTTCATGTTATCTTATGCAAACTTCTTAAGTCATGCATTTGGATATGAGCTACTACACCATCAACCTTTATCCTTTAATTTAGATATATTTATATACATATACATGGCCCTGATGATCACACGCAACATCACAGTGTCCTATTCAAAGTTTTTGATTCAGCAGGCTTGACTTTATAAGCTGTTCCACCTTATTCAAGTGTCCTTAGATCTGATTTGTTCTGTAAAGTCAGCATTTGACTAACAGTTGTGTGAAGTGAGATCTGATCTGCCGTTTCATTGCACTGTGATTTGTAGTCAGCGAAAACGTTTCTTCCAACCATTCAGTTCACTGAGGGGACAAGACGAGAGCGACAGCATCTCACAGAGAGAAGAAGCTGCCTTTGCAGTTAATTCAGACCAGTCTTCTCGGCTTAGACGAGTCACGAGAAATGCAGTCGGCCTTCTAAACCTGTACTTGTGCTTTACTATTTGTGAGTGTGAGGGAGAGAGAAAGCGAGTTTCACTCCTTTCTCTCTCTTTGCAGCCCAACCTTGATCAGTGATGTCATTGAGAGCCAATGAGAGCATACAACGGTGCTTGTCAGCATCCAGGCCCCGCCCCCGGCCTCTTTGTGCATGGCAGCCCACATGGTCCTGCAGCATCACATTTTCTCCATGCAACACTCTGCAGCAGAGAGAGGCACAGATAGAAGGGATGTGGCTCCTGGCTATGTGCTCTGATGTTAATCTGCCATGTCTGCTCAGAAATTAGCTGTTTATCACTGCGAGCATACAGCATGCAGGATTTTTACAATAATCATTTGCCAAAAGTACATCAGACGTCCAGATATTAAATGTAAACAAAACCCTCGTACAGAGGTTCTCTATTTCACAATTAATGTACCCTAAAATGTAGAAGGTAATTGGTTAAAGACTATCTTGCTATTTTCCTTAAATCAGTAAAAACCCAATCAGTAGCTAAAAGAACCTAATGGTACCCGACAGCATGTGTCAGCTTAAAAACAAATTGCATGAACATGTCAACAGAGGAGTTTTAAGGGCATTTACTCGCCTCCTGCGGCTCTTGTGGCGGAGCTTCAAGTCACAGCCTGGAAATGACTGGATCAGTGGGAATCGAGGTCAGTCAACACTGACACACAGGTGGGACAGATATAGGTCAGTGGTGGAGAATGGGTGCTGATGAGTCATGCATGTACAGTAAGTAGGAGCAAAGGATCAGAGAGAGTCTGCAGAGCGTTTTTTTTCCACCAGACACGCAGGTATCGTAACCTTAATTTCTGCTGAAGCTCCTGTTGAATTTCGCATTTTCTTTGCTTCCACTGATGTGAATTAAATGATTCCTGCAACATTACAACTATTACACATTTCACTAATTTGGGTTGTTTTATTCGAGAATAATAGTTTCAACTTCGGCTCTTTGATGCTTCCTGTAAGTGAATGTGATGTTCTTGCAGATTAAACTCTACACCTGGAGCTCCACATCTACCCTGCCCTCCTCTTCACCTGTGATACTGTAGATTACACGTGTGCAGATTCAACCCGGTAGCCAGATAATGAACCTGTGAAATAAAACAGAAACATCAGATGCAGCATAACGAATCATTATGACGGGCCCGGCGCTGAGCCTTTAACAGGCATTGCACTGGCATGGTTCCTCTCACAATGCAGCATGCGCCGCTGTGTGCAGCTTAATTACATTGCTTATCAGTAAATGCTTTTATCAAGTACAGTGCAGTTTTCATAGTATTCGCCATTCGGTGGACAATTTATGAGAGCATACGTTCCTTTGTACAGTCTCTCCATTGGGAGCAACTAATCCACCGAGTTACATGGGACGACATTAGCACAGCAGTCCGTGGCATCTTCCACTTCTGAAGTCTCCATATCCATCTAAGCTGGAATGCTCATTAAAACGGGCGATGGTTTAACATCCCCTCTTTCTTCGCAGCATATGCACAACTAAATCTGTGTCACCATAATCTCTCATGCATCTGTATCGGCTGTTACAGTCATGTAGAGTTCATTCTCTTCCTGGTGACGAGAGCCACAAATCATATTAGTCGTACCTTAGGCTCACTGATATCCATCCTGGAGATATACACATATTTAAATCTGCATTATTCTGATCCAGCTATGTTACTGTAATGCACAGCGTGTCCGTAAGCTGGACTGATGTTATGCAAAGTGTATTAGACTAGAATACAACATTAGGCCTGGAGTAACTAATCGCTCCCATAAGCCTAATTCTCTCAGACATCCTGTGGACAGCCTCAGGAAAGCTATCAGGTTTATTTTTACCACTCATTGCATGTAGCTTGTGGGCACCGAAGCTCGCAGAAATCACTCTAATACATGTATGTGTACACTAGTTGTATTTTCTGGTTCATCAAACCACAAAATGACAGCAAATACCAGTTAAGGTCCAATCTGTTCTCGCAGCATTTGATACTTGCACACGCAACACTTGACCCAACGCTGCGCATGTTTACGCTGTGCTTTTTTAGAATTCATACTATTTTTACCCTCTGATATGTAATGTTTGATGTTCGGATACAAGCGCTGACAGATGGCCAAGTAAATTTTGAGTTGGATCTTCAGAGCGTAACAGCCGCTCAGACAGATTTTGTATGTGTTATGTACTATGAAAAAAAAAAGAATCGGTGGAGACGAGCAAGTTGTCAAAAACAGCAGCAGCGATCATCTTAATTTACCCCATCAGCTGAATTTAGGTTGATGCTCCTTTTGTGCACAGCAGTGAGTCACACAGTGAGTACAGTACAGTGAATTACAGTGCACTAAAACATTGGGCCCACCATTACTAATCATGACGACAGTCCTAATTCTCTGAGCTACAGGCATTCTGTGGTCATCCTGTTGCAAACTATCAGAGCTTAGTTTTGCCACTCAGCGCCTGTAGCCGCGAGATAAGTTAACGTGCTCTGCTGGCATGCTAATACATACCAGCACTGGGGGACAGGAATAAATTATTTCTTTATGACTGCGCACAAGGCAGAGCGTTTGAAGGAGGGGAGAGAGGGAACGTAGGGAGATGAAGCAGAAAGAAGAGGAGGCATGGGGGTAAATGATGGGCAGGAGAGAAAGGAAGCAAGACAGGAAATATAAGGATGCAGACTGAGAAGGGAGAGAGAGATGAAAAGGCCAAGAATAACACAGATAGTCAGCTTTATAGTGCTTTTTATATCAGCATCTCCTCCATTTATAGTAATTCTCTCACCATGACTGTGGTGAGGGAAGCAGTCGTGAGTGGAAAAGTCATTTTGTTTTCAACTTTGAGACGTATATTAGAGATAACTGGAAAGCTTTTCCTAGATAGGCAGCGTTTGAAGCTATGAGCTCAGCAGCCACACAAGGTTTGTTTTGGAGAATAATAACTGTACAGATGTATTTCACTGCTCTGACCTGAAAACTGCTCAGCCTGAATCCACAAACATGTGACCTTTAGAGGGATTATGTCCCAGTTTTAAATATAACCAAATCGTGCAAAGAGAAAGAGCTGGCAGATAGCGTTAAAAATAGTGAAATTATCCTAAAACACGCAGCTTTTAGTGGAAAAGTGACGATACAGAGACAGCATTTAATAGCCACTTTAGATCTCGTAGGAGAAATGTGTACTTGACTTTATGATGGCAATCGCTGTTTAGTTATTTTATGTTTGGGTTTAAATGTTAATGTCTTGTTTTGTGCCACATTGTGTGCTTATACTTTCATGCCGGCTGCACATTTGCCCTGTGGGATTTTAGCGAAGTCAAAACCAAACTGCAGAAAATTGCATGACAAATCAGTCGGAAAACACATAAAGGTAAGCGCCAAATCAAAATGCACCGGATGATGGCTCACATGGTTGTTGCACAGCAGGTTTAACCGTCTCTGAAGGTGCTGCTTTCTGTCCCGGCCCAGGTGCTGATACTGGGACACATTTTCCAGCAGCAGCTTTAGCTAGTTGTCTGTCTGTCTATCACAGATCAACTTATTACCTCCATAAATGCACAGCATGTTGCTGTCTGGGGATGGACTGATAATCCCTCTAAAGACTGGGGTTTTATCAAAGCTAAATCTGCTCCACACACACACACACACACACATAGGGACAGACATGCATCAGGAAGACCCACGAGGGAACACACAGACACACATGTGAGGATGGACTCGGCTGGCAGAAACACAGACATACGTGTAAAGACGAGGATTTTATCACAGACAAATCTGTTATTGTCTGGTAGTTAGGAGATTATGAAGCGGTGGTTTTATAGGCACAAACACACACACGTGTCATTAAAGGATGAACACTGAAGGTGCAGTTCAGTGATATCAGCACTGGTGTGGTTTAATATTGGGATTGACATGATAAATACTCAGTGAATCACGTTCGGTGACAGCTTTTATTGTATGCACCGCTGTTTTTTCACCACTCTTTTAATGCATCTCCTTCCCCACTCAGAGCCAGACTAGTATTTTCCACCAGATTTAGATTTAGGCTTTTTCTAGTAAAGAATTTATAGATTCCAGTGGTATCTTCCACTGCAAATGCAAGCCTTATTCCTATTTCTCCTGTCTTTAGTGGACATTTTTTCCCCTGAACGTCATCTTTACTATTTTAAAAATAAGAAGCAAGGAGTAATTACCCTCAAAAAAAGTGGTGTGATTCCTGCTGTGTCTCAGGGAACTTTTAAGACAGGCACCGTATTGTACATCCTAATTGAATGACATCTGTCTGGAGCTAATTGATCTACAGCAGTGCCAAACCACAGTGAGTGAGGAGAGGTGAGCATTATAGAGAGGAGCGCTGCCAGTGATGGAGCTCCAGCCTGCAGCTTCGCATGCTGCTGTCCTGAGGATGAACCTAGACTGAACTGTTTTCTCAGACCAGCAAGTCGGAGCAGAGCGAGGTCCAGCATTAGTTAACGGTTCAGCTGTCCTCTGTGCTTATATGAGAGTACATGACCTGACTGTTGCTGCTCTTCTTCATGCAGAGTCATCCTTTATAGACCGTGGTCAGTGGGCTGGAGTTTAGACATCAGGTTTTCACACTGGTGAAATATTTCCAACTCAAAGTAGTGTGTTTTCTAGGTTATGCATAATTTGGTAAAAGTAGGAACAAGACACGGCGCGTGGTGTCTTGTTCCTACTTTTACCAAATTATGCATAACCTAGAAAACAGCTGCTTACCTCCCTTTTCTACTTGTAAACAAATCTACAGTAATTTTCTCTCACTTTCCCTTCTGCAAAATCCTCCTGTCAGCCAGAGAGTCACGTTTCTTTACATTAACCTGCACCAGTCACGACACAGCTGAGCGCAGACTAAAGCTTTTTCCTTCTGGCTGAAGGGAAAATTAACGCTTCTCATTCTCTTTGAAACTGGCATCCTTTGATTTTCCTGTGGACTTGCAATGTTTTGACAGTAATTATTTAAAATATTTACTTTACAAAACAAAACAAAAAAAAAGCGATCACAGCAAAATAGCAAATATTTCATAAAAGGATAAAAGCGGGAGAGAGTGACTGAGAATCTGCGGTGATGTAAAACCACCAGAGGAAGCTATAAATGAGCTCCAGTCCTGCTGCCCTGGAAGTGTCACTTTTTTTCTTGCTTTCCTTCAGTTTTCAGATAATACATTTAGTCTTCACTTACTTAATGATGCAGTGTATTTCCTGTAACAGCTTTATACTTCAGATATAAAAACCAAACACAGAACAGATGTTTAAATGTGCCATTGCACTGTCTGTCTCCTGCGACACTAATCCAAAGGACAGCAGCTATTTTAGAGCTCTGAGTTATTTTCACAAAGTTACTGCAAGGACAGATACAGCTGTCAGGTTATAGTTAGGTGACATATTAGAAGCATTTTCCCTTGAATACCTAAAAATGACATCTCTATGTGTGTTTATTAAACATTTTGTGCTCTTTGCTGCTGTTGAAGCAAAAATATTCAATCAGGCTAATCCAAAATATTATCTTGTGTCATTTTTCCTTTGCACCTTGTCCGAATTGTGTACTATGGTTGACTAGTAGTGAATCTGATCTGTTTTGATGGAGATATCTCCGAGCTTAGCTGGATATGCTGTGATAAGTCAGATTATGCCCCGTAACAGTAGTCGAGATATCCGACTTTAAACTGTCCCATTCCCTCCCTTTGTGGGTCCAACATGCCTCCTTTGTGTGTCCAGACAAACAACTCTGCTTTCAGGAATATGAGATTACTTTTTTTAATATCAAGATTACAGCATAGGAGGAAGGTCTCTGCATCATGTGACTGAGTGATAACAGATCACATGTAGACCACACAGACCTAGAAAACAAGTCAGCTGGACCTGATTGTTTGGATTTACTCTTATGTGATGCTTTTTTTGGCCGTCTGAACTGTTGATATTCACACTAAATTTAATCTGTACATCAGTATGTAGACCTGACCCATGCTTTTGGAAAGTTGAATCCATAAAAATATCTATTTCTATCTTCCCATCCTCTCGTTTATCCATCTACCCAAATCTTATTTCCTGTAATATGCTATTTTGCTGATACTGTGCTGGATGATGGTATATTACCTAACCAAAGATGACTCAGAGTTTATCAGTGGTTGTTTTTTTTCTCTATGATTTACAACTGAGATCATCCTCATACTGGAACGTCTGTGATATAACCGTGTGATGGTGACTGTAAAAAGTTGGGCTTCCTGGAGGCAGATTATGCCCCAGACTGAAAGCCTTCCCGTAAGAGTATCTGCATTGACACGATTTTCCAGTCCAGTGCGAGGCATAATCTGAGTGCCGGGAAATGGGCTGAATAAGCCCGAGTAAATGTCTCGCCCTCAATAATGTAGTAGTTCCGAGCTGGATGCAGCCTCTGGGATGGACACAGGTGGATGAAGTCCAGTTTCCTGTAAAATAATCAGTGATCCTGGAGAAAGATTTTACATATTTAGTCTGGTAGCTTCGCTAGACTGTTAGCTTGTTCCAGATTTACTGTCACTCTCACTCCTACTGCCCTCGTTTCCATTGTCCTGTGCACGAATCCAGACGTGCATGAGCTTGAATGTGCACGCAGTGCGCTGGTACAGTGTTGTGTGGACGGTCTGAGTCACTCTGTTTTCTATTTACAGAGTCAGGGCTGAGTACAAACACTAGGTTTTCAGCACGCACATTCGTTTGGTGCAATTAATTTAAAAACAGTTCAGAACTGTGGCGACGTTTATCCAAATAAATATATATAATTTAGCATGAGGCAAGCTAACTAATTCACTTGTTCCATTTGTATTAGGTACGAAATAAAAATAAAACCAGATTGCATCTTCAAACAGAGGCTTTTATAGACGATAAACAGGATCCAGTGGAGAATAAAGGCTGACATGTTTCTTTTCAGGTTTTTTTCTCTTCATATGAGGTCAATGCGTAATGTCTGGTGGGAATGTGGCTGAATAAGGCCAAGTCATGCCCTGCTCTTATTATTATGCATCTAATTAATATGCGTCAGCTGTTAGCTATTCTGTACTGTGCTGTGTTGCCAGTGCTGGTTCACAAGGTCAAATTCATGGTACTTGTAAATGTCCTTGCTGAATAAAATTAGATTCTGGCTCAGACTGTGTGTGTGTGTGTGTGTGTGTGTGCCTTGCTGACAATCACTGAAATTATCACACACGCACACACACACACACACACATTCAGCCCACATGGTGTTTGGTGCAGAGCCTGTGGCAAATGTTCACAACACCTCAACTTCTTATTACGACGGACAGTCCAGTGCTGAATCACATGTGGACACAAATCTCTTCTCAGACAAGGTCAGGGCTGCATCTTCAGCCGAGAAATGAGCTGAGTAAGCATGAGTCATGCGTTCAATTATGCATTAGCCAATTACCATGTGCACTTTGACAGACAGGCAGTGTTAGCTTTCACATAGCTGTCACAGGCTAGACTTACCAGTGACTCTGTAATCTGTTGTCCTTTCTTGGAAAATGGATATTTAATCATCTCAAACTGAAAACCTCACAATATTATTAACATTTACTGTTGTGTTAATTATAAATAATCAAACTAATTCACATCTCTGTAACTAGTTAACCAGTGTAACCGGTTAACAAGTGTAAATGCTACATGTGCATCGGGCTAATAACTAATTAACAAGCCTAATTCGCTCTCTTTCCAAATCAAAATGGTCCCATGTAAACACCTTAATTGGTCGAGAGGGAACTGAGAATGCTGAATTACAACTTAATTGTCCATTAATATGACTCATTTAGTTTTATTACAAATTACCTGCCTTCTCGTCATCACTTCAGGCAGCCTGGACGGACTCGACTAGCCTCATTGTGGATAAAATTAAATTCATCTCAGTATTCTTGCACATACATAGTTAATCCTTTTGCACCATTTAGGTGAGTTTTCTGTTGGGTTGGTAGATAATCCACTTCCAGCCTCCACAATATTCACATGCATGAGTATGAAAGTGCTTCCAGTGATTCTGTGTTCATCTGAGAGCTTTTGAGAGTCTTTTTCCTGCTGTTTGTGTTTTGCTGTGCTGCTGCTGTTTGCATGCAGATAGACTTTACCAGCTACTTACTGAGCTCTCTGATGTCCTCAGCTATATTTGTGGTAATGAGAGCTGCTGACACGGTAAACTGTGGCCACTCAGACACAAAGATATTCAGTATGAAAGCAGGCAGACACAAGGACACTTGCAAATAGGTGTTTACTCTTTCTTTTTCAGCATTCTTTCCTTCCATTTCCCTGTGTTTCCTACATCCACCCTATAATCTATTCCATCTGCCTTCCCCTCCTCCCTGCCGCTGTATTTTTTTCTTTTTGACTTAATTTTTCTGTCTGATTTTTCTCTATCACACTCAGACACACAGTGAGATGCTGCCTCGCCACAATAGACAGTGAGAGCGCTGCGCCAGCCTCCTCTTCAGTTCACCGCCAGTTCATTTGGCTCCACACTGACAGAAATGATGCGAGACAGAAATGCAAATTTGACAGTGACAGCAATACCAGCCACAAATGTTAACATTACAACTCAAAACTTTAGGTACCAATTTGCATTCACTTGAAAGGGCAACGGCAGACTTTTAGACACGGGTTTGTATTATTCTTGCCTCAGTGGAACTCAGACTGTCTTAGACTGATAATATGCTGTCACTTTGTGCTGATTCATCTATCCTTGGAGCCTCCAAAGAATCTAAAAATACTCTGTCAGACCTTGCAAAAGCAGAAGGCGTCTCATTTTTTGAAAACACCACACAAAGTGGCATCATTACCTTTTCAAAATAAAGACTATTCTGGGACACACTCAACAGAAGATATTAACCCCTTGGTAACGTCCTCCTACAGACTATTGATCCAGTGAAGCTGATGGTTTGGTGCAGTCACTTTTTACAGTGTGGCTGGCTGCTGATCCGGTTGGCTGACAGTGAGAGGCTAGTTTACAGGCTGTTTCACAGTCTCAGAATTCAAGCTAAAGAGGGTGTGGAGGAAAGACAAGTTGTCCTTGTCATGTGGAGTATTTTTTTCTGTTGGATAGTGCCCTTAGACAAGAATGTAAGAATCCCTGCTGAGTTATGAACTCCCCATCAGTCTGTGTACGTCTCTCTCTTCATCTCAGCTCTCACCCTTCCTTCACCACCTCATCTGTCACTTTTTCTCTCCCCTCTAGTTACACTTTGCCTTCTCTTCAGCCTCTCTCTGATTTTCTCTCCCTCAGATTCATGCTAGTATACATTGCTGTATTTCAGAGTTTGCATTTTAAGTTTCCTTCCTCCAGTGCAGTCCTCCTGTCCTGGCTGAGGTGTCTGTCTGTCTTTTTCTCTCTTCCTGACGATTCCTCCTGATCTCTGGCTGCCTCCCTGGCTGGCCCGCTGTCTGTTTCTATTTCTCCCTGTATGTTTCTGGCTGTATCTCTCTGTCTGTCTCTTCCTCCCACTCTCCACCTCTAACTGTCTGCATTACAGCATAGATGTGCTCAAGTGGTGAGCGATTTAAATGCTTGTTTCACTCTTCTTCTGTGTCCCTTTGTCAGCCATTATAGTTCTTCATGTCTACAATGGGCTGTTGATCAGTTCTTCTTTCTGCAGGTGCACTGCTTCCATCTCAGGATGACTGAGTCTCTGTCCTGCAGTGTCACCTGCGTTCATCTGATCTCTGTGAGAGTTGTTCTTTAGAAGGTTTCCCTCCTCACATTACCTCAGACTTGCACGGGAAGGATTACGATTTATTACTTTTTGAGTGAGTTTCAGATTACTTTGCTCATTTGTCGGGTTGCCACGCTTGTTTGACTGCACAGATAAATGGCAAACAAAACCTAGATCAGGTTTCCAGATTTATAGATGGTGCTTACATTAGTCTATAGCATATTTGCAGAGGTGTAGTTTGCGGATTCTAACCTGCTTCAGTCCACAAGATAAAATACGTGTTGTCCAACATTAACACATTTAATGGTGTTGTGTTTACAGAAAGAGCAGGCAAATGTTATGTTTTGTGCACATTCAATTCAATGTGATGCAGTTTGTGTTTGCTAGATTGTCTCCCTGTACCTGCCTGTGCATCTGTGTTAGTATATGTCTGTTTATTCCCATGTGTGTTTTCCTGTGCAAAGATTTGAGATTTCATGCAAATACTGTGCTGCTGATTTTCTGAGTTTTTCTGTGTTTACTCTGAGGTCCCAGACCCGTCCAGGATGTCTCATAATTGTTGACACAGAATTTCCTCTTAACAATCCCAAACCATTGGATCCATTGTCTCAAACTGGGGGGCCATAAAACCCAGTTTCCCATAGAGGAGGGAGGTGGAGGGGCATTCTGAAGTCCAAATGTTCTTATCTCATGCACTATTAAGCGAGGCAGTGGGCTGTGTGGGTAACATGGTTTAGAGTCCGTCTGTCACAGCCTCGGGGTATGTAGCTCCGAGTGCACACACACACACATACACACACACACGTATAAAAAGTATGCATATTCACACACATGGAAATACACTCCCATGCGCACAAACACCTCTTTCTCTCATTCAGCCATTAGCACACACAAACAGGCCCACCGCCTCGGGGCTCTATAGCTCTGGTCCTATACGGCCTTGGCGCAGGTCAGAGGGGTCGACTGAGACTCTCACTTCATTAATCACATCTGGGAGGCGAGCAGCTTTTTATCTGTGTGTTTCCATATGTATTTAGCCTTTATTCAACTTTGACTGGAGGCTAATGTATGGAGCTAAAGCTGTCTTTCGATTATTTAATTTGATCTGGGGACTAATGAAACTAAGTAAACAGTACTTACATACTGTACTTATACGTCACATTAGGTAGTACGAGAGATTCATTACAAGTTTTGAACAGAATAATTATTTCTTTTGACTTTCTTGCAAATAATTCAGCCTTGTATTGATGGATAATGAATTTATGCACAGAAGTGATATGTGAGAAACACTGCAGTGAGTTTATTAATGTGGTGTGCTTGTTTTTATCTCTGTTTTAAAGGTGGAAAGTCAGTTCATGCAGGTGTGTGTGACGATCACGGATCTGCAGGTAGAACCACATCGGTTATTCAGAAAATGAAAAAAACAAAGCTACTAATTTTGAAGAATTAGTTTGACTTTTCAGCACACACACTTCCATGAAAGCCCATAAGCACTTAATCTCCAATCTAAGCCGCCCTCGGAGGGATTTGTGTGTTCTGTCACATTTGATTGTATTTTGTTGAAAGTGATTTTATATTTATAACATATATCAGCAAAGAACAACTGACGGCTTTGATTAAACTTTTCTTTTTCGGCTTTGTTTTCACAAACTGCTGCGCACTGATTCCTCTTTTTCAGCAGGGATCATCATTTCAGCATCTGCTTTAATTCCATAATGTTCCATTTAAAAAGTAGTGAATCAACACTTGCCTGTCTGGGCACACAAATATAATACAAAAGCATGGCTGTCTACGTTACAATATTCCTAAATCAGTCATGCATGAACTGATTGAAGGTATGAATGGTGAAAAAGCATCAACATCATGTTATTGTTGAATGCACATAAAAAACACATGCTGTCATCATTTACAATAAGCCTGGGAGAAGCTTTGACAGGGTGAGGTGCAGTGATGCTGATTGCGTATTGTGTGTTTTGCCCTTGACTGCTGCCACTCCTGCATGCTTAGAAAGACAGAGAGAAGCTGCATCATTAGACTGAAGATAAAGATTATCCCCTTAAATTCTCAGACAGAGGATTTCTCTACTGCAGGCACCAAAGTAACACCTCTCAGTCGACTCCAGTTGGCCAACATCAGGTGTTTCTCTCATATGTAAGGTGGCTGTTGTGTGTGTGTGTGTGTGTGTGTGCTTGCATGTGAGGGAGTATTTGTTTGTCTTTGTGGGCATGCCAGGAGAAGTGATGTTTGATGTGTGTGCGCATATGTGAGGGTGACAGTGGGTGAGGGGTGTATTTGTGTCAGCACAATCAACATGGAAGCAGAAGAAAAAGGAAGTGAAGGATGTCGGAGCATATGTGTGTGTACCTGTGTGTGTTTGCTGTGTGTGTCTTCACCATGCTGACATAGTTTTCTAAAAAAAAAACAAAACAAAACACTATGCTGAGCAACAAAGAACTTAATTGGATAAAATGCAGTTTAAATTGTATTAGTGGCCCCCTTGTGGTTAACGCTATATAACATTTCATTTACTTGGCAAGCCAGAGTAAACTGTGTGCAGCTGAACCGGTGTGTTACCTCTGAGACTGGTTCATCACTTATCAAACATCTCTCTGCTTCTGGCTTCAGTCTCAACTTGTTTAAAAGTTAGAATCAAATCTTCTGTTTCTTCTACTTTGTTTCCAGGTTATTCAGGACTGTGTTTTTTGGGCCGTCACACAAAACACTCGCGCACGCTTCAAGCTTTTGCTGAGTGAGTAACACGGAGTACGACAGACTGTGTGTGAAGTGCTAAGTGAGCAGAAGACTCCATGACAGCCTCTCACAGTGCTCGCCAACAGCATGTTGCCTTGGCAGAAGAACTGTCCTTTTTGCACAGCTAGTGGTACCACTGATCAAATGTGTTTGTGTGTATACGTCTGTGCATGTGTGTGTGTGTGTGAGCCGCACTTCATACTGAGTATTTCTCAGTTTGTTGAGTCCGAGGAGGCGAGCGGCTTCCTGCTCTGATAATGACAGAGTAAGCATTCTGCATTTTAACATGAGTATGGTGTATCTGCTGATCGCATCAAGTCAGGGCCACATTAGAGACGCTCCAGAGAGGGTTTTTATTGAGATCTGATATCAGTGTTCCATTTCAGCTCATCTGTCGACTATGGCAGACATTTCTGCTCATGCATACACAAACACAAATTTGTCCGCAACAAATAGAGTGAGCGAAATCTTCTGACAGAGCAGTGAACCCTAAAGTGGGTTTATCAACAAAGCACTTTGCAGCAGTAAGGAGAAGTAAGAGGAGATGGAGAGTTGAAAGTAGCAACGGGGGTCTTTTCTAGTTGAAAGTTTACCTGAGAGTGAGCTCAGGATCAAGGCCCAGCTGGCTGACTCTCAGTTGACCCAAAGTCCGGTTAAAAAAAAAGCAGAAAAACACGTCAATTTCAAACTTTAGGAAGTTGTAGCCAAAGAGTGAAGAGGGAGAGTGAGAGAGTTAGTCCTTAAATGGTGGGTGATGAGTCAGAGTGACTAGTATCTGTATTATCTATGTCCTATCAGAGTTTGTCTGACTGTATCCTTTCCAGAAAAGCAGGAATAACATAAAAAGATAACCGCAAATGAAAACAGGCTTACGCAATGAAACCCGAGTCGTCATACTAGCGAAGATTTTCCATCAAACAAACAAAGAGAACATGCAGACCTGAGTTTTAATCATGATGACCTCACTGTCAGAAAGGTGAGACAAAGAACAAAGATGGCTGTCTGAATATGCAGCATTATTCCCTCAATGTGACTTTAATTAACCGCCGCTCAGCCTCATCACTATTTTGTAATACTATCCGCTGCTGTTTTGATATGACTCAACAAGCCTGTTCTATTAATTAAGCCGCAAAGTTGCCATCGCAGCCAAATTTCAAGTTTAGGGATGTCCTGAGGCGGCTGGATGTTTTTTTATTACTACCACAGTCTTCTAAATGTGGATGAGCAGACTAATTAGAGGTTGGATCTGGCTGCATAGCTCTGACTGCACCACTGACTTTTTATCCAACCTTAAAGCACACCAGAGGGCCGTCCTGGTGTCTCAGCAGAATTAAGTGCAAACCATCAGAAATGTTGATGCAGCTCACAGCCCTGGATGCTGCTTCTTCCTGACACTCTTCATCTCATGCTATGAAATGTGGATAATGCGTTTTAAAAAGCCACCTTCCTCTAAATTCTAAGACAAACATAAAATGAAGGCAGATATTACAAACTCAGGATTCAGTGTTTTGAGCTTTTCCTTTTTCAATTACACATTTTAGCCTGTACAGATTTCCTAGCTGGGGCTTAATGTCTGTATCCGTCCCTCAGAAAAACTCATCTATAAAATGCCATAAGAATGAGGTCTACGGCTCTTTATAAGCATCATTATGTGAAGTATCAGTCCCATGGGATGTTACTTTCCACTTACAGCGTATCTGCATTGCCAAAAGCAAAGAGCCTGAAGTTCAGCCCATTAAATGGATCCAAGTTATCCTCAGGCCTCTTTTCAGTCCAGCAGGGTTTTATGAGGGTATATTTCACTGACTCACTGGCACAGCTGAGCAGGGAAATCCTTCTCTTCACGGTCTAGTTGGGATGACTGATGCAAATATGCTGCTGCTGAGTCCAGACACTGACACCATCATCACACTGACCCAGTTAAAGAGAGAGAGGAACAGAGAGGCACACAGAGATGTTCCAAGTCATTTGTGACATACATTTATTTTTGTGACTCCACACGTTTTAAAGTAGTTTCCGAAGCCATTAAGGCTTTGAGTCATTTGTGGGGGCTCTGTGATGTGGGAATGAGGAGGAGACGTTTTCTGGACATGCAAGGAAGAAACGGATCGGCTTCAGGTCATTTGTGATGTACAGTATGTTGTAAGTTCTCTGTGGGACCACACGTTTTCCATCTGCACTTTCCTAAATGACACATATGGCAGACATTAGCTTTGCATGGAAGCTCTGTGGGTCATGTTATTCACAAGTAAGACTGTGTGACTGTATCATCTCTTCTTATTTTCTGAAAGAAAACATTAATTCTAATTTTTCAGCCTTGCAGGGCAACTTGGTTCCTAGAAATGATGTTTTCTGCACCCATCCTGAGTGGGTCACCTGGGGTGCATTGCTTAAATAGGTGGGGAAGTAAGTTCCTAACTAGTGCCTTGATTTTTACCAGGAAGCTCATCTTGCAAGGGAAGCTGCTAGTCCCCTTTGGCCACAACTGCAGATGTGGATGGGGGCAACACGAGGCCCAGGTGGAAGTGGACAGGTAACCCACCCACACCTCCACTGTGTGAGAGACCCTGCAGTACTCATTTTCTCTCTACACTGTTTGTGTAGTTGTCGCAGGTTGTTGGTACAACAGAACAACACGCCTGATAAACAAATGGCTGTTTGCATGTCCCTTGTGGTGTGTTGCATTATGACACGCTGTTTATGAGCCAGGGAGGAAGCACACCTTGGGTTTACTCATGCAACCGAACTTTGCATTTTCATTATTAGCTTTCAGGGCATCTTATGCTTCATAACTGTACCGAACAATATATCACTGGTACACATCCGTATTATTTTATCGGCCAGGCCTAGATGCAGTCATGATCTGGGATTCAAAGCACATTAATTAACACCTTTGCTCCTCTTTGTCATAAAACCTAATCAGATGGGTTTTATGTTTGCCTCAAAATGTAATCTTAGTTGCAAATTAGTTGTATATGAACAACTTCTAGGAGACAGATTTGTGCAGGGAGGCTTGTACCAGGACAGAGGTGAGACAAAGATACTGTGTGAGGTGAAAGCAGAGGAAGTTATTTATTGTAGTTTGGTCCACTCACCCACTCAGTCAGCAGCTGGAGCAGCAGCACTGCTTGTGACACAACTCATGCTGGCAATTATAATATTTAACAGCACCCAATTGCCTCCATTTGCATCAAAAACCTGTAGGTCTGCTCCTTCTCTGGGTCATAATCCAGCTGAACTCACTGACATGATATATAAGACTGCCACTGGCCACAAATTTCACATGGTGTTCTCCTCCACTTCCACTGTCTGTGCGTCACGGTGTGTCCAAAACCAAGTTCCCCCACAATACTGTTTTATTGGAACACCATTGCTGCATCCTGGGCTTAGCACCGTCCAAGAGGACTGTGATTGGTTCAAAGAAGTACAAACAAGCAGTTCTTTCCCTTTATATTAGAATGATAATGGACCATTTTCCAGACCAGACAGGTTGAGCAATACGATTCAGGAAGTTACACTTTCTGAAGATATTATCATCTGCATTGTAATTAAGCATACATGCGTTGTCTTAAATAATTCTAGAACTTGCCTAGAAATCATCACATTTTAAGTTTTCTGCATTATCAAAGTTATCCAGTAAACGTTACCTATGTTCTACGATACACAGCAAAAAAATAAAGTGCTAAGATACCATTCTGCATAAGTTTTAACAGTAAAAACTGGCAGAATAACGAATTAGCAACACGCAAACAAATTCATGACAGTTTAGGAGACCCAAAAACTTTGGTTAAGTTATGGAAATAAACCTATTATAAGTTCACTGTGGGGAAAAAAGGATGTGAACTGCAGCCTCCTGTGACAAGATCAGACAGGTTATATGCCAAACTCCCCAAAATGGGTTTTATGGTCTTCAACAACATCACACAAGTCAAACGCTGTCGCTTCTGGGAGAGGACAGCCATTCCTCTCATGACCACGGAGTCACTGGTGATGAAACATGACAATCTGAGCATCTGGGCATGAAAAGTTAATTTTTGGCTTCTTGGAACAAAGTTTGCCAAATATCCAATTTACTGACTTTTGGAGCTTTCGGGGGAAGTTTGAAGAACCACAAAAGACCATCCTTTATCCTCACTTTGCATGACAGAAGTTCCATGCTTAGGTTACATGGTGACACCTGAGCTGCCACTGTTCTCTGACTAAAGATCATGAGATGTGGTTGAAAGCGCTGAAGGCGTTCAAAGTGAAACGCTTTGACTGTTTTGTTCAGGATTTGAACTCAAGAGAAAATGCAGGTTCAATCTTCTACAAACTTATTGTTTCACTCTATATATATGTATATATAATCAGCATCAAGTTCAAGCTTTTCAGTGTCTATACTGTGCAGTTATTGTAATTACATGAATATAAATATGTCTCCAAGCTACTGAGAGTCACATGGCCTCTGCGTAGGGTTAGACTTCTACTGTTCTTGTTTGTATTCCATGCGAGTGGTGCCGGCCTTAGTGCTCGTTAACCTTTCCTAATACAACCTGCATGTATTAATAACACTCAGTGGGAAAGGTCAATCAATGCATGTGTGCGTGTGTGTTTGTGTAATTGTCACCAGGAATGCTTATGCAACATATAAGTGGCTCCGTATAGAAGGTATACCGGCCTGTCAGTGAACTGATGAGGCTAAATTGAATTTGCTCTTAATAATTAACCAGGAGTGATGGTTTGATTCTGTGGTGTGCTCGTGTGTCTGAGGCTGCAGGGGAAAAATATCTTGCTAATAAGGATGTGCAGTCAAATGCGTTGCATATCATGGTGTTTGCACTTGCACACAGTCAGAGCAGATTAAAATACTCCTGCTTTGCCACTTGAAATGAGATTTTGAGTAAAGAAAACAACAAAAAACCACTAAACTGTGTGTAAAATGTGTGTGTGTGTTTTGTCAGATCAGTGAAGAGTTTCTGTTTTCATCTGAAATTCAATTAGGATATGACAAAAGTACAACAGCTTCATTTGCACAGAGTTACCTTGGATGGATGTAAATGCTGTGTAGACATAAATTATTTAATTGAATTCAGTTTGACCTTAAGGGTTACTATAATGATTGTAAATGTATATATCTGACCTCAGTGACCAGGTTAAGGGCTTTGAATTGATTGGCTCATTGAGATGTTGCATGTGAGTCCCGGCTGACCTTTTTAGTGTGACAGTGCTTGGAAATGTGGTTCTAAAAAACAGCACAGACAAACTAATGAGAAGCTGCTTTATAGAAGAAATAAAAGAGTTTAAATGACATGATGACCCACATTGGCCTTATCTAACTGTATTATGTTATCATTTTAACATCATTTTAGGTTGATCGTTGTAAAAATGACATTGCACGTTCTCGGTAAACAGTTGCACGGGTGTTTGCTGTCATTATGAGGTTGATGTGCATGTGAATTCAAGAAGCGATAGGAAAAAAGTACAAAATAACATCAGCATGCAACACCCCGTTAAACTACATAATTCTCTTTTACAGTTTTATTCACTTTGGGCTCATTTTTCACTGCAATATAAAGTCCCGTGCCTCTATGGAAGCAGCACAACCATGAAGAAGTAGAGAGTATTAAAAAATGGCTTCTGTGCAGCATGACAGTTATAAAGTTGAATTTTTCTGATTACTTTTGGGAAAAAGCTTGAATTAACATGTAGAGCATTTTTCCCACAGTGCCCACAGGTGTTACTAATACTATGAAATGGTGGCTCTGTAGATATTTTACTTCTTACTTTTTTTATCTACAGTATTTCCAGACTTGTCTCTGATCTACTCTGTCTGTAACAGTCTGTAAATCAACCCAGTTCAGCCAAAAAGTCCATGAATTTTTGTCATGTGAGAGTAGGTCACAATTAAGTCACGAATGGCTTCTCAGTTGCACCAAAGAGTGCAGAATTTTTTGGGTTTCATGGAATCTGTTCACTGCAAAAGCTTTAATTTGGGGATTTTTTTTAATGGGACGTGAAATAAAGTGGGAATAGTACATCACAGATCTGTAGCACAAGAACACTTCGAAGGTAAAGTAAAGAAAGTGAAGTAAATCTAATGATTCCTTCTGTTTCTACAGTTTCTACCTCTGATGTAAAATATGGCCATTTTTAAAAGATAACATGTGGGTTTCAGGGTGTAGATGGTTAATTAGTGCACTTTACAGGCATTTAATAAGCCTGGGCTTCAGTCTTTATGCTAAGCTAATTGCTCCTGGAGGCTAATTTCATACTTTAAATACTGACTTAAAGGCTATATAGATTTTCACATCTAAGGCTTTCCAAAAGAAAAATGTCAAGCTTTAAGATACCATTTATATTTGAATGGGAAGGGAACTTTTCAAAGCCAGTATAAACAGCTTGAAAGAACATTTATAGAAGCATATGAGTGCTGTATTAAAGCAAGGCCTTTTCTTTGAGAGCAACAGAGTAAAAGTGTAATGTTCTGTATGTATTTAGGCCTTTTCAGGTTCATGTAGTACATCTGCACTTAAAAACATAACATAAGCTCATAAGAGGTTTGTTTCTAGTTACCTGACATCCCTGGTGAGAGTTTGGCAGAGTCAAGGCACACCTGATGCCAGTCCTTTTAAACCCAGCGAGGCATGACTTTCTGCAATGAAAACCAGAGGAGGTACAGCAAAGAGCACAGTTAGTTACATGAGAGCAAATGGCGTCATGACCTGCAAACGTTTTCCATGTTTGTCCGAGTCAATTTAATCACCGGGATGGAAAAAAGCTGATTTTTCTCTTGACTTTCCAAGGTTTAATTTATGAAATCTTTGTTTTGACGAGAGAACTACATACTCATGGAGTTAATTATCCGTCTCAGATATCAACAAAATATGTTTGATTTAGTCAGAAAAAATTGGACATTGGCTTCTCTAGTTTTACTGATTATTACCCAGAAAGTAATAAACAGAGGGCCTGTTAAAAACCGTACAAAAGCACATGTATGAGCATCAGTGTGAACATGGTCGACTGCCAGGTGAATGTGAATGATTCACTCAACCACTGCCTGCCCCTCCAGCCAACAGCAGCCAGTGAAATATATCTATTTACCAAGCTGTTTGTTGTGCAGATCAGTGACTTTGGTGTGTCAGAGCTTAGCAACATGCACACAAAGTTCAGCTTTCATTTAATTGCAGCCCACCAAAGACCCAATTTTGGGTCCCAATCCATGTTTTAGAAAAACAGCCGACACAACCCACTGCAGATGAACATTTCATGTTTTCTCGGTGTGTGATTTCCAATCTGACTGAGGCCCGATAACGGCGACATTGCTGTTGCTCATTCCCTCAGATCCCCTGCCTTCGTCTCCCCTAATCAGATTTCTCTGGTTGGGTTATTTATCATCGCCAGCTCTGACTGTGAGTGATGCTTGGCTAATGGGTTTAGCATTCAAATCTGCTGGCTTGATGCGACAGAATCCCAACAAGGGTTGTCATTCCGGTGGCAGCAGCGGCTTCAGAGTAGCATAAAAAAAGAGGGAAATAACATTGTTGAAATTTGCATTCATGTCATGTTTTTTATTTGGAACGTTTAGTGAAATTCACATTGATTTTAAAAGTGTTAAAATGAAATGAGGAAAGAAAGAAAGAAAGAAAGAAAGAGGAAGTGACCTTTTGTGGTTTAAACGTAATAAAACTGCCAGAGATTAGATATCGGTCCACACTTTGATCCACCCCTGCATTGATCCAAACGTCTATAACCAGTTCTTCCTTGTTTGTGTTCGTTCCAGGGGTGACGGGACAAAAAGAAAGAGTCATGACTCACCAAAGGAGTCAGGAAATGAACAAAATGAATGCAACAAATCAAAACACCAAACAGACAGACTCTGACAGCAAACACACATAAATGAGGCTATGTGGTGTTGAATGACAGTTATGGTTATGACAATAATTATAAGTCATAAACCAACAGCTGTGAGAAACTCTGTCTTTCGTCTATTTTCTTGACTGCACCTGCGCTGTGTGGTAGCATTATGTGGTGTCTGGTTGTCAGACGGCCCCTTTTGGTTTTGTATAATCTGCACTGACGACAAACTGTAAATTACAAGACAGATGTTAGTCAGCCTTCATTCATTTCTTCTTTTTTTGCTCTGTGATTCGTGGCTCTGTGTCAGGTGTATCATTTCCTAATGTGTGATCTAAGACCATAAATTAACTGAGAGCAGTGATAACAAGACAGTGTGTGTGTGCCTGTGTGTTGTCAGACTCTTCAGTCTTCACTGCCCCACCACCTGTTCCATGTAAATAGCTCCATATGTGTGGATGAAAGACTTTATGTGGCTCCTGGGAAACATTGTGGACACTCTTATCACCCCATCAGTCACCAGCACCCTGGTTACAGATACTGACATCACTCGGAACAGACGGAGAATTAAAAATTCAAGCGAAACAAGGTCAATGTGAAGATTTGTGGCACTGTGGTGAACACATTAATTATTCTCTTTCCACCTTTAATTCTGCTCCTGTGTGTAGATTTTCCTCAGGAGATTCTCTGTGGCCCATTTCAACATCATTCCAGACAAGTCTGAACTTGCATGCACGCTGTGATGCAGTTTGTCTTGTTGTCACTTGATCTTGTTCCAGGATTCTGTTTCAGGCCTGCAGGCGAACTCATAAACGCACGTGTGACACCAGCTGACCAGGATTTTGTGTCTCTATTAACAGATAACATAAAAAAAACTGGTGTTACGAGTGTGACATGGCACATCTGTATGACACGCCATGTGTGAAGCAGAACAACCTGCTAGTCAGGTAGATTCTGACGAAGCGGGTGCAGTGATTGTATCATTACGTATGTCTGTGAGTGTTTTGTGGTTTAGGTGAGTCCCCGCTGAGGTTATGATGATCTGTGCAGACAAACCGATCAGGATGTTTACTTCTGGCTGGAAAATAAAGATCAGTGTTTCATAATGCATTTAATGTTCCGGCAATTTAATACCTTTACTCATAGAAGGAGTCGTCTGCTGCCTTCTCTCTTACTTTTAACTCCATGCTTTAAGCCACTTAATATTGTTTTTTATGCCTTTCTCCAGACACATGATCCATTTTCTTTTCTGTCTTTTACCCTTAAATCCATTACGTTTAAGTCCCAGCATTGTTTATGGCTCACTGGAAAAGAATCACAACTTATTCTTGCATTTCTGATTACCCTGCAGTACTTATCCATATAGAATTTCTTTAGTGGTAAAAGCTTAAATGACATTTAATTGTCACATTGTGACTTCTATATTTTGCTCCTCCTGGGCTGACAAGTCATTGTACTCATGTATCATTTTGATTTAGTGTCAGTGTGTTTGTTTGCATAGATGTGTGTGTGTGTGTGTCTACGTTATGTGTCTCAGCATGGCTTCAAGTCTCCCACTTAGCTTTGTAATTACCTTTTTCCCAGCTATGACTGTTAATTGGAGTACAGGAAAATCACTGCTGCACACACGCAGACACACAGATTAATAGGAGCACAGTCGAACTGTCTCACAGAGAGACATCGGAGCTCTTAAGTGTTCTTAATTAAGTTAGAGCTGCACGGTGATGTGTATTTGTATTTATCTGTTCTGATTTTTCATTTGTCATTTGCTGAAACGAATCCTTTGTGCCTATAGTGAGCCCCAGAGAGAAGGAAGTGACACTTTGACAGCCTGTTTTTTTTCCCCTGTTGTTGACAGGTTCAATACATACATTAACGAGAAAGTGAGAAATGTCATTGTTCCGTCAGACTCACAGGAGGAAACGCCGAATGAGTGTGAGCAAGTTTTTAACAGATTGTAGAAAATGGTAATTCATTTTCATTTTTACATATGTTATTACTCAGTAAGCGGAAACCTGCTTATCAACATGTGTCAAGGTTACTTTTTACAGCCTGAAAAAGGGACCGACTCTTAAACTATAATTAAGGATTTGAGACGTTCCATGTCAGTCCCACTCAGGTGTAATTACTATGAGACCCTTTGGTCAGCAGAGTATTCAGAAGCTGCCAAACCGAATAAAAATGAAAGAAAGTGTTAAACTCCTGCGATTTAGTGCAGCAACAGCACAATAAGTTGTACACAGGTGCATCCGATTAGTTAGGACACCGGTTTGTGTAAGAGCTCAGTGTAACGTCAGCGGTAAAGACACACAGACGGAGCGTGTCCAATGATAGCCCGTGGTTTGATTCACAGGTTAGCATCCTTCAGAGTGTCAATGAAACAGGAAAAGCAGCCGTGTAGGCAATTAGAAGAGAGTTGAGTAAGACTGTCTTTCTGTTTGTTTCACTGCCAACATGTCCAATGTGTTTGCCTCCAGATGTCACTCTGCTTTACAGCTTATTATGAATCCCTCTCGCCTCTCGCTCCCCCGTCTATAGCTTCCTACTCCTCAAGTTCACTTCAGTCTCTCTTTTCTTCTCCCATCCTGAAGACAGTATCCTGAAGAAAGTATTCCAGATGTAAATCTACACGTAAGCTGGCTATCACCTGCAATCTATCAGTGATGGAGAGTTTCTAAAATGAGACTTATTTGTATAAAAGTGACACAGATTCTCACTTTGATATAGATTTTGACAGAAGCAAAGATGATCCACTCATTTCACGGTAATGACAGAGTGACAAAAACAGTGGGACTGAAGGGTGCAGGCAGACGGAGCTGACAAAAGTGATAAAACTCAAGTTTATTTCAATTAAAGTGTCAGACAGTGTCACTTAAATATCCCCCTGCAGAGACGTTAGAAGATATATGAAAGCGTTTTAAATAATTACTTGTGTCTGGTATGTTACTTTGCTCCAACAAAACATGAAACTGCTTATAAATTCTTAAAATAACATCGACTCTCATTTCAAAAGTGTAACACCTGGACGTTCTGAGTGTACTAGGCTTCAAGTTTCCACATCACACTCGTATAAGTTGTCTAGTGGAGCAGGACTGGCTGATTTCACATATTCCCACAGGAGCTTAAACTTAGATTTTAGAGAAACTTTACAGTTTCATCAGGAGACTCTGGACACACATCGTTTTGCAGAGTGAAGGTCAAACATCCAAGACAAGAAATAACACTGATCAAAACTCATTTTTGACTGGAGCTGAACTTTAAATACAATTTCTAACAGTACAAAAATGTCATGCATGAAATAGTGAAGCCACATGATTTTTTATTATATTTTTTTGCATCTGTCCCTGCAGTCCGTCTGTCTTTCTATATACAAAGACAGAATGTGTGATTGTGCTCATAGTTGAGGCCATTCCTCATCTGTATGTGTGTGTGTGTGTGTGTGTGTGTGTTTTGTGTGTAATTTTGTGACAAGAAAGCCACAGATTATTGCACATGAAATGTTATTCATACAAAGCAGTTCTAGCGTGACTATCCCCCTGCTACAGCACTCAACAGCCTATTGGAGAAATACAACAGAACAAATCTCAGTGAAAATAACAGTCTGCAAATCTCACAGGGGAGATACTCTCTCACCTCTCTTCATTTTATGATTTTACTTTTTTTTTGGAAGAGAGGTCCTTGTTGTAGGTGACAAAGAAAGTGTTTTTTTAATTAACAGAATGGTTAGGATGGGTTACATTGTTGTATTAGTGGAAACAATGGCAGGGAAGAAAAAAAGAAAGCTGTTTAAAAATTAGGAGGTTAAGAAGAAGAAATGTCAAAGAGTCTACATACAAACGGTAGTATTGATGCTATAACCTGCAAGGAATAGTTAAAATCTGCTGTTTGGTGCATCTGGTGCACAGAAAGTATCATTGGCTGCATTGTTTTATGTCAGCAGTAGAAGCCAACATGGTTTACATATGAATATATACTGATCAGCAACAACACTGAAACTACTGACAGGTGGAGTGAATGACAATTCTGCTGGAAAACCTCTGGTGCCACCACTTATATAGACATTACTGTGACCTGTATCACCCACATAACAACCAAGCAGATCAAGCACACATCTTTAAATATCCATATACTGTCTTTATGACACCTTTATGACATCTTTATTATATAGGCTTCTTCCAGTCCCATCTGCATCCAGCTGCTGTAACATGTAAGTTTCCCCAGTGAGGCATCAATAAAACTTATCTTGTTTCACTGTGGCACTCCTCAGCACCAGTGGTCTCCCCAGCAGGACCATGCATGCCACAACCCTGATAAAGCTGCTCCTGAACGGCACAAAGAAGACGTCAAAGAGCCTAACACATTGATCCATCTTCCAAAATCTCTATATCACAATCCAATCAAGCATCCATGGATGTGCTAGAATAAACCTAATCCATGGAAGCCCCACCCTGCACCGCATGGGGCCTAAAGCATCCAGTCCCAGCATCCCAGTGCCAAACTTCAAATTAGCATCAGTGGCTTCTTCATTAAGATCCATATTGTATATACAAAAACCTCCACTCTATTGTATGGAGATTAAGTCGCATGAACACTGGTTGGTCCAATCCAATTGATTTCTCTGGTTTTACTTTCTCTCACAAAGTTTCCAAATTGCTCAGTCACTGACAACCCCCCCCCCACCACCACCACCACCACCACCACCACCACCACACCACCACCACCACCACCACCACCACCACCGACTTATGCCACCTCTGAATTTCAGATCCGCTTCCATCATCCTCTTCCTGCCCACTCAGCATTTGACAAAGTGTGACCATTCTTCTTAAATGTCCACATCCATACAGTGCTGCCTACAGTGGTGAGGCAATAATACAGGCTGCTGTTTGATTCTGGTCTCTGCTGCACATCTGATTCTGAGCTCCACACAGGGATTCGTTTGATTCAGGGTGCATCGGATCATGTATTTAAAGATCTTTACTGATGTTGCGTCCACTGTGTCTGCTCCACCTGGGCTTTGTAATAGTAGATTTAGACACTAATCTTACAGTAGTAGGGCTAAGCGACACAGATTCTGAGGTTTATTTCATAGGTTTAAGAATATAATGATGATAATTATAACAAGGATCTGTGTTGCAACACAATCTTGAATTAACTGCACCATGGAGAACCTTTGTGTGGAATCACATTTCCTGCAAGAGTCTGACTAAAAAGTTGAATAAACAGGTTAAAATAAACAGGACCTGATATCACTTCTTTACAGAGAACAAGGTTTTTCTTGCAGACATTACAAAAGTGCAGGAAAGACTGCAGAGATAAACAGCTGTAATTTCATTGCAGCGAGCGGCCATAAACAAATAAGCAGCCCTTGTTATAAGTTAATCATAGTTCAGTTTTGTTTCCTTTCTCATCTCCATTTTTATTTCTTTCACTCACTTTGATTCTCCTCCTCGTCCTCTCAGTGTCACAGTGATCCTGTCATCCTGCCTCGTTTGGTTTTCCTGCTTCTAAACACTCGTCTCGTTGTTTTCCCCCCACTTTGTTTCTGTCTTTCCTCGCTGTGCTCTGTGATTCCTCCTCTCTGCTGCTCTGGTTTTGTCTGTGTAATCTCTGTGATCTCTATGTGAGTTGTTTATAACTCCTAAATATGCCACTTCCATGGTCTGACTTATTTTCCCTGAGTAACAGTGGAGAGAGGAATGTATTCATTTTCACGGTGCTCGGCACACTTATCTTTTATTTCCCTCCAGATTATTTTTTTATGGCAGTTCAGCTTTGTCAGATGTTATATGGAGAGGAGTGATAGGTAAAATGGGAAATGGTTTCCTCTCTGTTTCCCTGTGGTAATGTCTTAAAGCTGTAGTTTCATGTCTGTCACTGATTTCTTTTATGTTGATGCCAAAAGTGTTCCTAGATTTCACATCGGAACATGAACAATCACTTGTAACATCATTAATTGATTTATAAATTGTCATTGTACCTAAAGCTCCTTTAACAATGGCTGCTGGCTGCTCTAAAATATAAAGCACAACCTTGCACGGCTCATTGCTCAGATAAAACTCTGGTAATATACTGGAGCAATAGCAAAGGGCAAAGACATATTCTTTTTAATAAACAAGATTTAAATGTTATTTTTCCACTCAGAGAAGTCCTTGAGTAGCTGCTAAACAAGCGATGGTTGCTAGGCAACATCAGAGAGGTAACTTTTGGGTTGGCATGTTCATTTTTTAAAAAATTCTGTCTAATGTGCTTATTTGTGTGTTTGTACACTTTTAAACCTGCATCAGTCAGTCAACGCTGCAGTCAACAAGCTGTTTTATAACAGTTATTATTTCCACGGTGGCTCAGCCGTGGGTTACAGCTCGTATAATCCATTCGAAGCCCGGTAATTGCGGGGATGAATATTAAAAGGATTTTTCAAATTCCGATTTCATTTTGAGGCGTTAGAAATGTCCTTTATTGTTCAGTGCATACAAGGGAAACATCTTTACTGTATAGAAATGGACCATATTTCAGTCTAACACCGCAGCCTGGTGTAAAAAGAGACGACAGAACAGGCAGCTGGAAGAATAGCTTCTGTTCTCTGCTTCTGACGCTTATGATGCCTTCGACTTTTTAACCCCAACTTCCATTGGACGGAGGAGTCCCCCCCTGAGTCTGTTCTGAGTTGTGATTGGCTCTGCTCCGTGTCCGTCAGCCTTCCCCTCCTCACCTCTCTTTCTCTGTCTCATTACTTCTCTCAACCCCCCTCGTTCGGTTTCCTTTCTTCTCTTTCTCAGCGCCTGTGGTCATTTTCAGTTGGTGATTGAACAGACTGTGTTTGAAATAGGAGGAGGATTGGGAACGAGGAGTGAGATCCGGTGAAGAGGACGAAGCAATAGAGAGTAACAGGATAATGGGGAGGAAAAGTGGGAACGATGCAAACAGGGACAGAAGTGTACAGCGAGGTAGTGCCTTGATGTAGGTGCTGACCTACTGACCTTCCACATAGTGTCTTTTCTTCTTATGTGCCTCTTCTTTGCACTTTCTTCGTGAACTCTTCTTTAAAATGGCCACAACCAATTAGTTTTTGCTCCATTTAGAACTCTAAACTTTCTGCAGCTTATGCTCAGAGTCTCGACCTGCTTCGCACTCTTTTCTTTCAGAATATAATCAATCTTTCTCAGCTGTCTGCTATCAGCCCATTCCTCTCCTTATATCCCTCTCTTCTAACCATGTAATTTGAGAAGGAACACAGTGAAAAAATCCCCCGGTAGTCTGACCCACCGGTGAACCTTCGCCTGCTTTGACAGATCGCTGCAACACAAGCCTTTCATTTCATCAGCGAAAAAGGGTCTCTCTCTCCCCCGTTTTTTTTCCTCTTTTAATGCGTCGTGTCTTTCACCGCAAATGGACAGCAGTAAAAAGATCAAGTCCAGTGCCATTAACGTGTGTGATATGTGTTCTTTGTGTGTGTTTGTCCACCCCGGTGCCACTGATGTATAGGATGATTGTGCGCCTGTATAGGGCCCATTTGTGAGATAACAGTAGCTATAGCAGAGATAAGGGACGCGCAGAAAGAGGCTTTGTTTTGTCCAGACGCGCTGAGAGGTATCACAGACGCTTATAATGATTCATTTTGTCTCACTTTGAACACCTCTTACCAAGACGGTGAACCCTGAAACACACATCCAGCCCCTGTGAGCTCATGTGTTTGACAAGCGGCGGCTGTGCAGATGTTCAGCATTAAAACATTTGGATTTGCTTTTTCAGGGGGAGTGCTTTTTGTTATTGCTAAGGTGGAATACTTTTCTTTTCAAACAAGATACATCTCTGCCCAAGACTGTTAGATATTAAAATCTGTTTATACAGTTTCCCATTTTAGAAAACAGGAAATCTTCCCTTATTAATCGTTCTTAAAATCTTATGTTGAGCAAACTGCAGCAGAGGTGGCCCAACAAGTATGTCTTTAATCAGAATTATCATCACTTGGTATTAAATGTCCTATTATAAATCCCTGTCAGGTGAGTATGAACAGAGCAGTCCTTTGTTGTGGACAGAATGGAAGCTTATGGCAATTGAGAGTGAAATTAAAGGCAATAAATGAAATCGAGTATTTCCTGCACGAGGACATTTAGAAGATTGAGACTGTAATCATTACGGTTGTAGCTGTCAAACAGTAAAATGGGTTTGAGGTCTATTGTGTAAACTAAATGAAAAAGTAAGAGCTTGACATTGCAAAGGTTAGACCGAGTGTATGACAAGCAGAGGTAGGTGGATGGTATCGATGGAGGAGGAGGGGAGGAGATAAAGGAGAGCTGGTACAGAAAAAACACTGAGGAAGAGGAGATATGGGACAGTGGGAGGCTGAAAGAGGTGGTGAGAAAAAAAAAGAAAATGTGGCCAGGTTGATTTGAGAGGTCTCAGGAAGGTCATTCATTTGACACGGTTGGCTGCTCTTTGCCAACTCTGACCACTGGGTCATGCTCTCCCTTCCCATCTCTCTCTCTGTGGAAAGTAATGTCTCTGAAGATGAAGCTCTGGCAACATGCCGCCATAACACTCTCTTCCCACTGTGTCTTTCCTCACCTCCCTCATCATTTTTTCCTCATCCTTTCCTCTTTTTCTACTGCATCTCCTCTTCTTCTCTGTCTGTTCTCCACGTAAACACAGAATGCATTCATAAGAAATTAGAAAAGGAATAAACTATAGGATCCCAAACACACACAATAAGTAGCGTTGGGCACCAGGAACAGGTTCCATATTAAAACCATCTCCAAAGATCTGATTCTGCTTATCAACCTTTTAGCAAATTTTGCTTGCACCAGCAAATAACCAGCTTCTGCATATCTACCACCATCCGTCTGCACCATTAGTCATGAGTTGAATGCATGCATGTCTTCCTGTTCCGTAATGCATTTGTCTTAATAAATCGTGAGTCCAGCATTATTCTCAGTTAACCTGCACAGCCATTGCGCAAATTGCTTGTCTTGTAACAATTACTTTAATTTAACAAATTCTATATTGCAAAATGCTTTATGAGGACGGGATTAGACAGCAAAGTAAACATGAAAGAGTAAACATGAAAATACAAACCAGAAAAGAGATGGTTAAAATTACCTTATGAAGCACCGTGTATGTGCTGTGAACATTTATCCGTTTAATAGTCTTTCACACAAGAAAAATGCAGGACATCATAGTAGCATCACATAAATAGAGACTCTTTATTTCTCTTCTGTGACAGCAAACACAAAACACAGTCTTTCAATAACTATTATGTGTATCTTGACGTATATTTTAATTCGTGTAATTATTAAGTGTTTGTTAACCTTTATAGATTTAGTTAGTGGTAGATGAAGTACTCATTTACTTAAGTAAATGCCACACTGTAAAGGTCCTGCACTTAAAATGTTATTTAAAGTATGAATTTTTAAGTACAATCAGAAAAGGTGTCTCCTGTAACCCATCTACACTGTTGCCCATAAAGTTGTTTGTGAAATCTTAATACATCATCAAGAGGAGTGCCATTTGAGGCCACAAAAATCTCCAGGACGACCACGACTAATACCAGTCGAGATGATCGGCAATTGCAGAGCCGGCCCTATACAATGTGGCGCCCGAGGCTAGATCTTTTACGCCTCCCCCATCTGCCAATGATTCGTGTGCTGTGGTGTGGACAATCGACGTCTAAATTAGACATTTTGTCTAATATGTACCATGGAGTGCTTTTAAGTGAAGACTATGTCACTGATCAACGGCAGATAGCCATCAACCCTGCTACCCTTCTGACTCACGGTAGCAAAAACATTCATAACCCTTAACTCCCATGGTGCTTTTCCATTTTAGGAGTTAGTAGTAATAACTAGTTTTAACATTGTAGCGATTGCAGAGGTGGTAGCAAGTACGGGACTGTTGAGTTACAATGCATTATAGGATTTCAGGGTTATTAATGTTGTCAGCACCATAAGTGTAGAGTGTAGCGGGGTTTATGGCTACCTTGTACTGGCCTTGATCTCAGTGGCTAAACAGAGACATGTTACTGGTTGTGTAACTGATTGTGTTCCAAGAGTCCACTTGGGTTGATGTAAAGAGAAACATCGCATGGACCGGAAAGAACTAATTTCATGTATCCTTGTTGAAGTTAATAATGTTGCATTATTAATGTTAGCATTTGCCTATACTGCCTATTGGAAGGCCGGGCCATGGGCAATTGTTTAATCTGTGCCATAGAAATCGGAAAATGCCTGCGAGCCGCCTTCGTCGTTTGTGGAGAAGACACAGAAGTAAAAAATATTTTATTCCAACTTTATGTGCAACAGTGTATAGTATGTTATGTTATGCTATGCTATGCTATGCTGTGGTATGCTATGCTATGCTGTGCAATGCTATGGTATGCTATGCTGTACTATACTATACTGTATACTGTGCTATATACTATACTATAGTATCGCAAAATATATTATAGTATATATATTATACTATAATATACTATTCTGTATACTGTGCTATATACTATACCATGCTATACTATACTATACTATACTATACTATACTATACTATACTATACTATATACTGTACTATACTATATACTGTACTATACTATATTATTCTATACAATACTGTGCTCTACTATACTATACTATACTATATTATACTACGCTATACCATATTATACTATACTGTACTATACTGTGCTATGCTATACTATAGTATACTATAGTATACTATACTATACTATACTATACTATACTATACTTTCAGCATGTTATCATTTTTAGAAAAAACTTTAGTACAGGAAACAGCAGAAGTAACCTACTACACTGAAAATGTGAAGTTTTCCTGGGATTTGGATTGTGCAGTCAGGCAGGGGAGTCAATAAACAAAATCAGTAAAATACAAACATACCCAACCCTAAGACTAAGTGATACATTTGGGTATTGATCAACTAAAATGAGAAAGTAGGGTTTTCTGTGGTTATTGCATCAATAGTCTGTCCTGTTGGTCACAAAATGACAATTAACTTCCTGCCTTCACTGAGATATTAGTAGGTTGTCGTTAAAGGAAATGTTTTTATGTTTGGAACCAATGATTTTTCTAGTGTGTGCAGGGTGAAAGTTAGGACTCCGTTGGTCTGGAGCTGTATTAACTGTATTAACTTCTTCTCAGTTTGTGGTCAGTAACAGGTTAGACGCCATGTTTCAAAGCAGCTCAAGTTTTTTGCACTTTACTAAGAAACATTATTGAAAGCTCTCTCTGACTGACAAGCAGTCTTATCCTTTGGGTCCTAAGTGTTAAGGTGGAAAAGCCTTTTGGGTTCTTATAATGTTTCTCTATTTCGTTTTGAAGCTCTTTAAGTTCGTGCGGCGGTTTCAGAACTCATTGATTACAGGTTCAAATACAGCCTTCAAGTGATCAATCCACAAATCTACCTTACATTTTAAATCAGTAGCGGCGGTGAAGATGTTTATCGAAGGGAATTCTAGTGATTCTATGAGGAGCTTCTGCACTTGAACTCAACTGTTTACAGATATTGAGTTGTTTCTTGTTGTGTTCTTGTGGTGCTTATAGAGCATCTGAGAGTCCTACAGTATTGGATGTGCACTAATTTGCTGCAGATTTTCTTTGGGTTTCTCAGAGCAGATATACCAAATAGCATTTTTAACTGCTGACCCACATCCAGGGTCATGACTGTGCACCTAAATGTACGTAAAAATGTCTGCTGTGAGCTCTGTTACTGTTACCGTTGTGTTCAAAGTCGCAATATTTGATTTCCATTCTGTATTCCTTACTTTCTTGACAATGTGTCGCTTCTACCACAACTTGTAATCCTCTGTGCCATCTCTATATTACTGTGTTATCACCTTTGAAAGGTTACATGGAAACTGTGCACTAATTACAATACAAGTCAGGATGAGATGAGAAGAAGAAAGCAAAACACCAGGGTGTAATTTAAGGAATATGAAGGGATGACATGAAAAGAAAGGGGATAAAGCAGAAGAGGTGCTGAATGAGGAGGTTCATAAAGAAAGATAACTAAGTACTAGTTGGCCACACAGAATATGAGGACTGCAAGATGTTCTGATGTCTTTGACTAAATAAAATATAGGAGCGATGAAGAAGCAGAATGTGCAAAAAAAGGAAATCAAGACTGAAGTTAGCTGCTGTGTCAGATGCAAAACTACACTGATTTCTCATATCGGATTACAAAATGCTCAACTCCTTAAAGTTTTAGCAGCTCATGACTCTTTCGCCTTTTTAAGGACAGAAGGTCTGTAAGATTTTTAGGCATTTCTGAGCACAAGTGTTCATATTTTAATGTTTCCGGTTAACTGCACATTTGACATGCACTGAATCCTTAACCCCTTGCAGTGCAAATCTTTGGCTCAGGGCATTGCGTTGCTTGGCAGGCAGGCAGGAAACAGCAAGTGTGTGTTTTTGTGTGTTCATGCTTGTGTGTAATGACTAGGTGTGTGGGTGAGGTGTGTGTCATTGCTTCGGTTTTACTTTGCTTTTAAAAAAGTCTTTCAGAACAAACAACTAAGCAAGCAAGACCACATTCAGAATATGTACGAACATATCATCATTTAAACTGAGCTGTAACTTCTTATTACTTGTTTTAGTTGAAAGAAAAAGCTGCTGGCTGAAGGCGATGCTCCTGTGAACTCTTGCCTTTTGAGCATCTAATAAAAACTGATGTATCTCTGCTGTTTGTACCGCTCAAAGTTATTATTCTTAGAAATGCAACTTTGCAGTTTCTTTCAAGTGCAATCACTGATCTACATCTGCATCACTTCTGTTCCCCTCGGAGTCATTAAAGCAGTCAGGAAGACGTCAGTATTGGCCATGTGGAGATTCATCAAGTGTAGAAGTGGCTTCATTTTTGGTTCCAAACCCACAGCGTGGAAAACCAGTCTCTGTTTACCTTCCAAGACCAAGCAGTTCCAAAGAAATTCCTCGCTGATTACAGTTTTAAGCAGGTGATCTGTTATCTGTAATAGATTACATTCCAAAAGTAATCTTCCCGGCCTTGTTCACACTATAAATGCTTTTGTGAGCCTCAGGCCTTGTACAGTATAAGTCTTTCATCTATAAGACTTTCAGCTGTGTGTTAGCTTTGCCAATAAGATATGCTGTTTAAGACTTGGCAGCTTGTCTCAGGCCTCCACAGTAAATGGTTTGCAGCTGACTTTTATGCGCAGCGGTTTCTAACTTTTCAAAAATGATTTTTGTTGCAGCCTAAACTCATTTTGTGAGCTGAGGTTACTGACCTCCAGTCCGGCCGCGTGTCACTCATCCTGCAGCCTTTAAGATTTACATTAAGGTGACTTTGGATGTAAGTGTTTCCAGAGTAATTAACACAACAATTTTCTGCCTTATCGAAAATTTTAACTTGACTCTTGTTGAGCTGATCGTAAAATCAAAGTGTTTGCAAACTGTAGATGAAGATCTATGTGTGGGAGCTTGTGTGTGTTGTGGAACCTGCACTGGGAGACATTCCTTTCTACCTGACATAGCTCAGTAACTTCACAGACACACACCTTGCGCTTTAACAAGCCAGGCCTGTTGTGCTTGTTCTCTGTAAAACTGACGACTAATATATATCAGGAAGAGAAATTACAGTGGAGATAATGGAGGTTGCTGTGTATGTGGGTGCAGGGAAGGCTGCACTTTTAATTATTTACTGCTGAGCAACTGAAACTCCCTCCTCTCTCTCTCTCTCTCTCTCTCTCTCTCTCTCTCTCTCTCAGTCTACCCTATAATCCACAGTTAAGTTATAAACATAGTTAAAGTTTCCATCTCTCTCTCTCATCCTGGGTGGTCAAACTGTGTTTGTTTGTGTGCGTCTGTGTGCATGTGTGTGTGTTTGACTCTGTTGATTTTTGTTTGTCCGTTTGCATCTCTGTGGAAGATAGAATGTGAAAATGTGCAGTTCTGTGGCCACCATGTGACCTTTAATGACCCAAATTATATTTCCTTTACCTACTCAGACATACTAGTTTGGTTTCTTTAGCAAATAATTGCAGGAAGAATAACTAATTAAATAAAAAAGCGATAACATGCAAAAGAAAAAGCTTTGAATTTGCATGCTATCTTTTCAAAGAGTAGTCTTGGATATATTCCCAGACTTTCTTTCATGTAGATCATAAGTCTATAACAGCTATTATCTGATGTTCTATTGATCCCCAGAAATAGATTTCTACTTTTACTGAGGTCAGAGGTCAAGCTTTGCTACAGAAAAGCACCACTGCAGTTGGAACAGACAAATGGTGGCGCAATATAACCCTTCCTTGCCTTTTGCTGTTCAACATTATTTCTGCATGGATGATAAATAGTCCGGATTGAGTTTTGATTTTGCTCTCATGCTGTGACCACAAGTATGGTGTTATCTATTCCGGCCTGTGATTGATTGCACTTGCACCAACTGAGATGTTGTAACTTTGCTCCAATAACAATAATTGCAACAGAAATGGACTTTAGATAAAGATACTGAGTGGAAAATAGGGACAAGCAATGTGATAAAACGTCTCTGCCAGCAGTTCAACAACACATGCTTTTGTCTGTCAGAGTGACAGTGTTTCCAGTGGCAGTTGCTGCTTCCCACTTTCAGATTGGGCTACTGTATGCAAAACTGTTCAGATGTCGGAGTCAGACTGCTTTGATATGTGCGTAAAACAGAGCTCAGTAAAAGAAGAAGGGGCTGTGAAGTTTTATGGCATCTCTGGGTTGTCAGGTCTGCTCAGTCTGAATAAAAGCAGCGCAGCGGTTGTTTGCGTGCCCTCACTCCTTTCCTCCTTTTTTTCTCTGTATGTTACGGCCTTCCTGTCGGGGTTGAATTGGTCACAGGTGGGCAGCTCTCAGAAAGAGACGTCTGAAGTCTGCCTTAAAGGTTACAATAAGGAAGAAAAGATCTTAAATGTACATATATTTTTTATAACTGAGTTGCAGACCCTGTGAGTTGGCTGTGCATGGGTGGTTTGGCTATATATAAATATATAGTTTGGCTTATATAATGTAAAAAAGACAAATAAAAGTAGGTAGAGCTGTGAAGGTCAGCTTAAACAGACAAGGTGGAAGAAGAGAGAGAATGAGGCAAGAGGAGGCAGAGCAGGATGGTATGAGAAGCTGCTGACACCACTCTTTCGCTGCACAGTGTATAGAGTCTCTATATGATCTGTGGGTGGCCTGAAACACTTTGCAAGAAGCAGGAGGGTAGTTTGAGCTTGTTCTGTGGAAAGTGAAACCAGCCAATCCTCTCAAGTCTTACATCAACATCAAAATGTTATTGATGTGCTCTATTTTAAGGTGAAAGCTTTGAGACTTTCTCTCTCACTGCCCCCCTCTCTCTCACTGCACAACTATGTGAAAAAATAAGCAGCTTGGCTAACTTTCCCTAAAGTTAATGATTCAGAAGAGGTGTTGGCAGACTAAATTATCACCCTGTGAAAGAACCCATTGAGATCCTCCATGTGAACCACACATATCTGCAGCAGAGCTCAACTGTGTCAAGGAAGACTGAACCTTGATCCTTCCAAATAAGAAAAAAGAAAATAAAAATCTCATTTAGTTTTTATTAATCCAAAAGAGGCGTGTTAACCTAATTTTAGATCTAAAATGCCAAATGAAAAAAACAACATTTCCCAAGTGATATATTGCAGAATCTTCTCCTTCAAGGTGTTGCTTTCTTCAGCACTTGTTTTTCTGCTCGGCTGGACTGTGATGTGTGCAGGTTAACCATGCAAGCCTTAAACCACTTAACTGATGTTTCAGATCGAGCCTCCGAGGCGTTCTGCACATGCACCTCCTTGGACCAATCCTCCCGTATGAAAATCATGAGAGGAAAAATCCCCCCCAGATGAAAGAGCAGAAAGTGAGCCGGTGTAATATGACAGCTAAATTGACGGCATTGGGCAGACTAAGCTGAGTGTTCTGAAGGTCTAATGAAAGGTTTCTTTGAGAGGCCATGTCAGCAGGTGAATGGAGGTGAAATATGTAGGCTCGCTCCTCCTCCTCCTCCTCCTCCACCTCTTCCCACCTGTCCTCTGCTCTCGCATGTCTTTCTCCACCTCTTTCTCTGGGTTGAATAGAAAGCCTGTCTGTGCTCTGATAGCTGGAGTTATTATCAGCTCCAGTGGTGGTCTGAGGCCTGCACTTGTCACTGAGGCCACAAATACTTAGGAAAGCTCCAATCTATATCATGCATGAGCTTACTTTGACAAAACTGGTGTCTGTCTGTCTATCTTGGCATGCATGCTATCTATCTATCTATCTATCTATCTATCTATCTATCTATCTATCTATCTATCTATCTATCTATCTATCTATCTATCTATCTATCTATCTATCTATCTATCTATCTATCTATCCGTCTGTCTGTCTGTCTGTGCTCTAACAGAGGGAGTTATTCCACTCCAGCTAGCAGCTACCTCTGATGGCCCTGCATGATTTATAGCAACATTAAAAGGCTGTTGCCAGCGTTTGCATTTTTATTTTATGTTTCTTCCTCCTTGCATGAAGAGACGCTGTGACTTATTAGTGCGACAGATTTCGCCGAGGACAGTGTTTCGGTGTGCGTGGATGGGGCAGGTGGTTGGGTAGGGGGCAGATCAGTGAGACTGCAGTCTGTGCCGCATTTCAATGATTGGATTTCAAATATCACATCACAGCTTTCCTGGAAAGTTTTCTTGCTTTTGAAAAAAACAAGAAGCAGGAGAAGTGAAATGGCTCTGTTGATTTAAAAAACTGCTTTGGTGAGCAAAAAATGGTGCCATTTTAATTTACTCCAAAGTTCTTCTGGTGCTACTGGACACACTGAACAGAATAAAGGGGAAATTACATTAAATAAACTCACCGGGATGTGTATAAATGATAGCTGAGGGTTTTATTATGGATGCTGTTTTAAAAACACCCTCTGCAACGCACCAGCGGTTTGATTGACTTCGGCAATTCTATTAGAGTTTGGTATAAACACATAATAAATTGAATCACACTCTTCATTCTTCATTCTTCATTATCTCTGTTTTTATGTTTGTGTCTAAATGAATAGTACTTTTCATTGTTCAAACTCCAGCTTCAGACAGAAATGGAATCTGACACCACCTTGCATCAGGCCTCTGGGCTAGTGAGAGACAATATGTTGTTCTAATATGCTAATTTTGAATTACGCATTCAGTGAAAATGAGCATGTGAGATGATCACACCATTAAAAGTTAGCATTAGCAATAGAGTATGCTAATCAGGCCAGATGGGACTATTCTGTTTGTGTAAATTAACTGTGTCTACTTCTTTGTCATTAGACCTGAGAAGATAATTCTTGACAGGCCTTTGAAAAATGTTTTCATGAGAAATATGCTCCATTTGGGCGAAATATGTTGTCTGCAACATATTTACTGAAATATGCAGCTTTAAGTAAAAAGACAAATACGTGGAATATCAGCCTGTGCAGTGCATTTCAGGAACTGTAATTTACTTTCTTCTCGTATTTACTTGTTATTTCTTACCAAAACAGTGCCCACATTTTTGAAGAGAAGTGAAGCCTTCCTCATTATCAATATTTAAAATAGTGAAAAGTTGTGAAAATATGCCAGACTTGGGGGTAACTGTATGTTCTAGAAACATAAACTGATCAACCACAACATTAAAAACACTGACAGGTGATGTAAATAACAATGACCATCCCATTACAGTTCAGTGTTCTGTCAGGAAACACCCTGTCACACCACAACAACTTCTCACAGCACAACAAAGAGCCCAAGTTTTCGTTCTGTTTCTCAAAACTTCAGTCCCAATCTTATTGGATTTCTAGAGTATTTGAATAAGCCCGGATCCATTGAGGTCAGATCTTGCAATCAACAAAACCCAAAGGGATCCACAACCAACGTCCTTGTGTCAGACGACATAGGAAAACCCCCAGAGGTTCTGAGTTCAGGTCAGTGCTGTTTCAGCAACACAACAAGGACCTATACACAATATTTGACAGGTGGTTTTAATGTTATGGCTCATGGGTGTGCATGCAAATTGGCAGTAATGTTGTACTTCTCTAAGCCTTGAATACTCAACTGATTGTGCATTTGTCTGTTTTTCGCACTAGTAATGAGTCAGAATATTATTTCTTCTTTTCTAAACAATCCAGCTGGATGGTGTTTTGTTCTCCTACCTCACGAAATGTCAGGACTGTGGTATAGACTCTATATACAGTCTGACTATAATTAATGTATCAGTGCTGCAGGATTTTACTGGAAGTTACTGAGGGAGTATTGGCTGTAGTGAACTTACAGTGTCGTTATGTTTAGTTCTTTTGATAAGAACTCTGATTTTTACAGATTTTTGGAATATATATCATCATGGTTTTATCCCCCTGTACAAACACTGGGGTTATTCTAGCTGAAAACTTGTCATATATTACAATTTATTTGCTTTTATCAGAGGTTATCATTTCTAATTCAGTGAGCACAGCACTCGTGGATATATGTGGGGAAAACATCAGTCTGTAGTACTAAACTAACTGCTGTCTAACAGCAAACTCGCTGTGTTAAAGTCCATTATTCTTATCCTCAGAATAGTGTCATTATCCCAACAACACTGAACAAACTGTCTCTCAAACAACCTAGTATCCCTTTTTTGGCCAAAACCTGTATTAGTTTTCCACCGCTGTCCCCGGGCATGGTCTGGCTCTCTGGCTTCATAATCCAGGGCATATTCTAAGATCCTTAACCCAGCAGCAAGCTTTGTTTTTGGGCTTTAGTCCAGGTCTGCTCTTGGGAGGTCCAACAGCTCCTCCAAACCCCCTCTAGTCATTTTTTTTTTGGTGTGAAGGATTTTTATTTTCAATCATGCTGTCCCAATCCCCAAGACAATTAGAGGTTTTCACAGAGCAGTTTACAGAAAGTGCAGAGCAACAGAATGTTGTTTTGGAAAGTTGTAATGGTCCCTTGTGTGAGTGAATGGGTTTGGAACAGCAACATTAATAAGAAGAAAAAACAAGACAGAAAAAGAAATAGGTTGCTTATCTTTTAATAATTTTTGCTTACCAGAAATCTTGTTTATCTAAATCCCTCAAAAGTCGCGGCTGTCCGGGAAAATTAAATGTTCTGCATTGACATTCATTGAAATTCCTCAGCAGATCTTATGCAAATTCCAAAGTGAGAATAGAATATGTTTTCATCTTTTCATTGCTTGAGCTATTTATCTTGCTTTATTCCAGAAGTAACATCAGAGATCTAAGGCTCTGACACACAGGCTGCACAGTAAGCTTATCACACGGCGTAAATAGATCTTTAAAACCTGACACATTTATGCTCATAATACAGACTAAGCTAAGTTTCTCTCCTTATGTCATATTCCATCTTCCAACACTATATAGGACACCGAGTTCCACTGAACAATGACCATATAAGTTGTTTATGCTGCAGCTCATTAAGACACAGTTAGTTTTACTGTTAAGTGACCTCTTACAGTCACATGTAACAGCGTCAGTCTGTATAGCAAACGCCCCAAAGCAATATAACATGTGGTCAAGTGGCAAAGCCCTCTAGTGGCCATAGATGGAAAAAAGAAGGAACTCGGGCATAGAGAGGAGGTTGTGGTGGATGGATAGGTCGACAAAACATTGAACTTTAGCACAGGAAGCTGGTGTTTGTTTATATTTAAAATTGTCCTGATCATTCATATTGTAGTCCATTCTGCAGTCCATGATGGTCTGACTGCACTTCATCATCATTCTGCTATGGGGGAAAAACATTCACCATTTGCATGCAAGGAGACGAACACTGTCATAAGAACAAATAATCCTTGTCTGCAACACTTGAAACTTTCAGTGTGGTAGGTTGCTAGCCTCGAGGCTGTTGTTGTTTCCTGTAGTGAAGGTGTGTCAGGCCATTCATATTGTGACCATTTTAACCCCAAACACATTTTTTTCCCCCTGTAAACTTAACCAACCCGTTAGCATAGATAGCACTGTGACATCCACAGAGGGTGAGTTTATTTTTGGCATATCTCCTGTCACCACTGTGCTCCTACATGTATGGGTTGTATTAGAGGGCCATATGACCTACATACGTGTTCATTTGAAACTACACTGAATGAACTGCACTGAAGGCAACTGTTAAAATAAATTCCCCGCATTCTTCTAGTGTGAGAGAATGTTTTAACTCCAAATATTTCCCTAAGAAAAAAAGAAATTAGGTTACAGGCAATTAATGTAGCATGAATAAATTAAAACCAGCCAATGTCGCTCCACAGCCTTTTACCAAATCCATTAAGCAGTTGATTTGGAGGTTTAAAATAATGATGTTGAACTCGTTCACCTCTTATGTGTACACATGACTCCTGCAACCAAACCAAACACTGCACTCTCTATCCGTCTCTCTCTCTCTCTCTCTCTCTCTTTCTCTCTCTCTCTCTCTCTCTCTCTCTCAGCCATTATCTTGTCAGCATGAAGTCATTGTCTGAGCCAAGCCCAATGATGTAATTTCCTTCATAAACAAGTCCAACTTCCTCTTGAGGGTCCATATCAGCTGAGTTTATCCTGTGAGTGCCCCAGTGGGACTTGTTTCAGAGTTTCTTGCCTCCCTCACATACAGCTGAACTACTTTTTACTTCTTTTCTACAGCTGCATGCGACCATGGTCCCTGTTTTCTCTTCACCAGACTTTGTTTAGTTCTGCAGTGTTTGACACAGTATAGGCTGTTGCTGTACTGCAGAACCACAAAGGACTTTCTTGGTGAGACAAATCTCGTATAAATCATCCCTGTCTCTGTGTAGAGTCTGCTTTAATTACCCTGACTCATAGCACGGCTTAACTGAGTGAAAGCATCTGACTTTTTACTGGGTTTTTAGTGCAGCCGTGTTTGGTTTGTTCAGCAATGTGAATCAACTGTGCAATCGGGCAAAATGTGGGATTCAACAGCTCCGCTCTGACCATTTAAAAGGCACAGAACAGAGGATGCATTTCTGTAAGCAAAGGTAAAGAGAAGGACTACAGCATGAATGTTTTTTGGAGGTTTTTATGGAGTTAGGTACAGCTGTAGCCTGCCTGCAACAACATGGGCTGGGTGATTGTATTTAGCCAATGTAATCACAATCTAGATGAGTTTTAAAGCTGCTGGTTGCTGGCGGGGAAAAAGAGCTCTGTTTTCTTTGCCAAATCCCCTCCTTGCTCTGTTTCTCATGGAAGGTTGATATGGGTTAGGAGTTTAGAGCTGCTACACACCCATGTGTTTTAACAGTCCTCCACCACATGTTATCAGCTGAGCCATGAATGTGGGAAAGCCCCGCAGGCGGAATGACATCATGCACCGCGTAAAGCTAGGTATATTTTAACACACGAGGGCGTAACTGCGAGAATGTAGGAAATGGGAGAGATTGTTGGAAACAAGTGAAACTAATGAAAACAAACAGAGAGATAAAGATGCCTGCTGACTGCTGAGTGTGACTTTCAGATTTGGCTTTTGTGTACACAGCTTGGAAAGGTACAAAAGTGCTTTCCATGTATAGTAGAAGACCATAGATGGAGGGGTAACTATAGCAAATTGATATTGACAGTATGGCCTGTATTGATGTGTTGCTGCTACATGGCCAAAGCAATCGATTTTGGCTTTAAGTCTTGCATGCAATACCCCTTTAAAAGCCCTGACACAATGTTGAGATGTTACTCAGCTGTTTATTATTGAAATGCTTTAACAGCTAAAACTCCTCTGCATGTGCTATCAGTTTAGCTATAATGAGTAAGAAGCCCAGTGGCGGAGTGACATAATTTATAGTTGAGAGCTAACACACAGGGGTGGAACTGGAAAATGGTAGGGAATCTCTGGAAATAAGTGAACATTAAGAGAGACTGGAAACAATGGAAACAATGATGGCTGCAGTTTTTCTGGAGAAGGGGATGATGATATGTTGTAATTCACTTACATTAGAAACTTGAGCATGTTGAAGTAATTGCCTTTGACAGGAATACAAACAGTGAGCACAGTGTCTCATCAGTGCTGAGCAGAGCAATAGAAGACAGACAGCCTCTTCAGCAGTGGAACCTACATTTCAGACTCCTATAAATGGATGTGGGCTCAATTCAACACTGGTAATGACACAAGATTAGCCTAATAATTGCAGCTATAGTAGTTTCGTTCAACATATCAACTCACAGCCGAGTGACGTACAGTGTTCTTGTAGATCTTAAAAAGAGGAGCGGACATTTAAATCAGATACTAAATGTTGGCATCATCTTGTCGCATGAGGCAATTTTAGGTTATATTGTAAAACTGCTGGGCAGTGCAGTAGCTTTCTAAAATGTAGTGCTGTGTACAACAGAAATGAGGTGACATACTTGTTTTTTTTAGGTGACTGGGAGTCATCTTGTCTGCCAGGGCTTTGGTATGTCCACAGTCATTTGTAGTGCAATGTATAAAAGTCATCTTCTTAACACCATCTGCACTAATACAGCCCCATATCATGATACTTCCACCTCTGTGCTTCACTGCAGGGACTATGCATTCACTGTGGTAGTCCTGACCAGGTTCAAACCAAACATGCTGGACTCCATCTGAACTGAACAAATGTACTGTCTGAGCAAAGAATGTGATCCCATTTTCATCAGACTTATTTTGATGCATTTTTAGCAAAGTTTCATCAGGCAGTTTAGTGCTAAAAACGTGAGGATTTCTTTTTGAGGAAGCTGTTTCTGGATTCACCTAAGGCACAGTCCTTCACACAGTCTGAGCTGTCACAGAAATTTCCATTGATAACGCCTGTGCCAAGCCTGAAGCTCTTGCCAATCAGTTTTTTTAGAGATAAAATGTGAAAATAGTGCACTGTATATGGCGTCACATTAGGACGAATACACTAAGAATACATACTTAATGTTCAGAATACACTGAGGCCATGATTAGTGGTACTGGCAGACAGAATTTTAGTTGTTCACCAGTTTTCTTGTATCCTTTTCCATCTTTTTAAGGTCACAAAATCAGATTTGTTAAAGTGCTAGGGCATTTACTTTTTCATTTGGAACCATGATGTACATAGGTCCAAATCTGAGAACATTCCGATGTTCACAGGTCATTTAACAATCATATACATGCAATAATTGGAAATCAAAATGGTATTAAATTTTGCAGTCAGTCTACTAAGTTCCAGTGTAGATTTTTTTTGGGGGGGCAGCGAGCGCATCCTCTCTGCTAGCACTGGAGAGGAGGGGAGTCATCCTACAAGCATAATCTTTTTGAAGTGTCTGTTTCAGTTTACTTGTGTTGTATACTTTTAAAAATTGGTCCATGCATCTAGTTACGTTATATTTTATTAATACCTTAGAGAACATGGAGTAGTGGATGGAATTTGACTCTCTGGTGAACATTGTTAGACCAACACAACATGTAATAATTCAAAGCAAACTCAATTTCTCCTCCAATCTGTGGTGAGTTAACACTGTTAATATTAATAGGTTCATTACTTATTAGGAGTATTAGCATCACCCTCCTCTGATCCCCCCGTTTAACAACACTTCTGTTTGATTAAAAGAGGTAAAAAAAGATGAAGTCATACGCTTCTTTACAGCTCTAACTAAGGAGAAGTGGCAAGCTGCTCGTGTTATTACACTAAAAGGGAAAAAGCTTTAGGGAAGATTACATCACCATTGTCATCACCACTATGACCACTGCACTGACCAGCACCATCATCAGCACCAACCGCCATCATCATCATCATCTCCTAAAGCTCAGTGCAGCAACATAATAACTCAGAGATTTAAAGCCCTGTTGGAAAGATGACATCACTCCGTTTTCCCCCCATAACTCTCTATTGTATAACTGACAGAGCTGAGGAGCAGGGAACCAGTTGTGTAAATGATGTGATGTGTTGGCATCTTTGCAGGATTTGTCAGCTGCTTTGCTGTCTAGGTCTCGCAGAAAAAGACCCCATAGGAAAGTTGACATCATTCACACACTGCAGAACAATAACTGCCATCCCTAATCCTTTGACATAAAATTGACATGTGTCTAGAAGAGGGAAAATATATACGGCGACGATGGAAACCGTCGGCTCTTCTGCAGAAATCACCAGCTGTTTGGCGTTCTGGAAATGAATGGAAGGGATTGTGTTTCAGCAGAGCAGCAGACTTGCCAGAGACACGGTCCATGAACTGTGACTGTAAGGGTTCAAAAACCTTCTTCATGAAATGCTGTCACACATCCTTCTGCGATGTTTCAAGTGTATCTACACGGTAATGTCTAAGATCGCTTAATAACCCTCCGGAGTGTGACTTCAGTCTGCCCTCTGGCTAAATGACATAATTCCCAGACAGAGGAAGCTCAGTGTAAAACTTGAAGCTGATATATAAAAAAAAAAAAGTGGGGGGGTGGGGGCCTGTGAAGGTCGAAAGCATTTGAAAAATTAGAACCTCTTTGGAGAACTGAAGGTTAAAAATCTGACGTGTAAAATCTTGGTAGCAAAGGTTCATCTGTTATTGGCTGCTTGAGGGCATCATTCAGGTGTGACCAAGTGAAGCCGTATGTGCTATAAGCAGAAATAGTCCAACTGGCTGGGGAGAGAAGATGTGTGTACAACTCCTGGATTAGCACCCTGAATATGACTGAATCGTGGGAAATTATGACCTCAGTGATGGAAAGGTGTGAGTCTTACACATTATATTGTACATGTGTCAGTTATCATTTTAACCATTAACCAACCTACAAACACTACATCAATGTGATGCTCATTTTTTCTCTCTCAGCAAGCGTGGTTCCCCCAATTTCAACTAGATTTCAACTTTAAAATAAACAAATAAAGGAATGAAAAACACTGAAGTGACTGAGAAGGTCTGCCATTTTAAATCAACATTTTACATGAGATGTTACAAGTTTATTTCCTCTATTTTTTGTCCTGATCGTAAAGCTCTACTGATAAAGTCACAGTTCATGTATCTGGCATTTAGCAAAAAAGTCAGGACGATATTTGATGTCTGTTACCCCTTTTCTACCAAGAAGAACCAGTTGCTAGTTTGGTGCGTAGTTGGTTCAAATCTTGTTTCTCCTAAGAACTTGTTTGCTTTTCCATTGGGGAGGAGCCAAGTTAGAACCACGCCATTGCGTCACTGTAAAATGATGAGGCTTGCATCGATTACATAGCAGTTAAACAAATGCAATAAGTTGAAGATAATATATATGTTTGTCTTTATAGATGGTCTTAAGGCTGATTGTGAGGCAGAGGTCACCTGTTGCCTGGGTACATCTATGATCACGCTACTGGTGGAACACAATTGTACCGGATTTCAGCGCAACAGTTTGTGCAAAACTTCCGTGTGTCCTGGGAGTCATTCCAATACTTTGTGATCGGACAAGAGACGTCCTGATGAAAAAAGACACAAATTACCGCTAGTGTATCCCTTTCCACTGTTGATCATTGGTCACAATAACCCTGCCCCCAGCCCCTGATGTACTCTGTGCTTATCTCTGGAGCTCAACATCCCTGATCTGCAACCGCTAGCCTCACCACCTCCCATCCCCACCCCAACCTCTCCTGCTATCCCTCCCTCCCTCCTCTTCCCCACTCCCAACCCAACTGGTCGAGGCAGATGGCTGCCCTCCCTGAGCCTGGTTCTGTCGGAGTTTTTTTTTCCCCCTTCTCTACCATAGGGTTTTTTTTGGTTCCTTCCCACCGTCGTTGATTGCTTGCTCATAGGGAATCCAAAAGCAACTTTGGATTGTTGGGTTTTCTGTTTCCTGTTCTTTCTTACAATGTTTAGCGCTATGTGACAACTTATGTTGTAAATATGCGCTTATAAAAAAAATTGTATTGAATTGAAATTGAATTATCTCTGGCCCAGCAAAGAGTTGGTGCTTGCTAAGCACCAGTTTTTAGAACTTGTAGCTGGTGATTAGGTGGTGGAAACACAAACAACTGGTGCTAAGTCACGCACTGGCTCCGAACTGGCACTGGAACCGGCTCATCTGAAAAGTTGTATATTAGATCCTCTGGCACAAACTACAGGGTGGCTACACTTATTTCATCTGAATCAACATTTCGTGAACATGTTATTGAAGGATGTAGTATTGTTCAGCAGAGCTATCAGAGCACCTCACATGAACAGGAAGAAGGATGAGTAACTCCTTGATTCTTTAGGACCACCGGATGTTGCAAACTCCATAAAAGGGCTTCTGGGCTTTAACAACTGGAGTCACTGATGCAAAATGAATCATTCGGATGAGATTTGCTATGAGAACACAGTTTTTGCATCCTCATACCAGCAGGATGTAGCGTACACTCAAAGGCGTGACGGCATCACTGTATGAATAATGAACATTTGCTGCCTCAAGTGTCCTGTATACTTTACACTCTCTTTAGATGTGTCTTTAGGCACCGTGTAGTTTGGTCTCTGACTCAAAGCGTGACTCACGGTGAAGTCTATGGAGAAAACACTGTGCATTGTGCTTCATTCAATGAGTGAACACTGCTGCCAGCTGAGTCATTAGGGACAGACACAGCATGTGGCTCATTTGCCTATATGAGATTCAATAGCAGGATTTTACTGGAGAATCTTGTAGTCATGCGGTTCTGTAATTAGTCAGTAAACTGGCGAGTTCTGATATACGAGGGAAAAAGTAAAGAGTGATTGCATGCAGCATGTTTCTGTAAGCAGCAGGTCTGGTGCTTCGAGCTCAAACTCTCACTCGAGGATGTGGAAGAATATATGACGAAGCTGCCGCTGACTGACAAAAGAAGCCTTGGAATAAACATTTTTATTGAGGTCGCCTTTGGGTGGAGGTGTTTTGACATTCAGGAAGGGATGGCCGAGGGTTTAAATTAGATGGTGGATGTAAATCAAACTTCAGCATGTGACTGGTTGATGACTGCAGGGCCTTCATGTGATTGGAAGGATCACTGGAAGCCTTCACCTAATCGTTTTTTTTTTTGGAATGTCATTCAACAGTCACACACCCAGACACACCACTGAACTCGTCTTCCTTCCTGTGGAATGTCAACTCTTCCCTGTTTATCCAGTTGCCATAAAAACATAATCAGCCACAAGTCAACACTGAATGACTCCAAACAAGCTGGATTATTGCTCTAATTAAGCTTTAATAAGCCCTTATTAAACGGCCGCAGGCCTCGTTAGGCGGTTCATTAAGCTATTTCATCCTTTTATTCCTTCATTAAGTCTCTTTTCTTCTCTCTTTTCTTCTCAGGGAGTGTGGGAGTGGTGAGGTCTGGGAGATCACGACCTTAATTCTCTCCAAGACAGACAGTTTAATTAACACTGAAGGAATCCTCACTGACTCCAGACCTCTAAGATGAGAGTGTACAGGGGAATTGGATTGCCCAGGTAAGACACTACGCTAATGTGTTTTTTACAGGCAGTATACACTAATAAGCTTTTAATTTACAGCAACGGTGCTTCCTATATTTATGGTGTAATTAGGTGGTAATATGGAATGCATTAAAAACATGGTAAAAATGTTAATACACACGTAGTTTAGCAGTTTTTTAGAGAAAAGAGAGATAATGAACGACGCCGGTGCAATTAAATGTGTTCGACTTTCACAGTTTGACTCTTTTTTTATGAATTTTTTATGAATTAAGGAGCAAAGTGGAAGACATGAAACTATTTATTCAGTGTAACTGACAGTAGAAAATGCTATGCAGTGTTACCTGTTGGTTCCCATGATTATGAAGCTACTTACATGCACATGTACGTTTTCTCACAGTCAAAACTGACATTTTAACTACAGCAGTTCTCAAAAAGTTCAGGATGTGACTTTCACACCGCTGTGGAGGCTGTTTACAGTTTGAAACAGGAAATGTTGACCTATTACTGTAATTTCCTAAACCCACCAAACCAAGTGTGACTGTAAAAGAAGAGAGAAAGAACAGCCAGCCATTCTTTGAAAGTCTTCTACCAGTAATCACAAATAACCTCATTGATTTTTTTTTTATTAAAGTTAATGTTGAAAGAAAGAGGCATTTTAAAGACTTTATATTCTTGGTGTTTTGGTGCCACTTTGTCAAGCTGCTTCTTTGGTTTACACTTTGACATAAACTCTCCTCTCATTATGTCCCACCACAGTATTCCCTCTATTTAAAATAAAGTCTCATGAGGACGTGAAGCACATGGTTGTCATGCAGTTTTTGACAAATATTTACTGTATATTTAGATTTCTCCTGGCTGAGTAAAGGGAATAACTGAGACTAGATGAAACAGGACGCATGTGCTCCAAGCTGATTTCCAAGATTACAAATTTTTAACAGTCCCTTTGAACCATGCAATAAAAAAAGAAAAATATTCACCCTGAAGCTCAAAAGTTAAAGATTATGTTTAGTAGCACCTGCATGCTCTTAAGCGTCTGCTGGGGATTTCCAACTCTGCATGCAACATTCAGAGGTGAACCTTGCGCACGCAGGCCTCTTCCAGTTTCATGTGCTGTTCGCAGTGAGAAAAGTTATAGCCCTGGGAAATCCTAACAGACAGGTGTTTTAGTTCTTCTGGTTTATTATTACTGCACAAGAATCAGTAGATAGTTCTGTCTTTTGAAATTGTGAAAGTAAGTAAACAGCAGAGATTAAGACGTCTTAGTTTGGTGGCTGTGGGTGCAGGTGTGTATGGAGACAGTGATAAAATAGTGACATACAGAATCAAAGCAGCAAAATTAATCTGTTTTCACTGAAGGAGGTGTGTGTGTGTGTGTGTGTGTGTGTGAGAGAGAGAGAGAGAGAGAGAGAGAGAGAGACAGAGACAGAGATGGAAACAGAGATAATATGTGTCTGTGTATGCACGCGAGCATATGTCTGTATGTTTATTAGCTGTCTGAATCCTGCTGAGGTGACAGATGTTGGTGGCGGAGGAAGGCAGAGTGTCCAAATGAATCCACTGGGGTGTGTATATGTGTGTGTGTGTGTGTGTGTGTGTGTGTGTGTGTGTGTGTGTTTGAAGGAGGGTATGCTTCCAGAAAAAAAAAAGTCAGAAAAGCTGTCCTTCATCTGTCTCTGTTGTCTCCTGTGTACTGTAACTGTGTGTGTAGGCAGGTAAAACTTCCACCTTCAGCCACGAAATGATTGAGTTTCTGCAGATGTCCAAACCGCAGGGTTCACCTTCTGCCTGGCTCCATCGTTTTCTTTCCTCCTATATTTGTTGTTTTGGATTTGCATGAGCTCCAGTACTGCATCTCTGCTTTAATCTTCCTGTCTGCCCCGTCTCATTCGTTTACTTACAGTCGATCATATATACACCTACTCAACATACACCTAAAGTACATTTGTGTAGAGAGATAAACACCACAAACTGTTGATGCCGATTGAAGATGCAGATAAACACGCACCCACACACAGTCACAGACATAAGGAAGTGCTGGTTTGGACGTTATGCAAACTGATATCTCCTGCATAGGAAGACACATGAGCAAACACACACTCGCCCGATACGTCAAGTGATTAGTTACACAATTAGAACCGTAAGTTCCATCGAAAAAGCAGAAGCTCCAACTGTTTGTACCTTTGTGTGAGGAGAAATGAAACTCGTGAAACCCTCCAAGCATGATGTAGCACACAGACGGAAAACATCCCAGCTGCCGACCGTCACGTGTTTTATCGAAATCTGCCGTTATTCTATGTTGGTGCTATAAACAAACCTTTAAATTCAGCTTTATATAGCTTAGCTTAATTATGTCACACTGTATGTCGCTGCAGCTGATTCACATTACATATCTGTAACTATCGTGTCTCAATTTAGATGTAATTTAGTCAAGTCCAAATGTGCTAATTAAGGGGAAAAGGGGGTTTGGACAAA